>JAHWGI010000700.1:0-600000 GCA_029379305.1 Frankliniella fusca | reverse complement strand
TAGACCGCGCGGAGCTCAAGTTTTGTAAACGTTCAAACAAATGAACGGAGGTTTTTTGCGTACTCAAACAATTTCTAGCGTTTTCGTATTTTCTCTCCTCGTGTTTTAGGACGGTTATCGCAGCTTTTTTTATATTAGCAAACACGTAACATAAAATCAAACTAAAACTCGATGGTATGAGAAACTCAGCTACCGTTCGGCTGTGCTGTTCTTATTTATTAAAATTTTAATGTTTTCGAACGGAGAAGAGCATCGACAACCCTCCTAAGCCACAAGTACATAAATAACAAAGACCAGCCAATAGCTTTTAGTGCTGAAGACCCATCCGTTCGTTCGTTTGAACCTTTTCATGTTTCCCCAGTTTGACTGGCACTGCTCCGCACCGCGGAGCCTCAAGGCGGGCGCGGCCTCCTCCTGCAGCCAGCAGTAGTTATTATCCGTCGGTGCCCCCGATGCGACCGGCCGATGCAAACCCTCCCCGCCCCGCCCCGCCCCGCCCCGCCCATAGCCCAGCCACAATAACCCCAATGGATCCTTGTTACCGGCGTTAAATTTACTGGAATAAAAGGCGGCGCTCGCCGGAGCCCCCTGGGCCATGCATCTCCCCCTCTTTCTCTCCCTCCCTCCCCCCCCCCTCACACCGCCGTAGTATCCGGACAGAAACAGTAATGCCGACAGTATGAGGGACCGCGTCAGTCGACAATAAGGAAGCCGAGCTACTCAAACGTTTCTTCATAAAATGAGAAGAGACCGATGTACATATTATTTTTTTAAACGCCTTTTTGCGATTGTTTTTGCTCCGCCCTGCAAGCACACACATGCATGCACCCCCCCCACCACCGCGTTGGATTTGCAAGCATCCGCGCTCATTTTTCCTTTGTTGTGTCCGCGGTGGTGGTGGGCACGGCGCGGCACGGCGCGGCACGGCACGTTTCGGTCGTGCCCATGGCGTGCGGATTGGCCGTGCGGTTGTTGGCGATCCTCTGATCGCCATGCGATAGCGGCGCTGTGCGCTACACCTGTGCGTTGCTGCCGTCCCCTCGGGGAGCGGAGGGGGAGGGAGGGAAAGGGGGGGGGGGGGGGCGATAGATAGCGACCAGCCGTTAACTGCAGCGCGAGCGGATTTCTGCAGCGTGCCGGTGCGGGGACGGGAGTGGGGCGGGGGGGGGGGGGGGGGGGGCAGTGTGCAAGGGGAAGGGGTTGGGGGGACGGAGTTGGGGAGGGCAGAAGCAGGGTTACCGGGCCACCTCAGAGCTGGCTGTAGCTGGCTAAGGCGGACCTCATTTCTTGGCGTGCTTGCATAAAAATAACGCAACTGCGTGATTTTGTTTGTTTTGTGGAGACTTAAGGTTAGCGTCGTCGGTCGCACAATTGCCGGATGGTGTCGAGTCAGGCCGACCTCTCTGAGCATTAGCGCCAATATTTTATTAACCATAATTAGTGTTTATGCAAGAAAAAAAATTAGAAATTTCCTCACATCTGGTGAAAATCGCGTGAAAAATCACGGCTATTCGTGAAAATCACACACTTATTGCATGAGAAACCGCGAGCAGGCTGCGTGATTTTTTTCGCAAGAACGTTGAAACACTAAATCCACCTGGATGCTTTGTCTAGCAGTCGCACTGGGGGACAAGCAGCAGCAGCAGCAGCAGCGAGGTCCTTGGAGAGCGAGAGAGAAAGAGAGAAGCGAAGAGGAGGGCGAGGTGGGGAGGAAGGCAGAGGGCAGATGTGGGATCTCACTTCAGCCGCTGGCGCGCCCGCGCGCGCGCCCTGAGCCCTCCAGGGTGGAGAGGAGGTTTACTGGAGGGTTATATACCCTCTCCGGGTTACTCGTGTGGGGTTTAGCGGTCGCCGCGCCCGGCTGAGGTTGCCGGAGTGGGTTGTGAACGGTGGATGTGCATGTGTGTGTGTGTGGGGGGGGGGGGGGGGGACGCACGCTCAGCCCCCGCGGCTGGGCCCGCGGGCGTGTTCAGGCTGCCGCCGTGCTGCCGCCATAGAATCACCACGCACACGGCTGCCTTATGGGAAGGGGGGCGACGGGGGTTACAAAGTGGCATTAAGTCTTTAAAATGGGCGTTGCCGGGAGGAAGGGAGGCAAGGAAGGAGAGAAGAGTGAAAAAAAAAGCACAAAAACCGGAAAAGAACTTTCACGACCGAGTTTCTCTGGAGGAACTCGCGCTGCTGCGCGCGCCCTCTCAAACATACTACCCCTGACCGCTGGCAGTTTTTTTTTTTTTTAAATATTTTTTTCCCTCCCCGCGCCTCTCTTTTAGAAGCCTCGTAATCTGACTTAGGCAACTTTAAAAACTCGCGGGCTGCTGGGGCGCTTCTGCTGCCGAGGAGACCGGATGTTGTCTCTCGCTGCTGATCTGACACGGCGCGCACCACCCGAGCCCGACCCGGCCCCGCCCGGCCCGCCGGGTCGCAATGCACGAGGGACAAATTAAGTCGACTTGTGGACATATTCACAAGTTGGAGGAGTTATGGCTTGTTGTGTGCTATGTTGCTTTTGCTCTCTCTCTCTCTCTCTCTCTCTCTCTCTCTCTCTCTGCTCTCCTCCTTCTACTCCCAGGTCCTGCTCCTCCCCCTGCCCCCCGGGGCAGGCGCGTGACCCGGTTTGATGAGCTAGTTTCATCGACCCGACGAAACAATCAATAGATCACCAATCTATCAATCAATCACTCAATGACGCCGGCGAACAAAGCGGACTTTCCAGCCGAATGAGATCGGAACAAAAGGTCATCTGAGCGTGAGGGAGGGAGGGAGAGAGAGGGAGGGAGAAGGGAGGGAGAGAGAGAGAGAGGGGGGGGGGATAGAGAGAGACAGAGAGAGACACAGAGAGAGAGAGAGAGCAATGAGGAGATGAGAGGAGAGGTATGCGGAGCGTGATTGGAGAGAGGGAGGGAAGGAGGGAGAGGAGAGAAAGACGAGATCGTGTTCAGAATATTCTGGAGCCGCGGAAATGAGGTGGATAGGTTGGGACTAAGATACAAGGAGGCGGGGGTGATTGGTGAGGGGAGCGAGAAGGAAGCTGAAAAAGAAAAGAAAAGGACAAGGAGATGGTGCGCAGAAAAAATATATATTTAGAATCTCGGGTTATCCGTCGCCATAGAGCACGTGCCGCTGGAGGCCCACCACCGGCCACACTGGGCTGTTATTTGCAGGGATAATAACAACAACATGAAACATTGCCGGCATTAAAATGTCAGCGTGATGCGTTTTTTACTCTCTCTCTCCCTTCGCGACCCAACCCGTCGTCCAGAGCTGCAAGACTCCTTTCTTGGCGTGCCGCGGCGCTTCGCGGCGGCGGACCCATAGTCGTCTGGTTCCGAGGGTTTCTCTCGTACCTCCGTCCTTGTCGCGCCCAAGGCGGTGTGGTAGGATGAGGGTGGAAGGGCCCCGAGTGCGCGACAAGGACAGAGGCGCGAGAGAGCTCTTCGGAATGAGACGGCAGCCGCCCAGCCGTGTCCTTGCTGCGTCCTCCCCCTGCCGGTCGGCTCGGGCGCGTGCACGCCGCCCGCGCGGGCTCATAAAAGTCGCCGAGTAGGCTGTTGCTGGCGTAAGTCGGTTCTTTCTTTCATACAAGACGGGTAGGAGGAGGGGGTGGGAGTAGGAGGGCTGTCGGCTCCACCCGCCTGAGACGGACGGCCAGGTAAGATGTGGTCGCACGGGAGAGGTGGGGGCGGGGGCAGCCCAAACCCCCCAGCCCCACCCCCTCTCACGTGTCCTGACGCCCACCCCCATACTCTCCACACACACCTCCTCTCATATTTCTTCTATTCGCCGCTCCTAGCGAACCCCTTTTTCTTACCACTCATATAAATAAGCTCCTGAGGCACGGGGCACGCCGGCCGAGCGGCCCCCATACATTGCCTTTATTGAGCGTCGCAAACCTTTTCCCCGCTCGCAGCAAGGTTTTCTTTTTTTGCTTCCTTTTTTTTTCAAGGACCCTCTTGGTTATGGTCAGTGTTGCCAAATAAGTAGGGCAAAATTCCCACGAATACACACCTGAGAGGCAGACAGCTGACGCTGGTATCTCCGCAAGCCTACTGCTCTGGGAAACCAGGTGTCCTCAAGTTTTCAGTGAATAATGTGCACATAACCATTTATGCAGGCTGTAGTGAGTAAATTTATGTAATTGTTTGCATATTTTAATGAGGGAAAACACAAACCGGCAGAAAAAACAAACGTAAAGGGGAAATCTAGGGCCTTTCGGAAAGAGGTGTACCGGCAGAGCACGCTACATAGTTTAGTAAATAAATTAACCATTGGAAGTGCGTTTGCGATACTTTGCTGGCGATAACTTGCCATTGCATGTATTCGGATGACCACACCACACCGCCTCTCGCGACATGACCTATTAAACCAGATTATTACCCCAGTCCCTCCCCCCCTCTCTCTTTCTCTCACTCACTCTCTCTCTCTCTCTTTTTCTTTTAGTGCGTAACCCGCTCGTATGTGATGTTCATCCGAGTTATGATGTCGTAATCCCCAGGGCGCAAGGCGCGGGGGCCGAGCGTGCCGGCCCAGCACTTGGTCAGCCTTAGCGTGATGGACTGTGATGGGCGGGGGGGGGCCGCAGGGCGGGAGCAGCCTCAGCCGTCTGATTCCGCAGATCGCTCTCGCGCCCCCACCCTTGTCGCACTCATGTAGTCCTGACATCACCCACATAGGGCACCGTCATAGGTGCGACAAGGACGGATAGGCACGAGAGCGATCTTCGGAAGCAGCCTGCAGCCTCCTCCTCCTGGCGGCGTGTCGCCCAGCCTGCAGGACGGCTTGAAGCTTGAGCGCTGCCGCCGGCCGCGTCAGCCCCTCCTGCCCTCCGGCCTCCCGCCCCTACTGCCTCCCCTCCGCCGCCAAGCCTACACAACCTGGCGCGGCCCATTTACCACAGAGCGCGCGCGCGCAAGTCGAGTTTGCGTTTTCAAAGTTTGTGACAAATTAATTAGAACGGGAAACGGACGAGAGAGAGAGAGAGAGAGAGAGAGAGAGAGAGAGAGAGAGAGAGAGAGAGAGAGAGAGAGAGAGAGAGAGAGAGAGAAGGGCGCTGCGGCATGATGGCGCGAGGCTGGCGCAGTCAAGCGGCAAGTAGCCGGCGCGCACGCGGCTTGTGTTCTTTGAGTAGAGAGAAGTACTGTACTTCCTCCGCCCCGCCCCGCCCCGCCCAGCCCCGCCCCGCCCCGCCCCGCCCCGCCCCGCCCCGCCCCGCCCCGCCCCGCCCCGCCCCGCCCCGCCCCGCCCCGCCCCGCCCCGCCCCGCCCCGCCCCGCCCCGCCCCGCCCCGCCCCGCCCGCTGCCTCTCTTCCCGTGCTGGTATACTCTATAGCGCTCTATCCCGCGCCTCTGTCGCCACATGAAAGTGAAAGCCCACCCGCTCCCCGCGTCCCTCTGCTGCTCCGCCGCTGCGCCTCGCCAGGTGAGCGGAGCGCCCGGCAGGTAGGCAGCCCGCCCGCAACGCCGCCTCGCGGGCCGGCCTACCCCGCCGCTGGCAGGCGCCCCTGTCGCGTACATGGGGGTGGGGGGATGAAACTATAGCAAGTTTTTCTTAGAATGCGTATAACAGTGTTGAGGAATTGCATACTCGCCAGGGCTTCAGAGGCCATGGCGCCTTACGGGCGAATGGGGTGCGGGCAAACCCGCAACAGTGTTACGCATTCAAATAAGAAACAACTGGTACACCTCGTGATTCAGAAATATTGAGAAAAAAAAAAAAAGGAAAATTCACAAAAAATCACAAAAATTTGCAGGAATCCATAATTTTAAGGTAAGACTAAAGTACTTGCCATTAGAATATTTCATCCTAAATTTATGGTAAGAATGCGCTCAGTAGAAAATTGTGTAAAGTTATAGCGAATCGATATTATGCAATATGAAGATGAGACAATTAAGATAATTAGCATCAAGAATTTGAATTTTTTGAATTGGCAGACAATTTTATTTCTTTTGAAATAATCTCATTACACATTCAATGTAACATGTCAATAAGGATAAATATATTCTGCGAGCGAGCGAGCGACGCGAATGGTACGAACGAAACAACATGCAGTAAAAACCATCGGGTGCGTTGTAGCTGCGCTTCGTAATGAGCGAAGCATTTTTTCATCGCTCAGTAAAAGTGACGTTCGCTAAAACGACTTAAATCAAGTCTTGTCTGGTGCTTTGAAATAGCTCCAATAGAGTGACGTTTGATGACTTGACTCAAAAAGAGTCATCAAAGTGACTTCAATTGAGTGATGTTAATCCGTCTCGCTCTCCCACACGGGAGCATGAAAATTTTGTACAGAAAAGTCGCTCTACCAAGAGCGACAAAGTCGACTCCTCCATTTTCAGTGAGCTGTTTCGTATGTAGTCGTTTTTTCCTGCAACATCCTCAAAATCCGATAGCTTTACTTTGAAACCTTATCTTGCGGTTGTCACAAGATGCGAATGGATTAAGCCATTACCTCGTACGCACGATGAGCGCATACGGGAGCGGCGTGATGAAAGAAGACGTGGCGTGGGTTCGGAATAAATCCGATTAACTCGGAGAACTGCCTATAGGCATCGTGAGGAAAATTTTGTTTAGTTCACAAGGCCCAAAGCTTAAAAAAAAAATAATCCGCGCTTTTTAGAGATCAAAGGCTTAATCAACATTCATAACTTGAAAACAGCCATACCATGCGCACGATGAAGTCGCTATCCGCCGACCACTCAGGGCGCGCAAGGCTCTGCGACGAAACAACCCACCATGGAAGGCCTCTTTTGCACAGGCGCCCTCAGGTGACGAAATTGACGCCGCCCGCGCGCGCTTTTCGCCGGAGAAGTGGTGGCGGCGCACCGGTATGCCAAAGTGCGCGCGAGATTGGCGAGAGAACGAGGCGATAAGGGGTGAGGGGGGGGGGAGGGGAGGTTGTCGCGCGGCGCGGGGACGGGAGCTTCACCCTGCGGAGGGAGGAGGAGGAGGAGTGGGGGTGAGAAACTTTGCGCGCGGCGCGCGCCACCGGCAGCACCGGCAGGTCAGATTTGTGAAATCACGTGCCCTGTGTAAACATAGGGCGCGGCGTGGCGAAGGGCGTGCCGAAGGCGCCAACGGGCACATCGGGGAACGCCGCGCGCCCTCGTGCCCCGCGCTGTTACACCGCGTGCGAAAGGGCTTAAATTGTATCCCGCCGCCGGGCCTTTTGCCCTGAAATACACACAAACTCAGCCGCGCTCACTCCCTTGCCCTTTCGCCCGCATCACACGGTGGAATTTCGATCCGTCTCGTATGCAACCATCACAATCCCTCCTCCTGTGCGTACGCCTCTACGATTCAACCCTTCCTACCCGACCACCACCACCACCGCCACCACCACCACCACCACCAACCCCGTCCCCGCTTCCACTTCCTACATGTCTCCCCGCTTCCCTCATTCTCTCTCTCTCTCTCTCTCTCTCTCTCTCTCTCTCTCTCTCTCTCTCTCTCTCTCTCTCTCCTGCACCGAGCTCTTCAGGGGCTGCCACTGACAGTTGTGGTCCTTGCCACACAAAGTCAGCCAACCGCGGAGCCGGCAGCCAGCGCGTCACGGTCACCGCGCCGATCCAAACGCTATGCTATGCTAGCCGTGCCGTGCCGTGCCGTGCCGTGCCGTGCCGTGCCGTGCCGTGCCATGTGCCGTGCCGTGCCAAGCTCTCTAAAAATGGGACGCGGAGAATTTCACTGTAAGCCACAGCGAATCCGGACCCGGAAGCAATGCTGTAGCTAACGGGTAATTAAAATGGAAGCGAGGGTTCCCTCACTACTCACTAAATCCCTCATTATATACACGAAAAAAAATTTTCGAGAGTTACTCGAGAATACTCACCAATACTCGCGAAAAAAAAAATCAAGAAAAACTCACATGATATTCGCCAATACTCGCGAATACACATCAATACTCGTGAATACTCGTTAATACTCGCGAGTATTCGCGAAACTCTTTGTACACGTGGGGGACCCCTCAAATGGAAGCTGAGATGAATCACGGTGCGTCACTGCAACTCTTGGTCACATTCGCCCTACGGCTCACGGGGGAAATTCGCCGGAAGCTTTTAGAAGGAAGCCGCCGAGCCGAGCCTCGAAATAAGGGACGCACCCGGGCGGGGTGGAGGCTACGCACAGCGAGCCGTGCACAGCGCAGAGCAGGGACTGAGACGTCGCCTGGCCCAGGTGCCAGGTGCGTGCGGTCCGGCACGACCCGCGACCCGCGCGGCTCGGAGAACTAAATCTCCGTCATCACAAAACCCTCTCCCCCCCCCTCTCTATCCCTTCCTGCGCAACCTACTTTCCTCTTTATGCTTCCCCTGCAGCGGTGCACCTGCGCGATGCTCCCTGTCGCCTCATTGCACACTGCAGGTCACCACTACCACGCCCGGCGTGCGAATAATCGCCGCAGGATGTCATTATCCGCAGTGCAGAGTCCACTTCAGCTAACGGCCTGAAAGCATCCCGGCGAGAGGAAGCGGAAGAGAAGGCGGAGAGGAGGAGGGCAAGGAAGGCGCCGGTGGGGGAATAAGGTGCTGGCCGTGCAACAAATTTAGACAGTCGCCTCCCCGCCCACCTCACCTGACCGGGGCGCGCTGCGGGGCCACCCGGCAGATAGCAGCAGACTTAATGATCCACCGCTGAGAAGTGGCCCTAACGAGGCCCATGCTGCGCTCGGCCCCGGGCGTGTGGGTGTGAGAGTGAGAGAGAGGCACTCACGGAGACACGGAGAGGGCAGGCGGGAGAGTGCGAGAGAGGACACAGCTGAGAGACAGACACAGAAGACGAGTGTAGGAGGGGGGGGGGGGGGCGTGTCGTTCCAATCCGCAGCGCACGAGGGGCGGCGGCTGGGCTGTTGGGCTGTGCCCGTTTACCTGCCAACATCTCCACACCTTCTCTCTCTCTCTCTCTCCCTTCCCCCTGCTCGTCCTCTTTCCTGTCTCTACCTGTCTCTCTCGCGCTCTGATTGGCGCCACCCCGCCCCGCCCCGTGGGCACCTCTACGTCGTGTGTCCGCTATGGTGTCCAGCAGTAGCCCTCCCTCCCTCCCTCCCTCCCTCCCTCCCTCCCTCCCTCCCTCCCTCCCTCCCTCCCTCCCGGCCCGGTGCGGCCTCCCTCATCGCCGCCCTAGCCTGACGACGAGCACCCCGCCGTGGTGGCGGAGCGTACAGTCCAAGGGGATAATGGGCGACCTGGTTTCGCAGGTGCTGCTGCTGCTGCTGCTTGTTGTAGCCCGGCCCGGCGAGACGGTACCCGAGACACGCCACGCCATGCCAGTTGGTTTGTCCCTGCCGTCCAATTCCGTTATCACTCTCTTACCTACACCTCGTTCTCCGCCTCTCCTCCGTTGTACTCCTCCCTTATTATCCCCCACGCTCCCTCTCTCTCTCTCTCTCTCTCTCTCTCTCTCTCTCTCTCTCTCTCTCTCTCTCTCTCTCTCTCTCTCTCTCTCTCTCTCTCTCTCTCTCTCTCTCTCTCTCGCCATGTCCCACCCTCTACAATGCTGTCGCTCTGGCGGTGCGTCCCTTGCGCGTCCCCAGGTCAGCAGCGAGCCCCGCCCGCCCTGCACCTCCTGCAAAGAAGCTCTGCAAACAAACAAACCGCTGCCCTCCTCCGCCACCTTGTTCCTCATTTAACGCCGTCTTCTCTCCTACTCCTTCTCGTCCATCACGCCGCTCTTTACTCTGTTCGTGCTCGTGTGCCCTCCCTTTACGTTCTCTCGCGTGAGGTGCTCTCCTCCACCTCTCCTTCTCCCTTTTCTTCTCTCCTCTCTTTAGAGTGACGCACGCACACCTCTGCATGAGCGAGCGCCCGGCCCGGCCCTGCCCTGCCCGACCGCCAATCCACTTACCACCGGGGGCCGCGCGCTGCTGCCGCTACAGACTGCCGCCGCCAAACTTTTCACCTCGCCGAAAGTCACAGCCTTTCCATTTCAGTCGATGTTCTTTTAAGGAGCGAGGTGGGAAAGAGAAAGTGAGTGAGAGAGAGAGAGAGAGAGAGAGAGAGAGAGAGAGAGAGAGAGAGAGAGAGAGAGAGAGAGAGAGAGAGAGAGAGAGAGAGGTGCTACTCTCCTTTGACCGCCTCACCCCGCCGCCACCGCCACCTCCTTCCCCCGCTGCTACTGTGGCGGGCTGCGCGCGCGGCGCTCGCGGGCGGCTGTAATATTCACTCTCAACCCATTCCGCCGCAGAAAGTTGCCCGTGACGTGAGCCGGGTGCTGCGGGAGGGAGTGGGCGGGAGCGGGCGGGAGCGGGTGGGAGCGGGCAGGAGTGGGCGGGAGTGGGCGGGAGTGGTTGGGAGTGGGCGGGAGTGGGCGGGAGCGGGCAGGAGTGGGCGGGAGTGGGCGGGAGTGGGCCGGAGTGGGCCGGAGTGGTCGGGAGCGGGCAGGAGCGGGCGGGAGCGGGCGGGAGCGGGTGGGAGCGGGTGGGAGCGAGTTTGAGCTGGTGGGAGCGGGCGGGGCCCAAGCGTTGTACTCCGCGCCGACCTTGATCTTGGAGTGCGTGGACGTGTCGAGGCCCGGGCCAGGCCCGGACAGGACAGGCCCGCCTGGGCAATGGGCCAGGTCAGGGAGGGCACGCGGGGACAACCGCCTTGCTTCAACTACAAGGAGTCTGCTGAGTACAGTGGAGCGGGAAAAAAACGGACAAGGGCGGATGGAGACAGAGAGAGAGAGAAAAAATATGTTGCTGTTTTTTTGGTCTCTGTATACATTGACTTTGGGGCAGAAAGCTGTTTTATCGGTGCCGGGTATAGTGGTGGAGATTGAGGTGAGGGTGGAGGAGATACTCACGGGGTGAAAATTGGCAAGAGGTAAAAAGAGGGTGGCAAATAAGAAAGGGAGAGAGACAGAGAGAAAGGGGTGGAAGAGAGAGGGGGTGGCTGGCGGGCTGGACACGCGACACAGCGTGAGTTAATGACTTGTTGTTGTTGTTGATCCTCTTGCTGTTGCCTGCTGTTTGCTGTTCTTATCACTACTTACGGCAAGAAATACGCGCGCCTTGAGGGTAGGCAACCTGTTTGGCACGCAACGCCCTCCACTGCTATCTCCCTTCCACCTTCTTTCTATTACCCTCTCACTCGCCCGTCCTAGACCCCCCCCCCCCCCTCTCTCTCTCTCTCTGTCTGTCTGTCTCTCTCTCTCTCCCTACCTTCCGTTCCTAGCCAGGTTTGTGTGCGCCCTTTCAACTCGTCATCCGTCTTTCTCAAACAGCATGAGGAAGTTGGCCGCCAAGATCACATCGCTCGACGTCAACCGTGTTCCTCCTGGTGCCTCCGTACCTTTCACACAGTCCGCCCGCTCCGGTCCGGCCAACGGCGGCGGGTCGAGTCGGGTCGGGCTGGGCCGGGTCGGCCAACACATCATTAAAAAGCCTCCTCTCTCCCCTTCCCCCAAGAAATAATTACACCATCTGCATATTTCACCCCGTACATTAAAAATAACACCTTTTTGTTGGAGCGCCTTCATCTTTTCTCAGCGCGCTTTTTTTTCGACGCGCGCTGTAAAAACTTAATATTTTGCGTTTTCCTTGACGGTCGCGCTGAAAGCATATATTACCTCGCTCCCGCTCATGTGCAGAACCCAACCTCGCCTCGAGGTACTCACTCTCGCACTGCCGTCGTACTCGGTTCAGCTCCATTTCGGTAATGTATTGCTGGAGGAGAAAGAGGGGGGGGGGGATCTCGTTGAGGCGGGCCCCACCCTGGCCGGAGCACCACCAGATACACGCACCCACACTCACGCATACAGAAACACACACACACACACACACAAACATTTACACACACACGCAAGTGCAGTTTGGCTCCATTGGGTCGGGGTGTGGATCCCGTATTCCCCGACCGTCTAACCGCGAGGGGTGGATAACTCGGGATCACTCATACAAAAGTGTTGCAATGAATATTTTTGACTCCTGATGTATATATATTTTTAATTTTATGCTTTTTGATTCTACTTTCGACTTTTCACGAAAAAATTCTGTTACTTTTTGATAAATTTTGATCCCATTTCTGGATTTTTTACAATTTTATTTCGGTTTTTTGATTATTTTTTCGATATTTCTCGGATTTTTCTGTATCCTTCTTCTAAATTTTATTTTAATTTTTTTTCTTTATTTTTTATTTTTTTAATGATTTTTCCAAGTGACGCTCCCCCCCCCCTTTTCCCCTCGGGGTGTGGGCCCGCCCCCGTACTCCCCGCGCACGTATACTTTCTCTGATTGGAGCCACTACTCCAGGCGCGCCCGGAGCAGAGCGCATATGCGGTTTAGATATCTGCCAGCGCGTAGTACTATCCTACGCTGGCTGGCTGTCAGCGGCAGGTGCGCGCGCGCGGCGAAAAGTTCCTGACAGGAAAGTGCATTTTCGAGCACCACCGGAGGCGAGACAGGCGAGAGGGTGGGACGGGACTGTAAAACAGGAAACAGTACAGCGTAGGACTTGTTTTAATTTTAATTTTTTTTTCTTTTCTGGATGGGTTGGGAGGAATGGTTTTAATTATTATTTCAACATTTTATGGTTAGCGCAGAAGAATGGATAGCATCGAGGGGAAGAGTAATTGCGGTCTGGACTGGACGAGGTAAATCGAAGCTAATCTTATTGTGTTTGGCCTTTTTCTGATCGCAGGTAATTACCGCGGGCACCGCCAGCAAAGCCTTCGCTCGCCGCAGCAGCGGCAACAGGGGCCTTCCACGCCGCAGCGAGGAGTAAGAGTCCGCTGAGGCCAGCGGCCAGCGATCTTACCTAATTTTATTACTACCCAATTCCCAGATTGCATGGTAGAAGATTTACGGTGATTCCGATAAGTGTAAAAGTGAAATCGTTTTATATAGCGCCGCGTGCTAGGGAGCTTGAGGTACTCGCCGACGACGGCGAGCTATCAAGTGGACAATTAGCTCCAATTACATAAAGTCTCTTGGCGCGCGCGGTCCGCGGCGCGGCGGACGCGCCTTGTGCACCAGAGTGTGACGGCGGGGCGGGGCGCGGCGGGGCGGGGCGCGGCGGGGCGTGGCGGGGCGGGGCGGGGAGGGCCACGGCGAGGTGGTGCTTCCCCTTGATTGATGATGAGGCTGTTTGGAGCCACCGCCCTCCCGCCACCACCGCGGCGCACCGCCCAGGTATCAGCCAGCCAGGTCAGACCTCCTGACCCCGCCCCGCCCCGCCCCGCCGCGCCGCGCCCCGCCAGCAGCAGCACCAAGTCTCACTCACGCGAGCAGTAACAAGCGGCAGTCAGTCACTGCGGCCGACAGGAAACTGATAGTTTACGTTTTCTTCCTCTGCAAAAAAAAAAAAATATATGAAAAAATAAAAAAAGTGAGTGAGAGAGAGAGAGAGAGAGAGAGAGAGAGAGAGAGAGAGAGAGAGAGAGAGAGAGAGAGAGAGAGAGAGAGAAACAACCTTGACACGTTTTACAACTTCCGAACATGTTTACGCCACCGCACCATAGCCTCGACGCAGGGGCAAAGGAAAACCGCAGTGGGAGCCGAAGCGAAGCAGGGAGGGAGAAATATACGGGCGATGAGATTGTAAGCGGGATTGAAACCTGCAGTTGTGCAGCGCCGCCGGCACGCCGCCGGCCCCCCGACCCACCGCTGCGCCCGGCCCTCCTCCTCACTTATCTTGATTGTGGGGCCAGGAAGCCACTTGCTGACTTTTGTCCTGATCCTCATCTCCGGTCGCTCGCTCTATCAATCCCCCGCCCCGCCCCGCCCCGCCCCGCTCCCCACCCGCGCCATACTAGCCTCGCCTTTTCTTGTTCTATCCCTTTCTTCCCCTTCTTGCAGCTTGCGTCTTTTTCGCTCTCCGTCTCTCTTTCTCTCTCCCGCGCTTTGTCCGAGCCACGTGCCTAATCGCGCCGCCGCTGCGAGGTCCGGCCGCCGGCCGCCGGCCGCCAGGCCCCTGAGGCCGAGGCCGAGGTACACGAACTCTGCCAGCACGGCTTCTAGTTCCACAGATCGCCACACGGAGTGCGCGGGGTGTGGGGGTGGGGTGGGGACCGCTGTGCGCGCTGTGCGGGGAAAAGAAGCCAAGAGATTACAGAAATTCCCAATATCCGGTCTTATCAAGGGCAGCATCAGCGTGAACCCCCGTCAGCAGGTCCCTCCCGTCACACCGGTACCTCCTATCCCGAACCCTGGAAAGCCGTCACCCCGCCTGCTGTCCTCTCCCAGAGCAAATAACTGTCCCTCCGTCCCGTCCGGGGGAGTTGACTTTTCCCTTTATCGCCCCAATCGAGTAGCGGAGTAGTGGCGGCCAGGACACGCGAGCCCCTCACGTTCCCCGGCCGCCTGCACGGCCCTACAGCTGCACGCCAGCGACCAGGCAGCTGCTGTCCTCAACGGGAAATGAAATAAAAGTCACACCCAGAGCCGCATGAGTGAGGGGCCCGGGCGTCAAGGGGACCGAGTAATGGTATGGTGGCAGTTGTGCGAAAATGCGTCCTCAACAGCTTTAAATAGGGTTCCAGGAAAAAGAAAAGAGTACTTGAGAAACACGCAGAAAACGCTCGGCGGATGTCATAAGAAACTCGATTTCTTCACGAGCTTGCAAATAGGGAAAAAAAACAGACGCACCTTTGCCAACAAGCAGACGGGTATCTCCTCCTCCGCCTACCTTAAACTGGCAAAAGTTGTCTGAAGTGAGAAGAACTTTCGTGTACACACTTTTCCCAAATTTTTACAACCATAGTTATGCACAACATTTTATGCATAACTATGTTGCACGTTTTGCATAATTCTGCACGAATTTGTGCATAAGGAACAGAGTTAAGCATAGTTATGCAGGAAAAATTGTGCATAACTATGGTTGTGTAAAATCCTGCAAGGCTTATGCACAAAAAAGTGCATAAGGATTTAGTGTGTATGCGGAGATACACGTGTTTTGGGTGTCTTTGTGTTTTGATGTTTTACCACCCCCCTTGGGGGTAAAATTAAAACGAATATGAGTGTGTTCTCGCCCACCCCCCTCTCTGCCTCCCGGTCCATTCTACTCCCTACTCCACAGTCAGTAGCTAAGGGAGGGTGCCAAAAGCCTATGGCAGCGGCGACAATCATGACGATTATTGCTGACAGAAGTGTCTCTCCGAGGGAGAGATGCCTTCATCCCGATAATGTTTGTCGAGTTAAACGGCGCGGCTGAAACGTAAATGGCAGCGCTTGATGAAGAGATTGGAGCGGAGGTGGTGGCGGCCGTGGCCACGGATCTCATTAGTATGCTTAGCGGCACAAACCACGCGGGGTGGAGGGGGGGGGGGGGCAGGGGGGGGAGACATGGCACCCTCGCACTCTCGGGGGGCCCTCAGGTGGGGCAGAGCAGCGGTGATGGAAGAGAGAAAGAGAGAGAGACAGAGCGAGAGAGGTATGGCAGCTTGATGAGTCAGGTATGCGGCGCACTGGGAGGACTTTGATGGGATGTGGGTCAGCTCCACACAGGGCGGCACAAACTCGAGGAAAAGCGAAGGGAGGGAGGGAGGTGGGGGTGGGGGGAATGGAATCATGTGAGTAGGTTGGAGGGAGAGGGGGGGGGGGGGTCGTGCACCGCAGCGGCGTAGCCGGGGGTTTCCACGGAGAGAATGGGGCTGAGTGGCGCGCAATTGTGTTTTATTAATCGCAGCCATATCGCGGCCAGGCCCGGCACAGGCCTCTGCGTACGTATTTAAGCGGGCCACCGTCGCGGAGGGAGGCAAATGAGCGGCAAAAGTTATGGATTTGCGTAACGCTAACGCCCCGCGCGCACGAGCAGGGGGAGGGAATGGAGCCGCTCGTCACACGAGGGGATTTTGTGTAGCGCAGCAGTTTCGTTCAGGAAAGATGCCTCGACAAAGTTAATGTTACAGCCTTTTCTTTTACCCTCATGGCGGGAGACGTCAGGTATTTCGTTGTTAGTCATTTACGAAATTTTAAGTACGGCAAGAGGCAGCCATTCCTTCCTTTTTTTAAAAAAAAGGAAGAAGAGAACAAAGGAAACGTTTCATCGGAATGTCAAGATGGAGGCGCAGCGGGGCGTTTTGTTTAATATTTTTGTTTTATTCCATCTCTTTACATTTCCCGCGTGCGCGCGCAGCGACACGGGACGGACTGCACCCGGAAACAGCGCCGCTATCGTGGTCTTGCGCAGGAGAGCGCGCGCGAGTACGGGAGCGGGAGAGAGAGGAGAGTGTTGAGGTGGGGGCGTTACAGTAGAGAGAGAGAGAGAGAGGGACAGGCGGGCCGGGCAGCCAGGCAGCCAGCACCGGCCGCCGTTATGAATGGCGTGTTGTTTTGCATGGAAACCGTTTGAAAGGCAATTTATGCCGCTCCGGCCGAAAACAACACACAGCGCGGAGAGTGGAGCGAGCATAGAGCGCGCGGCGGGAGAGCAGTCCTGCGGGCTGGTTCCGAACAGCGCGTGGAGTAGTGTCCTCTCGCTCACTCCTGGTGGCAGTGCCCCATGAGTGCGACGAGGACAGAGAGATGAAACCAACTGGAATCACCCTGCTGCAGCAGGCAGCGCGCGCGCGGCAGAGATCGGACAACAAAACATCGCCATCAACGCCATCAACTACATCAACAACGTTGCTGCACCGCGCGGGGGGGACGGGGGTGGGGGGGGGAGGGGGGGCCTCCGGGCCGTGGCAAGCGCGACCCCGCGGTACGGGCGGTACCCAACACAGGCAGGGCCAGCACCAGCCCAAGCACCGCTGCTACTGCAGCCAAGGGGTCCTTCTCTACAATAATTAGTGTACATCCTGAAACAAAATCAGGAAAAACTAAGAAAAAAAATCAGTAAAAATCAAGGAAAATTACCAAACACACCGAAGATAAAAACATAAAAATCAGAAAAATCCAGAAAAATCGGTGTACGCATGAATTAATAGGGAAGGACCCCTCGGCTGCAGCGCACACAACCTACTCCAATTTCCAGACGCGCGGCGCTGCGCGTTCGCCTCTCGACTCGCGGGCACCGATAGTATATGTTTCACGGCGCGAGGTAAAATGCAACACTTTCAATTAATAAAAAAAGGGTGGGGGAAAAAGGGCGGGAAAGGAGTGAGAAAAGGAAAGTAAAAGGAGTCAGCAGAGCGGGGGGTGGGGGGTGGCGGAAGGTGGCTGCCTGTCCTTCTAGGAGTACCAACACGGGACAAGGCTCCGTTCGCCAGACTCACCTTATGTTTAACTCACTCTTAAAATTAATTTGAAATTTAAGATCAAAATCGGGCGTTGGTCCAAACACCGTGTGGAAATTTCATAAAATTAATTTTACAATTTGGTATGAAAATTCATTGCTATTGCGTGAACATTCAAAACCAATTTTTTTTTTTTAAATAACTAAACAACGTCCTCTATTTTTTGTCTGGAGTTGTTAAATTACGAACGCTGAATTGTAAGGAGCGTCTAAAATAACAAGGAGGTTTTTGAACAAAGCGGGAAGGTTGGTATGAAGTCTTATACACCATGCTCAAAACAGATCGGCGCCCCTGCCTCGACTCGCCTCAGTCAAACCGAACGAATTCATTATTTAGGCTGATTGGCTCAGAATTAGGAAAGACGGGGTAGGGAAAAGGGGGGGGGGGGGGAGAAGGTTGGTAAAAAGGGGGGACTCAGATAAAATACTCTCTTTAAGAGGTAGGTCATTCGATGTCATTTTAATTTGTAAAGCATTATTCAGTCTCTATACTCGCAAAAACCAACAATAACTTACGCCCCCGTGTAATGTTTTTAACATTGCAAAGTTTTTTTTATTTTATTTATTTTACCTTTAAGAATTTGTGTTACATGTGCGACAGGTGAACCTTCTCCTCCCCTCGCGGCGCGGTAAGGCGAGGCTCGCGGCCTCAGCCCAGCGGTTGACAGTAAGTGCTTGTGAGCCCCGGCCCGGCCCAGCCCCGCGCCCCGCCGGATCAGTGGCTGTCCGGCGCGGACCCTCGATTCTTTTTCCTCCCCCGACCCGACCGCCCAGGCTTTTACTCGGAGAAGGGCTCGGAGGAGCGGCAGCGGGGAGGAGCGGGAGCAGGAGAGGGAGCAGGAGCGGCGGTGGGAGCGGGGGCGCAGGGTCTGCGCGACAGGAGGCATGACAAATTCGATCCCCCTATCCCCTTCCCTCCCGCATCCCCCCCCCCCCCCCCCCCCCCCAACCGTTCTCTTCACACGCATTGCGTCGAACGCAGGTCTAGCTATCTAAACCACTTTCGATTCCTCCTCCTCTTTTGCCCCACTTGTGCTCCTCCTCGCGGCTTATCCCTTTCCGTCCCTTTCCTACCTCCACTCACTCTTCGTCTCTGCTTGTTCTCTCTCTCTCTCTCTCTCTCTCGCTCTCTCCTCATCCCTTTCTCTTACTGTCAACCCCTTTTTACAAGCGCCTCCCTGCCCCTGCGTGCATGCATATACCCACACAGTACCCCTCCCCCACCCCTTCCGCCTCCACTTACCCTCCATTAGGGAGCACTGTTTGTCCGGCACCCTAACGTGCCCCCCCTCTCTCTCCCTCTCTCTTTCTCACACACACACACACAGAGAGTTTTCTGCAAGCCCGGCGCTCTCTCCTACCCCTTGCAGGCACGCACGCCCGGCCCGTCGAATGGCAGATGACAGGCCCTGGCTCGCCCTGGCCGCATGTATGCGCGCGTGTAAGCCAGGCAACGCAAATATTTAGCTAGTGGGCTGATAGCTGGATTATATGGCCTTCGGCGCGCCACAGGTGGTCGCAAGCAAAGACGTCAGCACCATCGCCGGCGGGGGATCGCAATACCGGCCCAGCCGAACGCAAAGTAGGCAATACCCCAGACAAACCGGGTTGCGGACTAGACCCGGGGGGGACCCGGGGGGGACCCGGGAGGGACCCGATTAATCACCGGAGTGTCCCGGGACAGACCCGGGAGGGACCCGGGTACCTCCCGTGAAACCACGGGGTGGGCCCCGGAGGGACCCGGTAAAGTTCCGGGTAGGTGCCGACGTTTTGCCGTAAGCGCGCCGCCGGCGACCGCCGGGGCCGGTCGCAAGGCTCAGCCATCGGCCGATGCCTGAGGCGGTGGCGGCGCCGTCGCTGCGGTTCGCGGCAGCAAAGCGATGCCGACATAGGCGAGGGAGAGTCCCGAGGTAGAGCCGGGACGACCTTCCCCGGGCCTACCCCGGCCTCAACCGTGGCTCCTACCGGCTCAAGAGCAAAATTTTGCCCTGATACCCCATCGGGCTGTCGGCCAGCTCAGGGCCAGCTCGATCGGACGAGGTGCGTACCTTCCATGCGGTTTAGCCTGACTTTTAGCCTATCCTCCGGATAAGCCCGGGGAAGGCCGTCCCGGGTCTACCTCGGGACTCTTCCCTCGCCTATGTCGGCATCGCTTTGCTGCCGCGAACCGCAGCGACGGCGCCGCCACCGCCTCAGGCATCGGCCGATGGCTGAGCCTTGCGACCGGCCCCGGCGGTCGCCGGCGGCGCGCTTACGGCAAAACGTCGGCACCTACCCGGGACTTTACTGGGTCCCTCCGGGGCCCACCCCGTGGTTTCACGGGAGGTACCCGGGTCCCTCCCGGGTCTGTCCCGGGACACTCCGGTGATTAATCGGGTCCCTCCCGGGTCCCCCCCGGGTCCCCCCCGGGTCTAGTCCGCAACCCGGTTTGTCTGGGGTAGGCAATTTTTTCAATATATTTATATTTTTTAAATAAAAGGTGGAGACGCCGCCCCACCGTGGCCCTGTGGACTGTTGTACAGCGGCTCACCAGCTATCCGTCTCATCCCGAAGATCGCTGTCGTTCATTCCTCCTCGTCGCACCTATGGTGGTGCCCTATGTTCGGGATGGCAGGGGTCCAAGCGTGCGACAAGGACGGAGGCGCGAGAGCGATCTTCGGAATCAGATGATGGCATTCCGCCTGGCCCACCCCGCCACCGTCCTGCAGTAGAGACGGGAGGTGCAGCAGTGTCTGCTGTTGCCAAGGGCGAAGGGCAGGACCTTCAGGACCTTGGGGGACGAGCAGCGGGGGACACTCCGCCGCCACCATAGCGGGGCTGCAGGACAAACGAGGTCAACAGCGCCTAAATGGTCGGGCGCACGCACGGGGCTCATCCATCCATCCATCCATCCATCCATCCATCCATCCATCCATCCATCCATCCTATACATCCATCCATCCATCCATCCATCCATCCATACATCCATCCACGGCCAATAATGTTCATTCAGTCTCCAGACCAACAATTTCATTTGACGATATTTTGTTTAAACAATACCCCTGAGCTTTTGTGGTGACTTATTTCTCTCCTCGCTCGTCCCCTGTGGTCGGGCTGGCCGCTTTTGTTTTTGTCAAGGAGTGTATTCAGTGCTCCCCGCCCCCCCACCCTCCCCTGCTCGCGTCCGCGCAACCCTCTCCACAAACACGAGCGCCTCCCCCGCTCCGCCTCGCCCGGACCCGTACTGTTTCTCCGGCCGCCAAAACCCTCCCCGAGCCCTCGGCCCTCCCTCCACGCGCCGCCACGCCTTGTTGGCACGCGCCACAGAGCAGAGTGGCGCCGGCAGGGCGGGGCGGGGCGCGGCGGGGCGGGGCGAGGGCCTGGCGCCTATCAAACAGGGACCCGGCGGCGGGCCTACCCGCCTGCACTTCGCACCCCCCGACCGTCGCGTCGGGACACAGGCGATTAGTTAAACGCCGGGGAAACACTACGCTGTGACAAAAGCTACCCGCCACGCCAAAAGAAAGAAAAGGAACAATTTTTGTTTTGTTTTAATTGAGAAAAATAAAAATAAATCATCGAAGTGTAACGAGCAAACATCTCTCGCGCCCCTCCCCAGAGGTCACATGGGGCGGCTCGTCGTCGAGAGTCCTGCAGAGTGATTCCGCACAGCGTTTTGTAGTGCCCTCTCTCTCTGGCTCCTTATGGCCTCGCCCCATGAGCGCCTCAGGAGAGAGAGACGAAGTCACCCTACTGGTCCAGGCGCGGGGTCGCGGAGGGCTGCGGGCAGTAGGCTGATTCCGTGTCCGGTCAATGGGAGGTAGACGCGGTCCTTTGTCACCCATGCCTCTGGAGTGCAACACGGACGGAGGTTCGAAAAGTCTCATATGCGGGATCAGTCTACACAGGTCAGGCCGCCGTCCTGCGAGAGCGCTGCGAGCCCCGCCCTCCACACTTGTGCACACGCGTGTTTTTGTGCGTGTGTGCGCGCCCGCCGCCGGTCACCCTCCCAGGCCCCGAACCCCTGCCGGCCGGGTCCCCAGTCCCCGGGTCGGGCCGGCGCGCGACCAGATTCACTCCCGCCGGGCCGGGCGCCTCTTCTCTTAATGCAATCAGGCGCCCCGGCCCCGGCCCCGGCCCGTCGGCCGACCGGCTCGGCGCCACCCTCCACTGGCGCCACGGCGCCCAGACACGCCGCGCGGCGCGCACCACCCCCCTGCCCTCCTCGCCAGCACTTCCCCACGCCGGGGACACAACGACGCCACTGTGCCGCCGCCGCCCCCACTCAACTTCAATGAGACGTACACTGCCAAAACTACCCCGCGTCCATCCATCCAGGCGATGCCAGATCCGCGGGCGCTGGGGGTGGGGGGTGTTTTTGGCTCCAACTTGGACGGGGCGCAGAGGGGCGCGGCGCGGGCGGGCGCGCGGCGGGTACGGAGCCCAAGGTCGGTGCCGCGCCGCGCCCCGCCTAGCCGGCTGATCCTGAAGATCGCTCTCGTCCCTCCGTCCTTGTCGCACTCATGGGGTCCTGACACCCCCGACATATGGGGCACCGCCATAGGTGCGACAAGGACGGAGGGACGAGAGCGATCTTCGGAATCAGACGGCTGTTGGAGCGGGAGAGGTGTGAGGAGGCGCGCGGGGGTATGGGTCGGAGGAAAGCTGAGTCCAGCCCGTCCCGCCCCGCCGCCCGCTGATCTGATCGCGTCACGTGACTTTATGCTACGCGCTCTGATTGGTCGGGTTCTAGGAATCGCGTCGCGTCGCGCCGCGTCGCCCGCCAAGCCGAGGTAAGGCCCGAGGCCGCGCGCGTTCCTCCTCTTACCGCCACATTCATGCGAATGTTTTCCGCAAACAGCGAGCAGCCGGAATGCGAACGCAACGCTAAGCTGAAAGAATCGCAGCGCCCCCACCCCACCGACCTCTTCTGTCGGCCGCGGCGGGGCGGAACTTGGGGGGGGGGGGCGGGGGGGGGGCGGCTCGGTCGTTGGCCCCGATGGCCTCGGACGGCGTCACTTCTCGGGTTACCGTCATGCGCCTTCAAATGCACAGACAGGAGGCCAGGCAACGGCCTGGTCGCCTGTCGCCTGCCCGGTCCAGCAGGCTGATTCCGAACAGCGCTCAGTCAGTAGTGTCTTCTCGCCTGCTCCTTATGGCCGGGCCCCATGAGTGCGACGAGGACAGAGAGTTGTGCGGAATCACCCTTCTCCTGCCCGGCCGGGGCCGGGCCTCTCTGGCGTGGAGGGGCACGGCTGGGGCGTCGAGAAGCCCAAGGCGCCGAGGAAAAGGACCCACGGACGGATAGGGGCCTGGCCCTCGGAGCACATAACAGGCAGGGAGGCTGAGGCTGGGATTTATAATGAGAAAGAAAATTGTGAAAGAGTAGGCGGCACAGCAACCTCGCAGTCATGTCTAGTGAGCACATGAACCTGGCAATCACTTGTTCATGTTTCAGTCTGTGGCCCTCAATTGAATGTGATTGATTTTAAAATTGCGTTTCCTGCACTAGTATGACTTTATGAACTCGATCAAATACCCCAAAAAAAGAAGACCTGAAATTGTGTTTGTTTATCGTTGAAAGCTAGCTGCTATTTGAATTTCAGGTATAATTTGCTATTCATTTAAACACTTGCAGCAGTTTGACGGAAACTCACTTAAAATTACAAGACCTTTGAACGTAAAATGTGTCCATCAGAAATAGTAATGAATGCCAAGGACAGAGTTGAAAGTACTTTTTTACGGAAAGTCTGTGCAGTAATTGAACCAATTCAAGCAGCTTTTATACGGGATTCAACAATGACAATAGTTTGTTTACTTGCCAAGAAAGCTAATCCAAACAATACGAATGGCGTTGGTCAATACTATACTAATCATGAGTTGGCAGCACTAGACCGACGCCCAAAAAACGTTTCTTTCATGATATAGTCCCATTCTCCAGTTGAAATGTCCAAAATCTCCATTCAGGCCGCTGGCAGCTGGGAAGAGAACAATCTGATGAGGTTGGGATAGGTACGGATGACTTAACCTTCACTACCTCGGAGTTGAGCAGAACAGAATATTTCAGTCAGTTTACTACATGGCATTCACACGAAGAATTCAAAGGATTTTGCCACTCAAAAGGTTACAACATATACTCACCTAATTTAGAGTTCAATAATCAATCCAACATTGATGTCTTTAATTTTCCTTTAATTTTTGTCTTTCTTAGCTTTCTGCATTGGAAATGAATAGCCATCTTGTTTCTTGTTTCCTGTTTGTTGTTGTACCCAAGGCTGCCAGGTCCAGAAGTCCAGAATAATTCATCATAAGAGAAAAAGAAAAATAATGAAAAACTACTAAACGTAAAAACTATATTGCTAACGCACACACACACAAAAAAATACTCTAGCATGGGCCAGTGGTTCAAAGCATTAATTTGCGACACATCAAAATGATTTGATAAGCTTTGTCAGGCTGGCAGCCCGCTGGACCAGGGAGAGCCAAGAGCCAAGGCAGCTGGCAGTTGACAGTTGAGCGGCGGCCGGCCTACCGCAATGTTCCGTGATTCTGTCCGTGTTCGCAGTGTTCGGGAAATCGAAATTTTAAGTGAAGTAGTCTAATTTAACGCGAATGAGTGATACGGTGCGAGGTTTTGTACATTTTATGTCGTGAAGCGGATGACTGGACTAAGTTGAGAGCGGAAATATGGCGATTTTCCTTCATTCCCGTGGTCTCGGTGCTCACCTCGCCTCGCCTTGCCTCGCCTCGGGACGGGACGGGACGGGACGGGACGGTGGAAGGCCAACGAGAGCGTCGCAGTCCGCTCCTCAAGTTCAGCCAGGTTAGTTAAGCCCTATGGGGGTTTCGATTGGCAGGTCTCTCCAACCTCTGAGACATGGATGATCGCCAACTGTTCCGTCCATATTTATAGATGTGTTTTATCGTGAATAATTACCTTACTTAACGTATGTTACATCCAAGGACTTCTTCGGACTTCTTTTGTCCTCAGAAAAATAGGTTTGGCGCCATGACTGAACTATGATTTTGAAAAACAGATTTTTCTCCCCAGTCGTTTACATACGAGGGGCGAGTCACTTCGAAAAGTCATTGTATACATCTCCAAAAAATCACTTGTAATTTAAAAAAAAAAAAAAAAAAAAAAAAATAATCAGAAAATCAAAATAATTAAGAAGAAAGATTCAGAAAAATACGGAATATCAAGAACAATCAAAGAAAAAACTGAAAAAAAAGTAACTTAAAAGTCAGATGTAGGGGGAAAAATATTAAAATTTATCTGAAAGGGACTGAAATTTTTCTTGAAAAATCAGAAAAATAAAAAGTCAGTGCTCATTTTGTATAAAGTGTTTTCCCCCTCGTTTACCTCTCACGGAGTTCAGTTTCCGTGTTTCTTGCGATCGTTGCGATTCAAATCCGCGACCGCACCGTTATCGGGCGGAGCGGTGGGTCCTTCGGGGGCGGGGCGAGAGGGGCGGGTGCGGGCTGCGGCCCGGGGGGGCCCGGGGGTGGTGTGGCCGCGAGAGAAGGGTACGGACTCCTAACCGCCCCAGAAATCGTCACCTTCGGCAACTGTGGGCAAACTTGGACAAGGGTCCGGGGAGCAGGAAGAGGGGGGAGGGAGGCGTTTTCTAGAATAATCCGCCCGTGTTCCTGCCGTGAGAGCGCCCTCACATGAGGTTGGGTTAGGATTGTCTTAGTGTCTTGTTGCCCTGCTTGCCATGTTGGCACCAGAGCGACAGCACAGCGGCGGCGCGGCGCGGCGGTTTGAACCAAACAGGAGCGCGCCCGACCCGAAGCGGGGGCGGGGAGAATTTGATATTGCAACGCGCTCCGCCGCTTCCGCCCCGCCCCGCCCCGCCCCGCCCCGCATCCCCCGGCCCCGGGCTCCGCGCAGCGCAGAGCCTTGTGTCGGGTCGGGCTTGGGCGGGGTCGCAGCCCCGAGGCCTCGCCGCCGAGGGCCGCGCCGGGCCGGGGCCGGGACGCTCCTCGCAACACGAAGCGCAGCGGTACCAGAACTCGATATTCTCCTCCTCACTGCCGCGCCCCGCCCCGCCCCGCCCCGCCCCGCTCCGCCCCGCCCCGCCCCGCACTCTCCTCTCGGCCTTCCACGTCCTCCCCCTTCAACCCCCCCCCCCTTCCCTTTTCCGTCCCCTCAGCTCTCCCAAGCTCCACGGAGGAGCAGGGGCAACAAGAGCTGCAAGCAGGGCTGCAGGAGCTCGGCGAACTGCAGACACGTATACCACGGGCTTTAGGGTACGGTGGTCCAGCACGGAACTTTGGCCATGTTGCACGGATTTGTACTGACTGCGAGGGGGATTCATTTGCAAGGTCATCACAGTGCCTTTCAAAGAACTACCGGTGGTCCCCGCGCGACGTGGCCAAAGTTCGGCTGCAGGAGTTGCAGGAGCACAGGAGTCTTTAAGGGCCGCCAGGGGGAGCAGGGGCAGTTGCAGCTGCAGGAGATCCGGGGGCCAGCAGGAGCTGCAGGAGTTGCAGGAGCAGAGGGGTCGCAGCAGGAGCTGCTGGGGGAGCAGGAGCGGTTGGAGCTGCAGGAGATCCGGGGGCCAGCAGGAGCTGCAGGAGTTGCAGGAGCACAGGGGTCAGCAGGGGCTGCAGCTCTAGAGATTCCCCCCCCTTCTCCCCGCCCGGCGGCGGCTGCAATCGCTCGGGCTGTTACTGCTTTCCATACAAAGTGGGCCATGGTCGGCGAGCACGAGTGTCTTCCAGGTTAGGTTGCGGCGCGGCGACCCGAGCAGCGGCGGGACTCGCCCCCCCCCCCCCCTCTGCCCATTCCGCGGAACACCAGTAGAGAGTGCAGTGCAATCTCCAGGCAGACGCCTTGTTTTGTTAATGGCGTGATTTTGTCGTCTCTTCTTTTCTGGCCGGCGCGGCTGGGCGGTGCGCTGGCTCGGCGTCTTGCTGGTCGTGGCGGTGCAGTGCCTTGGTGTGTGTGTGTGTGTGTGTAGGTGTGTGTGTGTGTGTGTAGGTGTGTGTGTGTGTGTACCCCCCTCCGTCGCTCGCCCCAGAGTAAGGAAACAAAACAAAGCAGAGAGGGGTGTGTAATCTCGGCCATACTACGTACTACTTTAACTGGAGAGGTAGAGTAGAGGAGGGCGCAGTGGCTGGGCCGGGCCGGGGTGGTGCTGTGAAGGGAGTCTAAAGGCAAAAACAAAATGATCACCGGCTCGAGCTGTAGCACCCTCCTCCTTCCGCTCATGTATTTTCCCTCTCTGCGTTTGCTCCGCACTCCCTTTGCACCCAGGTGAGGCACGGTACCGGTACCCTCTCTCTGAGACGGGAGTTGGGCTGGACCAAGGGTGGGACTCACTTGGAAAAATCATTGCTCCCCCTCAAAAAAGAAAAAAAATCATTTAAAAAAAAAAGTTTAAAAAAAAAACTCAATAAGAAAGATACTGAAAAATCCGAAAAATCGAGAACAAAAAATTAACAAAAAAACTGAAAAAATATAGGAAAAAAGTTAGAAATAGGGGGTAAGATCAAAATATATCAAAAAAGTGAAATTTTTCTTGAAAATCAAAAGAAAAAAATCAAAAGTTAAAAAAAAAAAATCCCAAACATCAGTGTACACATTTTGTCTGAGTGGCGGACAGGGTGCGGTGGGGGTGGGGCAGGCGGGCGGGGCTCTCCCTGGACGGCCAACTCTTCTTTTCATGGCCTCCTCTTGTCAGCGCAGTGGTGCGGTGGCCGCAACGGGACGCCATCGCCAGCGCCCGACCTTGACGGTTGTACGGTGGCGGATGCCTTGACTTTGGAACACCCTTTGCCCCACCCAGACCCCCCTCTCCCCCTACCCTCCCGTGCTCTCGCGTTTCTGTGCGTCGCTGCGCGCTAAACGTCCCTAATTGAATGGTCGCTAATAAGCTAAGTCGCGCCACGGTCCGTGGAGGTGGGGTTGGGGTGGGGACTAGGGAGAAGATCCAGTCAGGAGAGGAAGGACCATGGTAGGAGAGGAGGAGGAGGAGTCGACCCGCGGCAAGTCGAGTTTAGGGTTAGGGTAAACGCGCTATGTAATTTTCGTCGTGTTTCGAAGCAAACACTGTGCGAGGGCTCCTCCAAACGCCGTGCGGATTTCATCGCAGTCCTAGGCAAATGAAAGTTGCTTAAAATTTCCCCCTTGTCTCTTTCCTCTCGCATTCCGCCGGGAGCTCCAGGCTTGTTGTTCATCTTGCCGGCGCTGTTGTTGTGCTGGCGGAGCTGCTGCTGCTGCGTCGCCGGCGACGTCGTGCGGCTTTGTAGCACCTGCATACCCGCGACTGGCTGAACCAACGCTATCTGCTGCTTTCACAACCAGCTCAGCCGAGCGGCAACTTTGTAGAGAGAGAGAGAGAGAGAGAGAGAGAGAGAGAGAGAGAGAGAGAGAGAGAGAGAGAGAGAGAGAGAGAGAGAGCGTGCGGGGCTCGAGGGGAGGGGGAAGGAGTAGTTATGGTGTATACCTGTCTATTGGGGGGGGGGGGGGGGTGGTAGCTGAGAGTGTAGTGTAGAGGAATACCGGGAGGAAGGTTGAGAGAGAGAGAGCAGCTTTCCGATTGGTTAGGTGAGTTTGCTGTTGTGAATGCGAACACCACGTTGCTACTCCCGTTGTACACAGCTTCAAGATGCACCTCCCTATTCCATTTCCTCTTCTTCGCTGATGATGATCTGGAATGGATTGTTTGCGTACACGCAACGCAACATGATCTTATCGCGCGAGCACTGCCCTAAGCTGGGGGACGACCGAGGGGTGGGTTCTTGCACAGCATATTTAAGCGCGCGTTCACTGATTTTTCTATTTTTTGTCGTGATCTTCCTTGATTTTTACTGATTTTTATCTCATTTTTCTTACTTTTTCTTTTTTTCTTATTTTCTTTATTCACTGTAAAAAATTTCTATGGTAGATTTCCTACAAATGTATCTGACGCTTTTCACATATACATGTATGGGAATTTTCCTATACACGCGTGTCGTAATTTTACCTTCTACGATAGTATTCTTACCATACATGTATAGGAAATTTCCTATACACGTGTGTAGGGTATATACGATATATGTGTGGTGGTCCCACCATAAATGTATAGGAATTTTCCTATACATTTGCATCCATTTCAAAACAGAAAACAGAGTTTTCTTTCTTTCCTGTACTGCTCTCAGCTTCCTTTCATTTCACTTTGCTTGTCACATTTCATTGCTACATGTAATTAAGCATTGAACTTACGAAGAATTACCTTACCTGAAGTAAAGTCCTGGATGGGAGAGAAACGCGAACCGCGTCGCGCTTTCCTATTGGCTGCCGCAAAACACCCCCCACCACCTGATCTTACGTCATCGCCGGCCGCCATTTTGACTTGCTGGACATTTAACCATTCACTCACTATTAAAGCGCTTAAAATAGGTAATGTCAACCAAAACCAGTACTGCCACATGAAATAGATTAACAATTATTTAAATTCCCAGCCCTGCATCTTAGTTCCACTGAATCTGGTATCCCCAGAGTCTCTATATCGGGTCATTCTCTGTCAGATCACCACAAGGTCCAAAACGATGGTTTTCAGATTGAGTTGGGAGTGGTTAAATATTATTTGGGACCACCTCATGGACCTATATGTCAAAGGAAATTTTTTTAAAAAAATTGGTTTGGGAGTTATAGGAGGTCAAAGTTTGGTGTTCGACCAATCCGTCTCAAGTTATGAGTGATACCTAATATCCTACATGAAACACAATACCAACTCTAGTCATGGTGTTTTACATTCAGTTTTTTATGCTGATTCAAATGATCCATGGTTGAATTGGATTGTGAAAAATTTTTCTTGGCTCTATTTAGTGAAATCCCGTTAAAATGTTGTATAATTTCACCGTTTCAACTCTAGCAGAAATACGTCATATTAGAAAAATTCCAAACCATGCTTTTTTTAAAAGCTAATGATGGGTCGAACATTAACACCAAGTGACAAGTTGAACCCGGAGAATTTAGTCCCTTCGCCTCAGACTTTAAGGTTTGGAACTACTATGAAAAGACCGTAAAGAGGGACAA
Organism: Frankliniella fusca; assembly: GCA_029379305.1. Taxonomy (NCBI): domain Eukaryota; kingdom Metazoa; phylum Arthropoda; class Insecta; order Thysanoptera; family Thripidae; genus Frankliniella; species Frankliniella fusca. The sequence continues at coordinate 570,852 of JAHWGI010000700.1, read as the reverse complement.
TCAACTTCACTTGGTCTATATCTTACTAAAATCAGTAAAGTGACACATCTCCTAAATATTTAACTTTTTTTCAACACATTTGTCTTAAAATGATATTATGAATGAAATTAAAAGCATGTTATACAGATCTAAATTTATGTCCCCAAACCTACCAAAGCAAAGTGTCCAAGCAATATATCATATTAATAAAAAAAGCTTCCCAAGAAAGGATAGCTAGCTACTAACCTTTACTTTACTGATTTTGGTAAGATATAGACCAAGTGAAGTTGATTGTCCCTCTTTACGGTCTTTTCATAGTAGTTCCAAACCTTAAAGTCTAAGGCGAAGGGACTAAATTCTCCGGGGTCAACTTGTCACTTGGTGTGGATGTTCGACCCATCATTAGCTTTTAAAAAAAGCATGGTTTGGAATTTTTCTAATATGACGTATTTCTGCTAGAGTTGAAACGGTGAAATTATACAACATTTTAACAGGATTTTACTAAATAGAGCCAAGAAAAATTTTTTCACAATCCAATCCAACCATGGATCATTTGAATCAGTATAAAAAACTGAATGTAAAACACCATGACTAGAGTTGGTATTGTGTTTCATGTAGGATATTAGGTATCACTCATAACTTGAGACGGATTGGTCGAACACCAAACTTTGACCTCCTATAACTCCCAAACTAAATTTTTAAAAAAAAATTCACACTCCACGAAATTATTGCTGACTTCCCACACAGAAAAACGACAGAAAAATAAGGAAGACCGCTGGTATTTTCACCTGAAATAAGACAACGCATATGGTAGAAAAAAAAAGTGGGCTTCACAGTTTGATTCTGTGCTGTGCGTCAACTCAAACAGCTCGCATAATCGCAACACAAAGTTAATTCGTCAGTTCTTCCGAACGTAAACGACAAGCAGCGATTAAAAGCGAAACTTTTATCTTAAAGACAGCGATGATAACTTCGTGAAAACTTAAACAGATCTGATCGCAGTCATCGCAGTCAGCATAGCATAAACAGACGGCCGCCATTTTGACTCGGTGCGACCGGTTATGAGAAGCGTCAGCGGTCACAACCCGCCCTAGGTATGAGGGATTACGCGCAACGTTTCACGAGTTCGCGTTTCTCTCCCATCCAGGACTCTAACCTGAAGAAGAGTTGAACCCGGACTTCTTTGCTGCAAACCCGTCACGCTGACCACTGGACCACTGGGGCGACATGGGAGACGCGCCCCAGCGTGTCCAGGTCATCCCGAGGTCGCGCGCCCCTCCCGCCAGGCCAGCCCCGGATCGGGGATGGCCCGGTGAGGAGGAGTGAGCGGCCCGGGAGGCGTGGCCAACTGTTTACAGTTCGTGGAATTTTCGACCAGATGTTTTGCTGTTGGATGCATTTACCTTCCTGCCTTTCGTGAACTTTTTACCACTGGCATGCGATATTGCTTCACTCTGAATATCTAAGAATAAAATCCGTCAAGTCCACATTATCCAATGTGGCCGAAAAAGGCTTCGCGTGCTTGGTGTGGGCAATGGCAAGCTCAACCCCTTGACTTACACATTAACGGCATCTTTGATCAAGCAGTGGTCAAGAAACGTTCATAGAAATTAAAAGCTCAGCGGAAACCTGCGAGGCCTGCCGCTCCTCTCATTCCCACCACCCGCTGTTTCCTCCGACGGTCCAAACAGCGTCAGAACAGCTGAGTTTGAATCCAAAATATTCACCCAGGAGAGGGTAAGAGAGGGAGAGGAGAGGAGAGAGGGGAAGAGTTTGATTTCGATTTAGTGACGGATTCATATTGGAGAGAGGGGGGAGAGGGAGAGAGGGAGAGAGGGGTAGGAGTGGTACGAGAGATTGAGAGGCCGGCAGCCCTTAAATTTAAACGAGTAGAATTAAAGACACATGTTAGCACTTTTAATCGCGGAGGAGAGCGCACGGAATGCGCAGATGGTCAACATTGTCTTAAATCAACCACTTTTTTTTTAAATGAGGTTTTTGAGGTCAGCCGATCCAAACACGCACCAATATTTTACTTCAGACAAATCTGAACTGATTTTTCACCTTGGACTCAAATTAAGACTCATATTGTAAAGATAGTGAGCTTCAGTCAGAGGCCCCGATTCATCCCGCCACGCTCCGCCTCGCACCCTGCTTTGCGGGGGCGCGCCACATGTGACACCCGGACTGGGTTGCGAGCGAGGGTCGAGCGAGGACCGAGGAGGCCGAGGTGGGTGTGGGTAGTCTGCTCATCTTAGTGAAGCGGTCTAGAAACTGCGAAAATTTTGAACGTATCGTCAACATATCCTGATTACTATGCCAATTTTCAGAATTTCACCCCTCTTTAAACAAAAGATTCAGAGTTGTAGGACAATTTTGAGGAGAGGGGACTTTCCCTCAACCTCCACTTCCTCGACAGTCAAAATTGTCGTAGAAGCACCTGACTTTTTTTAAAAAGAGGGGTGAAAGGCTGATGCTTGATCCAAAAATCTGGTTTGTTTGTTGCTAGGTTCAAAATTTGAGAAAAACTTGCGGCAAGACATTCTATTCATTGCATCTTTCGTCCGCTGGCAATAATATATGCGCACGCTGAGTCGGGCGGCCGGCCGGGCGGACCCCCGCAAGGACCCCCGCCCCCGGCCCCGCCCCCGGCCCCGCCCCCGACCCGAACCTTTTTCTTTTGTGTGTTCTGCTGGATGTTGGGGAGCAGGTAGCGCACACGAAAATCTTGGCGAGAAACATCGAGCGTGTCTATAGGCTTCGCGTTTTGCGCTTTAGCGCACGCGAAGCCTAATAATTGGAACTGGCTTTGGACTGCTCATAACTACATCACATCAGATACAATGTATAACCAAATGAAACACAATTTGATACTGATTGTACCAAATGTGTTTAATTAGATATGAACACAGAAGTCCGGTGATCTTTAATACCATAGTCCTCGGACATTGAGAGTGTGCTCCCTCAATGTACGACCGAGCAGTGAATTGTAAGCGCAATCAAATTTAATGCGGCTACCCATTTTTTTTTTAAGAACTAACAGTGTATAGCAAAATTTCCATATCGTCAAGTGATTTTTCTATACATTCATAGCAGCGTGTGCCCTCCACACATGTATGGCAAATTTCCTTGACATTTGTAGTGGTGTTCCTATATAGTTTGGGGTTTTCCCATACACGCTTTGAGGTATGGTAGATTTCCTATACATCTATGAGATTTTTCAGGAACCATACCATGTATAGGAAATATCCCATACAAGCGTATAGTAAAAATCCCAACATTTTTTACAGTGTTTATTCTTGTTTTTTTTCTGATATTCGCTGATTTTATTTTAGGGTGAACTGTACACTTTTTTTTTATTTGAGTGAAGGACCCCTCGGGGACGCCTCGGCGGCAGCCCCTGTGCTCCCCCTCCCCTTTATTTCCCCCCGCCCCCGCGATGCCCTATCACTGCCGCAGCTCCCACGCTTCCTGCTCCTCTCTTCTCTACTAATACTACGTCCGCGCGCTCGGCTCGTCCAACTTTACTGCTGAGTTGATTTTAACAGTCGCATTCCGCTTTGCTGCCAGCTGCAGATGCATGCCTTTTGCGCCGCTCCGCTGCGGCGCGGTAGGGCGGTAGGTAGCCCCCCCCCCTCCCTCAGCCCTCGGGAGCGGGAACACGCGGCCCCCTCCACCTGCAGCTGCCTGCAGCTTTACGGCGCCGTGCATGGCGGGACACAACATTGTCTGTGACGGACGGCCATTTACGGTCGCCTACAAACTGGTGGTGGTTGGGAGCGGTGGAGCGGAGCAAGGCGGGGCGGGGTGGGGTGAGGCGTGGTGGGGCGTGGTGGGGTAGGCGTGAAGGAAGAGGAGGGGGCGAATCCCTAATCTGCCTGCCGCGCCACTGCCGTCTCCCGCGGCGGGGCGGGCCGGCGATGGCTGCATTCCTGCTGGTCGGCCGGAAGAGGCTTCTCCCCGCCCCGCCCCGCTCCCCGTGTGATAAGGCTGTTTGAGCGCCGATTCAGCGCCGTGTAAGCGCCATTCCAGCGCCGTCTCCTGCCGCTTCATCGCCCACGAGCGCGCGTGGGCGGGGCAGGGCGGGGCAGGGCGGGGCAGGGCGCACACGTGCATGACGGGCGCGCGCTGTCCGGCTCCGGCCCGGCTTTGCGAGCGCGCGGAATTGAATCCTCATGGGCGAGGCGTGGCTGGGCGGGGCTCAGGTCACCGATCACGTGGTAACCCCAGCCCTGATCTGCTGAGACCTACGCCCGAGGGGGGAATCACTCATTCAACATGTGTACTGTACTATGATTTTTTTTGACTATTTTATATTTATTTTTTTCGTTTTTCTATTGCATTTTTCATGAGAATACTGAACATTTCTGTCACTTTTTAATAAATTTTGATATTTTTCTCATTATGTCTGACTCTTTCCATTTGTTTTCAGTTTTTTTTTTTTTTTTTTTTTTTTTTTTTTTTGCTCATTTGTGTCTCAAACTTTTCGGATTTTTCCGTTACGTCTTTTTTTCTTGATTTTATTTTGATTGTTATTGATTTCTAAAATGACATTTGGACCGTTGGGGCCGTTCACTGATATTTTTTAGTGATCCCCCCGCCCCCGCCTCCCTCGTGGCGCGACTAGTCAAGGTGGCTATCCATCCAGGCGAGTCACTATAGGCTGTGTAGACGTCTCGTCGTCGCCGTGTTCTGTTGATCGCCCTGTCCGCCCTGTCTGTGGAGGTGTACGACACACGACATGTCTTTCTTGTGTTTGTGTGGGTGTGTGTGTGTGCGCGCGCGCTCGGCCGCGCTTGTAACTGTGTGTATCGCAGCCCCGGATTTTTTTTCTTTCCGGGGAGTTTACGACGATTCAACCCTCTATGATGTCTGACATCTCTCTTTTTTTCCGCTCGGCTGCTTGCTCATCTCATTTTAAAACGCGTAGGCGGCTGGGAAAAGTGCGAGTCGTCTTGTATCTTCTTTCTCTCTCGCTCCCCCACCCCTCCCCCCTCTGTCTAGGGGTGAGGGGATTCCTTCACCCCACCCCTCTCTGCCTCTGGGCGCTCAGCCCGCAGTAGCGGTAGAGGCGCGGCTGTGGCGGTGCCGGTCATGCAGAATGCAGGCCGTGGCCGGGGCAGGGGCCGGGGCCGAGGCCCTCCCGCCCACTGATACGCCCGGGGAAATGTATCTCCTGCTGCTGGCCGGCCAGGAGCGGACCAGCGAGCCACACCTGGTATGGGAGAGAAACGCTCGCGCCCCCACCCCGCCCGCGCAACGTCCCGCCCGCGCGCATTCATAATTCTCTCTCTCCTACGCCGCCCTAGTTTTTCGTATCTCTCTCTCTCTCTCTCTCTTCCTTTCTCTCTCTCTCTCTCTCTCTCTCTCTCTCTCTCTCTCTCTCTCTCTCTCTCTCTCTCTCTCTCTCTCTCGTGTCTGTCTGTCTCGGAGACCGTGCTCTCTCTCACTCTCTGTCTCTCTTCACCACAAATGCGGTGAATACAAAGCAGCTCCACACTATGCTCCCACCCCCACCCTCGCCCCGCCGTCCCCTTTCGTACCTGTCCTACCTCTTCTGCTGCGAGCTGAACGAGTTTTGGAGCGCCGCGGCAGTTCGACTCCATTCTACTTCAGGAAACGGGACAGAGGTGCTGGTGTCCTACCCCTCCCCTGCCGGCTGTAGTGGGGTTTACCTGCCCCCCCCCCCCCTGCAAATACTCCTTTCGTCCTCGAGCCCCGGACATGGCAGGTGGGTGGCTCCGGCCCTCCTTGCCCGTAGCCTCACCTAGGCACGGACTGGGTGCTATAAGGGCCCAGTCGGGAATTTGCCTACGTTCAGGGGCAAAGTAAGGCAAAATGACAAGAAACAGGGGCATAATCCAATAGAGGGGCCCAGATTGATACCTTTTCAGGGGGTGCCTGGTCGGTTTCACCGACCCACCCACCAGGCAAGGCCGGGCCTAGCCTCACCTAGGTCCTCCCCTTCCCCCTACTGTCCCCTGACCGCCTGACCCTGGGTAAGCTTTGGGGAATCTGCGTCTAATATCGTGACAAATTGAGTCCCTTTCGTCGTTGTGCGCAGCCCGTCCAACAAACCCTCTACTCCCTGTGTCTACGGCACGACGCCGGTACACTGTTAATTGACCCCCACTAATCTTGTTTGACTCGGCTTGGTCGCACCGTGCGGCCCGTCGGCCCGTCCGGTCTCTCCTCGCCAGGCCGGCCTGTCGCGCCGGTTACGTTCTGCCCACTTTTATCGGCAGGTCACAAGTAAACTGTCGCAGGTAAACCGCACATTTTTTTTTAAACCGACATTTTGCCTTTTTGACGACCTCGCGTGAGCTCCTGAGTGACCGGCCGGCTGGGCAATCGATGCGGCCCGCGTGCCTAGAGGCTCGAGGGGTCCTAGGGGCTTGTGGGAGGGGGGGGGGGGGGGGGCACGGCACGGCTAGAGCGGTAAGCGCTGAAGCTCGTGCGCGGCTCTATAATTGAACGTCCAGGGTCTTTTAGGTTTGCAGGCGGAATGCTCATTGACAGCCCTCAGTTTCTTATCTCGTTTGCTAATGTGCGCTTCTATTTTACCATCTCGTTCAAAGCAAAAGATATTTTATTTACATAAATCTGGATGTAGTTTCTGCCGTTAAAGTTGCGCAGTTGACAGTGCGCCGCGGCACAAGAACATAACGCAGTGTCCCCCGAGAGGTCCTTCACCTTAAATTCATGGGTACACCATTTTTTTCTGAATTTTATTCTTTCTTTTTTTTTTTTCGTGATATTTCTTGATTTTTACTGTTTTTTTCTGATTTTTTTTTCTGATTTCTCTTGATTTGTTTCTGTTTTTTTTCCCCTGATTTTTTTACTGATGTTTTAAAGTGTACACTTTTTTTTTTTTTTTTTTTTTTGAGTGAAGGACCCCTCGATGTCCCCCTCTGCCTCCAGAGCATGTGGCCGCGTCCGTGCTGAAGGTCCCCCTACCCCGCCCTGCCCCGCCCTACCCTGCCCCGCCGTCCGACCACACGCTCATAACCACATCAAAGACGGGGTAGGAAGGGATTCGCAGAAAGTCCCTTTTTCCTCTAGCCGACCCTAATTCATATTCCCGCGCTGCATTGCGAAGGGCGTGCGGGTCGGGTCGCGCGCTCGTGCCTCCCCTGTCCCGCCCGGCGGTGTGCTCACTGGTAAAACAAATGTATAGTTCTATGCATCACCTTATGCATAGCTCCTAATGTATAATACTTATAGAATATGTCCCGCATAGTTAGTTCTAACTGAACATTGGCTGATGTTCAGTTTTTTGACATTTTGCAAGTGTTTAGTTGACTTTACATTTGGGTTAGCGTCGTATATTTACATGCTTTGACATGCGAAGCTTCATTCAAATGCATACTTTTTTACATCACGAAACGTTTAACATCTATACATTTACGAATTGCACAGATGTTAGGCATGTTTGTCATGTATATAGTTCCTCTCATGTTCCTACTATACATACACCATACCGTGCAAAGAATTGCAAACTAACCACCATGATGTATACAAACTATACATTCATTTTACCAGTGTTCGTGCCTTACCCACACGCGTGCTCGCCTGCGCCTGTTGTACTCCGGGTTGGTTTGTTCGCTATTGGTCTCTGCTCCGTGCCTTTGCCTCGCCATTGACCCTCTCCGCATTAAGGCCTGCTATGAATTCCCTTGGCGATCCGCGGATATACGGAAACAGCAGCCCGGCCGTCACCTCCGCAACAGGTTGCATCCCTTCAAATCTCTCTCCCTCGGGGCGGGGCGGGGCGGGGCGGGGCGGGGCGGGGCGGGGCGGGGCGGGGCGGGGCGGGGCGGGGCGGGGCGAGGCGAGGTGGTATCTGCAGCAGGGCACGACCCCCCCGTGTGTATGTGGGTGCGCTGGCTGAGAGGGAAACAGATGGAGGGATCGAGAGTGCGCCAATTCCCCTCTGTATCCAAAGTGAAACGAGCGGTTGGAGGAAGTTGGTAGCAGAAAATATGTACAGAGGATGATTAACAACACATTTCTTCTTCTTCTTCTTCTTCTTCTTCTTCTTCTTCTTCTTCTTCTTCTTCTTCTTCCTCTTCTTATGCCTTTTATTCTTCTCACTCTTTCGTCTCCTTCAGCCCGTCTGAAGCCTGCTCCTCGTCCGCGTGGCCAATTTTTTTTCCCCTTTTGGCAAGGGCCTCCTCTTCCAATTACTAGGACACCAGGAAGAAAAGTCTCGCTTTCTCGGCTCCGCTCCGCCCCCCCCCCTCCCCCACCCCCTCCAGTCGAGCCTAGCACTGCTGCACCTGTCCGTCCCCCAGCCTTCTTTCCGCTCTCCTTCAGAGGATTTCAGTGTGTTCCACCCCTTCTCTCTCCCACGCTCCTTACTACTACTGCTCCTGCTTCATCTGCTGTCGTTCCCTCTTCCGCTCCCCTCCTCCCCTTCCCTCCCCCCCCCCTCCACCGTCTTTTTGCGGCCAGCAAGATGACCGTCCTTGTTCTTCTCGGCCTCATTGGCGCTGACCAGCTCGTGGGGTGTGGTGGTGGCGGGGCGCGGGGCGGGGAGGGGAGGGCGGCGGTGGGGTGCAACCACAGGGTTGCGGGTGGTGGGCTCGCGGCCAGGGATACGGGCCCGCCCGGCCACGGGCATGCTGCGGGGCCCCCGCCCCCCGGCCCCGCCCGGCGCCCCAGGGGGCCCCGGTGGGTCTGGCCGGCCCGCTCCACAAGAGACAATTTACATATAGATGAGATATACTCGGCGGGGACGAGAGGCGGCGGCGGCGGAGGCGCCATGACGACTGCGCCCGGCCCGGCCCCGGCCCGGCAGCGCGAGGTGAGGCGGAGGCTCGCCCCCGAGCCGCCCCCGAGCCGCCCCCGAGCCGCCCCCCGCGATAGCCACCCCTGAGCAGACCCCCCCCCCTCCCCCACGGGGGCGCGCACCGAAACCACGGAGACTCTCCTAATTGTGGCGGGCCTTGGCGGCGCCTAGCGCAGCGGGGGGCCCTCCTGGAGCCCTTTTGGAAGTTTATTGGGGAGAGTGCGACGGGGCGAGGCGGGGCTGCAGCTGCTCTGGAGCCGTCGCTACTGCACCTCCTGCCGCCCCGCCCCCTCCCCCTCCCCTGCTCCTTGGCTGCTCCTTAGCGTGTCTGCCGGCAAACACATCGATGTTCTCAGTGATAACGCGCGGGGCAGACTGCGCTCGGCTAAACGCGCACGCTAACCTCTTTTTAATTTTCCTCGGTCTCGCCGCCGGCGTCTTTCTCCGCCCTTCTCTCTTCCTCCTCCTCTTCCTCCTTTACTCACGTCTTCCACTCTTCCTTCCCCCTCTCCTACCCTCCTCTAGCATTATTTTTCTTTTTCTTTCTTTCTTTCTTATTCTCTCCCCGACTCCTCGACAAGTTGTACGAGAGCGCCTGCGGTCAGCTCCTTCATCCGTCGCTGTGGGAGAGTTTAATTAAAAGAGAAAGGGGATGATGGCGCAGAAAGTGTTTGCAGTCGCCGAGATGAGTGAAATCCGGGATCCTGGAAAAAGAAGAAAGCTTACACGCTGTTCGTAATCCGGTGAAGATGATGCCCGCTTATATTGCCAATGTCACCAAATTATCGAGACTTTCACTCCACACTCTAAACTTTCTACAAAGAAATTTTTCGTAGAATACAAAGAATTATGTGCAACCGTAATATACAAGAAAAATCCTTGTATTACAAAGAGTTTTCCTTAGTACTACAAGGAATTTTCTTTGTATTACAAAGAAAATTTTGCTTTGTAGTGGCTTTGTATTACGGTTGCACAGAATTCTTTGTAATACAAGGAATTTTCTTTGTAAGAAGTTAAGAGTGCAGTTCTTGCGCGGGATGCGTTGTAGGTTTCGTCATCTACCCAGTGTGATCCGAGGGGGAATACGACTCTGGAATTTTTGTATACTTCGTAAATCAGAAAAAAATCAGAAACTAACAATAGAAAAATTCAGGAAAATTTACAAGAAAATCAATTTAAAGTCACGCAAATTCACAAAAAAAATCACGAAAATGCTCAAAAATTATCAACATTTGTTCACCAAAATTAAGAGTTGTTTCCATCTTGGTGTGATCCATGCGCTCAGTTGTATGGCACGCAGGTCTGCTTGCAGACGCCTGCGCACTGCTCGCCAACTGTTCCTCTAGAGGATCTGGGGTGGGGCCCCGTGCGAGTAGGCAACCCATCTGACACGCGCGCTGCGGAGCGACCCATCAGCTTTGTCCGACCGTGCTGCGCTCCGCGCGAGTAAGAGAGAGAGAGAGAGAGAGAGAGAGAGAGAGAGAGAGAGAGAGAGAGAGTGAGTGAGTGAGTGAGAGAGAGAGAGAGAGAGAGAGAGAGAGAGAGAGAGAGAGAGAGAGAGAGAGGGGGGGGGGAGAGAGACCGGCAAACGAATCCTTTATTTTGTTCTCCTCTGTGAAACGAGCAGGAGGGTTTCATTACAGATGATGTGCCGATACAACTAATACACCGCGCGTGCACGCGGCCTGGGGGCGGGCAGGGCGATCTGTTCTTTCATTATTCGGCGATAAGCAAGTCTCGCTCCCTCTGTTTCCGCGCCCCCTCCCCGCCCCCCACCCCTTTCGACCCCCGGTAATCCTCCTCCCTGACCTACCGCGCCTCGCGGTCGCATCCGAATTGTCGGTGCGCGCAGCGCCACCAGCGGGCGGTGGGCGTTCCCCTAATGCTGTCCGGATTCACATACTGGCGGGGTGTAAGGCGGGGCGGGAGGGGCTGGGGGTACTTTTCTGACGCGGCCCGCCCGCCTGCCACTCCGCCCTGCTCTGCTGTGCCCCACCCCCGCCCCACCCCCGCCCCACCCCCGCCCCACCCCGCCCCGCCCCGCGCCCTTGCCCCGCATGGTTCCGCCCATTAATCCAGCGGCGGGCCGAGAGATCGGATGAATTGAAAGCAAAATGCATGGTGATGGAAATGCAGCCTTTTGATTTATGGCGCTGCAGTACGACCCCGTCCCGCACCCCTCCTCTCTGTCTGTCTGTATTTCTCTCACTCTCTCACTTACCCGCCCCTCCCTGCCATCTCTGTCGCTCTCACTTCTTTATTCTTCTCCCATTCTCGGCTCTCTCCGAACTCAGCCCACGGGAGAGGTGAGACGCGCGAATTCGCGGAAAAATACCTGTGAGCGAGGGAACAAAACAAATATAAAGTGCAGAGGGAAGGAGAAAAAAAGTAGAACCCACCCTCCTCGCTCTGCGCATGGCGCGGATTAAATGGTACAGCAAGAAAAGTACCCTCATTACAAGGAAGAAAAAAGAAATGTGGGCGAATTGCCGTATACGTCAAAAAATTTAACCTAGTTTACACACTAATTTTATCAACGACTTTGGTCGTTAATTACAAAACTTTTCTTGCAGTACCCCCTCCTCCCTTGCTCCCGCCCCCTTTCCCACCACTCTACTCTTCTCTCTGCCGCGACAAGGGAGACATGGGATTCAGAAAGGCGGGGAACGCAAACTTCCCTCAAGGTCCCGCCCTGGCCCCGCCCGGCCCGGCCCGGCGCCTAGCGCGATGCCAACTAACTCCGAACCAAATCAGGGACGAGCATTCATGAGACTGTAACGCCAGTGTATGCGTGCGTCTTGGGTGAGTGGCATCGTAGCTTTGGCAGGGAGAGAGAGAGAGAGAGAGAGAGAGAGAGAGAGAGAGAGAGAGAGAAAGATACTATGGAGTGACTAAGAGAGAGAATGCCGCGTCGTGTGCGTGTCTGTGTTTGCGTGCTTGCGGCCGTATTAGGATGTAAAACTACTACGCGTGCGGCTTATTGTATGACGGCGGCGAATTCGCCCCGTCGTGTGTCGTACAAACTAGATTCATTCCTTGTCAGGCGCTTGTCGCTGCGGGGGCGCGGCGGGGCGGGGCAGTGCAGGGCAGGGCGTGGTGGGGTGGGTTGGGGCGGGGCAAGGCGGGGCAGGGTGGGCTCCGGCCCACGGCGAAAGTGAAAGCGCGCTTGCGCCGCACTCACCACAGTGCCTGACGCGGAAATTCCACTATTAAGGAAATTTAAAAAGAAAAGAATCCTACTTATTTTCTTTTAATCGGGCCTTTTTCATTTTTCCATATTGATGACCGACCCATAAAATAATCCAACCGCGATAAGTGATATTGTGTGATTTGCATGTCAAAGTGCGGAGGAGAGATTTTATTTATCCCTCCACTTTCCACCTTTTTGAAAAGAGGAAAAGAGAAAAAAAAGAAAAAATAAGGAATAAACGTGGGAGAGGGGTGTTAAGGTGGAATTAATTGCTCTCGTTCATTGCGGTGTGTTCGCCCCGCGGCGCGGAGGTGGCCCGGAGGTGGCAGCGGGCTGGGGGGGAGATGACGGGGGTTGCACCGCGGAGAAGGGGCTGAAATTGAATAAAACCCTCGCTAAAGCGCTGCACTGTTATTGTTTCGTACCAAAAACTTCCCGCGCTCCGATACCCATCGCGATCTGGACCAAACCTTACTTTTCCTTGTGTGCCGTCGCCGTTTATATCTCGACCTGAGACGCGACCGGGCCGTCCTGCAGTCTGCTGTCATCAGGCGCACCCTTTATCATTTTGTGACTTTTCATTCGCTCCCTTTTCGCGCCCTTCCCCCTCCCCCCTCTATCTTAGGGATGAAAATGCCCGGAAAGTTTCCGGAAAAATTGGAAAAAAACACTGTTTTTTTCGGTTTTTTTCTCTCGCCTCGGAAAAATTGGAAAGATTCATCCTGCAAAATAGGCAAGAAGCACGACTTTTCGCCTGGAAATAGGCAAAAAGCATATCTTCATCACTATGTGAAGACGCTTCTCAGTGCACTCATCCTATTTATACCCTTTTACATTTCCTTCTCGTGCGTTTTTTGTGATTCCTGTTGGTCATCTAGAGCTGCCAGTGGAATTAAAGACCTAATGAAATACGAAAGTAGTCGGTTTTATGTCCATATCCCACTACAGGACTTAAAAACCAATTTTTCCAATTTTTCCGGTATTTTTCCGTTTTTTTCCTATTTTTCCGGTTTTTTTCGGACACTTTGAAAGTTTCCGGAAAATTTCCATCTCTACTCTACACTGTTAGAAGAAGTTGTTGCCTGACAACACACTGTTTTACAGGAATCCTGTTTCTGAACAGCTGTTCTTTTATCAGTTAGAAACTTACTGCATATGGATTATTTCAGCAGCACTCTCAAAGAACAGTGAATGAGTATCACTGTGTATGCTGGTTCTTTACAGGAAATACGCTGTTAATTTTGTTAACAGCCCTTACTGTTCAAAATACAACAATTTTGTAATAATACAGAAGAGAGATTTAAGTGCAAAAAGAAGTCAATACATTTCAACTAAAAAATTGATTCTGAGATTTTTCCCATCCTTGTAAATTTACAGTTTTTCCTGTTTTAAAACAAGATTTGCTGCTAACAAAATTAACAATACTTTTCCTGTTAATTTACAACAAAATTTTTAACAGTGTATCTTTCCCCTCCTTACTCCTTCAGCTGCATCCCCTTTTACCCCTGCCACGCGCTATTTTTCGGCGAGCCTCATGCTCGTCATCTTAGTGCAGCGCGGCTGCAGGCGTGAGTCTGTTTGAACAGAAAAGGCGGGGCGGGGCGGGGCGGGGCGCCAGCGAGCGAGGCCTACTGATATGCAGCTCTGGGCTGACGGCAAGCAGGGGCAAACAATGGGAAAATTAAGAGCTTGTTTGAGATGTCTTGTCTCTGCGGGGTAGCGCGCGGGCGTGGAGGGGGGGGGGAGGGGTCGTAGAGCTTATCCGACCCGGCACGGCGGCACTGTGCCTCCTGCAGACAGAGTGATTCCGGTGCACGCATTCGTATAGCCCCGTATAGCCACACTCTTTGAGAGCGAGAGAGAGGGAGATAGAGTGAGGAGAGTGCAGCAGCGCGGAATCGGCCTGCTGCGGCTCATGTGGTGGCATCCGAACTACATATAGTAGGATGACCAGACCAACCGATCTGCAGTGACGCTGCAGACTATTGGAGTGGATGGGTTTACCCCGTGGCCCCGGCCCCAGCCTCAGGCCTCAGCCCCGACCCCGGCCCCCGCCCCGGCCTCGGACCTTACCCGCCCGCAGCAAGCAGCATCAGCAGCAGCCGCAGCAGACGGCACGCGGGACAAAAGGTCCTGAGTGGGCCGGGCCAGCCTCATCCTGAGCAGACCTCGGCTGGATTTAGTTTCACTAGCTCCGGCCCGGCCGCCGCCGCCATATCGTGACTTGTGATAGCTTTGTCCGAACTCTATTGTCACTGCCGCATTAATCTCGTACAAATGGAGCCGCTTTGATGTCGCAGAGAATGAGGCTGGCTGCTGCTGGCCGGCGGGGCAGGAGGGGGGGGGGGGAGTATTGCATCAGCCAGTGGTGGTGGCGGGGCCAGCCCAGCCAGCCGCAGGAAAGCGAAGGCGGAGATCGACCATTTATTGAGTTACACTAGCAGCACAATAAAGACACAGCCGAGACCAGCCGAGACCCCATGGGCCATATGGCCCTGCGGTTGGATTTGGATCGCTCTTTTTTAAATGGAAAAAACAGACCACGCGACCGTGACCAAAAAGTTCCGGAGCGCCGGAACTTGAAAGCAGATGATACGTATGGTAGATGTCCCGACGCGTCGCAGGCTGCAGGGAAGCGGAGTGCTGTCGCGCTGGGCTAGGAGGGGGGAGGCGCGGGGCGCGGGGCGGGAGGGGGCACCGGCCCGGCGGCCCGGCAGCACAGCGTCCCGAGCCGAGAGGTGGCGTGGAGTAGTGATGGGCGCGCGCCGCGCGCGCGAAGCGCGAAATTTTCCCCCCTGTATATAATATAATGCCACACTGGCTGCTCTCTGCTCGCTGCGCTGCTCTCTGCATACTGCTCGCTGTATGACAGTACAAGCAGGCTGATACCTTCGTATCATCTGCTAAAAATACGATTTCACGAAATCCTGGTAGACAACGGAGTTTCTATAACTATGGTAAAATTATTGTGAGTGTATCATAAGACTGTAAGAAAACGCAGTAGTTTTGTTTAGTTTACGATAGTCAAGATAGTGACTAAATAATTATAAATTCGATTTGATAAGGCGGGTTTCAAGCAATGAATACTCTCCGACTGTTAAGCCGTCATCTAAACGCCAGGAAAAAGAGAGAAAAGAAGCTCTCCTTCTGACAGCAAAAAATGGGCGGCGAGGTCACGGCCGGAGCGGAACGTCAACAATACCGTCCCCTCCACCGAGCGCACCGAAGGGGCGAACCGGGGCCCTAAACCTAGCGACTTTAACTATTTATTTTAGCTGAACGAAATGTTAGGCAGCCGAAATTAATGTGAAAATAGCAGTTCCAGACCTGCGGAAATCGTTTTGCAAAGTTTCATGGAGGTTCAAAACGTAGGAACACAAGTGATTTACGAAAATGATACACGTAAATGTACACCATTTCAAGAATTCTGCTCACCAGATCGAAGTCAAACTTACCAAACCGTTTTCTGCAGGTAAAAAAGTACTATTTACGCATTCAGTTCGCCTTGTCAACGTTTCGATAACTTTATACGATGATTTAAAGTCGCGAGGTGGGAGCCTCAGCTCCCGGCCGAGGCGGCCATGGTTGAAAGACGGCCGGCGACACAGCGCACGCGCGTCCACCTCAAACAAACCTTGTTTACACAACGTGCCAACCTAGAAAACATGAAAAGGATCACTAATCCCCCTACGTTACGATTTGAAATTATTATCTTAGGTTGGCAGAAGTGCGCCGCAGTCGACTGTTCGTTCGGTAAAAATGAAATAGGTTTCGAAAGGGCGGTATGGTGGTCACGTGCGAATTTCAGTGGTGTCATCTCTTTCTTGAGCGTTTCACCGAAGCAGAGCTTTGTTTGAACGCAGACTTTAGAGGTTTCTCTTTCGCTCCGTGTTGGCTCGACTCCGCCTAGCCCCACCACGAAAAACTATCCCCTTCTCCTGGTGATTTCAGCTGACAAGTCGAGCATTACCATAGCAACTGAAATTTAAATTCAAATTTACAGAAAATCTGTAGTTTAAATTTCTATTAAACTTTCAGAGTGAGTATACAAGTTTACATACTATAACTGTAGGTAATATTATAAAAATCGTTGGAGCGGATTTTTTCCTCCCGTAAAGGGCCATATAAAACAATTGACAGACGTTTCAAAGCGATTTTAGAAGGCAACTCCGTTGCCTAAAAAAGTCACAGCGGTGACTTCTTCATGAAATGATAATAAGAACACTGAAAGTAGCCCGGCTGCTCATCGTGGAAAGCGGCGCATGGTCGTGGTCGGGTCGGATGTCGTGAGGCCGGCTCGCGCCGTTCCGTGTCCCCATACCGCTACAGTGCTACCATGTGAAAAATGTATGGGGTGGGGGAAAAGATTACCAAGCTTTTTCCTGTTTTTTTTCGTAGATTTATAAAAATATATCTAGAAAGACTAGAAAAGTCGGGAAACAACAGGTAAAGTTTGGTAAAGGTCACACGTTTAAAATGCACAGGAGAAAAAAAAGACGAATTCAGAAAATAAGGTATACATAAGAACATTGCAAACGTGTTACTTAAGAGTTCGTACGAAAGTTTACAGATTTTTCTGGGTAATTTTCAAGATAAATTTCTTCCCGTGTATAGCTGGAGTGCAGGAGCGTGTTGTTGTTCCTGGTGAGCCATGGGTGAGCACAGTATCGAGCGATATCGATGAGGATGGTCAGGTCAGGGAATCTCTCTCTCTCTCTCTCTCTCTCTCTCTCTCTCTCTCTCTCTCTCTCTCTCTCTCTCTCTCTCTCCCCCCCCCCCTTTTCTTTCCCTCCTCTCTCTCTCCCCCTTTCTTCCCCCCTCTCTCTCCCCCCCTCCCGGCCCACACGCAGAAATATGACCGCTCTGGAAATTTGACCTCGTGTCGCTTCCTCTCCCCGCGGGCCTGCTGCTGCTGCTGCGGGCGCCACCCGCCCACGCGGCCCGGCTGGAAAAAGCTCTCTCTGAAACCAAGTCCCCCTGGTCGACGTAAAAATTAAAATAAATGCGAACACATTCCCTTTCGCGTATGGATGATATGTAGTGGCCCCTTTATCACCAGGTGGTTCTGGCCTTCCGCCCTGTCGCCACGCTGCTGCTGCTGCCGCCCTGATGAAGCCGTCCACGGAAATACGAGAGCACCTCTCCCCTGCGTGCGCCGCTCCGGTTATCCAAAACATAAACCCCCTCCACCCCACACTCCTTCTCTGTATGTCCGTTTTAACGACGTGATGCTCGCGTCGAATACGTAGGAATGTTGCGAGGGGCAATACACATCAGTGGTGGAATAGGGGTGGAGCTGGGGGGGTGGGGGGGTATAGGAGGGGACAAACCTCGCTCCCTTATCGACAGGACGCGGGGCCGGGCGGCTAGCCTCGCTCCTTTTCTTCTCTCTCTCTCTCTCTCTCTCTCTCTCTCTCTCTCTTTCTCTCTCTCTTTCTCTCTCTCTTTCTCTCTCTCTTTCTCTCTCTCTCTCTCTGTTCCTGTCGCTCGCGTGCGTCCCGTCGGCCATTATAGGCGATCAATTAATATCGACGCGTCCATGCGGCCCGGCCCACCTCAGCGCGCTTATGCAACAATCGTAAAAACGGAGGGTCGCGGAGCTTTATAGTCTTGCGCTAATTAAAAAGAGGGAGTGCATGCGACGATATTTGTTTCATTTTTTATTTCCGTTGGCTGCGCGTGATAAATACAATGCTGCCGTTGTGACCTCTTTTGTGTTCTTCTCTTCTTAGGCTTGCGAAGGGTTTGAAAAAGTATTTGGGTGTTGTGTGCTTGGTGAAGATGTCCTGAGGGATGTGCCGTCCGATCAGACACTTCTCCAGTGTTCGAGGGTCTGCCTTACTCTCAAGGTCCTCACATATCTGGGCGGGTTCACGCTGTCCTTTGGTGGATGTACCCAAAGTATGCGCCAAAATTTGCTCTGGATCCTGTAGCATATGTAGACGCCTTGAGCACGCGCCTTAAGGTGTCGTATACATTTGGGATGACTCCTAAATTACAGTGTAGGCAAATCCGCTTATACCGACCGAAGCGGATTCGCTGAGAGCCCATCGCCCCGCGCTGCGCCGCCCCGTCAATGAACGGGTGGCCGAATTCCGCTAAGCCCTCCCACCTGCAATATCGGCCGACATGAAACGGAAGCGAGCAGAGGTCGTGTGCCGTTTTTAATATTTTCATGAGTTATGAAAAAAGCCTCCAACTGCTTTTCAGTGGTCGAGGGCGGAGGCCGATGGTCCCTTCACGACGTGAGTCATGTAGCGGGTGATGTGCTATGAACAAATGCGCTTCTGCAAACGCTTGTGCAGCATAGTCATTGCGGCGAAAAAATATCCTTGCCTTTGTAATTTTGATTTTCGAAAAATGTTAGAAATCTACGCAACTGCCAATTCCTGCTCGTCGATCAATTCCAAGTCGAAAGGCTCTTCATGTTAAACAGCAATTTAATATTGAAAATATACGACTCACATCATGGAAAATTTTATTGCAAACCTACGACTACTTTTCACAGTGTCACTTCAATAAAATGTCTAAGACCCGGTTCGTCCTAAATTTAAAAGTGTGAGACCAACTGCAACCTGCAGTTGTACATGTTGACAACCCATGATAGACACAGGGTGTACCGCACATAAAAGCTGAACAACACTATAACTTCAAAAAAAAAAAAAAAAAAAAAAAAAAAAAAAAAACAGTATGTGGCTCCCAAAAATCATTTGAAAAGTCGAAACAAACAATTAAAAAAATAAAACAAAAAGTAAAAAAACAACCCAACAGCAATATCCGAAAAATCGAGAACAAAGGAACAAAAAACTGAAAAGAATTAAAAGAATACTTCAGTTATTTTGAGAAAAAAATCAGCATTGGCAGAAATTGTCAATATTTTCTTGAAAAATCTAAACAATTAATCAAAACTTACAATTAAACGAAAAACCAAGTCAAGAAAATGATTGTACACATTTTTGTATGAGTGATTCCCCCCTCGATGGGTGGCGCTCGCCGGCTCTTCGCTCCCCGGTGACGGTCTCTGTCGGCGCGCCGGCGGCGGCGGGGCGAGCACAGGCAGGCGGCACGGGCTCTTTACCTACACCGAGCTCCTGCAGGGCCTGCAGGGTGGTGCCGCCCGCCGCCCCGCTCCCAGGGGAGCCTCGGGGACGCTGCACTACCAGGCCCTCAGTGAGTCCCTCGGGAGCCCCCCGCCCGGCACGGCCCGCTGAGGCCTGTGACAGGTTGTGCCGCCGCGCCGCCCTCCTGGGCTGCTGGGCCGCTATAGCAGCGCCAGGCTGCACTCCCGGCCGATTGGCTGAGGGGGGTGGGGGGGGGGGGAGCGCGCATAGCGGCGCCACCACACAACAGCATCACCTGGGCTGGGCTGGGATAGCAGGGGCGCACAGCTCTGGAAACTAAACTGTCAACTTTGTACACTGATTAATCTGTGTACATCATGATGTATACATTGCCATGTACCGTGTGTTTCTTTGAAGGCGTAACAGTGTTCCAGGATTGCATATTCGCTAGGGCTTCAGGGGCCATGGCGCCTGCCTTGCTTTGAATTTTTTGAATTTATTGCGAAGTTTTTTGAAATTATGTGTGTGAATTTACTTGAATTCGTTTTGAATTCGCTTGAATTTGTTTTGAATTCGTTTTGAAGTCGCGTGAATTAGTTTTGAATTCGCGTGAATTAGTTTGAATTAGTGTGAATTTTGAATTAGTGGTGTACATAAAAATTCGGAGTTATTTACCCCTCGACCATTTTTCTCTTGCAATGTTCTACTTAATAAAAAAGCCCCCCTTTTTTAACAAAAAATAAAATAAATAAAAATAGTAAATAAACACCGTAACCGGTTTGGTGTTCGTATTACCCGGTCTCGCGTACTCTTCGCAAACCGTTTCACTTTTCTCCTTTTTTTTTCTTTTCGCGAGCGAAAATTTCTCATACCTCCCTGGCAATAGATTTGTTCAATCAGCGCAGAGTGCGCGGTGCGGCGCGGCGGGCCAGGCGAGTAGTATGTACGTGTTCGCCGCT
This sequence comes from Frankliniella fusca, assembly GCA_029379305.1. Taxonomy (NCBI): domain Eukaryota; kingdom Metazoa; phylum Arthropoda; class Insecta; order Thysanoptera; family Thripidae; genus Frankliniella; species Frankliniella fusca. The sequence goes on along the minus strand of JAHWGI010000700.1, from coordinate 550,872 downwards.
GTATAGTGATTTACAGGCAAACACGCGCGCCGCGCGCCGGCCCGACAACAACCGGCCCGGCAATATCAACTGCGAGAGACCCTTTAGCAGTGGCAGCGCCGGGAGTGTGTTCGTGCGAGCACACACACACACACACGCACACACACACACACACACACACACACACACACGCACGCACACGCGCGCGCGCGCACACACGCACACGGACAGGTGGTAGGGAGGGGTAGACTCTTATGAAGCCCTCCTGGCGCCAGAGAGTAGCGCTGGTGGCCTACAATCAGGGGGCATCTCTACAGATCAGGCGGTAGTGCCAACGTCTGAGCGTGAAACGCTGAAACGCGCAGCGCAACCCTTCGCGCGGCCCGCTGTACATCCCTCATCCGGTGACCGCCTGCTGGTCATTGTGTGTGAGCAGCTTTAGCTCAGCGGCCTAGGCTAGGCTAGGCGTCGTCTCCAGCCAGCCAGCTACGATCGAGGCAGAGAGCAGGTTTAAAAACCCGCATATCGTCGTCGTTTTTATATTCACTGTCAAACTCCTACAAAGAAATGCTTTGCAAATGCTTCGCAAATTGCAAAGTATTTTGAAGCATTGCAACTTGCAAAGCATTTCTTTGTAATTGCCAAGCAATGCTTTGCAATTGTGAAGTGATGCTTTGTAATTGCAAAGCAAATGCTTTGCAAACTGCAAAGCTTTAAAATTCTTTTTAAGAATTTAACAGTGTTTTCTGGTGTTTTATATTTTTCGTGAGGCGAGACAGCATCTCGTCGCGAGCAGCCTGACGCACGGCACACGCGGTAGATCGACCACTGCCACTGGCGGCTGCAATCACCGGCGCTGCCTGCCTCTTGTAATTCTCATTTTGAGTTTGAGATGGTGACGCCTCCTTTGCCTCCTCTCGCTAACATGATCTTGCCGCTTGCTCCGCACGGCCGCCACGCCTCCCTGTGTGCCCCACTCCATCTCCTTAAGTACTTGCCGACGTCCTCCACTCCCCGTTCCCCCTCCTCCCCCCCCACACCGCCGGGACTTCCCTTATCTGCCTTCCATCCGTAACTCCATCCATCTATCAACTCCCCCGCGACCCCCAACAACCCCCCCCCCCCCCTTATACCTGCATCGCTACCCCCCACCCCAACCCACCCTTGCCCGCGCCGTGAAGGGCAGCAGGGTGGTGGGAAAACCTCATTAGCATGGCGGCCACCAATCAAAACAATCGGAACAATCTGGCGTATGGCCGCATGCATACGCCAACGCGGTCCAGGGCTTTGCACATACACACACACACACACACGTGGGTATACACACATGCCCGCACGCAGTGCGTATATGTATACCCGTAAAATATTGTCTCTGACCTTTGGGTCTCTGCTCTGTTTCTGCGCGCGCTCGTGTGTGCCCCGAGCTGCACTGTGAGAAACGCTTGTTCAAAAAGAAAAAAATTTCGTTGTACGGCTGCGTTGTTCAGCAGAAACCGAAATTCTGTTCAAAAACAAAGCTGTCGAAAAGCAATAATGCTTGTATTCTGGTCAAAACAATTTTGTTCTTGGATCGCTATTGTTTGTAACTTCAGCGTAAAAATGACTCACACCCATCGCGAAATTAGCAGAACGCGTTATAAACAGCTGGATCAAATGGAAACGTTTACTTTTTCGACTTTTCAGTTTTGCTCTGACCTTCAGCATCAGCACGTCTCTGTCATTTTCTTTTTTTCTCTTTTCTTTCCTTTTCCCACCCTTTCCCCCTCTTTTCTCATTTTTTTTCTTTTTTTCTTTCCTTTTTTCTGCTTTTCCTTTTTTTTTCTTTTTTTCTTGCGGTCAGGAGAACACGTCTTGTGACCTTGCTGCTGTACGCATCTTGGCCCGGGCGCATTTCCAGTCCCGCCCAACCCGCCCATCCCACCCACCCCACCCCGCCCCGCCCCGCCCCGCCCCACCCCACCCCACCCCACCCCGCCCCGCCCCGCCCCGCTCCACCAGGCCGCACCCCCTCACCTCCCCAAAACCCATTTGCCTGCCGATGAAGGAGGCGGAGCGGAGCAGCCGACCCCTGAAATGTCAAATACAATATGGACTTGGCGCGGCGGGGCGGAGCGGCATGCAGCAGGGGCTCGGGTCCGTGCGGCACCGCCGGCAGCGCGCGCGGTTCCAGCCAAATGTCAAATCATCGGCTGCTTGAACTTACACGCAGAGTTTGGGCGAAAGTCAACAAACACACACACACACACACACACACACACACACACACACAAGGGCCTCTGTGCGCGCGCTCGTGTGTGTGTGTGTGTGTGTGTGTGTGTGTGTGTGTGTGCGCGCGCGCCCGCGACTCACCTGGCGTCAGATCTTGTAGACGATCACTGCTGTCGGCGCTCTGCCCTGCTGCTCGGCTCTCCCCCCTGTACTGCCCCTGCTTCCCCTGCGCCGCTAACTTTTGATGACGTTTCCGACACCAGTTGCTGCCGCCTCCGCCGCCTCCGCCGCCTCCGCCTCCTGGAGGTGACGGCAGACTCCCTCACCACCGGCACCCCGTGAGTCGGGCGCGGGGACGATACAACGGTGGGGGCCGGAGGGGGGGGGGGGAGCGGTTGCGTTCCGAACACCCAGTGCTCCAGTGCTGCGAAGCTCTGCCTGCTCACTCGCCCCTCATGGGCCTTCGCCTCGCGTCGGGAGCTGCCGAGGGGTCTTTCACCATAAATTCAAGCGTACATCGATTTCTCGTTTTTCCTTTAAATAATTACGTTTACTGATTTTTTTCTGATGTTGTCTTTTTTTTCCCTGATATTTTCTTGATTAAGAGTTGTTTTTTTGTTGTTTTTCCCCCCTGATTTTTTACTTATTTTGATTTAGAGTGTAAACTGATTTTTTTTTTTTTTTTTTTTTTTTTTTGAGTAACGGACCCCTCGGGAGCTTTTCCCATGTCCGGCTCGACTCGGCCTTGCCCTGCCCTGCCGGCGCCGTGAAACAAACCCTTAACATGACCGAGCCCCCGCCACCGCCACCACCCTGACCCTCAAATGGTAAAGTTTAAGTTTCCCGGACGTTTCTCCACTACCCCGCACTTCCCTTTTCTGCCCTGCGCGCAAACCATCCGCGGCCGCGCGCGAAAGCCCTCTTGCGAGAAGCATAACCGTCAGAGTCACGGGGCGCACACACTCTTTAAAATTTTTGGCTCCTGACGACACATTCTTGTCTTAAAACAAAAGTATTGTTTTCATTTCAACGGTCTCGAAATATGTTGAATGTTTCCTCTATTTGCTAGCAGTAGAAAGGACATCCTTTTACTGCGTAGTATACCTGAACAAAGATAGTGTTATTTTTTTCTTTACCAGAACTTTTCGTTCAAAAACAAATCGTTTGTGATACAACACTTTTCGGGGTATAAGACAAAATAAATTTTCTCAGATGCTGTTTTGTGACAATATGTTTAAACAATTGTTTTCAAACAACATGGGTTTCTAAAAATAAGAATGGATTCGTTGCTCATTTACGACAATTTCAGTACATTGAGTTCCGCTGACTGCTTCATAATCATAAATACACGGCAAATACTGAATATTTTAACAGATTTTTGTTTTTGTTTTACGTTATGCTGGGAATTAATACTCAAAAGAACTTAATGCATGTTTGGTGTTCGAAACAAAACGGCCGTAAGAAGGAAAATATATTCTTTGTATGATGTCCTTGACAAACTGTTTATTTCTTATTTTAGATTACAACTCCGTCTTTGTAGAAACAATTTTTTAAGCTGAAAATACGGAGGGCCTGATAATTTCGCATAATTTTAATAGTATAGTTTTAAGTTTTAAGTATTTAAGTTTTCGACCGAACTTGACCCGCGTAAAACTACACGACAAGAAGCATATAGATTTTCCTCCCCCAAGAAACTGACTGTTTTCCCGCAGTGGCCGCTTCCACTGTGCCCGGGCCTGTGACCGTGTGTATGTATGCTCCGCAGCCATTAGCCGTGGCCTGCCTCACATTATACTCGTCACATGTGTGACGGAGGCCGTAGGGGCGGGGCGGGGCGGGGCGGGGCGGACCGCTGCAGTCATACCGAGGATGTCGCCTGTATTACGGGCGCGGCGCAGGAGCGGCGCTCTGTTCTGCTGCAGCAGCCCGCCGCCGCCGCCGCGCGCTAATCGAATCGGGGGGAAATCTAATTCCCTACACCGCGGCCGCCCGTGCCGTGACGTGTCGACTCGCCCTTGTGACACTGAAGTGACACCCGCGTGACACTGCGGCGTGACATCGGCGTGACGGCGCCAGGGGGGCTGGCTGAGCTGGATATAGCCAGGCTCTCGCCCCCCCCCCCCCCCCTCTCCAGGCCGGGCCGGCCGCGTGACAGCTTTGCCGCTGCAGGCCACATCCGGCGTATTACGCGGCCCGGCCCGGGGCCATCACAACCACTTGATTCAACTGTTACATATCGCGGTGTTTTTCGATGATAAATCGACCCCCCTCTCCCACCCACCACCACCGCCGCCCCGGCTCTCAGAGTTGTCGAACCGGTATTCGCAGACGTGGGCTGTTTCGTACAATGTCGCGCCGAGAAATCTGCGCGGCGTGCGCTTTCTTTATTTTCGCGCAAGAATGGTGTTGCAGGTTATTGTGAGTGAGGTAGTGCGGTGTACAGTACACGTTCCCTCGCCGCCGTCGGTGGTGCTTGCTTGCGGCTTGGCGGTCTCAGCAGGGGTTTGGTTATCCCCTCTGCAAATGCAAGAAACAGAAGCAGTGGTAGCAGCAGCAGCAGCACTGTGGGGTGGGGGTGGTACTCGTCTTCCCACCCCCACCCCACGCCCACCCTTGGCCCGACTGTAAGAGCAGCCCTGTACTCCGAGGCTTCTCTCTCTCTCTCTCTCCCTCCCCCTCCCTCCCTCCCTCCCTCCCTCCCTCCCTCCCTCCCTCCCTCCCCCCCCCTCTCCCCCCTCTCTCCCTTGGTCCCGCCCAAAAGGTCAGCATGCAAATTTATTCGTCTCGCAGATTTTTTTTCTCCTTGTGCGCGCTGCCGCGAGGCTAGGCGAGGACGGCCGAAGCCAATATGCATTGCTAATGGCTGAGTGTGCGGAGCGGAGCGCCGTTCTCTGTTTCGCACATACAGGTGTGCATCCGTCACCTCGTATCAATCACTGCCGACTTCACTTAGAGAAAAAAAATATCTCTGAACTGAAAAACGAAAAATGTGTAAATGTAAATGTCCCGCACCTGCGTATGTGTGACTGCCCATTCCATTCCTTTCAAGAAAAAAAATCAGGGTTAAATTCTTTTAGATCATTGACCCCAGCAGGGGTGTGGTGCTACTCGGTGGCGCTTGGCAGTGGCCTTGGGGCATTAAATATTTATAAAATTTCCATAAAATTTTGAGTTATCTGCCTAGTGCTATCTAGTTAGTGTGACCTATAGACTCTTATGTCTCAGAAAACACCGTGGCAACAGTAGAAATATAGCCCTAACCCCTGGTACCAGCCCGTTTTGCGTAGCAAGGGCTGGAGTAACCCTCTGGCAGGTATATGCCTGGCACTGATGCGTTGCGAGAACAATTCACACTTACTAGATATGTATTCTTTATTTGTACAAAGTTAAACAATCAAACCTTTTGCTTATGTTTTTGCGTTTACTGAACACTTCTGCATAATTTGGACACAATTATGAAATTTTGCGCACAATTTTTTGCAAAATGAGACGCAGGTTTAACTTTGCACAAAACAAACGTTTGCGCACACAGAGCGTTCAAAGAGGCCATCCACAACGAGTGTGAATGTCAAAGTATATTTTTGAGTTCGTTTTTTTTTTTCGGACGCGCGTATGTTCAACAGTAATAATTTTCTATTGTTTCGATTCCTTCCATTTATTCTTTATGTAAATTTTGGTAAATTGATTGAAATATTGGGGGGTGTGCGGTGCCAGTCGTATCACGGCCATCTCTCTTCTGCTCGCAGGCGCGCGCGCGCATACGCACTCGCACACGCACACGCACTCGCACGCAGATGCCTACGCCTCACGCTCCCCATGCATCACCAGATCACCATAAAACCAGATATCGGTCGTCTCTCTTTCCTGCCACCCCTTTCCTTCCCCCGCCTTGCTTCCTGCTACCCCCGGTCCCGCCCCGCCCCGCCGCGCCCCGCCCCGCCTCGCCCGGCCCGACCCCGCCCGGTCAGGCGCGAGCTGCGAAAGGGTTTGCCATCGATTTTGTCAGGTTAGAGTAGAGGCACTGCGGCAAGGCGTGGCGTGGCGGGGCGCGGCTGACGGAAGGTGTCTCCCCGGCTATCGGCTGCGTCAAACTGGAGCCCCCCCCCCTCCCCCGTGCTCCCTACTTTTTCCCTTAGGGCGCAGGCGACCTCCGCTTAAAGGGGTGGTCTTGGGGAGTGCCTAACAGGGGGCGCCGAATAAAACTCTAAAATCCGCTCAACAGCAGGACAAAGTAAGCGAGTCTCCCCCGTCAGAAATAAATTAAACATCAACTCACTGTCTCGTCTTTGCCCTAACCCTTCCAGCAATATCTCTTCCTCTTCTTTACTCTGCGGAAAGTAAAATGCGTATGCATCAATATCATTCGCACCTGCGCGCCTGAATAACCAATTAACTAACCACTGCGCTCCAGCACGACCAGATGATAGCCAGGTACAGCGCGCCCGGTCCGCACGCACCTGCACGCACCTGCAGCGGCCGGTGCAGGCAGCTGCAGGCAGCTGCAGGCCAGGCCGCAGGTACATGCTTCGGCGGACACAATACACGCTCCAATAACCTCTATCGCCGGGTGCGGTGCGGCGCGGGGTGGCGAGGCGAGGTGCGGCCGTGCAACCCGCACTTCATTATGAGGCCCCGCCCCGCCCCGCCCCGCCCATTACATACTGAGCTCCGGTCGGTTGTGTAGTGTATACCTCCATGCGAATGGCTCGCTGCTCGCTCGCTCAACCGGCTAACTTTTGGCCGTCCGCGGGGGCGTGGGCGGGCGCGGCCCCAAAAGCACAACACTGACTGATCGCAGTTTGAAGCATGAGGCCGCTCCATGACGCTCGCAGAAGATGGCGCCGGAACAAGTTTAGTTCGATAGGTCTGGCGTGAGGTTTTCACCGTGGCGTCCACTGTTAGGCTCAGAAGCCCATGCAATTTTCTTTTTAAAACGAAATTTAAATTATTTTTTTTGGTGTGTGTGAGGAAAAACGAAAACCAAAATGAATTCACATTGCTTCTACCACGGATTTGGACCTCGTATCTTTGACGGGCGAATCAAGTCAACAAATAATTTCTGTTTCTAAATATATATTTTTTCAAAGAAGGGTATTTTTACGACCCAATGCAAAAGGTTCTAGCACGAGTTTCCTAACCCCCTCCGTTCTACGCTTCACTATCTCCTACCCTACCCCCGCCACCAGCGATTTTTCTTTCAACCGCGCTCCACGGTTTGTAATTCGTGCAGGTGGGCCCCGACGGTGCCACCCCCCCCCCTCCCCTCCTCTCATCTCCCCCGGATAGTCCCAGGGCCCTCCAGGGGTTGTCTAGTGTTTATTACTCGGCCGACATGTGTTCTTTCCTTTGTTTTTACGACGCTTATTGGAGTGGAGTGGCCGCCGCTGTTTATTGGGCGGAGCGCCGCGCTCCACCACGGCCCCTTTGAGCTGCTGCTGCTGCTGCTTCTTTTCCTCCTTCATCCCCTATCCCCTCATCCCCCCCCCCCCCCGGTACCTCACAACCACCCTCCTCACCCCAACCCCTCTGCCGCCACTCGCGCCGTGCGTGGGTGGCTGGCCGTGGCCGGACGGCCGCGAGCCCTCAGCGCGAGGGGTCCATAACTTCGAATATTCATTGTACAAAATTTTGTTATTCAGCTAATATTCACAATATTCAAGCATCTTCAATGGTATTCACAATATTCAACAATATTCACACATCTTCAATTGTACTCACAATACTCAGCCATCTTCAATTGAATTCAAAATATTCACATGTATTCGCCCATATTCATCAATATTCAGCTATAAAAATTACTATTCAATAGTATTCATCCATATTCATGAATATTCATTGATATTCGTCAATATTAATATGGACATTAATCAGCCCTTGCCTACAGAATGCGAAGATGGAGTTGTTGGCGCCAGTGCTGCCAGAAAAGTAGGCAATAAGTCGCCCGAACACAGAAGAGTAAAGCGGGCTGCATCTGCCCCTGCCTATAGGCAGCACTAGCACAGGTGCGTACATGTTGCCTAGTAGACAGACGCCGTTGCAGCAGCCCACCTGACTCCACTGTGTTTTGACGAGTTTTCTAGCAACACTGGTTGGCGCAATAATTTTTACCAACTACCACCGGCGGCCAGAGCACCAAGTAACCAGAGCACAAACGGCACAAACGTAAAAGAGCAGTAGCCATAGCCATGCCGGTCATTCCACGCCATGAAAATAATACGCGGCACTACCAACCATTCCCTCGTCATTTTTGTTAACGAAAGGCATGATCAGAGTCGTAAACACATTGATATTTGTTGCAAATCAATCATACACGCATTTTTTATTATTCTAGTGTAAGAAACCAAAGGTATTACTATGGTTGAGGTTTCTCTGAGTACGTAAACAAAATGAAGAAGGTTGGCAAAACTGCTTCACCACTGTGAGCGTTGTTTGCAATAACAAAAATGTGTTGTTTTTGTTCATATAGAAGACAAAACGCGGGCTCTTTTTCACGAAAACGAAATCCTTAGTTTTTTTTGATTAAAGTGTAAACACTCCATGCAACATGAGTGAAACCCCAGCTGGGCAAAGTCAGAGCGGGGATCTCCCGGAGAATCCTGCCCCTCCTGACGTGGTGAGTAATCATGGTTGCTGCATAAAGCTGTCAACGATGTGAGACGCTTGACAAGTTACTGAACGGAAGTCTCGAATCTTGTCTGCAAACAACATTCAAATGGATAAAATATAATTTTTTGTTCACCGAAGTCTAAAATCACTCAATAAGATTGTTCCAAGTTTCTCGAAATCACCGCAGTAACCCCTGTCTACATAGGTTGAGAGGTTAGGTCATCATGTCTGGACGAGAATCAGCTTACTAAATAATAGCCTGAGAAAACTAAGCCACCATTAACGAGAAAGATTAGTGAACAGTTATCATTGGTGTGGGTGTGGAACATCTTGACTAATGGCAACGGTTATATGACTTCGCATGTACTCTGTTGGTTTGGTTAAAAAGGGAATTGATTGAGGTGAGGAGGGTGAAATTCTATATTAGTATTGTGCACTTTAAGTTAACAATTTTTACATTTTGCAGCTGAGGAACCATGACACTGCGTTTTGGCAGGGAGTGGTACACAAGTGTAAGGTCTCTGTTCCTCCCGACCTTCAGTTAATGCTCAGTGCTATGGGATACAATAGTGAACTATCCCTGCGGGACATCACTGATCCCATCATTGATAAAATGCAAGACTTCGCACGAAGAATTTTGTCCAAAGTAAGTTCTAAACTGTGGTAAATTATTTATTAATGGCTAATTTTTTAAATATTGTATTTTTATATTTATTATAATTATAATTATTATTATTTTTATCTTAGAAAATGAAGACAGGCCCTCAAAAGGAACTTGCTTTTGGCATATTTGCTGATGAGCCAGAAATGTATGAATTTCTGCCTGGACATCGACAAATTCTATTACAACTTGGAACCAAACTAAAGGACCTTGATGGCAAAGTTGCGATTGCATCCCCAATGGGAGTTAGTACGCCCCAAAGCAGTGGAAAACAAAAAGGTAATGAAACATTCAACTGTTAACAAATTAGACTTTTTCAAAAGAATTTTTTTTTCATTTGGTTTAGGAGTTAAAGTATAACAAAGTTTGGGGCTTGACCAATACAATGTTGAGTGATATGTAAATTTTTGTATGATACTCAATACTGTCCCTGGTCAAGGTGTTTCAAATTCATTTTTTTAAAATGCTGATGCAAATGACCTAAGGCTGCATGGGATCGTGAAAAATTTTTCATGGATTTATTTAGTGAAGTACCGTTAAAATGAAGTCCAATTTCACTTATTCAACGCTACCTTAGAAAAATTCCAAACCGTTCCATACCATGGAGGTTTTTTGAAGCTGTGAGGGGTCAAACAGCCACACCAAGTAACATGTTCGGTCAGGAGGATTTAGTCCCTTCGCCTTTTACTTAAAGTATCGGAATAACTATGAACAGTGACAATCAACTTCACTTAGTGAGTATGTTACTAAAATCATTAAACTGACTTATCTTCTCAATTATAAATTATTTTTAAACACATCAGACATTAAGTGTTAGTATGAATTAAATTAAATACATTTTATACCTACCAAAATTAATAGTATGTTCCACAAACTCCCAAAGCAAGTGTCGAAGCAACACACCATATCATTAAACAAAGCTTCCCAAAGCGGTGTTGAGAGGTACTGATGACTTTTAAGATAGAGGAAATTCCGTCAACCTGTTGTTTCATCTGGAGGTTAATACCAGCAGACTATTGAAATAGTATACTGCTTAGACACTTGCTTTGGAAGTTTGTGGAAACACAATTAATTTTGGCTGGTATTAAATGAAATTGTTTTAATTCATAATAATAACACATAATGTCTCATGTGTTTAAAAATAATATTTAAAATTGAGAAGATATTAAGTGAAGTTGATTGTCACTCCTTACAGTCTTTTCATAGTTATTCCAAAACTTAAAGTCTAAGGCGAAGGGACTAAATCCTCCTGACAGAACATGTAACTTGGTGTGGGTGTTCAACCCATCAAAGCCTCAAAAATCACCATGGTTTGGAATTTTCCTAAGGTGACATATTTCTGCTGGAGTTGAGGTGGTCGGACCGCAAGGATCGGTAGCCCGAGTCTGGAGGCGCGCCCAGCTCCCTGCCGAGGCCGAGGCGCGCGCCCCCGGGCCCGTGCTCCAGGAGCAGGTCGACGGCGCCCTCGGGGGCGGAGGGGAAGCTGTGCGGGCGCGGCGGGGGGCGGGCGCGGCGCGGAGCAGGGACGGAGAGGAGACGGAGGACGTGAGGCCCGTGTCGGAGGAGGCCGGCCGCCGCGGGGACGGAGGTGCAGGCGGGGGCGGCGCCTGGAAGGTGGGCGGCCTTCTGGGCGCGGCCTGCGAGGGAGGGACCGCGGCGGACGACGACAGCTGGGCGGGGACGGACGTCGAGCTGGTCAGCGTCCTGGGGACGGGGCCGGGGGCGAGGGAGCGCCGGTTGGGGGGCAGTCCGCCCGGGGACGAGTAGCGGGCGTAGCCGGCGGACGGCGCGGCGAGCGGCGCGGCCGGCGGGGTGTACAGCGCGAACGAGTGCGGGGACGGCGAGGGCGACGTGGAGGTCCAGCCGTCGGGGAAGATGGACGCGACGCTGGCGGGCCGGCTGGGCGAGGAGGCGGCCTCGGGGCGCGCGCGCCGGCGCACGTGCTCCAGCAAGGCGATTCCGAACACCGTTTTGTAGTTTCCTCTCTCTTGCTCCTTATGGCCGAGCCCAATTAGTGCAACAAGGAAGGAGCGACGAAACCAGTGCGCGGAATCACCCCACAGGCTGCTGCCTCGCCGCCGGGCCCCGTGCTCCACGTGGTCCGCCGTCGTCGTCCTGGCCACGTTCAGCGGGTCGTCCATCCACAAGTAGTCGGTGCCGGCGGCAGCGGTGGCGGCCGCGGAGGCAGCTGCAGCGGCCGCCGCGGCGCAGCGCTGGGCGTCCTCGATGAGCGAGGACCTCCGCAAGGGCTGCGGCTTGATGGTGACGGTGGGACGCTGGGTCTCGGCGCGGCCGCGGCCCGAGGCCATGAGGGCCTCCACCACGCCGCGGGTGCCGCCGTGGTGCACCAGCTGCTGGACCGCGGCGTCCCCCAGGGCGACGAGCTCCGCGGCGGATATCGGCCGGCCGGCGCGCCGCAAGGAGCCGGTGATGCTGTTGGGCCGGCGGGCGGGGCAGGGTGACGGCGTTGGTGTAGGGGAGCCGGAGGACGTCGTCTTATTGTTGTTGCTGCTTTTCGCAGCCGGGACCGGGCTCGGCGTTGACGAGTTCGAGGCCGTGCTCGACGAGCTACTGCAGCTCGCCGCCGCGTCGGCGGCCGGCCCCGAGGCTGACGGAGAGGCCGTGGCCGCGGCCTGGTGCTCGGGCCTGCGCGGCGCGACGCCGAGGCGCTCCGCGGCCGAGAGCTTGCGGGCCTCGCCGTTGACGGGCGCCGGCTTGCGGTGCACATCCCCGTTGACGGGCGCGACGGCCTCCCGCCTGAGGCCATTGCACGGCGCGTCCGCGCGCACCTCACCCAGCATGTCTCATCCCGGGGCCGGGGCCCGGTGACATATTTCTGCTGGTGTTGAGAAAGTGAAATTTGACTTCATTTTAATGTTACTTGACTAAACAGATCTATGAACATTAATGTTTTCACGATCCCATCCAGCCATAGGTCATTTACATCAGCATTTAAAAAAAAAAAAAAAAAAAAAAAAAACCTGAATTTGAAACACCTTGACCAGGGTCAGTACTGACTATCATAAAGAATTTTACATGTCACTCTAGAAACCCAAGTGTGTGCATGGCACGCTCCATTTGGAGTCAACTACAAAGCACGCTTCAAAATAGAGCATGCTTGCCGATACCTGGTATGAACTGTTACAGTCCAAACAATCCTTGGGTTGGACCGTACATCTATAGTAATGAAGGACCATAGCCTTACTGTAAGATCTAGACTGTATTCTGTAATATTGGATCACCATCACCCTGGCTTATGGTCCTTGCGTTACCATAGATGTACGGTCCAACCCAAGGATTGTCTGAACAGTAACGGTTCATACCAGGTATCGTAACAATTCACTGTGGAGTTATTTTGTAGCAGTGGCCCCCTTGGCACAGTAACGCAGACCAAGTATCTTTGCCAGCTCTCAGTTAAATAAACAAATAATTTGAATGATTTATTTAAAAGACTGATCTGATTTATTATTTTAAATCCTTCACAATTTTTGGTGCCTGGCAAGCATGCAGTATCTTGGAGCGTGCCTGACTTGCACACATAAACTTAGAGCATGCCTGGCCTGGCACGCTTTAATTTAGAGCTTGCCTGGCAAGCACATTCTATTCTGAAGCGTGCCTGGAAATCATTCTCTATTATGAAGCATGCTTTGTGGAACTCCAAATGGAGCGTGCCATGCACACACTTGGGTTTCTAGAGCACTCATAACGTTGTATTGGTCAAGCCCCAAACTTTGTTACACTTTAACTCCCAAATCAAATAAACAAAAATCTTAAAAAGTCTAACTCAAAGTCTAAGTCAAAATAAATGTAGTTCAATTATTTAAAATTGTGCCAATTAATTCCGTTTCTATTCTTTACAGTGGTACAATTGAGTGAGCAAGAAAAAATTACAGAGCAGCATATGATAATATGCAAAATCATTGACAATGCTCTTGCAAGAGATTTTCTTCTCAAGAAAAATGATGATCCCGGTGAAAATTTCTTTGTTCTCACCGTTAACACCCCAATGGAAGGCACAATTTTGTGCAAAATTGGGGAATGCAAGAAGAGGACCCATACTATTGCTATCAGTAGGTCCAAAACAAGAGCTTGGAGTGTTTACAATTTTTACCGCCACATCAGATCCAGTCACTTGTCTGAAGAGGCTGAAAAGAGTCAAAAGAGAACCAAGAGACAAAGAAAACTTGATTTCAGCAACATAGAGAAATCAAAAGAGTCAATAGAGAGTTCACAGGAATTCCTTAGTGATAACCCTGACAGCCCTCCTAGTCTCATTGATGACCACAATGAAGACTCTGGAAATCAAGAAGAAAATGACAGCAGTTAGTATATTTTAATTATTCCGGTTTTTTAAATTTTAAGTGACATTGTGTGATATGCACCACCTCTTTTTGTTTTGGTAGTCACTTTGGGTATGTGGTTTCTTTTTTTTTGACTTAATGCAGTAAGCACAAGTTTTGATACTGGACTGTTTTTTAATTATTTTTATTTTTTACAAAGGGGGTATGTTGGCTATATAACTTTGTTTTGATTCAATTGATAATACAAGAAGAATTTAAAATTAAAATGATTTGTAACAACTTTATATACCATCTGAATCAGAACAAAAGTCTTCACAAAAATGTAAGCCTCCCCCCCTAAAAATTTGATATTTAGCTAGTAAATGCAATATTTTATTTTTTTACAATTACTTTTGTAAAAACTTAACAAGATTTATTTTTTTTAATTTTGGCAAACTATCTTTCTTTGAAGTTCAGATTGCTTTCCTTGACTAAAGCCTGATAAATATTTGTGTTGATTAAGCTGATCTGCATGATATGAATGTATACTGTTTATTATCCATATTAAAGCTCTTTACATGGCTCTAACTTGTTTTAACATTATTTCTTGTAGCAAGTATATGGCAACTTCCCAAATACCAAAGGAGTGAGAGAAATAAACGCGGCTTGGAAACAGCAGCACAAAGTAGCCACACAATTACAGAATATTGGCCAGTTCTGAACAAAATTGAGGCAGCAATAAAAGAGAATGAATCTCTTCACACTACAGTGAGACTTCTACTTGCAAAATTGTCAGAAGTTCCTGAATCTCCTCCCACTATTAGCAATTTTCTTATGTGCCTTAATGATTCTGCTGCAAAAAATGCAAACAAGAAAAAGGGAGGTGAAAGGTATACGGACGAATTAAGTCTTATTGCAACGCATTTCTTTATGTTGGCTGGGCCCAAAGCATATAGTGACTTGTATGGCAATTTGCCAAAAGTAATTCCGTGCCCCTCCACAGTCGAGAATGTTATGAAGAGAAATAAGTCGATTTTGGTGGAAGGCGAATTTCGGTGGAAAGCATTATCAGAATTTTTGGAAGAACGTGGATATCCTCGTGAAGTAAGTAGATTGGTTTTATTTTCATTAAAAATATTCTGCATAACGGATAGGGACATGGAGAAGAGCTGAGCCGAGACTACTGTCCTGGCCGGCAAGCCGAAGGGCGCGGGCTTGTGAATGCCCCGTTAGATCGGTTGCCTATGGACCGGGCGCTTCTCGCTGAATGGGTTGCCTACGAGTCGGGCGCTAGGGTCCAAAGGAAATGACGATTTACTTCTGATTTTAATTATTTCTTTTTCTCGCTCTCTGTTAAGGTTGTCATGCAGGAAGATGCTACTAAATGCATTGGTTGCGTTCAATACGATCCGTCCTCCAACCAAATGATTGGCTTTGTACCGGATCTGGACAACCGGGGACTCCCTGAAATTCTTAAGTTTCCAGCGACATCCGAGGATGTAATGCGAGGTTATTTTGAGTCTAAAGAGACTTCACAATATGTCTACTGCATTTTGGCAAGACCACTAAAGGACTTTGCGTCGTCGTTTGTGGTCAGCTGTTTTGGGACGAATAACAAGTTCAAAGCAGATCACGTCAAAGCAAGGTGGCCTTATGAGCTGCAGGCCGCAGCTGCGCACAATATCCAGATTAAAGTATTTTCCTCCGACGGTGATACCAGGTGTCTCTCTACAATGAGAGAACTTATGTTCCAAGCTTGTGGAAATCCACTTTCCTGGCATTTTTGGTTCAGAGCAACACTGGATTTAAAAGTGGTGTGTGTGCAGGACCCGACTCATGTCGCAACAAAGCTAAGGAATCTCCTTCTCAGAAGCAAGATACTTTGTGTTGGGGATTACTATATATCTGTAAACCACATCCGATTCATGATGGAAAATACTTCAAAGGACCAGCACAAGTTAGCAGACGAAGATATTAATCCTAAGGACCGAATGAATTTTAAATCAGCTGAAAAACTTTTCTCAAAGACAGTCACCACACTAATGCAACTTTCTAAAAGTGAAAGTAAAGGAACTTGCGTTTTCTTAGACATGGCTAATGCGGTGACTGAAGCGTTTCTTGATCGAAAGTTAGAACCTCTCGACCGAATTGAAATGCTTTGGAAAGCTACATTTTTCTACAGAGGGTGGAGGCAGTGGGTCTCCTCACACCCGTTCTATACCCTAAAAGACAACTTCCTGACCAGCAACACATATTTGTGCATAGAAATAAATGCCCATGCGCTCCTCATCTTAGTGAGATACTACAGAGACCATTCTGGTGAGCCGGACGTAGGTAAGTTCATTTTTTTAGTTAATGCGCTGATCTACCATTTCTTAAATATTAACCGTCTGAAAAACTCTAAAATCTAGTTGCTAATTCTTTTTTATTTTATTTACAGGAGAATTTTGTCCTTGGCTATGGAGTAGCCAGGGATGCGAAAGCCTGTTTCGGGCTGTACGCTCCATGACTACTACCTTTTGCACAGTGATGAATTTTACTGTTCGTGAATTTCTCCAGAAAGTCTCGAGAGCAACACTGGAGGAAGATATCAAGAATAGACTGGGATCAAAGTTTTTTTTCTCTAAAAGCAGGCGTGAGGGAAAAACCCGGGATGGCGTATCATCTACCTGGCACTTCCCTTCGGATCAAGAGATTTTAAAAGTCATAGAGGCGACCAGGAACGTCGCGCAAGTTTCTCTAAATCGTTTGGGAGTGGACTCGGACATTCCCAATGTTTTCTCAAGTCTGCCAGAGGTTGAACCCGAAAGTTCAGAAGACGAGGTAAGCAACTAAGACCTTTCACTTACTAAGAAAAACAATAATTCGTCCTGAAACATAGACTTATCTTTTTTGTCAGGATGAAGATAGGGACAGACACCCAGATAGAAACCTCCGTGCAGACACAAATAATGAGCCCTGCGGTGAGCCCTCAAGTGAGCCAGATGAGCCGGGCACTGGAGAGAATTTGACGGAAACATCGACGTCTCTCTTCTCTGGAAAGGTTCAGTTACGAACATACCCTGACGCCGTTGTCACCCCCAACGGCCCCTTTGTAAAAGTCCGTGATAGATATGGAGAGCGAGCAACCGTCAAGAAATCTGGTTTGACGTGGATGCTTAATAAGCGGACCAAAGGTAGTAACGACCGTCTCGTCCGATATCAGAAATCTGAAGGTAATTGGAAAATTACGTTAACCTGTACCGGGTGGCTGACGGACCCCGGGCACTTTTTGTACTATGCAACCCGCCAGCACCGCTCCATCCGGGACTGCATACACTGAAAACCCAACAGTGAGCATTGCACACTGTATATAAAGCGTGCATGGCATGCACGCTGTATAAACAGTGTGCACGGTATGCTCACTGTTTATAACGTGTGCATGGACATGCTCACTGTTTGTAATGTGTGCATGACCATGCTCACTGTACAAAATGTGAGCAATGCTTACTGTTGAAGATTTAGTGAGCATCTCCATGCACACATTATATACAGTGAGCATGTCCATGCACACGTTATAAACAGTGAGCATACCGTGCACACTGTTTATACAGCGTGCATGCCATGCACGCTTTATATACAGTGTGCAATGCTCACTGTTGGGTTTTCAGTGTAAGCATCAGGCGCCGGGGACCGGCTCCAAGCGGGGACGCTCCGCTCCGCCACTGTTGTTGCAGCCAACGCCCCGAAAGGGCCCTCTCGCGGTTCGCGCGGTGTACGGCGGGGCGTTACAGGGAGGAGGTTCGCGGTTTTGCGGGGGTAAGCCGCGAGTCCGCGGGGAAAGCTCGCGGTCCACGCGTCCTGCCCCGCGGGAACCTCGCGTACCGCGGATCCTTTGCGGGTCCTTCGCGGACTGCGAGCTACCCGCGAGAAGGATCCGTGGACCGCGACCTTCCCCCGCGGAGGATCCGCGGTTCGCGAGATAACCCCGCGGCAGGACCCGTGGACGGAGAGCTTTCCCCGTGGACTTGCGGGTTACCCCCGCGAAACCGCGAACCTCCCCCCTGTAACGCCCCGCCGTACACCGCGCGCGAACCGCGAGAAAGCCCTTTCGGGGCGTTGGCTGCAACAACAGTGGCGGAGCGGAGCGTCCGCGCTTGGAGCCGGTCCCCGGCGCCTGATGGGTATGCAGTCCCGGATGGAGCGGTGCGGGTGGGTTGCAGAGTACAAAAAGTGCCCGGGGCCCGGGGTCCGTTAGCCACCTGGTACTTGTGTCTAAGCTCATACTTAACATTACCGCCTATTTAATGAGATTTGCGCTGTAAATTGCCTAATTTCGGCTACTTTAAGGTGATTGTCATTCATTGTTTCAGAGGGCACTTCAAGAACAAGCACAAGCTTGACAGCGGGTGACTGGATGGCGCCTCAGCGACAGCCGACAGTAGCAATTGGCGATTGGTGTGCCTTTAAAATCCAGCAGAAACTGTTTGTGGGGCGCATTCTCTTGTTCTCCTACCTGTCAGGGAAAGGAAAGCAGCGGCAGTTTAGTGGTAATTTGGCACCTACCACTGCCCCCAAAGGTGTCAAAAAGCAGGCCAGAGGAGTTGGGGTTACATGTGACATGTACAAGGTGCTGGAGCACGGAGAGCTCGCTAAAGTACATTTTGATAAAGAAACGCCTCTTGACAAATGCTACGTGGCCACAGTATCAGCACCGCGTTACGAAGACGGAGAGTTAATTATGGATGTGAAAAGTTTCTCCCTGCTTTCCTGATTGAAAAAATAATAAACTTTCCTTAGAGATTAGAGTATTCCAGCGGCACATCTGGAGAAGACTCTGCCGCCGGAATACTCTATAGACTTGTCTATGTCTTTTGGTGATTCGAAGTAAACCTAAGAGATTATTTATCAACGATCACGATTTCATTTACTTCAAATTTCAGTTTCAATCCATGAATATTCAATGATATTCACAAATATTCAATGGTATTCAATAATATTCACAAATATTCAATGGTATTCAATAATATTCACCCATATTCAATGGTATTCAACGATATTCACCCATATTCAATGATATTCATCATATTCAATCATATTCACTCATATTCAACGATATTCACTATATTCAATGATATTCAACCTATTCACTCGTATTCAATATTCATTGTACACGAAATTTCCGAGTTAGGGACCCCTCGCCTCAGCGTCATAAAAAACTCATGCCGCATTCGGCAGTGGCAGCATCTACTCTCTCTCCCCTCCCGGCCTCTCTCTCTCTCTCTCTCTCTCTCTCTCTCTCTCTCTCTCTCTCTCTCTCTCTCTCTTCCTTCCCCGGTCTCTCTCTCTCTTCCCCCTCCCCGTTCTCACACAATCTCTTTCTCTCTCTCTCTCTCTCTCTCTCTCTCTCTCTCTCTCTCTGGGGCCGTCTGTCTCCCCTTCTCTCTCTCTTTCTCTCTCTCTCCGTCCCTCCCCCACTCCCTCCCCGCTCTCACACACTCTTTCTTTCTTTCTCTCTCACACACTCACCCCTCGCTCTGTCTATCTGTCTCTCTCTCTCTCTCTCTTTCTCTCCTGTTCGCTGGCTCCTCCACTCTCTTTTCCTACCCCGCTAACCTGGCGCCGAGGCGCCACCCTACCCTCCGCCGCGGCCGCCGCCCGGCCCGGCCCCTCGACAACAGCAGCAGAAGACATGTATCCTTTTAGAGCCAAGTCGAGCAGTAAAAGAAAGTCCTCTTGTTTGGCGGTATGGCGCCGGATGATGCGCGTACGTCTTGCTCTGTGCTGCCGGCGGCGCCGTGCCACCCACCTTAGACCCCGGCCAAATACACTGTCCCGCTAGGGGTAAGAAAATCTGTGCGCCCGTCGAAAAGTATACAACGAAATTCTCCACTGCGGCGGCAGCGAGAACTAAGATATAGATTCTCTTTTTTCCTTACGCAAAGTAAAAATTTTACGTTGTCATCACTGTAAAAACAAAGGTGCTAACTAGCACCTTTGCAGGGGTGCTTAAGAAATTTTGAGTTTAGTGCCTTTTAAAAGGCACTAAACAGGCCTAAAGGTGCTAAAAATTAGTGCTTTTAGCAGTTTTCGTGCCTTTGTAGAGGCACTAATCCTTTAGCACCTTTTAAAGGTGCGGGTTAGCACCTTTGTTTTTCCGGTGATACGGTTCAGAAAATTTTACGTTTGTTAAATATTGTACTGTTGGGGGTACGAAAAGCCTCTTGTGATCTGGAGGAGTGAGGTCCTCCTCCCACTCCGCCCCACCCCATACCCCACCCCTTCCCATAACACCGCCCCCCTTCCCTACCCCGCCCCACCCCGCCCCGGCGCAGCGGTTGGTGGCGATCACGGCCTTAAGGTTACATTAGCGTCTGCGCACGGCACTCACAGATTTATGCCGCACTTAATGTCCCAGCCTAAATGCGTGTTTTTCACTGTTCCAGGTTCGTAAATGGACTGCGGAGGCTCCGGGCGGCTCCGGACCCGCAGGCCCCGGGGCGGGGCGGGGCGGGGCCTTGCTCGCACTGCCTGCTCCGCCTCCACCGCCTTCTGGTGGCACAGATCCAACCCGGCGCCGGGGAGACGTGCTGTGAGTTATGTTTTTTGAGGTAACATCTATTTCGCGCGCGACGGTCTATTTCTACGACCACTGTGCGTAGGTGAGCTCGGCCTCGGCTCCGGCCGCGGCCCGCACGCCCGGGACAGTCTCTCTATCTAAAACATGCATGTACGACCAGCGGGAGCGGCACGCCGCGGCCTCGCCCCGCCTCGCCGCGCCTCGACCCTTGTGGGTACTCGGGGATACTTTGACCGACTTTCCGCAGTGAAATTTGTCCGACTCTGTCGTTGGAACGCAACAAACCCCTCTTCGGATGTGCTTTTGGTCGGCCTTGCTTGGCGTGTCTCACTATCACTCTGTCAACACAAATGTGAACATTGTACACTTTGATTAATGTATACCTGCCATGTACACTTTCATAAAAGTATATATTACCATGTATGCTTTGATAAATGTATACATGTCTATGTATACATCAAAAAATGTATACATGCCCATGTATACATTTTTCCAACGTGTACATGGTATGTAAACTGAGGGCAAAATGTGTATTCTTTACAAAGAATACATGGGCATGTATACATTTATAAATGCACACATCGGCATGTACACATTTTTAAATGCATGCATGGTATGTATACATTATTTGAAGTATACATGCCATGTATACTTTATTTAAAGTATACAATGTATACATTTGAATTGACAGAGCACTAGCAATTTAACATCTACACTGGAAAAACAAAGGTAGGACTTAATGCCTTTCTAGGGGCATGAAATTTTAATGCCTTTGCAAAGGCACAAAATTGTCCAAAGGCATTATAATTTAACACCTTTGGGGCAGTTTTAATGCCTTTGCAGGGGTGCTAATTTTTAATGCCTTTGTAAAGGCATTAAAACCCTTCGAGTCCTACCTTTGTTTTTCCAGTGTAGCCTAAGCATAGTGCTTCTTGAGACAAATTATTCGACGTTTTGGCAATTTATAGCCACTGTGAAAAATATTCGTGAGGGTTACGGGAAAATTTTCCATGATAAATTTTGTAAAGTTAGAACTTCCAGTAGTGTTGTTACGATATTTTTTTACACCACGTGTCGACTTAGTTTTCTTTGACGAGTAAAAATTTGCGGGCGTAAATTCACGACTGCGATCGTAAATTTAAAACTCTGTGTCGTGACAACAAATAACGAAAAAAGTGGTAAATTTACGAATATTTTTTTTCACAGTGGTGGAGGGAGTTGTCCTATCCGCTCAATGAGTCTTTTCTCATTTTTTTTCTCTTTTTTTTTAAAAAAGCTCCATGGAGACTCTTGAAAAATTCGTGCTGTTTGGAAGTACATCCTTCGAGGCGCACGCGGCCTTGCAATAAAAAGAGATGATTTCTTGAGGGGTTTCTTTTGCGGTGCAGCCCGGGCCGGCGCCCTGCCAGTCTGCGGGAGCGGCGGCAGCAGCGCAAGACCATACGGCATCCGGGGCGGGGCGTTAAATTTGGAGGAGCGTTTTATGATGGAGGGCAGCAGCTCGTGTCGTGTGGTGCGCGGCGGTGAGGCCCCGGGCGGCCCCGCGGGGGGCTCCCACTGGGGCCCCCACCCCACCGCCCCACCCCACCCCGCCCCACGGGGGGCCCCGCCCCCGCCCGGCCTCGCCCGGCCCCGCGCCGCCGTAATGTCGCGTACGCGCAGTGCTGTGCTGTAGTCGAATGCACGAGTAGCCCTCCATCCGCCACCGCTGCTCCTCCAGGAAACCCACTGCGCCCCCGCGCCACCCCGCTCCAGCAGACTCCAGAAAAATGAGAGCAGGAGTCCACACTGCACGGCTCGGCGGGCGGGCGGCCGCCTGCAGCGTAGGCACTCCCGCCGCGCACGCCTGTCTGCAGACCTGTGCGCGCGGCCTACCCTCTCGGCGCGCCCGCCTCCCCCCTCCCGCGTCCCTTATTTTGAAGAAGTTCTGATTCGGTTCAGCGGGACGAGCAAACTCGAATCCGCAGCCTCGCGCTCGCACTTGTCGCTTTCGGACGCAGTTCGGGTATCCCGTCGGGCACCCGCACCCGAATGAGAACTCTGGTCTCCTTCGTCTTTTTCGTTTCCGCTTCGGTTTCAAAAAAAGAAATGTACTATCACATCGCGTTGTGTTACGAATTCATTTTTGTCTTGATTCTGAAAAGATTTCGTGTGTTCTGTGGGCAACCCTTCCCCCCTGCTCCCCCCGCGAGCTGCGCGGCATCCTTGGTGTTGTGAGCAGGTGCTCGAGGTGTGATGGGACGTGGTGCGGGGGGGGGGAGGGGGGAGTGGGGGGGCTGGGGGGGGGAGGTGTGCGGGATGGAAGCGCTACTCCTGGCATAAAGTTCCGGTGTAACGCCACGCCGCAGGGACTTGCACTGCTCAGATGCCTCTCTCGCGCTCCTTCTCTCTCCGTTCTCCCCCTCCCCCTCCCCTCTCTCTCTCCTCCGCCCCGCCCCCTCCCCTGCGGCACCCCTCCCTGGCACTCAGCAGTCCGCCTGTACCTCACTCCCTTGTCTCTCTGCTAACGTGCCTTGCTCTACTCTACCGTGCGGTGAACACGCGTCGGATTGTGTATAGAGCGAGGCGAAGGCGACTTGAAAATGCGGTTCCCGCGGTTGGCGGTGTGCGGGGATCGCGTTTGGGCGGACAGCGCCGCGGAGCGGGGGTGGCAGACCGGCCTGGCCCGGCCCAGCCGAGGGGGGGGGGGGACAACTATGAAATTTTCGTGCTCATCGTAAATAATAAAAATTAAAAAAAAAAAAAACAAATGTAGAAAATTCGGGAAAAACAGAGAAATTTAGAAAAATTCAGGAAAATTCACGTGAACTCTGGAAAAATTCAAGCCATTTTTGAAAAATAAAATCAACATTACTTCATAAAAATTAAGGGAAATTAACATAAATTCAAAAAATCTGTACACCAAAATTCCGAGTTGTTTCCCCCTCGGGGCCGGGTGGGGCTGGGGCAGGGCGGGGTCGGGCCTCCTTTATAATTTCTGACGTAGGCCTGCCCGGGCCGGAACGGGAGCCCCGCAGTCACGGGTGATGAGAGCGGGGACCGTGGTGTAGGGGGAGGCGGAGGTTGGGGGAGGGAGATGCACCTGCGGATATAACGCCATGTGGATTGCGGTTAATATTTAAGCGCTGCTCTGGCCGAGCTACCGTTGCTGCTGCTGCTGCTGCTCCTGCTGCTGCCCATCCTTATCCCCCACTTCAGCCAGCCCCATCCCTCATCCCCGTGCGGCGTCCGCACGTTTGCCCTACATGTTAGCGCGAGGGGTGACCGACTCGTATAATACTGGGTACGCGGACCCTATAGTACCGTATAATACCTATAATATTCTATAATACCTATAATATTCTATAATACCTATAATATTTTATAGTACCTATAATATTCGCATATAATACACTGCAATATCCGAAAGTTACACCTTTCCAAATCAATAAATCGCTAGAAAACAGTAGACTAGTGCTGCCTGAGAAGTAGAGTACCGTCATTTTTCTCCCGTCGATACCCCGCGAGCCCGTTGCCAAGTCGTCTGCAGTCGTGCAACACAGGTGCTGGGAGGGAACTCCGGCTCGCTCCGGCTCGTGCCGTGCTCTATCACCGAATCGTCCGGTGGTGGCTAGGGGCCCTCACAGGAGGGCCCCTTATAGGGCCCCTAGTGGTGGCCCTTCGCTGACGAGACCAGGCCTGCCAGATGTGGCGATCTGTCGCCACCGTGGCGACGAAACGTCGGGTTTGGCGACGAAAGTGGCGATGAGTGCCGAGTGGCGACGAAGGTGGCGATCTGACCTGCCGAGTGGGGACCAAAGTGGCGATCTGGCGCTGGCGGCGGCGGCGGCCGGCCGTGCCGGGACTCGGGCCGGTTCCGGTTCTCGGAACCGCTCCAGCCGGCGGGCGTAAGGATTAGGGTTTTTTCCCCCGTTCCTTACCCTTGGTCTATCGTGGTCCCACGGTGGAAGGAGATACGGTGGCGGCAGGAGCCTATCCCTCCCGTGCTTAGCGCCTGATCCCGGAATCGATGCCGGATTCCTCTTCCCTAGGCGGCCGCCAGGGGCGCGCGGATCGAGATCGAGCCTCGGCCGGCTACACCGGCGGTTCAGCCTACCTGCAGCGTGGGCCGCGCACCCTGCCTGCCGGCCGCCCGGGATCAGCTTAGCCTAGCCCGGCTCTTCACGCTCAGCAGCTGTTGGGGCGGCCCGGGAGGCGTGGCGGCCGGCCGAGCGAAGTGCGTAAAACCCCAGCCTCGCTAAGCTGATCCCGGGCGGCCAGCAGGCAGGATGCGCGGCCCAGGCTGCAGGTAGGCTGAACCGTCGGTGTACCCGGCCCAGGCTCGATCCGCGCGCCACTGGCGGCCACCCAGGGAAAAGGAATCCGGCACCGATTCCGGATTCCGGGGTCAGCTCAGGTAGGCTCGTGCCGCCACCGTATCTCCCTCCACCGTGTCCCACCGGAAGAATTGACTATCTCTCTCTCTCGCACTCATGGGCCAGCCTATCCTTCCTTGTCATTTGGTGTGCTAAACTCTCGGCGGTGGTCGGACGACAGCACCACTGTACTCGCGTACTTTATAGTACCTTATAAGACCTTATAATACTGGCTATAATACCATAATATTTATAATATCCTGTAATATTCTATAATACTTATAATATTCTATAATACCTATAATATTCTATAATACTTTTATAATACCTATAATATATAGTACTGGGTACACGGCTCAGGCGAGTCGTTCACCCCTCGTGTTAGCGTCAGAGGGGAAGGCAGTCGTCGAAAAGTCTAGCGCACTGCTATGTGATGTGCTCGGGGACTCCTCCTCGCTGCCGTGCATCTTGCGGCTGCAGCCTCGCCGCCCCGACCAGTCTATTTGCATAAAACATCAAGCGCTCCCCCCACCCTCCCTGCGCTCTTGCGTCCCCGCATTCCTTCCTCACCCTCTCTTTCTTGCCACCTCGCGCGCGCTCTGTATACCCCGATCAGGAAGAGATTTCGAATCGACACATGTCGCTTAAGAGTACCAGGCCAGCCGAGTGGAGCGGCGAACACACGAAGGACCACTGGAGTGGCACTGTGAGTGGAGAAGGGGGAGGGGGAGGCGGAAAGGCAGGTGTATGCTAGTCTGACTGGATCAGTAGGAGGGTGCTGTGGAGACAGACCCTGCCTGGCGCGCGCTGTGTTAGCTTAGGGGTCCGCGTCTCGCTACAGGACCGATCAGAAGTAACAACAACACTTCCTAGTTCACAACATAGCCTTACTGGCCCGAACGGAAACGAAACGCCTGACACGGTAAAAATAGTTTCTCGTATTTCAAGATCTGTCTTGGATGTCCATTATAATTCTCCATAAGATCCAAGAAAGATCTTGAAATACAAGAAACTATTTTTACCGTGGAGACTGTCTCGACGGGAGGCGCAACGAAGAGATTTTGCGGAGAGGAGGTCGTTTGAGTCATGCTGGAGACGATTGTATAGACAATAATGGGAGTCGTCAGAGAGGTAGAATGTGTTCTCTCTCCTGATGTGTCTGCCTTTTGTCTCGATCTCACAACCTCTCACAGAAACAACGTTGAGACAATGTGCCCGATATAGGAGTCTAGGAGACGGCAAGTAGAGACACTTCCAGGGGGCCATACTCTCACACGCGACACGCTGCAAAAAGCAGACAAAATGCTGCGAACAAGTGGGTTTTAGCTTGCTGAATACGCAGCTCTGGTTTTAAAAGTAAATAGTTCAGTGGCGAAAGCACCCTCCGGAAAGCAATACAACCATGGGATTTTTGATATGGCACTGAACGTTTGCGAGCGTGTTCAGCGTGTTCGCGTTGCGTGCCATCACGAGCAGAAAGGAAAATTGTGTCGCGCGATGAAAGGTGACATCCTCTAAGTTAACGTCTCCAGCCGCTTCAGTCCATTAATTTTTCAACAACTTTATTGTTTCGTTAGAGAGAAAATATTTTTTTTCAAGGATATCGGATTGCAACGCAACGTACCGCATTCCTTTGGAAACAATCCCCATCCTATATATCTGTATTGTGTGCGAGCCGTTCGGTGCTTACCGCGTGTGTGATGCGCTGTGAGCTGCGTTACCGGCGCGGCGGCGGCGAGATATCGTCGACAGCGCACCCGCGTGTCAGTCTGTCCGCCTCGCCTCTCTCCACTACCTCTCTCTCTCCATATCTGATCGAAAATCAAACGCAGAGCGCTACACGTATCGCGCCCGCCCCGCCCCGGCGCCCCGACATATCGGAGCTGTCGGGCGTAATAACAAGCGGCACCTGCACACGGGACAGGTACGGGGCGGGGCGGGGCGGGGCGGGGTGAGGCGCCGTAGACTTGCGCCTGTCCCCACGCCTCCTGGACGGATAGGTTTATCTGCAACCTTATTCCGGTCGGTGGTGTATGAGGGTGGATTCAAGTATTCCTTCGTTCTTGCGTGGAAATCATATACGCCTCTGCGTGATTTGTTTGGAGAAGTTAAATTCACGTGTGGCTGCGAGATTTTCACGCATATGCGTATTTCAGGAAGTTTTTCTTGTGTTGTAATAAATCCCTTTTATTGTTGACACGATCTTATGTTGTGTTTCTGGAGATAGGAAGAGAGACAGACAGAGAGGCAGAGTTTGTGTGTGTGTGTGTGTGTGATTTTCATTTCGGACGCCGTCGTCGTGCGCCATATCGCAACCACGCGTCTGCTGTCCGCCGGGTGAAAGATTTTCGGCGATGAAACCGATTGTGAGGGTGCGAGAGAGACCATGTGTACAAAGTACAGCGGCGCGATGACTACCCCGAGATACGAGAGAAATAGCGAAGGAAAATGCGTGTGAGAGAGAGAGAGAGAGAGAGAGAGAGAGAGAGAGAGAGAGAGAGAGAGAGAGAGGAGGGGGAGAACGGCGCCCCTAGGGATGCGAACCAGCCAATACGCTCTCAGCGGATATCAAACCTTCTTCTCCTGCTGGTGCTTGCTGATATTTGTTTTCTCTCTTGCTCTCTGACTCTCTCTCTCTCTCTCTATCTCTCTCTCTCTCTCTCTCTCTCTCTCTCTCTCTCTCACTCCTGAGTGGATGTAAGCATTCACGCTCTCGCGTGCGCGTGCGTGCGGCGTAGTAGGGCCAGTGAAAAGGTTTCATATTAATTGAAAAATCGAGGGAATGCTGTACAGACAAAAAGCAGGGCGGCTCGCGTGTTGGAGGGAGAGTACACCTATCAACACACATTCCTCTTTTATTATTGTATCTTTTTAAAAAAAGCAAAATTTGCGCAGGCCTCCCCCTTTCCCGTTTCTTCTGGCTGTCAAAGGCAAATAGATACCCTCAGGCTCGAGAGTATCGCGCGCGCCCTTTACGAGATGCGGGGCAGGAGGGGAAAGGGAGCTCCATCTGCAGCGTAGAGGGCGTGAATGCGAGGTGCTTCGCTCGGTATCGGGCTGCGGACATGGGACACCGCGCGGCCACTCACCGCGCTCTTGAGAGGGGCGGGGCGGGGCGGGGCGGGGCGGGGCGGGGCGGGGCGGGGTGGGGTGGGGCGGGGCGGGGCGGGGCGGGGCGAGAGCAAAGAGGAGTGGCGTCGAGTGGCGAGGCAAGTGGCGCCAGGACCGGGCCGCAGTGCACGAAGAGGATTTTTATTGCGTGTTTTGTGGCTTGCTTTGCTAAATCGCCCGTGTGTGTGTGTGTGTGCGCTCGTTGGGGAAGAGGATAGAGAGGGGAGGGCGGGGGAGGGAGCTGTCGTCTCCCTTCCTCTCCTCACCCTCCGGCCGCTGACGGGTGCGGCAGACAGCGTTGAAAGCCCAGAGGGATTACGGCGAGTGTGTGTGTGTGGTCGCGATTGTTTTTATTTTTTTCCCCTCCCCACGCGCTGCTGTGAAAAAGAGCAGTATAATAGTTGTGCTGCAAACTCGTAATACCTCGGCGCGGTCGACTCTCTCGCTCGCTCCCCGACGACACGACTATCGAGTGCAATAATGGCGATTCTCGGGTGATGAAGGGCCGACCGTTATTCCGTTGTCGCACATCCTCTTCTGTCTGCATATCTTCTGCTCTCTGCCGCTGCCGCTGCCTCTCTCGCTCTCTCGCTCTCTCTCGCTCTCTCGCTCTCTCTCTCTCTCTCCCTCGCTCGCTCGCTCGCTGCAGGGTGCCCGACCATCACGGCCGCGGGTGAGGGGAGGGGTGAGGGGCCGCCAAAAAGCAGCTGGCGCGTGGTGACGTCATACACCCGCGAGGTCGAGCGGAAAAGGAAAAAAAAAAGTACCGGAACTGAGAGGAGGAGAGGGGGTAAAGACTAAAAAACACTCACACACAAAACAAATCTCCTTTTTTTTCTCGCGACTGCTCAGCGCAGGGCATCTTTCCGCTCTAGGGTAACAACAACAACGGCAGCAGTAGCAAACAACAACAGACGCGCGGCGAGCGTTGTTGATGTCTCTGAAAACAGAAAAGGGGGTCGCGAGAGGATGACGGGAGAGACAGAGATATAGGAAAGGAGAGGCAGAGGGTGGATGCGTCGCTGATTACGGCCAATATATCGGCCAAGTAATTTTCCCTTGTCTTGGGCTCCCGCGCCCGCCCACTCCCGACCCTCCACTCCTGCCTTCAGCCCCCTCCCCCCCCCCCCCCTTCCCCACCTGCTCCCTCTCCGCCACCACCCAGCCCCGCGACGCCTGCCCGTAGTCGCTACTTGGCAATGCGTCCCAGTGAGGTGGCGGGGCGTGGCGTGGCTGCACCCTCCCTCCTCTCCCCCCCCTCTCGTCCACTGGAGGGCCCTCCTCGGCCGCCGCCTGGCCGCCAGCCTGCCGGACAAGCGGCCGCCCCGTCAGCGCCTCCATTGTCTGACCCTCCACCACCACCTCCACTCACCTCCTCCTCCTCCTCCGCTGTGCCCATTCTCTATCTCTCTGTCTCTCTCACTCTATCCCACTCCACGCGTCCCTATCCTCTTCGGTGTGCCCCACCCCCTTTCCCCCCCTCTTCAATCCATTCGGCTACCGCAGCACATCGCCATATCGCCGCGTCGATGTTTGTGTTGTCCAGACGGAGCCGATAACGCACTCCCGGCGGCTCCTCCTCGGTTAAAAGGGGGTAGGGGGTGAGTGGGGGGCGTTGAGCGAGCGCCACTATGGCGGAGTCTGCGACTTCGGATGCCGGCGGGGTAAGAGGGGGGTACGAGTGGGTATAGTGGAGGCGCTCTACGGCTACTAGGATTGTATTGCCGTGTCCTATCTGCACAATGTTCCAGGAAAAATCCATACGGATCTCTCCGTGAGTATGAGTTTGGTTTTATTTGGCCTGCTGACCTGCTCCTTCTCTCTCCCTCCCTCCTCCTTATATCCTTCTGGATCTCCGTCCCTCTGTCTCTCTCTTGTCGACTGCAGCCTCGTTACGCCCTCTCAGCTCCGTCGGGGCGCCTCCGCCCACCACAGGACCGGGGAGGACTCTTACGGAGCGTTCTGGCGCCGTAGAGTGGCGCTGGTGGCCTACAATCAGGGGCTACCAGCGGATGAGGCGGTG
This sequence comes from Frankliniella fusca, assembly GCA_029379305.1. Lineage (NCBI taxonomy): Eukaryota > Metazoa > Arthropoda > Insecta > Thysanoptera > Thripidae > Frankliniella > Frankliniella fusca. The sequence continues at coordinate 521,090 of JAHWGI010000700.1, read as the reverse complement.
CCAACCTCTGGGCGACAAACACGCAGCGCAACACGTCGGCCTCATGCCTGCTGCGGTCGAATGACTATTAGCCGTTTGCTGCGTGGAACACCCACAAAAAAGTTTTCTAGCCCCAAGAAAAGTATGTTTAAAATATGGACAATACATCTTTTTCCTGCGGCGGTTGAAGCAACCAAGAATTTTTTTTTCTTTCAAATTTTAAATAAATTTAAGGTTGCCTAACGCTTAACATATTCGATTTATCCACCCATGTCTGTTTGCCGATTTTTGTTGATGTTTTGTCTTCTAGTGTAGAAATCATGTACCTTTGTACCTACATTTTAACAGAACCTTCGGCACTTGAGTTACAACATTTTTTTATTTTTTTTTCAAAAACACGAAACGGACAAAGGTGGACTTGACGAAAACGCTGATTGTAAGAGTGGCCTATTGGTTCAAGCTGTTTTCTTTTACAGGCTACAGCAAAAAATAGTAATGTCCATATCTTAAGAATACTTTTCTAGGGGCTCGAAACCTTTTTAGCAGATGATACCGAAGGTAGCATCTGCTTTTACTCTCGATCTCGAAGTAAAACATGGAGACCGCTTCTCCCCTATACCAAGGGCTATACAGATGTAAGGGGAAGGGTCTCGATCTGTCGTCGTTCTGTCGTAGTAGGAGACGTGTCACTGACGTGTCACTGACGTGTCACTGACGTGTCACTGACGTGTCACTGACGTGTCACTGACGTGTCACTGACGTGTCACTGACGTGTCACTGACGTGTCACTGACGTGTCACTGACGTGTCACTGACGTGTCACTGACGTGTCACTGACGTGTCACTGACGTGTCACTGACGTGTCACTGACGTGTCACTGACGTGTCACTGACGTGTCACTGACGTGTCACTGACGTGTCACTGACGTGTCACTGACGTGTCACTGACGTGTCACTGACGTGTCACTGACGTGTCACTGACGTGTCACTGACGTGTCACTGACGTGTCACTGACGTGTCACTGACGTGTCACTGACGTGTCACTGACGTGTCACTGACGTGTCACTGACGTGTCACTGACGTGTCACTGACGTGTCACTGACGTGTCACTGACGTGTCACTGACGTGTCAGTGACACGTCACTGACACGTCAGTGACACGTCAGTGACACGTCAGTGACAGAGACTTTAGTGACTTTATGAAAAAGCATCTATCATCTGCTATCACGTTAGCGTTAGCGATAACGTTTTTTTTTTATTTTTTGCGAGTACAGTAGTCTAGCTCATTGGTTGGCCTCCAGCGTCACCGCCAGCCGATCACAGCGGTGCTGACTGCGGGCTCGAACCTTGCCGACATCGCACTCTGGACTACCTGCACTGTATTTGTTGTATGCGCGGCAAGACTGCGTCTGGTCGAGGAGCCGCCTGGTGATAGCCCGCTAGCAGCACACGCGGCCGACCGAAGTTTACCGATGAGTTCGCCCCATCGGTTTGGCCCGAGAAGCATGTCCCCCCCTCCCCCCCCCCGGCCCTCTCTCCAGTGGGTACCGGGCTGATGCCTGCGCTCCTATTCCTCTGACCTATTTAACCCCTATATAGCCTTACCTCACTTCTCTCTCTCTCTCTCTCTCTCTCTCTCTCTCTCTCTCTCTCTCTCTCTCCCCCTCTCTATCCCTCCTTCTTCTTTTTCTGCCCCGACTTACGCGCGCGCGCGCGGCTGCGGAGAGGCTCCCGGAAGAGGATACGGCCCAGAACCCGCGCCGAGACCTGAGAAGGAGGGGTAGGGTGTGAGGGAGAGGAAGGGGGTTGGAGGGGGGGGGGGGGTTCTGGGCGACTATTGCAGAAAGCCGCATTGCAACGGGGTCGCTGCGAGCCGAGTCGATCCGGCACGCTGCGCGCCGTGGCGGAGCCGAGACCGAGTACCGAGCCAAATAATCTGCATATTTATGAGAGGCGGTACGCGACATTCTGCAATAACGTGGGCGGGGCGGTCATCGACCGACTCGCGCCCCCCGCCGCCCCCACAGTGTACCTATCATTCGGCCACACCGCGCGTGGCGGAGAAAATAATATCAATGTGGTCTGTACGGGGAAGTTGCGTGATAAGTCAAAGGGCAGTATTACAATATTTGTGTTTAAAGATGCGTTCTTGTGTCCATCGTATTAAAATGAAAATGAAATAGAATTGCGCGTGATTGCGCGTAGAACTATGCGGGCTTCTAGCTCTTTTGTCTCCGTTGTTAAATACCTCTACAGGCCTGCGCCGCCCTCTTCGTCCTTTTTGTGGTGGCAGCGCGGCATTCGTTGGCGCCGGTACACGGGTTGGTTTTTAAGAGCGGCGCACGGAACCGACAGGTGAAAGAGAAACAATAATATATGAACGCTGCCCGTAATGAGAGCCACCTGTTGCCATGCAATGCGGCGCGTCCATTTAGTAAAAAAGAGAGGAGTGGATGAGAAGAGGCGAGGGGATAGAAGGAGAAGAGGGTAAAGGGGGCTCGGAGTGGCAGAGGGGAGAGTGGGGCTGAGGGGCCGGGCGGAGGTAAAAGGGCAGTCGGACAATAAATAGCTTGATTACGTATGGAAAGCCAAGCTCTCGAGTGTGCCGGACCGGGCCGGGCCGGGCTGTGAGGGAGAGGAGCGGGCCGGGGGTAGGCACAATGGCACCCCGAGACACACGCACTGGCGGGGGGCTCGTGCCTCTTTTGTTCGCCATCGCGCGGCCACAGGGAGAGTTTCTTTTGAAGTGCTGAGTAGATTCCTTCGCCACGCAACCAGAGAGGGGGAGTGCGGGTGAGTCGCGGCCGGATCACACCACACCTTACCTAGAAAAGGTTGCCTTGTGTCCATTTCTCTCTTTTTCCTCCTCCTCCTCGCGCGGGCCGACCGGCCGCTCTGCTGTAAAAGACGGCGGAAAGTGCGCTCCACTTTCTCTCTGATTTTAAAGCGTTCGCGTAAGCCACTCTTGCGGTAACCCGTACTGCAGCTCCCTTTCTCGCTCTCTCACTCTCTCCCTTATAAGCGAATGCTGTGTATCTCTCTCTGTCCTTCTCGCTCTCCCTCGTTCTCTATCTCTCTCGCTCTGATGCTTTCTCACGCGGAAGCAGGTGACCGCACAGTGGATAAGTAGGTGTCCCTGAGGCTGCCGCTGCCCAGCTGCTCTGCCTTGTCCCGGTCGGGGCGGTTCTCGCCCAGCGGCCGAGCTCAGGCCGCTCGGTGACCGCTCATCAACCTTGGCCACATCGCGGCTCTAACCCCTCTCTCTATCCCCTTCCCCTCTCTCTCTCTTTCTCCCTCCCCCTCTTTCTCTCCCTCATTTACCCTCTCCTTTTTCCTTTTTCGCCATTTCGGGTGAGAGTAATTGAAAGTACGTCCATGAATCGCTCATCTTGCAATCATAAATTGTCAGTGAAGTCCAGAACCAAAAGTGTTGTTATAAAACTGACAAGTAAAGTAAGTGTGTGATTGGAGGTGCCTGTTTTTAAATTCTAATAAATTATGATTTTCCTTAATGCTCAGACACATCAGATTTTCACGACAGACGAAGGTACTCTCAATAATAAAAACCCATTCTTGTAAAACGAGAACATTTGAACATCGCATGCGAAGCAAATTTACTCGCGTCAACGCGTCAACATATTTATTGGGTCAATTACTTTTTCTTATTAAAAGAACTTGCTTTTCTGGGTGTAATCTCCACTTTTCATTTTGAAAAATCTCGCGTTCAGGTGATATTTACGCCAGTGCCACAACATTTAAACATTAAATTTACAATTCCTCACCTCTGCTTTCAGAGATCAGGCATGCCCCTCTCGAGTGGTAGACTAGAAAGAGAAGTGTTTTTTTTTCTTTTTTTTTTTAAAATCTGAAAATTTTTTGAACAGCGCGTAAGAGGGCTGGGTTCAGAGACGCGAGGGCCCCTCCCTCTGCGCTTTACGAGCTCGTGAAACACTTTGGTTTTATAATCGTTTAGCCGGCAGCTAACCTCGGCTGCCCCCGTGACGCTCGGCCCTAGGACGATTTACCAGAGAGAGAGAGAGAGAGAGAGAGAGAGAGAGAGAGAGAGAGAGAGAGAGCGATGGGGTTGGGAGGGGAAGGAGAGAAAGAAAGAACCACGTAGTTACCCGGAGTAGATTCACTTAGGGAAGCTTTTCCCCGCCCCTTCCAATTTCTCCCCACATAAAACGCCCCCCCGCACGACGCAAGCGGCCGAACGAGCGGAGAAAAATAAGGACGACGGAGCCTTTTAACGCACGAAAATATTTGTTGATTCCCCCCTCCCTAGATGGAAGGAGAGTGAAGCGAGTGAGCGAGAATAACTATGAGAGAGACAGAAAGAGTGAGCGAGCGAGAGTGAGTGTGGGTGAGGGATGGAGCAGAGCCTTGCCGGCCGGGGCGAGCGCCTGCGGATGTGAGGGTAGGCAACCCGGTGTGCTCTGCTGCGGTCGGGAGGCGTGGCCGCCAGGGGCTATGAGCAAACCACCTCCGCACTGCCAGGCCGGGCCGGGCGAGGGAGAGGTGACCGCTGCTGCCGCTGCTGCCGCTGCTGCTGATGTTTAAAATCTCCCTCCTCGTCTTTTCTGACATGTTTGCAGAGCGGAGCATGGAGTCAGAGCAGCAGAGGTGATATAAAAAATATACGAGCGTGTGTGTGTGTGTGTGTGCGTGTCACAGCGCACTGCGAGGTCACCCAGAGCTGTTTACAAATTTACAAATGGGAGCAGGGAATTTTTACATTTTGTTTCCTTGCGAGTTTTTTTTTCTTTTTCTTCTCCCTGCTGTCACCCGCCCGCGTCTCCTCCACTCCCCCGCCTGCACCGCCCCCGCACCCCGTGGCCGCAGGGCTGTCCCCCTGCTACTTCCCCCTGGTCGGCGTGCCTAATTGCGGCGAGCGCGGCCGGCCGCAGGAGGTGGTGGTGGAGGAGGAGGAGGAGGAGGAGCTGTTTGTAGCGCTGCTCTGCTCCCCGATAAGGTGGCATCATAAATTCCAGAGTCAAACTTGTTGTCTTCGTCAACGCCTCCGCGAGAGGAGGGCGGCGGCGGGAAGGCTTGGGGCTGTTTTGAATGCAGTAATGACTTCTCTAGGAAACAGCAGCCCCGCTGCGGCCCCGCGCCGCCCCGCGCCGCCCCGCGCCGCCCCGCGCCGCCCGGTGAGACCGTCGTGGACTTATTTTTCGACTCGTGATGCCGCCGCGCCCGCTTTCTCAATTCTGACGATGAAAGAGAAATAAATCTGGGCCGCGCGCTCTTGGGCTTTCCTTTCCTTTACGACCGCGCCGATAGGTGGCGCCGCGCAGGTCGCGCAGACGACGTTGTTGGCTCATCGATATTCCTGTTGTCCTCGTCATTAAACGGACCCTTACAAAACTCGGCTGTTTTAATTGCCACGATCCGCGGGGGGCCGGGAGGTCTGCGCAGGGTTGCGTGGAGACTCGCTGAGAAGTCCGCTATCCGCGGGACCGCGCGGAGCAGTGTGAACGTCTCTCTCTCTCTCTTATTCTCTCCATCTCGCTCTCTTTCGTCCTGAAAATGCAGATTTCATGACCTTGCCCGGCTCCACAGTTACTTCTAATGAGGTGACAGCCTGTTAATAATTGGTGCTGTAATTGTCAGTGTCGAGGAAGGCCATTAATTATCGCCCGTCTTAATCGGGCCATTCCTCTCATTTTCCCCTCCCGGCGAAGGCACTCTATTTCTCCCACCGACTGCTGCTGTGCCGCTGTTACTGGAGGAGCCAGCCCGGCCAGCTTTCAGAAGAATCGCGCCGTATTCATTCTATCTCCAAGGCGGTGAGGCGGTGGTGGTGACGTGGTACAGCGGGGCGGAGCGGAGCACTCGGAGGAGAAGTATTTAGTATCGGGTTCCTGCGGTGGTCCCGGGCCGGGCCTGCCGCGCAGCGCCGTATCCCCCCGGGGTCGTCTCGAGGAGACGCATTAATATGGAACGAGGCCACAGTCTCAGGTGAGCTGACGCGACGCGTCGAGGTTGACACTGACGAGGCTGGCAGCTGACGGTCGCAGGCCTGCAGCCCCACGTGTGCGTGTATCGGCGCGCCCTGCAGGCCTGCTGTAGGCCTCATGCCCGCTGCAGGCGTGCCGTAGGCCTCATGCCCGCTGCAGGCCTGCCGTAGGCCTCATGCCCGCTGCAGGCCTGCCGTAGGCCTCATGCCCGCTGCAGGCCTGCCGTAGGCCTCATGCCCGCTGCAGGCCTGCCGTAGGCCTCATGCCCGCTGCAGGCCTGCCGTAGGCCTCATGCCTGCTGCAGGCCTGCTCTAGGCGAGGCTCTAGGCCTCATGACCGCTGAAGGCCTGCTGTAGGCCTCATGCCCGCTGCAGGCCTGCTCTAGGCGAAGTTCTAGGCTTCATGCCCGCTGCAGGCCTGCTCTAGGCGAAGCTCTAGGCTTCATGCCCACAGCAGGCCTGCTGTAGGCCTGCTGTAGGCCTCATGTCTGCTGTAGGCCCCATGCCCGCTGCAGGCCTCCTGCTGTAGGCCTCATGCCCGCTGCAGGCCGCCGCTCAACCCCGCCGCCCTCCACTCCCTCCTGCTCGCCAAGTTTCTTAATCGCCGTGCTGCGCGCCCCGCGCGACCGTCTTTACGAAAAGCCTTAAATGTCAGGCGACACATCGCCGTCGTAAGGTCGGCGAGTCTACAGCTCCTGCCAGCAGCCTGCCTCCCCCCCCCCCCCCCCCTCCGCGTCCCAACCCTCCGCGGCCCCCACGGTGCTGTGCTGCCCGCGAGTGGCTGCCATGGGCTCTAAAAGCTATCGTTTTAGGCTTTTGACTTGGCGTGCGTAAGGCTAACAGGCAAGAGGGGACCCACTCGCGTACTTCCGTGTACACAATGCATGCGTATCTTGTCTTTCTTTTGAACTTCCGTAAAAAAAAATATATGTCTGTGTACGAATTTGAATGTTTTTTCCCTCACTCTTTTTTTTCGTAATTTGTGATTTACAGCAAAAAATATTGAGAAGTTACGATCGGTGTCGTAAGTTTGCAAGAGAATTTTGGGGCTCAATTTCATGCCAAGTTCCATGAGTTCACTGGAAAAAATAACGTTACATGTGTCACGTTTTCTGCTGCACTCTCCGGAGAAAACGTTTATTGCTGCATATCCCCTCTGTGATGCCCCTAACCTTTTGCATGGAGAGGAATGCATCAAGAAACGTATTCTCCAGAGAATGCATGATAACATGTGACACATGTCACATTTGTTTTTCCAGTGTTTATTTAATTTCATTCCTGTGCCTGAATTTCGATGTATTTCAGTATATTTTGATGTATTGTGGAGTATTTTTTTGTTGTTGCTTATCTTGAATCTGTCTGAACTGTAACTGCAATTTTGGGGGGAGGGGGCTCGTGGTGTGTGAGGTGGTTAGCCGCCGGTATTTCCTCCCCCTCCCGCGCCGCCCGCGGGTGAGGTAAGCGCGCCCGCAGCGACACAGTTTTCTCTGGCGGCGGGCGCCGCGGCGCCTGGTCTGGTCTGGCGCCGGCGCCCTGGTGACGCCACTGCGGGTCGTGGCGGGAGGGGAAGGGAGTGTGCGCCCTGGCCTCCCTCAAAGCCAAGTCGGAGCGAGAGAGAGAAAGAAACCGAGATATGAGAGCGGCGCGCAGCATGGGAGCCGCCGCCGCTGCTGCTGGAGAAGAAAGAGTGAAAGAGACGGAGAGAGACAGAGGCACGGACACAAGGATGGTGGAAAAAAAATGAACAGAGAGAGAGAGAGGGAGAGAAGGAAAAATAAATGTGTATGGCGAGAAACTGTCTTAGCCTCTGCGCTGTGCGGTGTGTTCTGACGTAAATGCCGGCGCTACTCCTTTTTGCAGGGCCACTGTGGCGTGTGGGATCCGGTTATGACCTCGGCTCTCCCACCCGAGAGGGAAGAGGGGGGGCGTCTCGGGAAGTGAAGTGTCATCTTGTCGTCGTGTCATTAGCCGAGCCCCGCAGACCCGCGCCGCCGACAAAAGCCGTCTCTCTCGCTCTGTCTTGCACTTCTTTCTCCCTATTCTCCATCCTTCTCTCTCTCTCTCTCTCTGTCTCTCTCTCTCTCTCTCTCTCTCTCTCTCTCTGTCTCTCTCTCTCTCTCTCTCTCTCTCTCTCTCTCTCTCTCTCTCTCTCTCTCTCTCTCTCTCTCTCTCTCTCTCTCGGGAGGGTCCCCCTCGCCCCGCGACGGCGGCTCGGCCAGCAGGCCTGGGCGTCCGGTGCCACGGTCCGGTCGCCAGCTATTTGAGGAATCCGGTTCATTGTTGTTTCTTGGAATCTACCTCCCCTCCTTCTTTCCTCTCTCCCCCTTTCCCTCGACCTTCCGCACGTCGGGGGTCATCGGCAGTCACGCGCATAGACCCTGCAGGACGACGAGGCCTTGTTGTTGGGGGCGGGGAGAGATGTGTCGCGGCTGCTGGCTCCGTCCCGGTCCAGGCGAGGGATCATTAACTGTTGGATTTCGTGTACACCGAATACTTGAATATGATTGAATTTTGATGAATATCGGTGAAATATACTTAAATTCGACTTAAGTTTGTCTAAATTTGGGTGAAATACTAGTGAGGCTAAAATATTGTTAGATTTGTGTGAAATACTGCTGATAATGGGTGAATATGGTTGAATATTGAACAGATTACCGCAAGCCTGTACACTGAATTTGCCAAGTTGTTAACCCCTCGGGTCCAGTCGGTGAGGAGGCAGCACGCACGACACGACTGGCTCAGGCACTTGTCGCCAGCGTTTCGTGTCATTTTTGTTTTTGTTTTTATGTATCTTATTTTACTTTTCCCTCCCCTCTCCTGTTACGACCCACCTTCTTCAACCCCGCGTGGTGTATAGTTGCGTTGTCCGGAAGTGGATTGTCTGTCTGCCTACGCCCCCCCCCACAATCGTCCATGCTCACCCCTTCTTCCCTTGCTCTCTCGCCCCCCTTCTCTCTCTCTCTCTCTCTCTCTCTCTCTCTCTCTCTCTCTCTCTCTCTCTCTCTCTCTTCCCCCCCCCCTCTCCCCCCCTCGCCCTCTAGTCCACCCCTATCTCTCGCCATTACTCAACACATTTCAGCATGTAATTTGAAACTGCACCCCTGTTTGTGGGGAAAAGGCTGCTGCCAGCGGGAAGGAATAGAGGGGATACGTGGCTTTAGAAGAGAGTGAGAAGGAGAGCGGGGAAGGGTGAAAGAGAGAATGAGACAGAGAGAGAGAGAGATGCGGCACTATGTCTGTTTACTTAACCCAAATTACCTAGTCGTCACAAAGAAAGACGAGAAAGGCGCGTGGCTAGAAGCGTGCGCGAGAGGGAGAGAGACAGGAGGCCGAGAAGGATAGAAAGAACGGCGAAGGAGGAAAATGGAATAGAAGCGAAAGAGCAGGAGTGTCTCATGGTGATCTCTCTCTGAAAGGCCTTTCCTAGCAGATCCTTTTCGCCGCATATATTCTAGAGGAGGGGAAGCTGCCGCAGAGGAAAGGGTCGGGATGAGGAAGGGAAGTGCAAGTCTCCCTTGTCTCTGCTGCCACCAAGGAGCACCTCTCCCTAGAGAGGGAGGAAGAACGAAGGAGAACGAGAGAGAGAGAGAGAGAGAGAGAGAGAGAGAGAGAGAGAGAGAGAGAGGGGGGGGGGAACAGAGGCAGCGGTGGAGAGCACACGACGTCGGACAAGAAAAGATCCGTGCTGCTGCATCTTGCGCACATCTCTCTTCCCTCCCTCCCCCCTCTCTCTCTCTCGCTTTCTCTCTGCGCCGCACGCGCGCACGCATGTCGTATCTCTGACTAGGATGTTCCTCCGGGCTGGCGTGGCCTGGCGTGGCCTGGCGTGGCCTGACGTTGGTGGCCCCCCAGCGTGCCAGCGTCAGCGCTGCAGTGCCAGTCCTCCCGAGCGCAGCGTCTTCACCACCGCAGGCGCTCGAGGCGCGCAAGGCCCGGCTAAATCAATTATTTGTCAGGAAATTTGCGGCGCCAGGCGTGACTGTGTGTGTGCGTGTGTGTGTGTTCTTTTTTCTGCAAACACAAGAGCTAGAATGTCACTGAAAAAAAGGTGGTGAGGATTTTTCTCCATACTCAATGTGAATGTGATCATTTAGGAACCTAGCACTTATTCATTGAGATTCGGTCTAAAATAATGTAACTCAGGTGATATTTATACATGGGATACTCATTCGAACGGAGCATGGTTTCCCATCTGCGAATCAAATCTCTGCCTGTGAATAAAATGTTGGTATTTGTGTATCAATACACACTACCGTTTTGACAACCGAAAATCAGTCTCACCGGTCCACCGGTCCACGCTTCCTTGGTGCGACACCTCGGCAGTCGTATGAAACGGCTGTTGCAAATGATTGAAGCAGCGGTCGTTGAATCATAGATGTTACCTATTTTTCTTTTATCTCAACTTTACATTTTTCCGCATTTTTCCGTACAGTCTTCTCCATGACGACCACTGTGAAAAATACTCGTAAGGGTTACGGGAAAATTTTCTATGATAAAAGTCGTAAAATTACAACTTGAAATTGTAAATTTACAAGCACTCCCTTTCGACTTGGAATTGACCAACGAGCAAGAATGGGCCGTCGTAAATTTACGACATATTTTGTAAATCAAAATTACAAAAAAATATCGTAAATTCACGAGGATATTTTTCACAGTGGACAACGACACGGCAGCCCTTGTCCTACGTTTCACATCCATGCAACTATATTTTTTCACGCCGTTTTTCCTCTTTTTTTTCCCCTACGGTACGCGTTGCCGCAGCAGCTGCAGTAGCAGCCTCCGCCATGCTGTATGGCGTTGACGAATGGCATTGGTGCGGCTGCTGCGGGTCGCGCGGTGGAGCGGGTCCGCAGGACTAGAGGACCACCCGACCCGACCCGACCCGACCCGCTCCGATATTTCCTGTGTGGTTTTCCTCCCGTCACGTGTTCACGTGTCCTCCACTCTCCTGCTCGCGCCCCGCCGACACCTCGCGCGCTGCCGAACCTGTTGCGGTGGGAGCGCGTGGTGGACCGTCCTGACCTGCAGCCTCCGCCCTGCCCTGCCCTGCCCTGCCCTGCCCTGCCCTGCCCTGCCATTCCCTGCCATTCCCGCAAAAGAAGAGTAATGGTTATTTATTACCGGCGTGCAGCAACCTGCTCGACGGCTCGCGGCTGAGCCGGATGTGCTAATGCGAGAGGAATGTGTGCTTGGAGGGGGTTCCGAGTGTGCGCCCCCTGTATACTGAACCGAGGGGGAAGTCCCTTCGAAAAATCGTTTTACGACCCCCCAAAAATAATAAATCACGATAAAACTAAGAAGAAAGGTACAGAAAAGTCTGAAAAATCTAGAAAAAATAACAAAACCCGAAATAAAATTGAAAAAAAAAAAATAGAAATGGGGGCTAAAGATCAAAATGTAGAATTGACCGAAATTTTCCTGGAAAATCAGAAGAAAAATCGAGATTTTTAAAAAAATCTAATCAAAATAAATCAAAAGTCAAAAAAAAAAATCACTGTACACTTTTTGTGTGAAGTACCCCTCTCGCACTGAACATCGGCACGTCCGCCAGCTCCTGGGGCCGTGGTTCGCCTCACGGTAACAGCATGTGTGTCTGCCTATAGCGCACTCCTGCATCTGTGTTGCGTGAGCTGCGAGTCTCATGTTACACCAGCATTGAGATTGGGCCTCTCTGGGCGTAGTCACACCGAACCCTTATTTACAATTTTCGTACTCAGTTCCTCATATGTAAAAATTCTATAAAATTTTTATAATAGTTTGGTTATATTTAATTCCGTGTTATTTTTGTTAATAATTACAAAAAAAAAAGGTCTTTTGCAAACAAAATTGTGCTTCGTTATATTTAAGACAATTATTATGCGCATAACGGCAGCATGCGAACAGAAGTTCATAAGCATTTGGCGTGTGCATTCTGCTGCGCGGGGTAATTTCCCGCGTGCCTCGCCCACTCCTGGCGGAGCCAATGTGTGCGTTCTTCCACTCTTTTGCATCCGTCACGCACTTGCTCTTCGCTCTCGGGGTCTCGCCTGCCTGCCTCTGCCCCGCACGCTCTACCGCCACGACTGCGGGTTAGTGGGGTATATCTTCATAGCCCGCGCGCTTCAAGATGTTATATTGCAGACGAGTTACTGCCGCCCATCATGGCATCAACTTTAGCGCGGCGGCGCTTCAGGCGTCGGCACCGCGAGAATTATTGCGGCCAGACCGGGCTGAAGTGCGCGTGGGGGAGAGGGTGCAGACAGACAGACCTGCGGCCGTTCATATGGCGTGTGTATGGAGATGTGGCTGAGTGTAAAATGTCCAGAAAAAGCTTCGGAAAAGGTACCCTGATGGTCAATCAGCTGCCAGGAGCCCTGGGTAAAAAAAAATATCCCATGATGCCTAAAGGAACAAATGCCCTATTCTCATGGATACAGTACCATTGACCAGCTCCAGCATTCCTTCCGTGAACACCCCAAAACCAAAACCCATGCTGCAGTCCCGGTAGCCGAGTCAGTCATGGGCATCAGGCCGGGACGATTTGTCCCTAGCCAACTCGTTTACGGGAACGCCTTGCCCAGGTAAACTCGAGTAAACTGCCAATGGGAATGCCAATGGGAATGTCCTTAGCCAACTTGCCTAGGGGAAGTTCTTGGGGCATATAAAAAGTTTCTCACAAAAGTACGGAACGCTGTCAAATGTATAGTTTTTTGGGGAATACCAATCTGAAATTTACTATGTAGGCCCCTGAAAATCAATAGGGCTATTTTACTTTTATTGAAATTGGTGCGTTTTTCTCTAGCATCTTGACTAATCCCTACTTTCTCCGTGGCTATCACGGAACTACCACGGACGTTTTCGGCATCCATCCGTCCGTCGTAGTCACATGTTTTTATCTGCGATTTACCTCAGAAAAGTACGGTAAAAGCAGTGTACTTTTTATTCTGTACTGAACCGCGGGATTTTTTAAAGGGTGTTGGGAGAGAGGGGCGATCGGGATGGGCGATGGCTGGGTGGGCGGATGGCGTCTGGAGTCTGGCCCATCCTCATCGCAGCCCAGCCCCGCCTCCTTTCCTTTCAAGCCAGTGGGTGAAGGAGTGCTCGCCTCGCCTCAAGTAGCTGATGCAGGCAGGGGATGCGTTCCAAACAGATTTGCTGTGGCAGCGCGATGCCCCTGCCCCACCCCCGCTGTCTCCACACCACCCCTTCGGACCAGACCACTCGTCAGCGCTCGCGCACCCTCTCCGTTGCACCCGCATTGTGTCCGCCGGCAGCGGGAGACAGAGAGAGCGAGAGAGAGAGAGAGCGAGAGAGTTTGCAGCAGCAGAGACTGACCAACCGCAACTTACTCGTGACCTGCTCAAGTGGCTCTGCTCGGCGCGGCGGCCTGGCCGGTCCGAACTGTCCAAGTTGAAGAGGAGAGAGCGTTCTAGAGTGGGTGCGGAGCGAAGGTAACCGGGGTACCGGCCGCGCGGGAGGAGCGCTCATGTGTGGGCTGCTCTTATCCAGGACAACACTCGAGCGGCTTTGAACTGCTGCTGTGAGTACCGGTGCCCGCCCGCGGCTGCGCTACGCTACGCCACGCCGCGATCGACCGGTACAATGAGAGCATTTACACGTGCCTTGCACCGCTCTCGAGCTCTCGAGCGCGCTGCGAGTCGAACCTAACGAAACGCCCCTTCCGCTTGGCTGACAAGGTTAGTACCCGCAGATCGCGATCACGCGGGGAGAATAGAAGCTCCCCCGTTTGTTTTTTTGTGGTGATAGGTTTTGATGGGTCCCCCCCCCCCCCCCCGGGTTTACAATCCTCATGAAATCAGATAAAACCATTAAGTCGGGCTATAGTGTGGTGTAATAGCACATGGGAACGAATACCCGCCCCCCTCCCCACATACATCGGCAGGCATAAACGATCGTGCTCGGCGACCTTGACGATTAGCGGTACTTTGTTAAGGTACCGCGGAGAGGGGGGAGGGGGTCTGGGGTCGGGGAGCCTCATCAGTGATAGGCCCCTAATGCCCAGTCACCCCCGCGCACCCACTCTCGCCCCCGCACCGCACGCCCCCTTACGACCTCAAAACGGGTCGGGCGCCGAGTAATGCATCGACAAAAACAGAGTCTTCCGTGAATGGGTCGTTAGGCCAAGTGGGTCAAAGTTTGCTGGTCCAGGCTGCGGGCCGAGCGAGGAGGGTCCTGGCGGCCGCCGCGCCCCGCCGCCCGTGTCCTACACGACGAGTGCACTGGGCGGGACGGGACGATGCAACTTAGGTAATGTTCGATGATGACGGCGATTTTTCAAGGCGCGCGGCCGCAAGCGGCTGGTGTCAGGCGCGGCGCAGTGTTGTTTGGAAGGAGCCAGGCACGGGCGTGGCGGGGGCCGTGATTGGCTGGACGCAAGTTATCGACATGGGGCCTCTGAGAGTACTAAGTACTTGAGTCTCGCCCTCCGCCCCGCCGCGCCCCTCCCGGGGCTGGCTCTGACCATTAATTACTCAAACTCTGACAAATTTCGATTACCCCCCACCCCACCCCTCCCCCACCCATCCCTCCGCTTTGCCGCCTCCATCAAGCAAAAAGCTCAGAGCCCGCTCCTCTCTTCCCTGCGCGCCCCCGCCACCCCGCCCTCCGCGTCACTTTGTTAAACTTCTTTCACGCTCCTGCCGTCCCAGAGATCTCGCTAGCCGGTGCATTAGCCAAGCTCCATTTAACCCCAAAACTTGCTTCGGGACGAACGGGAACGTATAGATGGATGGAGAGTTGCTCTAGGTGGGATCGACGCCCCCGAACCTCTTCCCACCTCGCCTCTTCTACCCACCCCCCCTCCCCCCTCTCTCTCTCTGTCTCTCTCCCTCCTTCTGTCTCTCTCTGTCCCTCCTTCTGTCTCTCCCCGTGTGGTTGGTGGTCAGCGGCTCCCGGAAACTTCCTCTTTGTAACTTAAATATTTGCTGTTGAGAAGTGACATACTTTCTAGGTTTTGTCCTTCTCTGCTGTGTCATCCGCCGGCAGCGGCAGCAGCTATCTGAATGTAGACGTCTCGTCACTCCCCTCCCTCGCCCTGCCCCTCCCCGCCCCGGCTGAGCATTCTACTTTTGGGGTATCACAACGCCTCCGCGCATGGCGCTCAAAAGGCAAAGGCGCCCCTGGGATGGACTAAGCCTATCTCTTTCTCTGCCGCTCTGCTCTCCCGCCTCCGTCTCCCTCGCTCCCGACGCCCTACTATACCAGCTCCTCTCTATATTTTCCACTTTCAAAACGAGGAAGGAGCGTGCGCGCGCGGTCGCAGGGCCCCTTTTATTCCAAAGCGTTCGCTCGCGTTTTCGACGCCTTCCGCCGGGAACGTGTTCCTGTTCTCTCCTCTCTCTCCTCCCTTTGACGAGCCGGGCGTTACATGACGGGAGGGGGGTGGGGGGGATGGAGGACGGAGGAGACGAACATTGGTGTGTCCCGGCGCGCGCCAGGTCGCAGACCCGCAGTGCAGTAGCCTCTGCTCGCTCTGCAGTCTATGGCTGCCCAGGTTCGCAAGAGGAGGACGCTCTCAATCTCTCCCCCCTCCCCCGGATCTGTGCCAAAAGTATGCAGTAAATAACATGTGCTTGTTTCTCTCTGCTGGTATCGCAGCGGGAGGTATAGCGGCGGGGCGCCGCCGGGGCGCGCGTTGTCTCTGCAAAAGAAGACAATTCCTTTTCCCCTCGTTCCAATTAGAAAGGATGCGCAGCTCAAAGACAGCCAACAAAAACGGACATCATCTGGGGACATTGTTAGCGGCAGATGCAGGCGGTGCACCCCTCCCCCTCCCCCCTCCTTTCCCAATCTTTCTCTCTCTCACGCTCCCTCGCGCGCTGTGCGCTGCATTCAGTAAACAAGCAGGACGCCTGCTGCTGCGCCGCCAAAGGGGCAAATGATAAAAAGGCTGTAGCTCAACAAGTAGGCTGCGCCACGCCACGCCCCGCCCCCGCTGGAGCTGCTGCAATCTCATTGAAAAGCCCGCGTGTTCATTCTCAAGCCTTCTCTGTATATATCTGTCTCTGTCCGTCTCTTTCTCGCCCGCTCGCCCTCTCCCGTTCTCGCTCTGGTAAAGAGGGGTATAAGTGAGCCGGAAAACGAGGTTGCCTGTGAAAACTAGCAGGCGTCGCTATCCGACAGACTGTGCGGGGCCGGGGTCGGGGGCCCGGGCATGGGGTCCAGAGCTCTTTAGAATTTTGGTAGGGTTGTTACAAACCGGGAATGTCACAATGGGAATTAGAAAAAGGGGCAGGGAAATCCATAGAATGTTATGAAAACTGAGCGCACAAGCTGTAAAATTTCTCCGCTTCGCTGCCTTTGCCTTTGTAAACCATCTAGCGACATTCCGCAAAAATGCTGCCGATCGCGAGGCGCTGCAGTGGTAAGGTTTTTTTTCCTCAGCTTTCTTGTTTTTAGCGATGTTTTCTCGGCTGCTACTTAGGATTCTGCTTACTTTATTGTGAAAATTTTTAGGAAAATGGGGAGTTTGGTCAGAGAATGGGCAGTAGAATTGAAAATTCACAAATTTTAAGAACCCTGTTCCTCTTAAACGACCGAAGCATCATCATGTTTTGCATGTCAATTAGAAGCCCTCCAAGTCCTCTGGTATCATTAGCTCTTTTGGCTTTATGCTACACTGGAAAAACGAAGGCGTTAACTAACACCTTTGCAGGGGTGCTGAAGAAATGTTGAGTTTGGTGCCTTTTAAAAGGCACTGAAGAGGCCTAAAGTTGCTAAAAACTAATGCCTTTAGCAGTTTTAGTGCCTTTGTAGAGGTACTAATCCTTTAGAACCTTTGTTTTTCTAGTGTATTCATGTTTGGATTACGATAAGAGTAAGTTAGGTGTGGACGCCGCCGCTAGTCACTTGCCCATGAAATAAAGTTTTGAACGCTCAGGTTGATAAGAGAGTTGTCACGGAGCGTTTATGGAAGCGTTTAGCCCCACTCACAAGTCCATTACCGAAGTAGTAATGTTTTGCGTATTGGATTATGTCCCGCCATCCGCCATTCGTTCGACGCACTAAAAAAGATGTCACACGACGAGGGAGTTCCGTCAGCTCACATCCATCACTGCAATCGAATGTTTGTTTTGCGCTCTTTGGATTCTAATTTACCGGTCATATATGAAGTTCATGGGGCGAGTGTCTGCGCGGGGAGGAAGGGAGTGGGGGGGAGGGTCACATCCGTTGAAAGCGGGACTTGGCAACACTCCGAGTCGATTTTGGGGGTGGAGAGAGGAGAGGAAGGTGAAAGCGGAGGGGCGAGGAAGGGCCGAATTGGGTGGTCAGTCCCCGGGCCATATCTCTCCCGTCCTGGATTCGATTTGGTTCACTGGGCTAAAGACATTCTCAGTTTACAGCCTATAAATCCAATCCAGTATAAATACTGACTTCCGAAGGCTGCGCGCCGCGCTGCGCTTCTCTCCAGGCGCCCGGCCCGGCCTCGAGAGGGGGCTGTCCGGGAGGGCCTTATGGGCCGTCCTTACGGCCCGGGACACAGCGGGGATGGGCCCATCCACAAAAAGAAAGGAACAGGAAAAAAGAAGAAGACACTATACTGGTGTGAGAGGGTTATGGTGTGCACTTACAGTCGGTCGATATTGTATAATAAAGTTTGCGATACCATTTCTTTGCTGGTACTGGGTTTATTGTATTAGTAGCGGAGCCAGGATATTGAAACTTTTTCGGAGCCCGCATGAAAAGGTGAACTGCGCTGAATACGTAGCAACTTCTTGCTATAAGCTGCTGCATTTTGAGTTTTACCATTACAAGTCAAATATAACTATGAAAAGATGACGTATATAACGTCTGGATTTACTTTTCGCAAACGAATGAACTTAAGACTGTGAATAAAAATGTTTTCAACCTAAACTGTAAAATTGAAGCTTCGCCGTCATGACTGTCATCTCGCTGCATAAATAGACTTGCGGATCTTATTTGACTTACCTTCGTTTCACCACATGTTAAGTCCCCAATAGGGCAATGGTGAGTGACTGTGATAGCCCCAGGCTAGTTCAGGATTGATTATCCTCGGATTACTTCGGATTCTTGGGACAATGAATACTCCGATATTTTTTCGCCGTGTCTTTTTTATTCAGAACAGCAAACGGACATGGGAGACTGTTTACAGTATCACGCACTGTACGCACAACAGATATTCGCAGTCACGATACCACAGTGACCCTCTCCGATATGTGTATGTCTGTAGAGTAAATAAAATGCATCAGCTGACGCGCAACCAGTCTCTGTAAAATAGAGGAGGTAAATAAAGAAGCCAAAAGGAAAAATATACACGAAAAAGAAAAAAGAGCTTTCAGGAGCGTCCTTGCAGGCGTAATAAATTGTGCAAGCTGATGTCCTGTTTACGACCTGTACAGCTCCTTGAGCTGAGGAGGGGCTGCGGGGCGGGCCATGCAGCAGCAGGTCGCGCGGGGGGCTGCTTTATGACATCGTACCCTGTCGGCGGGATAAGCTTAATCCAGCCCCGCTCACTAATGACTTCACCTTATAGTTGAAGCATCACGAGGTCAAGGGCGCGCATCTCCTGGTTTAATTATTTCATTTTTTCCCTCCCCGTTTTGAGGCGCCCCATAAAGCCTTTCTATTGATCGTGCGTCAGAATTTTTCTTTCTGTATTGGAAAGGTAAAGTGGAGCCACGGCGTCATGTCATGGTACTTCCTCAATATGCCAAAAACAATAGACAAATTGAATGTCCGCAAACGCCATCCCCAGATAGCTTAAATTACTTTCTTTCAAATTTTAATCAATTATTCGCGAAGTTGGGAGGGGTAGCAACAGAGAGAGAGAGAGAGAGAGAGAGAGAGAGAGAGAGAGAGAGAGAGAAGGCTGCTATCGGGCCCCGCTGATGCAGATCAGCCATTGTTGGTCAGTCCATTGCAGAGAAAAGGCCTTTGTTGAAGTACGATGGATCGCTGGCCGTTGTACAATGCACTGGGCTGGGCGCGGGACGTGGACGTGCTTCCTCCTGATTTCTTTTCGTTTTAAATCAAAGTGGGCTAGCTTCTTAAACTCAACACTCAAGTGTGAATGTCGCACACTTATTGTAGATGTGTTCGTATTCACTCCAACAGTTGTCTCTCCAAATTTACGAAATGCCAAGGAAAATTTACACCTGTAAATGATACAGTCCGTGGGTGAGAATCAACACCCACACCCCTCTACGTTTGATTATTAGAACACTGGTAAAACAAATGTTCAGGTGAACTCCATACATCAATTGGTGTTTACTTCCAAATGTTCAAAAGCTGCTACACACCTGCTGGTGTATAATTTGAGTAACTAGACTTAAATTGACGTTTAATAAGTTCAATTATTTTTCTCGTTCTTTACAATAATATCCATATCCTTGGTATATGTGAAGAGAACGAGTATTGTGTTCAGAACTTGGTTTTGTTAGTGACCAGTTCAACTCAGAAATCGGAAAAGTAAACCCTAAATTTGATTTCAATTTAATGCTTAAAACACGATCTTTCTTCCGTAAAAGAAGTATTTTCTTCTCTACAATGAAAAGTTTTGAGTAAATCACGTTTGAAAAAGTCCGTTTTATCGGCGTTCCAACCTATATTTGTAACTTAACTTTCTCACGAAAAACATTTCAATCTTTAACATATTTGCACTGGAAAACATATCTTTCAGTTTTGACAAACATTTCTTTTCCTCTGATGTAATCAGATAAAAGTTATACTGTCTTTGCTTCTTGTTTTTGTTTTGTTTTACCAGTGTATACGTTTGCTTCTTCTTGAAGAAGTACTCCGCCAGCAAAAATGAATGCAAAATACGCGTTTAGTTTTTTCTTTCTTTCTTTTTACTCGTTCTTTACCACCACCTCTCTCCTGAGTGGTGAAAAGAACGAGTATTGTTCTCAGTCGGGTGTAACGCTTAACTGTCCACACTTTCATCTCAGATCTCACAATACCTACAGGCATAATAGTTATACCATTCTAAACTGGAAACGCTGGTCATTATTCCAACAATGAACTATTTTTCAAGTTTAATAGTATTATTTTGAGAACACTTAACAAATTTTGCGTGTTTTCATTCTAAGTCCCATAAGCCAACTATATGAGTGGAGTTTTCAATCTCATCAAGCACAATACCCACAGACATGAAACTTGCGCTGATCTCAGCTTGAAGCCTTCTTCTGCATTGCAGCAATGAACCTTTTTTAACGTTTAATAGTATTATTTTGAGAACTCTTAACAAATTTTGTGCGAGTTTTCATTCTAAGTCCCCGAGTCTAGTCCTAGCCCGAGTCGGCTCGCGCCAGCTCGCGCTCCTTTATGCGCCCCAACAATCGGACCCGAGCGGGAGGGCCGAAGAAGGCCCGAGCACCCCGAGACGAGCAAGGGCGAGTGTCCCGGGAAAAACTTCCCCTGCACACACGAACTGTGATGAAATCTGAGATGAAAATGTCTTCACTCGACTCACATCATGTTTTACACTCCTACCTCTGTAGCACATAATTATGTAAAGAACGAGTTCCATACTTATCACAAAATTCATTTTGTGTTCTATTTGGCCCTTGTTTTTTTAAATCCTGAGTGCCGCAGCACCGCAACCTACTACGTGAGTGAGATTGGCAGGAGTGGATTAACGCCTCCCGGCCTTGTCGCGCGCCGGTGTGGTGCGGGGTTCGGGCTCGTGGGGGGCCCTGGTGGTCCCGGTACGGAGGGGGAGGGGGGGGGGGAGCCCCCTGGGTCCTCCTGAGGGTCCTGTACTCGCAGGGCGCTGATCGCTGCCCTCCCGGCCCGACCCGGCCCGACCCGACAGCCTGTGCGGCGGGTTATCCTGCGTCGTAATATATCCCAACATATTTCCTCTGCGGGTGCCCTCCCCTGCCCCTCCCGGCCCCCGTGCCCCGGCCAGGACCTGTGCCGTCTGGTCGCGGAAGCAGCTGTGTCCGGTCAGGCTGCCAGCCCCTCCCCGTTTCCCTCTCAAGCTCTTCAGCCCCATCCCATCCCGTCCCTGTATTTGCTCACATTTTCGCGCCTACTTGCTCGCTTCCATTCTCGATCCTCCTCTCCCGTCCTCTCGCTGCTGCTCGCCGCCTCGCCCCGTCACTTACCGTGTCATTCCTCTCCTCCTTCCCCACCCTCTTCTAGCTCTCCTCGCTGCCTTTCCTATTTCCCCCCCCCCCCCCTAGACCGCAAGGCCACGCGTCCTCCTAAAGTTTAACAGCCCTTCCCCCCTCCCCTCTCCCTCTCTCCCTCTCACCCCTCCACTTTCTCCTGCCACCCGCCGACCGTTCCATTTTTGTTTCAGAAGTCCGAAAGGCCAAATTGACGGCACGGCCCGGAGATAACCCGGCATCGTTGTGGCAACTCATTCGCGTGCTTTTATGTGTCATTGGCGTTTTGGAGGGCAGCGGGAGGGGCAAGGCCAGAATGAGGGAAATGGGGGGGGGGGGGAGAATCGGAAGTGGGAGACACTCGGGGAGAGCGAGAGAGACAGAAAGAGAGGGGGGAGGGGAGCAATCGATGTGCGGGGCTGTCCCTTTACTCACCGCCTCACGTGCCTCTCGCAAGCGGGCCGGAATCGCTGCGTTAATTTTTTAAGCATGATTTTTAACGAGGCGATTGTCGGACCTGATGGGTTCGGACGATACAGTAGTCCAGTCTGCTGTATGCTACATAACTGATGCCGATCAGCGTTCTTTTTCACAGCAATCATCAATTTTGTAAAAATCTTCATTTGTGAAAGGAAAAAAAAAAACTTTGCAATTTCGATCGATAATTTTAAAAAATTGCAAATCCTTTTTTTTAAGTTTATTCGATGCATTCATATGCGTCAAAGTCATTGAATAAAACAGTTTTCGTGTCGCGTGAGCCGAGCACAGGAGAGATGGAAGCTGTGTCATGCTTCCCATAAAAGTGACCCAAATTGTATTTTGTGTTGCAGGTAAAACGAGTGCACCGGACGCTCCCTCTGCCGAAGTGAGATTGAGGAGGGCACATATATAGGACAGGGTGAGCCAACTGAAAATGACTTCACACTAAACACCGTAAAAATTTGTTGTAAAAAGACGAGAAACAAATTTACAGGCTTCGCTGTTAAATCAGTCAATAGATTTTTCCTGTAGTTTGTTGAAAAATTTGTTTGATTAACAAGAAAAATCGCGAAACAATAGAAAAAGTTTGTAAAGTTACGGAAATCCTTTGAAAAGGTACAGATTTTGTTTTTGTAATTGAACTTCAATAAAAAGTGAAATTCACAGTCAGGTCGTTAAAAAAAATTCACAGATATGTATTTCATGTTAATTTACCAAATGTATTTTTTTGTTGAAATTACTTTTTATTTTATTACAGTGAAGGGAGAGGGGAGACGGATAGAAATGTAGAAGTGAAAGGGGTACGCAATACTTCACTTTATTCCGGGGCGGGCACGTGCAGGCCATGCGCTGGGTGCTGAGCGGGGCGTGCACGTGCGTGCCAGCAGCCCGCGTGCGCGTTTTGCACGTAATTAGAGTAGCGTGTTCGCACAGCGCCGCGGGTATTTGCGATAAAAATGGAACAATGGCAACGTCGTTTTGGAAACTTGCCAACCGAGACGTTGTGTGCGTGTGCGAGTGCGAGGGAGGGGGGGGGGGAATGAAAGAGAGGGAGAGAGAGAGAGAGAGAGAGAGAGAGAGAGAGAGAGAGAGAGAGAGAGAGAGAGAGGGGGAGAGAGAGCTATGAAACTGCCCCTTTCACTTGTCTGGACGTTCCTCCCCCTTTTCCCCCGATCCCGTGACTGCTAATGCGGGGGGTATGTGTGACGAGAGTGCGGAAAGGCTGCGCAAAAGTAGCAAGAACAAAATAAAATAAACACCGCGTTGGACACACACGCATATACAGGCGAAAAAAAAGAAAAAAATAAATAAAAGACAAGACAAAACAGGGTAAAAGTAACAATGGAGTGCGCGGGGTAGCGTGTGTGCGCATTATGAGTGTAAAGTTTTCTACCCTGCCTGACGGCCGACACGCCCGCGCCGGCCAGCTCTTACATTATCTCACACATTCCGCCCATCCTCTCTGCCCCGCACCCTTTTAGATAGGGGAAGAATCTCATCCGCCCTTATCGCCTACCATCTTTTTAGCAGTGGGAAAACTTATCGCCAGTTCTTTAAACATGCTGCAAAAATATAAGAAAATTGTTGGCGATACGGTAATTACTATGAAAATTATACTGATGGACGTACATGAAAATTTTCCATGAGCCATACTGTAGAATTCCAATTCAAAATTTTTAGATTACTGGCAGGGTGTACCGGCTTGGGTTTCACCGATGACCTGAAGTGGGCTGTCGTTGCTTTACGACATATTGCTAACTGTCAACTACGACAGATAAGCGATCGGGGGTGAGTGCACCGTATTTTCAGTTGGAACTGATGTTTTTCTTGCTAGCTATTAGCTCTCCGCTGGTAAAACAAGTGTTTAATATTGCACGTCAATTGGCGTTTAAGTTCAAGTGTGCATTTTCTCAACACATTGTGACGTTTAACTAGGTGAAGAGTCAAATAGTGTTTAAATTTTAAACACTTCCGAAAAGTTCCCATATGGTTTCTATTGATAACATAGAACTGTGTGCGTCCAAGTGTTCATAATTTAAACGTTTATCAAACGTTCAAAATGTGCACACCATGTAATGTGCAACATCATAACTTGCACACGTTGGTGTTTAAATTATGCACACTTGTTTTACCAGTGTCAGAGCGATTTTAATTTGCTTTGTTTTGTTTTCCCCCGCAATGCATCTTATTGCGTCTACTTATTGCGTGCGGCAGAGTGGAGCAGTGTGAGCCCCGCCGGCCTGGCTGTAAGAATTGGAGCGAGACTGGAGGAGCAGGAGGAGGAGGAAGGAGAGAGGATTATGGTGTACACAGCGTACAGCGCCATCCCGCGAGACGTGTATGGAACAACTGCGCGTGACTTTGTCGGCTGTTTACGTTCCACGTTGGTATACAGAAGGCCCGGGCCCGGGGAGGGGGGAAGGCTTTGCTAGCGCGTATGTGTCCGCGTATGTATGTATGTGTGCACGTGCTTTTTTCCTCGTATGTGTGCATGTAGTGTTCTTTTTGTTGTGTGCGTGTGACAGAGTGCGACAGGTTTGCGGTATAAGGAGGTGGTGTGAATGGGCAGGAGGGGGGAGAGAGAGAGAGAGAGAGAGAGAGAGAGAGAGAGAGAGAGAGAGAGAGAGAGAGAGAGGGGGGGGGGGAGAGGTATAGGGCCGTTTCCGTAGCGTAGGTCTTGTCGTGGCTCGCGCGTCCGACGCGTGCCTCTCAGGGGAGAGGAGCAGCTGGCCGTCCATCGCAGGGAGCCCAGCGGCGCCCAGAAATATAAATTAGCCTTATTACAGCAGTGGACTATCGAACTTACTCGGGGACCTCCTCTTTCTGCCGGCAAAGTTGTTCTCGGGCCCCGCGAGCCGCGCGAGCCGAGCCGAGGCCATCGCTGTAATGAAACTCGAGGAATTATTCCTCAACTGTCAACACAGAGAGCAGTTAGGCCAGCTATTTTTATCGGCTGACGTTTCTGAGCCGTGGCAGGAAAAGGAAATGGAGAGTCCCTGCTTTGATTTAAAGGCGAACGCAATGCGGCCTCCCTCTCTTCCTTTATCTCCCAGTGTGCCCGTCCCGCTCCCTTTCTCCCTCTCTGTCTCTGTCTCTCTCTCTCTCTCTCTCTCTCTCTCTCTCTCTCTCTCTCTCTCTCTCTCTCTCTCTCTCTCTCTCACTCCCCCTCGCTCTTCGCCGCGGCGGTCCTCCCCGTCCCCAGAGTGGGCCCCGCCCCGCCCCCGCCCTCTCCCCCGTCACAGCGGGGTAAGTTTTGATGGGTTTGTGATAGCTCTGGCCGTGTGCTGGCAAAGGGTTGGGTCGAACGACTGTTGTCATTCGGCGGGGCGCGGCGCGCACCCTCTGCCGCCAACTTCAAAAACTAATTACACTCCTCGGAATAGGCATTTTATTGCTTCAGAATTTCGGGTGGGGCGCACTTTGGCGCCGCGGCAGCGAAGGGAGCGGCGGCGACGGTGCACGGCGCGCGCCGGATGTGTGATTACGCGCCGTGTGCCGTGTGTGCGCCCGTGTCGCACGGGGCGGGGCGGGGTGGGGTGGGACTGGGTGAGGTGGGGTGGGTCGTGGTGGGGCGGGGTGGGGCAGGGTGAGGTGGGGTATGGGCGTTCTTGTTAAGTCCGCGTATCCCCCTGGCGGGTTTGTTTTGGCTTCAGATCCGAGTAGAAGTAGCAGCAGCAGCAGCGCGCGCTGGGGACAAGACGAGGGGCGTGACTGCGGGTGCGGCGGGGCGTGGCGGGGCGTGGCGTGGCGTGGCGGGGCGGGGCGTGGCGGGGCGGGGCGGGGCGGGGCGTGGCGTGGCGTGGCGTGGCGGGGGCCTTAGACGTGCAGCCAGGTGTGGCCGGGATCCCCTGGGGCCCGTAGCGATGCACAATGGAGGGCCCCGGGGGGCCAGCGCGGCCCGGGCCAGCCCCTCGCTCGGCCCCCACCGCCCTCCTCGTGCATGCAATGCAATTCGCATGCCTGTAGTTTATTCACTCCCTCCTCTCCCCGTCTGTGAAATAATCGCACCCCTTACCGCGCGCGCCTACATACGTGCGCGTGCGGCCCTCCCCGTGTGCATGCATGTGTCTCCCATTTTTTTTTTTTTAATTTTTTTGGAGGCTTTCTACTTCCGGAGGATCTTTTTTTAATTTTTTTTATATATTGTATGACGCAGCTCTGCAGTGTCGCGTGGCCGTATACAGCCACACTCCTCCGCCTAAGCCTCTCTCTCTCTCTCTCTCGCTCTCAAGCCCTTTCCCTACATCTCCCCTATCCCTTCTCCCCCTTTCGCCCTGCCTTTCCCTCCGCCGGTGAGCTGTGTGATGGCGTGGCGTGTGCATATTGGCGAAGGCGGATGAGCAGAACGAATGGCAAACATTGTTCGGTGGAGGGGATTTTGCGCCCATTTTCTGCGAGCTCATAGTGCATAGTCTGGAGGAGCAGGGAGGGTAGCGGGCGGGCGCATAGGGCTGGGGGGCCGGGGCCGGACCGCCAGCTACTGTGCGCCGCGCCGTCCCATCTGCTGATGTGAACCAGCGCCGTGATCATCTGATACCGCAGGACTACGGCTGGCCTGCGCCGCGCTGCGC
This sequence comes from Frankliniella fusca, assembly GCA_029379305.1. NCBI lineage: Eukaryota > Metazoa > Arthropoda > Insecta > Thysanoptera > Thripidae > Frankliniella > Frankliniella fusca. The sequence continues at coordinate 495,033 of JAHWGI010000700.1, read as the reverse complement.
CGCGCTGCGGGTCGGGCCGGGGGGTCGGTAATTACACTTCTCTCTCCTCTCCTCTCCTCCTGCTCCCCCACGGCGCGCGCACCGCTCTCCAATCCTGACCCGACCCACCCGCTCTGATTTTGTTCCTTTATAATTCCCTCGCTGGGACCGACCCGTCCCGCGCCTCGCCCCGCGGTCCACGCACTGCTCTCTCTCTCTCTCTCTCTCTCTCTCTCTCTCTCTCTCTCTCTCTCTCTCTCCTCGTCCCCGAAACCAACAACTTTACTCCTCCCTGCGAAATAAGTGCTGCATCCCGGCCCGTTTAGGGGCGGCGGGCTTGTGTTCACGTGAGGTGCGATGGCAAACTTTAATACGGGTCGCCCCGCTGCTGTGCCCCGCGCCCCGCCCCGCCCCGCCTGACCCGTTACGGAGCAAGTTTCCAGGCGGGACCTTCTTTGCCGTAAAGCATGCGACTCCCCGCCCCACCTCTGAGTGCATGCAGCTTACTGTGCGCGCGCGCCCCCCGCGAGACTAGCCGCAAACCTGCTCGGGGAAAAAAAAGAAAGCGAGCCCGCGGCGGAAAGGATTAGGGGCTACGAAATTTTTGCCATGCCAACTTTCATTTGACAAAATTACATTATTATACAAGGTTGCTTAAAAAATCTTTTAATTCTTAGCCCAACAAAACACACTCACGAAAATGAAAAGAAGTCTATTTCAGGGTGCTTTAAATGCATCCTCCTCCCCTCTTTTTCGTGAAGGTAAAGAAACAGGAAAGGTTATTTTACGCTCTAGAAACTCAACTGTGTGCATGGCACGCTTCTTTTTGAGTCAACCACAAAGCACACTCTGAAATGGAGTGTACTTGCCAGGTATGCTTTAAATAAAAGCATGACAGCTAGGCATGCACTTGAAGTGGGCCCGACAAAACTATTCTTCTTAGTGCATGCCTGGCTGGTATGCTTTTATCTAGAGCATGCCCGGCAAGCACACTCCATTTTAGAGTGTACTTTCTGGTTGACTCCAAAAAAAAGCGTGCCATGCACACACTTGAGTTTCTAGTGCGGGCAGTCGCTAGCTGATCTGTCATCGTCGTTCTGGCGGACAAACGGGTAGGCCCAGCTGGCCCAACTTCTCATTTTCTTGAAGTCCCATTCTTTCCATCGCTAATTTGTGTTTATTTCTATTGTTTTAGCAGCTGATACTTTTATTTAAAGCAGGCTGAAAACAAGTATTTTTTTTTTTTTTTTTTTTTTTTTCTTCATTTTTTGGTGAAAATTATGGTGAAGGCGAGTGTACATATCCGTGTGACACTGATCAGACATTTGATCGGGCTGCGGGCAGCATCCCACCCCATCCGCCAACATGTCCAAGTTCATGGAGATGGGTCTGGGTCCCGGGCGCGGACGACTTCTTGTGAACGTCAGTGCCGTATAATGCGACACGGTGCTCGTAAGCTGTCTCTGATGGAGCGTGAAGGCGGACCTCCACGCACACATGGCGATGTGACGCCCCCCCCCCTCTCTCTCTGTCTCTGTCTCTCTGCCTCTCTGTCTCTCTGTCTCTCACTCACGCTCGCGCGCGTACGTACGTACGAACGCAAGGGTCGCACAGGACCAGGAATGCCGATTGAAGTTTGGGACGTCTACGCATTAACTTGTTACGCCTTTCTACCTGCTTGCCGCAGCAGATTGAGGGAGTGGCGTAGCGTGGCGTGGGACGATAAAATCTGTTCTGCAGGCTCAGGACGCGCTCGCCTCCCCGGGCAGTAGTAAAACCGGGTAGGTAGGTGGCGCCTGGGGGTGAGAACGAGAGAAGAGAGAGAGAGAGAGAGAGAAGGAGGAGAAAGAGAGCGGGCGCCAGAGGGAGGCGGGTAGAGGTGTGAAGTAGTTTATCTGGCCCCCAAAGGCAAGACTTAAAATCCGGGCAACGATGCCTCCGACTTTACAGGCCCGTGTCGCCAATCTTGTTAGTGCCAGCTTTTGTAGACCCTCCTCTTTACTCGGCTCCGGCCGCCCTCTGCCCGCTTTCAGCTGTAAACACGTTCGTTGTCGGCGGGCTTCAGCTGGCAGGTGCACCCGAGGGGGTAGTACTTTTTCTCATATTTTCCTGCACAGAAAGCTGTATGGAGCGAGAAAATCAAACTCTTAAGGAATGGGAATCATGCTGTAAATTAACAAGACTTGCTGTTACTATGCTCTTTCTTTATGTATACATGCTCATGCTCTTTTACCTGATCGTTTTTTTTTTTTTTTATTTTTTTGTTTTTTTTTTTTGGAGAGGCTTTGTGGATTTTGAAAGAAGAAGAAACGACAAGAAATGTTCAACTAGTGCGCCATTCTTTGTCTTCGAGTGAAGAAACCCCTCCCTCCACACGGGAAACACATATCAGCTTGATAGGCACTTGCTGAAATATTAGCTGCCTTAGCTCATTTTTTTGCTGTACTGGATAGCGCCCGATCTGGTGTTGCAAACGACGGTAGCTTTACCAGGCAAAAATTAGCTGAGAGATGTAATATTTTCAGCTGCTGGTGCCACATCAGATGATATTTTAACTCTTATAGCGAATCTTTTCTTTTTCGTGCACCTCCACTTCTCCGTACCCCTGCGTGTGTGTGAGTGTGAGGTGTATCGGCCAGTGCCGCCAGCAGCACCCCCCCCCCCCCCCCCCCCCCCAGTTTACTGCGCCATGAACGTCAGTTTTTATCGGAGGCAGTCGTCGCCGGTTGTGGTGCAGTGGGCGGGGGCGGGGCGGGGCGGGGCGGTCCGGGCGGCCGCCGTTAGCATAGTTGCCTGGTGACGACGAGCAGGGCACCGGAGCACCAAGGACTTTCCGAGACATTCCTCACCTGAAAGCGGCATCCTTCACTTCACCCTGTTTGGGCCGGGCGGGGCCGGGCGGGTCCAAAGCGGTCCCAAAGCTGCTGCTGGGCAGGGCCCACTGATTCGTCCACTGAACAGGAGGGAGCGGCCAGCCGGCCCGGCCAGGCCAGAGGCCCGAAACTATTCGGGAATGCCGAACGGCGGCGGCGGCGGTGGGGCAATGGGGATCTGCTTGTAGGTGGCGAGGAGTGATGGTGTTGCCCTTGGGCCTGGGCCTGGGCTGAGGGCGACGACTGCCAACAGCAGCTCTCAAGTCTTAGCATTCTCGTTTAAAAGGAAAACCGGAGAAAAGCACTTTTGATTCTTGTCAAGGTACGGGAAACAGTGTGAAAAAAAAATACTCTTGTTTTAAAAAAAGGTGATGGAATTTTTCTTGGATTCACTGTCAAAATTAGTTGCAAAATAAAACTCACAGATTTCACTGTAATATCGGTAAACAGATTTTTTCCGTAGTTTTATTTAAAAAAAATTAGTAGATTAACAAGAAAAAATTTCGAAGCAACAGAGAAAGGCTGTAAAGTTACGTAATTCTTTCGTCGTTTCAGAATTCTTTTCTAAATGTACACGAATAAAAAGTGAATTCAGAGTCAGGTCGTTAATCAAAATTCACAGATATTTCTTGTTAATTTACGAAATGATATTTTGTTGTGTAGCTGAAGAAGTACGGCGACCTAACGCCTTTTCCTCTCCGACTTCCTCACTGACCTACAACCCGTTCCCCCTCGCCTTATTCTCTGCTGGGCGGGGCGCGGCCGGGCGGGGCGGGGCGGGGCAGCGATGCTGCTTCTTCCTCTTCCACCTTTCTCCCGCGCTCCCCTCGCTTCTGGCTGGAAATAAAAAAGCCGCCCGTTATCACAAGGCAGTGCCTCCGCGCCACCGCCGCCGCCACCGCCCGTTAGATGATACAAAGAAAGGCGCGCGAAACGCGGGGAGGAGGGGGCGCTGCCCCACGTAATCCAATCCTAGAAGGCCGTGGGCGCGCGGTGGCGTGGCGAGGCCGGGGCGAGGCCGGGGCGAGGCCGGGGCGTTGCGGAGAAGGGTGGCCGAGCGCTCCTTACACTGTAATTTGTGTCTTTGTATCGCTCGGCCGGCTTTTCATCTCCGCTTTACACGCTCCATTAGAGATTCCCGCCAAAGTTGCCCACGGCAAGAGAGAGAGAGAGAGTGAGGGAGCAGAGGGAAGGCGGAGAGAGCCTCGAAGAGAAAAGAGGTGCGCGAAAGTGGAGGCAGGTTGGGTTCATAATTCATACGCGCGCATATATATTTTTTTTTGTAACTTGGTGTTCACATAAGCAGAGCGTGCAACCTGTAAATGTAAAGGCGTGTAGCGCTGCCCGACGTCTCTGTCTCTCCTACTCCCAGGGGGCAGTCTTATCGGCCGGTTCACTGGCCGGCTGGTCCGGCCCGGAGGTTCCCTGCCGTCTCCGATAGGCCTACCGTGTAACAACTTGGAAACACCGCGGGGCGAGTAGCAGCAGCAGCAGTGCAGTCGGGACCGGGGTGGGGGGGAGGGGGGGGCAGGGGCGGTCTGGCATTGTGCTGCTTGCTACACCTCTGAAATGTCACGCGCGTATCTCCTCTGCTCCACGGATTATTAGTGCATACTTCTGCCTTACACTAAAACCTTGCGAAGAAATGCTTCGCATTACGAAGAAAATCGTTCGTAAGCTGCGAAGCATTTGGCTGCTTTGTATTGCGAAGCATTTTCTTCGTGTGTGAAGAAATTTCTTCGCAAGGCGGGTCTTGCGAAGAAAATACTTCGTATTGCGAAGCCTTACGAAGCAGCCAAATTCTTCGCAACGCTGCGAAGAATTTTCTTCGTAAGAATTTTACAATGTAGAGAACAACCCCGTTTCACACTAAAGAAAAGAAGATAGTCGTGGGAAAACGAAAGTGCAATGCTTACACCCGTGATAGAGCAATGTCATCTCAACAGCTGCATGCATGTACCGTCTGTTCCTTTGAATGCGTGACAGTGTTGCGGGTTTGCCTACCCCATTCGCCCGTAGGGCGCCGTGGCCCCTGTAGGGCTGGCGAGTATGCAATCCCGCAGCACTGTTACGCATTCAAAGAACCACCCGGTACAAGAGGTGCACTGGTAAAACTACTGTGCATTTCTAAGCATCACCTGATGTGTTGTTCGAAATGTTTTATACTCATGCACTATGTCATGTATAATTCTAAGTGAAGATTAGCTGAATTAGTCTTTAGATATTTGGCAAGTGTATATATAGTAGACTATACATTTGGGTTAGCATCGTATCCCTATGCTTTCACAGGCGAGGCCTCATATAAAAATGCTTACGCACTTCAATACTCCACGAAATGTTTAACATCTATACATTCACGATATGCACAGATGCTAGACATGTTATCATGTTTAGTTCCTACTATACACTATATCGTGCATAGAAGTGCAAACTAAACACCATGATGTATAAGAACTAAACACTCGTTTCACCAGTGATGGAGCAGTATTTCTGTCCGGAGCCTGTCCGTCGCGGCGAGCAGTGGCCAGCGCAGGCGGGCCGGGCCGGGCGGGGCGGGGCCGTATGTCACCACATTGCGCCCCGGACGGACACACATTTCATCGGCGCCTATAACTCTGGTGGACTGCTGGGCGTGGGTCCGGGCGGGATGTGTCGCAGGGCGTACGGCGCGGAGAAGTGCGAGATGGAATATAGGCCCACCCGGCCCACCAGTGATGGACGGTCGCGCCTCGCTGTGGAGTGCGAGGAAGCTTAATTTGGTGACCTGGCACGATGTAACCGCTCCCTACTCTCTCCCTCTCCCTCTCTCTCTCTCTCTCTCTCTCTCTCTCTCTCTCTCTCTCTCTCTCTCCCTCTCTCTCCCTCTCTCTCTCTCTCTCACGGAGACCACAGTGGACAGAAGTCTGCTGCTCTGCCACTCGACGCTAACGCCACAACCAATCCAAACTTTTGGCAATCGGCTAAAATATACATGGCAGGTCTGACACCCTGAATCATTCACCTGCGTTAGGCGCCGGCCCGCTACGTACCTCCCTGCCGGCTCACTGGAGCGCGAGCCACGGGAAGACTTTCTGGAATAATGCACGGTGTAAGAGACGATCCTGCCGCATTATTGCGGAATGAAGAGAGTCCGCTCATTGTGTCGGCCTTCGGCGTGGCTTGCTGGAGGACTGCCGATTAGCCAAAACAGAGAGACTATAGGGTATCGGACTGTGTGGCGCTGTCCACGTATCCGCGATCACAGTCATGAAGTGGTGCGGACGAAATACCCGGTATCCGCCTCTGGCCGAGGGGTCGACAACTCGGGTTTTTGGGGGACACAGGAGTTTAGTCGGAGTACTCGGAGTACAGCCGGAGAAGACGGAGTACAGCGAGAGAACAAAGAGCACAGCCGGAGTACAGTCGGAGTTCTTCGGAGAACACCGGTGAACAACCGGAATACAGCCGGAGAACAGGCAAATTTTACTCGGAGAACGCTCAGAGAACGCTCGGAGTACACCCGGAGAACACGGAGTACACCCGGAGTACGCGGAGTTTATTCGGAGAACGTCTAGCCTGGAACACAGGAGAACACGAGTTGTCGACCCCTCGCCTCTGGCTGCCTGATCCCGCAAATGGAAATCATCGAGGACCCTCCCTCCCCCCTCATCGTCTTCCCGCCATCCCCTTCGCAGGCACGTAATACAGGGGGGGGGGACGAGGGGGGGGGGGGGGGTCACTTCGAAAAATCATTGTACAGCCCCCAAAAAATCATTTAAAAAATCATCAAAATAAAATCAAGTAGAAAATTGCATAAAAATCCGAAAAATCGAGAACAAATGAACCCAAAACTGAGAAAAATGGGAACGAAACAAGAAAAAACGCATTTTTTTAAAGTAACATATTATTTCTTTTTTATCTCGTGAAAAATCAAAAGAAAAATCGAAATCAAAAATCAAAAAAATCAAAAAAAATAAAAATAAAAAAAAATCAAAAAAATCAAAAATCAAAAAAATCATTGTACAAGTTTTATAGGAGTGATCCCCCCTTCGGGAAAGGAGGGGCGATGTATCTATAAAGTTGCCTACATACAGGGGGTTTGTAGCTCCAATTGCCTACCTTCAAGCGGATCTAAGAGCGGACAGGAGGAAGGGGCGGTGCCCCCTACGTGCCTGCCCCTACGCGCCCCTTACATACTCAGCGTTAACGCCGCCCCGCCCCGTCTCTGAAAATCTACGCGTCTTGATTCTCGCGGAAGAATTTGAGGGTAATTCCTTTATTACTCTCTGGAGAGTGAGAATTTTTTCCTCTCTCTATTTGAGAAGGAATTGTGTAACCTTACCCTAAGAAAGTGAGGATTCGTGCTCAAATAAAGTGAGGGAAAAAAAAATCTATCACTCAAATAGAGTGAGACTAAAAAAGATTTTACTCGAAGAGAGTGAGGTCTAAAATTCTCACCCCTTTTAAGCATGGAAAAGTGTCCTCACCCATTTTTTATGAGAAATGGGGTTCGATTGTTTGCAGTGATATGTCGACACGGAAAACACTTTTCACTGGACGCGCCGCTCCTGTCGCACCGCCGCGCCGCCGCGTTGTCACCGCCCTACACCCCTCCAGGCAGTGCGCGCCGAGATCAGGACAAAAAACATAACAAAAAAAAAAACTAACGAAACAGGAAACGAAAACGCGACCAACTCAAAGGCCGTGTGTTTTCCGCTTGCCGCTGCACGGTTCGCGGAGGGGCCATGCCATCATAGCGTCCTGCTAAACGGGTGGCCAGTCACCGACAGCTTGTTCTCTTTGATGTGCTGACGGCCCGGCGCCGCGCCGCGCCCCTCTCCGTCCGCAAGGTCGCCATGGCGATGAAATGCGCCTCGCTTCCGGTGCAGCAGCGGCGCGCGCGGCCTCGGGCGCCGACCCTGTCGCTTTTTACACGAGTTTGACGGGCATCAGCCTCTCCTACCGTCGCCCTTTTTCCTCATCCAAACATACATATATCCTCACGATGCAACGGTTTACCGACGACCCATTCGTGTTTCATGTGTGCGGTTAGACCGGTTAGACCGTTATGGAACGAACTGTACCGACCAGGCAACGAACTTTTGCAGAGCAGGCATTTATAGTGTTTTTATTTTAATTTTATTTCTCAACAGTGCTCTCATTCCATGGAATGAGTGCACTTAGAACTGGCGGCGCCGTGGCCGTGGACCCCGGCGGCTTTGACCTTGATTTGAAGCTGTGTGGCCCAGCAGGTCGCCCCGCCCCGCCCTCGGCTCCGGCCCCACGCCACCTGGAGCCCCGGACAACTACCGCGTGTAGCCTGCTTCCTCCTCCCCGTCCCGCGCAACCCTCCGGGGGTCCCTCCCCCCCCCCCCCCCCGGCCGTGCCGATGCGGCCTCACCGTGCGCGCGCCAGGATGGGACCACTTTAAATTATTGGCCTGTAAGAGCCGGCGGTGCACCCCGGCTGTGCCCCCTCGGTGTTGGCCCCCCGGCGGCGGCCCAGCGGTGTGGTGCCTCCCCCTGTCCCCCTGGGGCTCTGGCCGCCGGGGCCCCACGCCAGTAGGGGAGGGGGGGGGGGGTGACCGCTCTGTGCTCGCCACGTACTGGACCGCCCCGTGTAAGCCCCCAGCAGCCTAGCCCAGCTCCCGCGCAGTGTTGTTGGCTGAGCTGGATTTAATCCCGAATTTCCGTCCCGATAACTTTCTTATTCCTGTGGCGGGGCGGTCCTAAGTGTATTGGGGTCGGCCCCCTGATGCTCGCCGCCTCGCCTCCACGGGTGGTGTTTGCAGCGGCGCGCCCACCAACAGCTATCAGCTGACTTGGTGTCTGCTCGTCAGCTGCCAGCCAGCCGGGGCCTCCATGAGCGTCCTCCTGACCGCACGTCTGTTTGCGTTGTTTTATTTCGCACATCATCGCCTCGAGCCTGGTGCGGAGTGGCGCGGTGAGGCCGGCGCTGGCGCTGAGCGCTCACTAGGCCATCTCTCCCTCTCGCTCCTCCTCCTCCTCCTGTTCCTCTTGTTCCTCCTCTCCCCCTCCTCCGTCCTCTCCGGCTGCCGGGCACATCACTTTGGTGTTCCGACACCCCCTCCACTCTAAGCCTCTACCGACCCCTCCCCGCCCTGCCGCACCCAGCACCGCGACCTGGCTTAGGCGTGCATTATACACACACATTGCGAGGCCAGGGCTGGCCTGCGTTATTGCATGACATCCGGCCGTCTCCCTTTCACCCCCCACCCCCCCCGTCCGCAACCTCTCTCACCATCTCTCTCTCTCCCCCCCCTCCCCCCGCTCCCTTCCCACACCATTCTCTCTCCCTCAGGTCTCTGCCGCCGGCATGCAAAAGCGCAGCAGGCTGCAGCAGTCCCGTAGGCGCCGGCCGCCATCTTGTTTCGCATCTCGGCCGTGCGAGCCCTGCGGCGCGGCCTGATTCAGACACAGCATTGCTCTTCCTTCCTTGTCGCACCTGTATGGCGGGTGCCCTGTCGAGGATGGCACAGCCCCATGAGTGCGACAAAGAACGGAGGCGCGAGAGCGATCCTCAGCGGCATGAGACGCCTGCGCGTCCTGCGTGTCCTGTGCTGCTTTCGCTGCTGCAGGACGCTCAGGGCGCTCGTTTGATCCCCGCTCCGGGCCGGGCGGCGTGGCCCATGCATTAGGCAGGGCGGGCCTGTGCAGTGCAGAGCTGCCCAGTCCCAGCCGTACAGCGGCCCGGCCCGGCGGGACGGACTGAGATCTCTTTCCTTATTTACGTAGGGCCACGCGGCCGAGGTCACGAGGGGTGCGGCGGTGCCGGCGGGGCCGGTGTGAGCGTGTGCAAGTGAAATACGGCGATCTTCGACTTGGGGAATCGACCTAATTCGGTCAAGGAGAGCGGTGTGACCGTTGCTGCGGCCTGGTTGTGGTGGCGATGGAGGTGGTGCTGGTGGCTGCGAGATATACGATGTTGATTTTCCCTCTTTTTTTTTCCGTACCCTCCCGACCTTCCGGGTGCGCGCAGGTGGTGTCCTTCCTCTGGCCGAGAGAGAGAGAGAGAGAGAGAGAGAGAGAGAGAGAGAGAGAGAGAGAGAGAGAGAGAGAGAGAGAGAGAGTGAGAGAGAGAGAGAGAGAGAGAGAGAGAGAGAGAGAGAGAGAGAGGACTAGCCCACCCTGCTGGGCCCCGCGGCCCCGCACCAAGACGTGTGCACCTGTGGAGTGGGGAGGTGGCGGGGCGGGCTGCGGGACCCAGTGTCATCTGTCTCCATCTGCTGCGGGCGGGGGTGGGACAGGTGGTGGTCAGCCGTTGGCCGTAGCTTCACTCGAAACGCAAGTCTTGATGGTCCGCCCCCCCCCCCCGCCCCTCCTGCCGCGTGTCGAGCGGACGTGGGCGTGGGCATGCAGTCCACTGTGGAGAAAGAAAAGGGACCGAGGGGAAAACAAGTCATTTTTTTTTTGTACACGCCTCGCAATTCAGAAAAAATCTCAAAATTTTGGTAAAATGTATTTAAAAAATCAGAACAATCCAATAAAAATTTTCAAAAATTCACGACAGGTAACAAAAATTCATAGAACTTTTGAGTTATTTCCTCCTGAAAAGAGAAAGATCCTTTCGTCGTTGGTGGGCCTTCTCTTATTCTTATTTGCATTTTCATTTTCTCTTAACCTTTTTTTTTTAGACGCATTATGTTGACCTTTTCCCAAGCCTTTTCACGGTGTGCTTCAGGGGGGAAAAAAGGGTCCGCCCACACTCAAGCTTCAGCATAGCCCCTTATGGGCAGGCAGACCTGCAATACTGATACGCGTTTCTCTGAAACACTCGGCGCGTGAGTGGAGCCTGCATGTCATGTGCGCGCGGCGGCGGGCGGTACAGTACTCGTCGCCCATAGCGGCTCCCATGTCCCCGGGGGAAGGGCGGGTTAGTGAGTGTGAAATCGGGCGCTCTGTGCCGATCACTCACTGCCTTCATCGAGCGCGCGGCGCTGGAGTGGGGAGGCAGGGGAGGTATAGCAAGTTAGCAGCGTGTAGCGCCGCACCCACGAATTTCTCTGTGGCCTTGTCAAACTGCTCGCCTGCTCGCCCCCGCCCCGCCCCCGCCCTGCCTTACCCCTCGGGGGAACCCCCGGGGGGCGCGGCAGCAGCAGCAGAGGCAGCCGCAGGGGCCGCCCCGCCCGGGACTGAAAGGGTTAACGGGCGCTGGCAGCCCCCGCCCCTCCCCGCCCCGCCCCGCCGCGGCCGGCCGGCCCGACCACTCCGGCCTACTTTTGCCATTCCCACAACACCTTCGGGGCGATCTCCCTTCCTCCCCTGCTGCTCACCCTTAACCCACGGCCCACCGCCCACTCTCTCCCTCTCTCTCCCTCCCCCCCCCCTCCTGGTCTCTCTCAGGCGGAGTGACTCTCGGATCGCGCCGCCCGCCGCCCCAGGCCCGGACGTAGCGAGCATTTCGTCTGAGTGCCGCATCACCCCTCACCAATCAGGGAGGAGGGGGGGGGGGAGGAGGGAGCGCTGCCCCAAGGGCGCATTAGCAGGCGCCGCGGCCTGCGCCCAGCCCGGCGGGGCCCCAGGCTCGGCCCAGCACCCCCTCTTTGATTTGGATGCGCGAGGCGGGGCAGGACATGTTTTTGTTGTTCGATATCGTGCCTACGGCCAGCGGTGGCGGGGCGTGGCGGGGCGGGGCGTGGCGGGGCGGGGCGGGGCAGGGCGGGTCCCCGGGGCAGGGTTGGGGTGCTGGAGCGCCCCGCCGCGCCGCGCCGGGTCGGTCCGTTGAGGGCGGGACCGGCCGGACGGGGTGTGTGTGGGGTGTGGGGGTGCCAGGCCCGGGGGCGCCTAGGCCCAGCAGGCTGATTCCGAAAAGCGTTCAGTAGGGTGCATCCTCTCCCTTGCTCCTTGTGGCCGAGTCACATGAGTGCGACAAGGACAGAGAGAGAGAGAGAGCGGAATCATCCTTACAGGCCTAGCGAGAGGGATGAGCGTCGCGAGTTTCTGCTGCTTTACAGCTGCGAGACGGCTGGAGGGGTCACTGAACCGAAGTATAAAGGTGTGAGGGAAGTGAGTCGCGTTTAATTATTTCCGAGCGACACTGCCGCTGCCGGCGGGCGGCGGGCGGTGGGCGGGGGGCTGACTGTTGCCGCGGGGCGGGGTGGGGCGGGGTTGAGGAGGGCTTGTCATGTAGCGTGGCGCCCTGCCGCGCCCTGCCGCGCCCTGCCGCGCACTTCTGTGAAGCGTATTTCACTTCTGTGCCGCGTAGTGGAACTTTAGTACGTTCCGCTGCTCCGGGGGGAATGATTGTTTGTCGCTCACCGCATGTCAAGGTGGAAGCAGTAGCTATGCCTGGTCTCTCATCGCCGTGCCGTCTTTTAATATCTTTTTTTTTCGGGGCTGTCGTTTTAGTCCTTTTTTAGGCAGTCGATTAGACTGACTTTTACGTTTGGTATTGATCCAGTATCCAGTAAAAGCCAGCCAGTTAAAATATAAGCCCCGTATTGATCCAGTATCCAGTAAAAGCCAGCCAGTTAAAATAGTCCGCCATACAAGACAGCGAGCAGCCAGCAGGCAGCGCTCACTCCCCCAGCCCCCCACCCCTCCCAGACTATATAGGAGAGGAGCGTGTGTGCGGCTCGCGGGCTGGCGGGCTGCTGGCGGGCTGGCGGGCTGGCGGGCGGGCGGGCGTCAAGAGCGTCAGCGCTGTACCAGGCGGCAGGAGCTGGAGGAGGTGGCCCGGGGCTCCCCGCGCAGCGCGCAGCATGCAGCTGTGCCTCACCAGCTCGCGTCCGACCGCCCTCCCAACCGCCCCCGCCCCTCTCGCCCCGCCCCCCCCCCTCTCGCCCCGCCCGCCCCCGCCCCCGCGTGCCAGCCATCCATGGACCCTTTGTATACAAGCGCGCTGCTGAACCCTCATCACGTTACACCTCTTGACAGCGTTCGCTCATATCGCAGTAAAGAAGTGACAAAGATACGATTGGTCCCGAAGTTATAATACTTAAGTTTGAAATGAATAATGAATATGGTTCAAATGATTTTAAAAGCCAGTTAAAATATAATACAATATGATCCAGTTATAAAAAATTCTAATTCTGTCCGAAGTTGTCACTTTGTAGTTTATAGTGTCTCGTATTGTTTTGATATTGTTTCCTATTGTTTATACCGGCACACATAATTGTTTCCAGTTCCTCACCGCCTGGTTCCAAAATGACTGCAGTCGCAGTAAAAATAATTAGCGACTTATTTGTCGTTAAATTACTAAAATATTTCGAACAGTTTGTCGCAGTACAGAAGTGACAAAGTTACAATTAGTCCCGTAGTTCCAGTACTTAAATTTCAAATGAAATGAATGCGGATAAGATAATTTAAAAGCCAGTTAAAATATAATCCAGTACAACGCAGTTAAAATTCAAGCCTGTAAGAAGAAAAATCAGAAAATCAGCCACGTTAAAACTGGAATCAAAGTGTCCATGCTGTTTCTACGCATCTCGTTTCCGTGACAATTACCGTTCATAGTCATATTCAAAATCAGCCGACTGCCTTCCTACCCGCCGGTAGGCCGGTTTTTAGCTTAGAATGCAATTCATTCATTCATTCATTCATTCATTCATTCATTCGTTCATTCTTTCATTATATAATTTTTTTAACAATGATGTTCTAATATTTTTGCATACATTGTCCATTTATTATGTTCAGGGTTTATAAAAATCTTGTGCACTGTAAAAGTTTCTTTGAAAAAAAAAAAAGAGAAACAAATTTACAGGTTTCGCTGTTGAATCGGTTAAAATTTTTTTCCTGTAGTTGTACGCACGGTAAAAGCGATGTCTGATTTTTTGAGGAAAAAGGGAAAACTTTGAGGACCTTGGATACTTTCAGGAAAACTCCTTAGATTTTGAGGAAGTCTCCTCAATATTAGAGGTGTGCGAATCACCTTTTTTTTCAGGCCGAATCGAATTGAATTTTTAATATTATTCCCCGAATCGAATCGAATTTGTGCTGATTCGATTCGGATTCGAATCAAATTCTGATTAAATTAGTGAAAAAGTGACGTATTTTCCCGAAAAATGCTGTATTATTGTAGCGGTATTAATTCGAATTCGAGATTTTAGAAATTTAATTCGGATTCGAATCGAATCGAATCTACCTTGATTCGATTCGATTCGGTTTCGAACTATTCGCACATCGCTACTCAATATTTGTGGAGATTTCCCTAAATTTTTGAGGAGCTTTTTTCAAAATCTGAGGGGTTTACCTCAAATTACGGAAGTTCCTCAAAGTTTTCCCTTGTTCCTAAAAAATCAGACATTGCTTTTACCGTGTGATTAACAAGAAAATCCGCGAACCAACAGATAAAATTTGTAAAGCTACGGAATTCTTGTGTAAAGCTACGGAATTCTTTTGCAAATGAACAAGGATAAAAATTAAATTCACTGTCAGATCGTTAACCAAAATTCGCAGATATTTCCTGTTAATTTCCAACAAAAGGTTTCTTTTTTTTAAAAAAAATATTTTTACAGTGTGAGGTAGCGATATTCTGCTTCTCTTATTGTTGTCTATACAACCAAGATTTCTAATTTACACTTTCTTCTACTTAATTGTATTCGGAGCGCTGTGACACTAGCCATGCCCTGTGAGGTTACCCCCATCGCCGATATGTCTTGTGCGCCACGGACCGCCTGGCGTCGCCCACAATATCAGGAGTAAGTTGGCGGCCTTGGCCCCGTACCGGCCCCGGCCTTTGTGCGCCAAGTTTGAGGTGTGCTTAGCAAACGCGTTGGCGGGCAGGTGGGGCTTCGCAAGATGGAAGTTCCTGTTAGGAGCTCATGGCGGGAGAGTCCTCCACACCGAGGACGTGAGTGACGGCATCTTCAGGGCGATGCCGGGGCCTGATTGGCGGGGCGGGCCCCTGACATGCGGAGTATCCAGTAGAGTGGACAACAGGCTTTCATACAGTGGCTCGGATCCAAGCGGGAATCTATTCGTTGAGTGTGGGATTAATTTGCTCGGACAAGTAGTAGGACTGGGGAGCGGGCAATTGTGCTCTGCAAATAAAGCAGCAACTGTGTCTTATCTGTGCTGAAATGAACGCCAGGCTTGTAAAATGAAAGTTCCTAAAGCGGTCTGCTTAGGTTTATTCGGGGCGCATAGTTTGATGTGATCGTTTAGGTTATTTCTTGTGAGTTTTACTAACTGGATCTATAATATGACGTATGCATGCGCCATGAGCAAATATATATAGGCTCAAAAATTATCATCTTCAAAGCTGTAAAAGTACACCATTATTATTATTATTATTATTATTATTATTATTATTATTATTATTATTATTATTATTATTATTATTATTAATTTTTATCTTACGGGAATGAGTTTTGTACGGGAAAGCGTTACGAAGAGGGCTCTCTCTTACGCGTGGGCTGCGCGGCCTAGTGCCGGACTGGGGTTCTCGGACTGAGATCCCGAGGAAAAGGTCGCGCCGCCATTCCAGGAAAAGGGGGAGGGAAAGTGGATCGCGAAGGAGTCGGGGGTGTGTCCCCTCCCTCCTGCTTGTGTTTGAGGCAAGTTGGCGGTGACGCTTGCAAGTCCGGCGTCCCGCCCCACCCCCGCCAGCACCACCCTCCTCACCACCGCTCCCCTACCCCTCCCTCCGAGCCGAGCAGCGCCCTTTGGAAGTATCGGTGGTCCCGATTGAATCCCAAGGAGCATATCTGGAAGGAGAGGGAAAGGGTAATACTGACAAAAGTTCAGGGGGTGGTGGTGTGTGTGTATGTGTGCGTGTGTGTGTGTCTGTCTCTGTCTGCGTGTGTGTATGTGTGTGTGTGTTTGAGAAAGAGAGAGAAAGCATGTGAAGGGAGCAGGAGGGAATAAGGGAGAGCTTTGAGCCGCGCTGCCTCCGGGCGGGCGGCGGGGCGCGTCATGGCATCCTCCTCGGGTCGCCTCCGGGTCCTCCGGCTCCTCCGGGTCCTCCGGGTCCGTGTGGTGGTGGGCGCCCCGAACCCAAAACGGCATCCCCTGGCACCCCGCGCCCCACCACGCCCTGCCCAGACCCACAAGCCCACGGGCGGGTATCCCCTCGGAGTCCGTGCGACCGCCCATAGCCCAGGCTGGGCTGGCCAGGATCCGGCATTGCCATGTATCGCCCGGGCCGGGGCGGGGCGGGGCGGGGCGGGGCGGGGCGGGGCGGGGCGGGGCGGGGCAGCCTGCTCGCCCAGCAGGTCGTTACTCATGGCGTCCACGTCCTGGGCAGTCCGGGGACGGGGCCGGCCAGCCCTGGGCTGGGTTACTGTAGTGGTATGGTGGAGCGCCAAGCGGCCAGGACCCGGGCAGTATTTGGTTGGGCTTGCGGCCGGCTGCGATATTCTCTCTCTCTCTCTCTCTCTCTCTCTCTCTCTCTCTCTCTCTCTCTCTCTCTCTCTCTCTCTCTCTCTCTCTCTCTCTCTCTCTCTCTCTCTGTCTCTCTGTCTCTCTCTCTCCCTCCCTCCCTCTCCCTCCCCCCACCTTCTCCTTTTCTCCATCATTTCTAACTCGCCCGGACTGCGACTCCAGAATGCCTCCTACGTTCCCTCTCCGCGCACGCCTTATGTCCTCTCCTACTCGTCCTTTCTCTCCGGCAGTCACACCCGTACCCTCACCTGTGTCCTGGCCGTGCAGGATGCGTTTTTGTGTTTCTGGTTGGTGTTGCCGTCGCTGGGCGGAGCAAAGCTCTCTTACTCCTATGCTGCGAGTGGGACTGTCTGCCTGTGCTCTGGCTGACTCTCCCGTCTGACAGTACTCGTACTCGAGCTTTTCCCCAGCTCAACCCTCTCTGCACGCTCTCCCCAGCAGCTGGGCCTCTCCTCTGCCCCGCTCACTACAGTGAGCAGCCCCCGCTGCCGCTGCCCCTCGGACCACCTACCTTCTAGTCTGCCCCCGGGGGGATCTGAGATGGTGTCCAGTCCCCAAGGCTGCACCATGTATCTGAGAGAGACAGAGAGAGAGAGAGGCAAGCGTAGGCGGAACACAGCTACACAGTCATAAGGAACAATGGTCTCCGGCATGCAAAACCGGGGAGGGGGGGAGCGTCCGTGTAGTGTAGTACAAGTTGAGTCCCCCGGGGGCCGCGCGGGGGCGGGGCTGGGCCCTGGCGGGGGTGCGGGGCGGGCGGCGGGGGCATCAGGATCTAGCTGGCCGGGAGGGGAGGAGAGAAGACGGACACACAGCACCCCCAGGGCGGCGGAACGGACAGCAACTTGTTCGGCCCTGATTATTTTTGACATTTGCTTCCTTAAAGCAGCAATCCCATCATCCTGCTGCCATCCGCTGGCCGCACGGCGTCGTCTCTCTACCGCCGGAATTGGGCGAGCGAGAGTGAGAGATAGCGAGCGAGTGTGAGAGCGAGAGAGGAAGCCGCCATCGAACATTGCTTAGTCCATAATTTCATTTGCTCCTCCCCAGAGTGCTCTGCTTCGCTCTCTCTCCCCGCTGCACCCCGCGACCACCCCTCTCCTCCGTCTCTCTCGCTCCTACATCGCTCTCGCTACCCCATCTCTGCGCCCACCTCTTTTCCCCCGTCGCTCGCGAATGCGAATTTGGAATCGTGTCTCGCTGCGGATATGAGGGCTATGATGTAAGAGGATCGAGGAGACACTGGAGGCCAGTGCGAGAATAGGGTGGGGAGGAGAGCTGGGAAGGGTTTCGGGATCCGGGCGGCGGCGGCGCGGCGGCAGCGCCGAGGCAAAGGTGAAGGAAACTGGATTTCGTTTACAAGGCTGTCCACAACATTCTCCACTGATTCTATTGGACTCGGTCCCGTCTTCCCCTTTTCTCTGAAATATACGTCGACGTACGCATATCTCGAGCTCTCCATGTGCTGACACACACACACACACATGCACACCCTGACCCTGGGCCCCTCAATTTTGCAAAATCTTAAGAGAGAGAAAAAAAGGAGCAAAAAAAAAAAAAAACAAGAAGCAAAGACATCAGCCTAAATATAACATGTTTGGGGATATCAATTTTGCATTTTGCAAAATTGATATAAAGTGAAGGAACTCGTTCTTTACAAACAGAATGTGTATCAAAACTGGTTTTGTTAAGTGTGGAATTATGTTGAAACATAAACTTGCCGAAATTTCATGATCCCAATGACACTACACTTAGGAAGAAGTCCAACAGGTTTTTGATTGTTGGCTTTTGTTGGAGTTCAGCGCCGTTTCGAAATTACCGAAATATCGATTTGAATGCGTCAGCACCCACTTTCCCGATACCAGAGTTGCAGGGTCTGAAAGAACTTTCATTTACAGGAAAAGTATAAATTTTATCTCATTACATCAGAGGAAAAGAAATGTTTACCAAAGCTGGAAGATAGGTTTTCAAGTGTAAATATTTTGAAGATTGAAATGTTTTTCGTGGGATATTTAAGTTACAAATATATGTTCCAACGCCGTTAAAACGGATATTTTCAAACGTGATTTACTCAATAATTTGCATTGGAACGAAAAAAATACTTTGTTTACGGATGAAAGAACGTCTTTCAAGCTTTAAAATAAGTATACAGTTATGTTATTTAGTTATGTGGTTTGTGAGAAAAGGTAGGTCACTAACAAAACCAAGTTTTGAACACAATACTCGTTCTCTTCACATTTACCTCAGATGTAGATACTGTTGTAAAGAACGAGTAAAAAAGTTTGTTTTATACAGTTAGCACTGCACGGTTAGAAAACAGAAAGGTGTATGGTGGTGACATATGAGGCATAATGCGCCCGCGCGCCCATTTTTACCGGCGCGAAGAGCGTGGTGTTGGGGCGGGGCGGGGCGGGGCGGGGCGGGGCGCTGTCGGCCGCAGGCCAGCAGCGCAGTAAAGGGAGACGGCGGCCGAGGAAAGGGGACAAGACAACGACAAATGGCGCGAGACAAGGACAAATAGACACGGTTCAACAGACGGCAATCGAGATAGAGCGAGAGGGAAGAGGGGCAATGAATAGTACTCTCACACCAGCTAGCCCGTAACGCTACGTTACCCGGGGGCGCGCCGCACCCCGCGTCACGCCGCCACGCCCCGCCACGCCCCGCCACGCCCCGCCACGCCCCGCCACGCCCCGTCACACCCCTCCCTCACCACCGGCTGGGGAAAGAAAAAGAAGGAGCGGCCAGGATTTCGAGTAGGAGGACTGTGACGGGGCGGGGCGGGGCAGGCTGCCCTGTCGCGGGCTCGCGACCAGAGAGCAGCGTTGGAAAAATAATTTCCCGCCGTGACGCGGCGCGCGGCGCGGGTGGGCGTCCCTCTCCATCCCTGTATCTCCGTCGAGAGAGGGCAAGAGGTACCAGGCGGACCTCTGCTCGTCACAGCGGCAGGCTAAGGGGGAAACTATTTCAACATTTTTGTGCACCTCGGGATTCATAAACATTCATATACATCAAGAAAAAAATTCAATAAAATGCAGAAAACTTCACACAAACAAGACAAATTTATACAGATTGAGGGAAACTCACAAGAATTAAAGAAAACTTCAAGCAAAAATTTAAAAAAAATCAACGAAAATTCGCAATTTTTTTACACGTCAATCCAGAGCCGTATCCCTCGGGGCGGGGCGCGGTGTGTGTTTCAGTTCAGCAGCATGAGGGGTCCAATCTCTATACCCGTCCCGCCCCGCCGTCCTACCACTCCGCCCCGCGGCGGCCCGCGGTTCCGCATGTACTCGCGCATCGAGAGTCGCGACGACTAGCGAGATGGAGCTGCGGCGCTCTCCAGGGAGACACAACTCTGAAACTTGTGTGCAACTTGTAATTTTAAAAAATAAAAAATAGAAACAAAAAAATCTGTAAAATTCAGAAAATTAAAATAAATAAAATCAGATGTAGAAAAATTTACAAAAGTTCAGGAACATTCAGGAAAACTCACAAAAAAAATTGACGAAAATGCATAATAGTTTACAATATCTACACCGATATTCAGAGATGATTCCCCCTCCCCCTCGGGTGCTCGCGGCGGGTCTGCTGTGCCCAAGGAGATATGGCTGCCGCTACATGGCGGTGGTGCGGCGACCCTTCATAGCGCCAGAGGGGAACTGCGCGGTACTGAGACTGAGTACCGCGTAAAAAGTTTTAACAACCCCCCGGCCGTCGTGCTTAGTAATACCCACCCAAGGCAGCGTGTACTTTTAAGGTTTTTGTTTGTTTTTTTGTCGTGTTTGTGTTGTTGTTTTGTTTTTTCATCGTTGTCTCGCTGTTGATGAAAAGAAAGGGACGGCCGCTTCGCAGTCGCGCTGTAGAGTGTATCTCCGGTGTGTCCGGGCTGGGCCGGCGGGGCCGGGGGGTCGTGGAGTGTGAAACCGGTGAGCGCCCCGGAGCGCTGCGCCGCGCCACGCCGCGCCACGCCACGCCACGCGAAGCTGTGCGACCTGCCTCACGAGTCCTATAGCCGCGCTGCCCGCCCCGCCCCGCCCCGCGCCGTCCCGTGCCGTCCTCGCTGTCAGCCTGTGTTATCGAGGCGATCCATTTCGTGATTGCAGTAGAGCGGGGGCGTGGCGCGGCGCCAGCTGCTGCAGTGGGGCGGGGCACAATCAGCTGGCCTGGAATACCCCTGGAGCATTCCCTCATCCGGTCTCCACCCTCCGCTCCCCCCCCCCCACCCCCTTTTCCACTCACTCCCCCCATCTTCTCTCTCTCTCTCTCTCTCTCTCTCTCTCTCTCTCCTCTCTCTCTCTCTCTCTCTCTCTCTCTCTCTCTCTCTCTCTCTCTCTCTTTCTCTACCTTCCCGCCCCCCTCTCCCGGGGCCTCTCCCCTTTTTCTTTCGAAAGGCCCTAGAGTCAATTTTCCGGCGCATGTAAGCTATTCTGAGCAATTTTCCCTCGCGGAAAACAGCCGCTTTGCAGTCTTAACGGAATAGAGATGGAGTGCAAAACAGACGAATTTTTACCTCGCAGGGCTGTGAACAAACACGGCTTTAAGGTGAGAGGCAGCCCCATAGACCGATGGAATAAGGGGGGACGGACTGACGAAAGGACACGGAAATACGCGGGACGGTGGACCTTGCTGAATGGTCCCCCTTCGCCCTTCTCACTTTTGCACCCCGCGAGCTGAAGTGGCCGGAGGCGCGGGGTGCGACCGGGCGGAAGTGTCCCCCTCCCCCTTCAGCCCCCCTTTTACTCCCGCGCGGTGCCTCATTAATCGACTACTGTAATTGGCGTCATCCATCATTACTCAATAAAGTTGCCCGCACAAGTGACGTGCACAAATTGCGCCGTCTCCTTACGACCGCAACAATGGCCTCCTCCTGCCCTCTCGTTTTTCTTCCCCCATTGCTCTGCCATACACTTTCTCTACTCGGTGCGCGCGCGGCGCGGGCCTTGCTCTCGGTGCCCCTCCTCTGCTGCACTTCCACCTCTCAGTACTCCTCCTATTGCCCCCCCCCCCCCCCCCCCCCCCTCCCCACTTTTTTTTTAAAAAATATTTTTTATCCGCGCTGCACGGTTTCCTCTGATATCGTGCAGAGGAGTGTGCGAGGACGGAGGCGACGTGAAGAGGTGGCAATGAGGGAGTGGGGGGAGGGGGTGGGGGTGGGGTCACACGGACCTGTGGGCCCTGGGGACATGCGCGGACCAGGCTGGTGGTGCCGCTTTCGCAGCCGAAGATAAATGATTTGAATCCCCTTTGCCGCGCCCCCTCCCTTCCCTTATTCCGGCCCCACCCCCCTGTTGCAGCCCTCGCCCCCACGGTCCTAGCCTCCTGCTGCTTTTCAGAACGGCGTGGATGCCGCATGCATCAACCTTCTAACCCCCCGCCCTCCCGCGCATCCATTTCCATCTTTATCTAATCCCTCTGCTCGTTTTGTTTATTTGCTCTCTCCTCGCCATTTATCCGCGCGCCTCTATCCTTCTATCTATCTACTCTGAAAATCAAAGAGTAAAGCAGTCGCATACTTTTTGGCCTGTAGCTAAAGTGTCATTCATTTTTAGGCTCAAGTTTTGTGATTTTTTAAAACTCTTGTATATCTTATTTGTTTTTTGTCGAGTGAACTTCCAAAGCAGAACAATTTCTCTCTGGCCTTTTCAGCACTTGAAACAAAGAAACGATCATCCGCTACTGGTTGTGTTTGGCCTCAGATCCAACAGATTTTTGCTCGTTCGAAAGCGTCTGTAAAGCGTAAAACACTTCTGATTTTAGTGAAGAACAGCGTACACGCGAGCAGAGTTTTTAACTCGACTCTCCAGAGTGCTAAATCGTACTCTTTTCCCTTAATACACCCCACTTTCTTTTCTCTCTCTCTCTCTCTCTCTCTCTCTCTCTCTCTCTCTCTCTCTCTCTCTCTCTCTCTGGCCCCCCCCCTCCTGGCCCCCTGCTTAGCCCGTCATCCAAATCCGCGAGCGCCGCGCCGAGTAATAATGATAATATTGCAATAACGGCGCCAGTAAAAAAGTGACCGTCGGTCCGAGTGGGCAGTTTGTGGCGAAGCGTAGCGTGGAGTCACGATGTAGCTTCTCGGAATGGTGGCGTGTCAGGTTCGTAGTTTTCGAAATGACGCCAGGGGCGCTGGCGACGACCAGTGCAGGGAAAGAGGGGATGGGACGTCCCGTTTACCTCTTCTTTTCCCTCTTTAAATACCTTACAGGTGTAGACTCGAACTTTCAGATGGCTGTTCGGCTTTCATCTGGAAATTCGAACATTTTCTCCTCTTTATGTCAGCACTGTTAAAGTTCTGCGAAATATTTGCTTCGCAGGGCTACAAAGAATTCTCACTCTTCGTAAACTGCAAAGCATTTGCTTCGTTAACTTACAAAGAAAAAAGACACTTTGTAGGCTGCAAAGAATTTCTTTGCAGTCTGCGAATCACGAGCCTTGTAGCCTACGACGTATCATTTTTCTTTATAAGTTTACGAAGAGTAAGAATACTTCGCAGAACTTTAGTGCGAAGACCGTTTCCACACTACCTTTTTCCGATTGGGTTTTGAAATGCATCTGCATCCTAATTCCGAAATACGTGCGAGAGTGAGAGTATTGAAGTCTTCAACAAGAATATTGCACCAAGTACCACACTTTCTTAATTTTTGAACAATTTCGTCTTTACGAAAATTCGCTAAAAATTCGAAATGTGACGTCGAATTTCCAATACGGCAACTTGTTTGGAAGATGCAGACGGATTGAAAACAAACCAAGATTTTTTCTAACACAGGAACGTGAACAGTTCGATCGAAAATTTACGGCACTGTAATCGTACGCATACACCACTTTTAAAGTAAAAAAAAAGAAAGCAAAGTTTTTTTTATTTTATTTTACACTGGAAGATTCCCTTCCGGAGTGAAAAATAATTTCATCTGGGAAATAATTCGATTCGGAAATCAAATCGTCTTTGAAAATGATCAACCCTCATTCCTTTTCATAGAACAAAAAATCCATTGTAGCAATAAAGAAAAACATAAATCCAAATATAAACCTAGTTTCCATCTGGAATCCAAAATCCAGATAGGTTTTCTCTGTGGGCTTTTAAACTGGGTTTCCGTATTAACTACCTCGTGGTGGCAGTGCGCCGCTAACAGCGAACAGCAAGAGCGGGCCGGACGGCGGCGGCGGCAAATAAAATAAACCGCACCATCAGAATAGTATGGAAATAGCTGCAGGAAGTTTGCGAGGTGCCCGGGGCGGTTTTAAGATCCGGAAGTGCGGCGAGGCGGGGCGGGGCGGGCTGCGGCCGGCCGCGGCCACGGCCTCGGCCTCGGCCACGCGGATGCAAGCCCTCGGCCAGGAAGAGCTGCGCGCGCAGCCACCAAAGTTTGTTTTAATTCCCTCGGCGTGTTTTGTAGCTTTTTTTTTGTCTTCCTTATTTTTATTTTTTTGCGTATTTTTTTTTTATACCGCAGCAGACCAAAAACGCCATGATGCTATGATTATTGGCTGCTCTTTTGCCCGAAGAGGCACGACACGACACTGCAAAACGATTTTATTTTTTCCATCACCTGGCCTGGAGACACTGGTAGTAGGCGTACCAGCACGCTTTTCGCTGACGAAAAATAAAACATATTGAGTTCGGGGCTTTGATCTTGTACTAACTCCTTCTCTCTCGCTCTTTTGCTAGATCGCTTGCTGCCTCTCTCGCGCTCCTGTCGCTGCCTATCTCTATCTCTTTCTCGCTCACACCGTGGGCTGGAATGGGAGATGGTGACGACGCTAGGCCAGGTGGCGGGGCTGGGTGCGAGTCGGGAGCGTGACAGCTGAAATGGGGCTTGTCATAAATAAGGCATATCGGGGCTGCGCAGTGGAAACCCACTCGCACCACCCTCCCCACTCACCCCCCACTCCTCCTCCTCTTCCTCCCTCACCCCACCCACTTTTCTCCACCTGTTTTTAACTTTCCCGCTAGGCGCTTTACGAATTCGAAAGGATATTCACACCCACTCTTTCCCACCATCTGGAGAGCGGGGGGCTGCTAAGGGCTACGCGATGAGAACACCTGGACGTTTTTTCGATTGCGAAGGCGATAGCGCCTCGGGAGCGCCCCTTCCCCCCCTCCATCTTCCCCCGCGTACAACTGCAGAGGTTATTTGGCCCCCGTTTTCAACCCTCGAGCCGCGGCCGCCACGCCGCCCATCGAATAGGTAGATTACTCAAAAACCTTCCACGCTTTGCCGCCATTTGAAACGCAAAGAGAGTCGAGAGTTTTCTCCTCTCTGCTCTTATCCTCATTCCTCTTTTCGTCTCGCTTTCACTTTCGTCTTATTCTCTCTATGGGAGATGGGACATTTTTGCGATGTTCTTTGCTGCGCGAGTGGTGCGGCCGCCGGAGCCCAATCTGGCTGTGGGCCGCGGGGCAGAGCGGAGCGGGCAGGTTTCAGTTTTGTCCTCATCGCCACTGCGGTCGGGGTAGCGGTAAGGGGAACGAGGAGGTGGCGACTTAAGTGCAAACGCGGGACGACAAGTTTTCTTCGTGAGACGAATGAAACACGAAGATAAGAGAGAAAACGTTTGGATCGTCCCAGCCCAGTCCTAGCAGCACCAGAGCAGCCTCTGGCCAGCACTGTGAAATATATCCTCGTAAATTTACGATATGTTTTGTAATTTTGATTTACAAAATATGTCGTAAATTTACGACTGCCCATTCTTGCTCGTTGGTCAATTCCAAGTCGATAGGCAGTGCTTGTAAATTTACAATTTCAAATTGTAATTTTACGACTTTTATCATGGAAAATTTTCCCGTAACCCTTACGACTATTTTACACAGTGAGGGGTTGAGGTCCAGGGATGGAGATCCTCTGCCGATGGTTTCTAGTACAGTTCGCGTATATTTTGCTGGATGTTTTACTCTGTCTCGCTCCGGGGGCAGCTTCACTTTCACTCTGCGGGGAGGAAACAAACCCTACGACTCAAGAAAAGAAAATTTCTAAAGCAGATAGGACTGTTTTTTTCTTACGCAGTAATAGAATCTGGTGTCGTAATCTCTCGGAGAAAAGGTTTGGTTCGGATTCGGATAGCAATTGCGTCCTCCGCATAGCGGTCAGCGAGCTTTTTTAGTCGTCCATACAAACACTTATTTACTTTAGGAGCAAATGATTATCTGTAACAGCTAAATGTTCTCCAAGATACAGCGGAGGTATGTGGTATGTTCTTTACTTTTACAAAGCATTGGATATATTGGCTACTGCCAATCGTTTGCTAAAATATTTTTGATCGGACGGCTTACCAAGCTCGCCGGCCACAACGTGACCAAACCTCCGCTACAAGGGGGAGGAATAGTCCTGAGCTTCACGGGGCAGCAGGGTGTAAGACGAGGTCTGGCCGGCGGCGTATCCGGCCCGAAACAATAGTTATGGCTGCTGCCGCAATATTCAGATTCAAATTGGATGTGGCTGCACTGTCATCCTCCTCTGTGTGTGTGTGTGTGTGTGTGAGTGTGCGCGCAGCACGGCGTGCCAGTTGTATGTCTCTGGAACGACGCCAATGCGGCAACGCGCAGCGCGCTGCCTGCCTGCCAGGGGCGGCCCGCCACTGCCTCTGCCTGCCGCCCCCAACTTCACCCCCGCCCCCGGCCGCCCCCGCGCCGCCCCCGGCGCGCCACCCCCGACTGCAGCTAGCCGCCGCCAGCCCGGGGCCCGGGGGCGGCGCGGCGCCAGCAGGCCGCCAGGCCAGGCTGCGCGGCTCAATGCTTTTTAAAGTGACCCTTTCCGAGGTCCCACGCGACGCAGACGCAAGGGCTAATCCGACCCTACCCTAACCCTCACCTGCTGGCAGCGGCTCGCCTGACAGGGCTGCCACACCGCCCCCCCCCTCTCTCTCTCTCTCTCTCTCTCTCTCTCTCTCTCTCTCTCTCTCTCTCCCCCTCTCTATTTGTCTCTCCATAATTTTGTTTTGCTATTAGCAACTCTCCATACTGCGATGGGATGTTCCGTTCTGGTGAGAAGGGTGAGATTTTTTAACCGATCATATACAAATAAATTCTTTGATACGTATGCTCCAGAACCATTGTTGTGTTGAACATCTGCAAAAACCAGAGATGTATTCACACATTTTGTGCTAGGGCTAGATCCACGAGAGTAGCGACACCCAATGGCATTGACGTAAATATATAATAACGGTATGTTAGTTTTATGTTTTTTAAGCTGTCACAAGGCCAAAATTGAGTTTCGTTTATGCTAAAGTGCGCTTCACCCATTTCAACCTTATGAAGTCTGTTTTCTTTTTTCAGTTCTTTTTAGATCTTCTGTACCACAAAAAAGTAATATATCAAATCAAAGCCTCCCTTCCTCTCTGCCCCTCCCCCTTTATTCATTCACTCTCCCACCCACCCCCCTCAATAACTTTCTCTGGCAGAACATGTGCTACTCCTGCTGCGTTACACACACGCTCTGTGAAATGAAAACATCCAGTGACGGGTTTAAGCGCCTCTTTTTTCCCCTCTTTTTCTTTTCCAAGTTCCCCTTCCACCCCTGTCGTCACCGGGCCGGCCCAATCCCTCAGGACCCCGCGCTGCCGTTCCTGCCGCTCCTCTAAAGTCCACCCTATGCTGCCGCCCGCCAGGTTAAAGTACGACAGAAGAAAAGAAAAAGAAGAAAAAAGCGGTGGAAGGGTAGTTATTGGTGGGTCGCAGGACGAGATAGGGGCGGGAAGAGGGGGGGGGGGGGAGCATGAACCATGCGGATGACACCCGAGCATAACTCATTCCACCTGACAGCGAGACGCGCTGGGCCGCCCGCCCGCCGGCTATGTCCACCCTCCTACACCGCAAACAATAAAACATTCTCTTTATTGAAATTATTTTCTTCTGTCCCACCCATAGTGTAGAGACGGCCGGGGGGTGGGGAAGGGGTGGAGCGGGGGAACTCCGGACCGCGGCAGAGCACACCAACAGCACGGGCTTGTCCCTCACAGCTATTCCTCTTTTGCCTCCCCCCCCCCTCCACCCCCGGCCTCCTCCTCCCCAACCCATGCCTCCCCCCCCCCACCCTGTGTGGCTCCCCGCCTCCCGTCTCCGGTTTTCGCTCGCTCGCGCGCTCCGAACTGGGCGCTTATCTCCCTGCTATGTGGATGTTGCATGCGGCTGGCCGGTGCGGATTTGTGCCATCTGTGGCACACACTCAGACACACCCTCGCGAGCTCTCTCTCTCTCTTACAGTCGCACCCACTCATGCGCAACACGCATACTCACAAATTCCAAGCGGTCATCGCCCGGCCGTTTAACGGAGGAGATAAAGTACGTTAAAAAGAGAAGAATGTGTCTGCGTATACGAGCAGGAAAAATATATATAAAAAAAGGAGAACGTTGTATTTTTTTAAAAAAAAAAACTGTGTCGTAATTAGCCCATAGATACAAAGCTTCCAGCGCCTTAACTGTTACTCGGTCCTATTTTTCTAGTTAAAGTCGCTTCAATAGTTGAGTTGATTTTTAAAATTTATTTTTCGGTGCGCGTGTCTTTCCTCCTGCGTGACATACAGGCTTCTCACGGCTACTTGCGGGGGGCATCGTTGGCAATAATGCAGGTCACTCGTGATGAGTCCAGCCAGCTCTCTCGCCGGTCCTCGGTCCTTCCTGACACACTACACGGACCTCGCCCGGTGTGTCTGACTAAGAAATGTTGATGCCCGGGCGACAGGAGGGCCGGGCCGGTGCTCCGGGCTGGAACGCGGCGAGACGCACTTCTCGTGTCTCAGCGTGAGCAAGGGAATGTACTAACGGGACCCGTTGGCCTCTGTTTCAGGTAAAGTGACATCAGCGAAAGCAGCCGCAGCGGAGGAGGAGGAGGGGAAGGAGGACGCCAGCCCAGCAGGTAGGAGGAGGCCGGCGAAGCGCGCGCGCGCGCGAGGCTTTAAGCGGGCTGCCCTTCCCGGAGCCACAAGCCTTTCACCGCGAGAGCCGAGAGCACACGGCAGGGCGGGGCGGGGAGAGCAGAACCGAGCCATTCAGCGTCTGTAATTACTGACGGCGCGAGTACCTCCCGCGCCGCGCAAGGCAAAGCGCCTTCCGTCTGAGCTGAGCATTGTGCAGGGCAAGCGCGTGAGGCGGGGCGGGGTGGGGCGGGGCGGGCCGCTCGGGAGCGCTGCTGAAAGTACTCGAGGGATCACACGGATAGATGTGTAGGGTAGGAGAGGGGGGGAGGTGATGTAGAGAGGACAGCCGCGGCTCGCTCATGTGCGTCCGACAAACGGAGCGATTAGAACCTTAACAGCGACGGTTCATTCGGAGGAAAAACAGAGCGCAGCTCGGCTAGAGACCCAGGAGCTAATCGGAATGGGAAACAAAATTAATTTTTGTACACCCCGTAATTTAGAAAAATAAAACAAACAGGAAAATTGAGAAAAATTGAGGAGAATTGAGAAAAAATTAATAAAAACTAATGAAAATTCACAATATTTGGGTTTAGTTCTAGGGAAAATTGACAAAAATTCTGTAAAAGTTCACGAAAGTGTACACCGAAATTCAGAGTTGCTTCCCCCTCGGAATAATAGGTATGTATTGATATTCGCGTGGAGCGCTCCGCCCCGCCCGACGAGACTCTGTGACTGCTTCCGTGCAGGCCTCCTCCTGCAGTCGCGTGGAAAACTGCAGCGGTGCGCGACTTGTCTGTAAGTGGGGCAGCAGAGGCTCTCCCTCCCCGGCGGCCTGCCGCGGCCTGCTCGCTTCTCCCTTTCTGGTCCCGTCACGTGACATTGTCGCACGACCAGAAAGGAGCATGACGTATCAAGCGATTTGCTGGAGCGGAACATGCAGGGCTCTCCTGGCGGACAGGCTCTGCCCTTCTTCACTGCGGATCCATCAGCTCGTAGAGTAGGCGACCCGTCCGCACACCCTTGCTTCCGGTAGTGAACCCTGCAAGCGCTGTTTAACTTTCCGTTAATGTTCACTGCAAGCCATAGCGCTGTAGCGTTCACAACCAAGGCAGAGACAACTCTGAGTTTTAGTGACTAAATTTTGTGAATTTTCAGGAGCTTTTTAGTTAAACTTTTCTGAATTTTTCGAGTGAGTTTTTGTGAATTTTCCTGAATTCTTCTGATTTTGTTTTCTGAATTTTTCTGAATGTTTCTGAATTACGAGGTGTAAAAAAAAATTTAGGGTTTGTTTTTCCCTCGCACACTACACATCACAGTGTAATTCACTATCATAAGCTCCCGCACCAGTGTAAAGAGAAGGGGCGTCGCTGAATGACGTCATGCAGACAGACAGGCAGGCCGACACTGACCATCGCTTTCGCGATACGCCCCGGGCTTTGCTATGAATGCCAGAGGAGCCCCCCTCCCCAATGCCCCTCTGCCCTATACCCCCGGTCCCGCCCACTGCAATGCTGCTAATGAAAGGGTTCGGCTGGCCGCTAATGTCACTATCACCGACAGCATAGCGCGCCGGCCCAGTGACCCAATGGGCCGTGGAGGGAGCCCGCGGGCCGAAGCTATCGCTCTCACGGGGGGCGGGCGGCACGGCATAAGGCTCCCCTCCCCACCCTGCCATGAGGTGGCGGTATAACCTACGACCCCCCCCCCCCTCTCTCACTCACTGCTGCTGCAGGACCTATGGCTCGAAAATGTGCGCTTCAAAACAATGCACGCCTTTAGCCCGGCCGCCCAGCCCCGCCCGCGGCGCGCAAGGGGGCTGTACACCGGGGTGGGGAGGGGCCGCCGCCTCGGCAACCCCTTCATCGGCCTCCTGCCTCTCTCCGATAGCCGCTGTGTGGCCTTTTTTGTGGGCGTGTAGCTGCCGGCGGGCGCGGGTGTGGCGGTGGGGCGGGGCGGGGCGGGGTGGCGCCCGGTCTGCCCCGAGGGGAGGTCCCGGAGGCGGAGGGCTGGGCCGGGCCGGGCCGGGTCGCCCTGGCCAGCCCATCGCCAGGCCGCTCACGTGCCGGCCGGCAAACTGCACGGTGTCTCCAGATAGCGCATGTAAATCAGTGCCGCCGCATCCCGCCCGGCCGCGCCCCGCCCTCGTACCCTGCAAACAAAAGTGATTTCAATGACCGTTTCTTATATCTTTTATCGTTTCATAGACAATATAATGGGCAAAACCAGACAAAAACGACCCAAATATGAGGAAACTTTTGAGAATTTTTGCTATTAACCTACGCTCCCATTGCGCATAATGTTCCGCCTTTATTACGGATATAGAGTGATCTATCACTCGATTGTATACGCTCCTCGCGAGTGACAGCGACAATGCGATACGAATAACGCCCCGGACACCTGGCTGTCATGTCGTCTCCACCGCGCGGGGGCATGTCGACCAGTGTCGACACTCTTTCGGACTGCGTTCGGATACCCGGCCTCCCGAGGGGGAAAGCAGTCTCGAACATGGTGTACGAGTGATTACGCGATTACGCCCGTTATTACGCATGTTTACTTCTCATTATCTGTTATTTTGGTTATTTTACTGGGTAACATACATAATAAGGTTATAACAATTGATATTTTATCGGAGATAGCCCTTAATAATAGGTTATTACGCCTGAATTACACGTGATTACACATTGATTACGGGCCAGGGTGTACGAGTGATTACGCGAGTGATTTCCCCCTCGCGGCCTCCGCAGCACCGCGACTTTGGACTCGGTCGTGGTCAGGGTGCTGACCGCGCGTTGACCGCGGCTGCGACCTGCCGACGGAAAGATCTCTCCCCTCCTGCTCCTTGCCCTGGCATTGAATCCCCGCTCTGCCGCTGCGCCGCGCGTCTGTCTGTGCGATCTCTTCTCGTCCCCGCGGCTGTCAGGGAGGGGGGGCAGTATTATGCGGGGGAGAGGGGGGGGGGGTCACAGCGCCCCCTGCCTGCAGGCGTGCCGCACTGCCGCATCGCTTCCAGCATACCTCTGTCCTCGCCGCACTCATGGAGCGCTGCCATGGCCAGCATAGGGCACCACTGTAGGTGCAACAAGGACGGAGAGATGAGAGCGATCCTCTGAATCAGTCAGCTGCCCTGCCCAGCAGCGGTTCTGCCTGGACAAGGCCAGACACCCCCCAGCCACCCCCACCCCTTTTTGGCCTGGACCCGGCTCGACCTCGATGTGTCAGACCGCAGATGACAGGGCGTATAGCTGGTGGTGATGGGCGAGCTTCTCCTTCTTCTTCCGAGGCATGTCCGGTCCAGCCTGTCCCTACTGTCGGAGGTTTCACGGAAATATTTTCCAGAGATATATTTATATGTATATTTGTATTTTTTTTATTTTATTGTTTTGTGTTTGTTATTTGATTACAAACACAAACTTTTCACAGTTAAAATTTCAAGGACAAGCAATTTGGGCTCACTGGAAAATCATAGGTTGGACATTCTTTAAAAAGCTCAATTAGTGCCAAGGTATTACACTTCACGTTATCAATATAGTCTCCAACCGGGCGTTCCAATTTTACTTTGACGCTTACTATCAGATTCAGCGCAAATCTCCGCGTCGAACGAGCATACATGAGATGTGGGGTCTGATTTTTTGTTACTCTCCTGAGAGTAATAACATTGACCTCAAATTCTCACTCGTATAGAAGAGAGAATTACGACTCGAAGATTTTCAGTGTTTGGTGAATAATCCCCCAAAATTGTGCTCGTCGTACACGCGGAAAAGAATGTTTAGTTGTGTGAACTAATATTTTTCCCCGTGTAAATTTGCAGGAAATCTTTTTTAAGCAGCAAAATGCAAAATATATTCACTGCAAACCCTGGAATCCAATTTCTCACCCAAAGTGGGATAAGGCACTTTTCCATGCTAAATTGGAGTGAGAATTTTTAACCTCACTCTTTTCGAGAGAGAATTTTTTTAGCCTCGCTCTCTTTGAGTAAGGATTTTTTAACATCACTTAATTTGAGCACGAATTCTCACTTTTTCAGGGTGAGGTCTCAAAATTCTTTCTCATAAAGAGCGAGGAACGAAATTCTTACTCTCTAGGGAGTAATAAAATTGTCCTCAAATTCTCACTCGTATGGGGGCGAGATTATTTATGATTCGTAGATTTTCAGTGTTGTCAAGTCACGAGAGTATTTTTTTTCGCGGCACTGGTCCGCGTCGTGGTCCAGGGGTATCTCCTCGCCTGCCAGCCGCACAGCCGCACGCGCTCAGCTCGACTTGACGCGGGGACTCGACTCGGACGTGACGGGACGGGGGGACGCTCCCGGCCGCAAGTGATTCAGGTCGCTAAAAGCTCGACGATCATCACTACCAACTGCTCTACTCTCACACTGGTCCTCTTCTCTCTCCTGCTGCGTCGCTATCTCACTTCCTCCTCGCGCTGTCTTTCTTTCTGCCCCCTTCTCTCTCTCTCTCTCTCTCTCTCTCTCTCTCTCTCTCTCTCTCTCTCTCTCTCTCTCTCTCTCTCTCTCTCTCTCTCTCTCCCCCCCCCCCTCTCTCTCTCTCTCTCTCTCCCTCTCTCTCCTCTCTCTCTCCTCTCTCTCTCTCTGCCCCCCTCTTCACCGCAGCTTATTCCCGCTCTCTTATGCCGCGCTCCTCCCCCCTCGTTATACCGGGGGCGGGGCAGGGCGGGGCGGGGTGAGGTGGGGAGCCCCGCCTCGAGGCAGCCGCGCGCCCCGAACGGATCCGATTTCCAGTGTTCGTGCCGCGGAGCCTGCAGAGCCTGTGGAGCACAACCTCTCTCCCCCACCTCTCCCCGTTGTGTCTAACCTGCCCTTGTTCTCTCTCGCTCCCATCCGTCCGCTCGTTTCCGATTGCCTCCTAATCACACGCGGGCAGCGATGTGGATCAATTCACCTTTATTCTGTCTGCGTATTCTTTTTTCCTCTGCGCGGGAAAATACATACATGGGAGCGTAACATATGCGAGGTAATGTCGGGGAGATGTGCGCCGGGCCCCATAGGGCGTATAGGCCCGTTCACCTGCTTGGGCCGTCGGCTCGCCCCACCCTGCCCCTCCTAGCTTGTTTCGCAGCTGTTGCGCGGGCGGGGTGGGGCGGGGCGGGGCGGGGCGGGGCGGACGGTCCTCCTCCCCACAGAGGCCCGCACGCGGGTTTCGAGTCCGCCCCGCCCCCTTCTCGTTTTCCCTTTCTCTCATCCTCGCGGCGTTCCTCCAGGGGTGCGCGTGCGGGCGGGCCGCCTTATTTATGACGTGAAAGGACGCGGAAAAGGATCGGTGGCTCCTCCCCAAATAGCAATAAGTTTCGCCTGAATCCCTCTTTATTCCATTTTGAAGTCAAAAGTACCACCCTGAATACTAAAAATTTTTAATACTTTTCTTTTTTCACGATTTGGATATTGTTTTTTTTTTCCCACGGGCTGTGTTTAAATGCACTCGTGGATTGGATACGCGTGCTCAAAGGTAAGCCTGAACACAATATACACACAGTACACAATTCACACATAGTACACAATATTGATGAAACGTTTTAAACTAAAATAAATAAGTCCATAGTTAGTGCAAAGTGCCGCAGTGTCGTATGCGTGCGTGCAATGCAATGTTTCGGTCCACTTTGCTATTCCACCGACGACACTCGATTGTGTGAATACAGTGCATCGACATGATGCACTGACTGCATACGATTTTAATCTGTGCGGCCTCAGGGCCGGGACCCCACGGGCGGGAGCTACCCTGCACGGAAATTACGAGCGGCGCGCGCTCATGGTGCTTTCGTTCGCATTTTACACTTTTCCTTTCCGCCGCTCACTTTTCAACAAGGGAACAGAGAGAGAGGAGGAGGGGGAGATGGTACGAGCAAGAGAGACAGAGATATTGGCGGAGGTGCTCGAAACTCCTCGGCTAAATAACCCATTGGCCTCGCGATAACTCATAAGTGAGCGGCATGAATATTCGATGCGTTTAAGGTTAGGCCGCCCCCTCACCCCGAGCCCATCCCCCGTGGACAGCAAAGTCGGTCTCTCGCCGCTCCCGCGCCCCACCACGCCCCTCCCCGCCTCACCCGGCACTTCCCGCCACGCCCCGCCACGTCCCACCACGCCCCGCCACGCCCCGCGGGCTCTTTCGCTGCGGCTCGGGTCGGCAACACCTTGTTGGTTCTCGGGCAATCAGCTTCGCAGCTGAGAAAGTCTGAAAACTGTAATTAAAAGTATTTCGGAATCCATTTTTTTCCTCCACCTTGTATATATTCCTGTGCTGCGTGCGAGCTGCGAGGCGCGGGGAGAGTGCGGGGGTCGCAGGGGCAGGGAGGTTTCGCAATTCAAGTAGCCGAATGTCTCCCTCATGTCGCGCTTTTCGCGGGTAACAGTTTTCACGTGATGATCAGACCCCCAGGACAATATCATTCCGCGACAGATGTTCCCCCAAGGGGAATAATCGTCCCGGGAAAGGCACTCTTCCCTTGAGGGGGTTTAATTACCTCAGGATTACCACTACCCCTTGTAAAGAAAGGCTCAGGAGGCCTAATTTTGAAAGCACCAGTCGGCAGGCTACGGAGAATAAAACTAAATGCGTGTTGCGAATAATAAGTAAGGTGGTACAGTCGACCGAGGATAATAGGCCCCGCTCACTTACTCGAGCGACATAGAATAAGGGAAAACGATTATCGCTCGTTCGAAGCTCCCCTTTCATCAGCAGCCAAAAGCATGGTTATGGACTATGGTTATCGTAGGATAAATATTCCTGCTCCTCTAGGGGAGAGTTTCTATCTCTGGGTATAGTGTATTCCGCCTTTCTGTAAGGGAACACCTGTCACGAGGTTGGTTGAGCTGGGGGTCAGATCATCACGTGATAAACTGTTCCCCGGGATTCTGTCTATCATCGGGGAACCATCAGCAGCGCACAACCTGCGCGTCCACCAGCCTCGCCCCCGCCCTGTCGCGCCCCGCTGCCCCCGCCGTCTTATCTGGTGTCCTCGTATAATTGACTCGGTATAAATGCGGATGAAACGTCACGATCACTCGCGGGCGAGTTCTGCTGTTCTCCTCGCTTCCTGGTTCGGGTCTTTTCTTATCATCGACGACTCCAGGTGGCCGGGGCGACCCTCCCCGCCCGAAGCCATAAAACTTTCTAGGGGGCCCCGCGCGCCCCGCGCTGCTCTGCACCGACAACCTCGCATCGCCCGCCCCGTCCCCCCTCCTCCTCTCTCCTTCTGACTGCCCCCTCCTGCACCAACTGCGCGCTCTCTCTCTCCCCTCCCCCCCTCTCATCAACAGAAGTGGATGCGATTATAGAAGTTTGAATACCGTCTTCCACTTTCCACGCTCGCCTTCCGCAAACCTGTCTTGTAATTGGCGCATAGCAGAGCGCCGTGTAATCTGATAATGACGGGGGTCATTTACTTTTCTGTATTTCGGCAGCCGGGCCGGCCGCGTCTACTGTGCCCTTCGGGGCGGGGGTGGGGGGGGGGGGCACTGTCCCTCAAAGATCACTGGAGTGTAGATGATGCCACGGCAGCAGCAGGGCGGGGTGGGGCTGGGCTGGGCTGCGGGGTCGAGCCGAGCGCGTGGCCGGGGGCCTGGGTCAATCACCGACCCTAATGTATGCATACCGATCGCTGGCCCCAGCCGTTTACGATTACGGATACGAATACAGTTACGAATTTTACGAATTACGATTTTATTTATCTACGATGGTAACTCTGGCTTATTCGCACCAGTACCAGTAAATGTCGCGATTCCTTTTCAAGTTTCGGTTTCGATTATGGTTTTGGTACAGTCCGGTGACGGACGCCACCCACCCCACCCCGAGCCCGCTGGTTGGTTGGTTGTCTGGTTGCTCCACGCGATTTGAGCTGTGGTTTCTCTCGTCCACTGTTGTTGTGATCAGCGGACAGCCCATAGCAGTACTAGATGCAGGGGGAAAACTCCGCGGTAAGCTCCTTCGATATATACCTCATAGTAACTGAGTTGCGTGGTCCGAACCGTCATTTTTGCTCATAGTCTGTACCTCTCAGTCCCAGAATTCTCTGTAATAGTATAAGACAGAGAAAAGACGCGAAAGAAAGAGACTAAGGAAGGGGAGAGAGAGAAAGAAAGGGAGAAAAATAAAGGGTGAAAGAGAGAACGAGAGACGTCGTACGCAGCATTTTCGGGGTGGCTGAGTGAGCACGCACTTGTTTGTGTTGCGCCTGAGCGTGCGCGCGCGGCCGAACGCCTGAGCTGTGCTAGGTATACGCGCTCACAGCGACGCCGCGTTGCGCTATGTCACCCCGCCCCGCCCGTCGGCCGAGCGGCGCAGTGCCAATACGCTCAGATTCGCTTCCTTTTTACAGGCCTATACTCTTCTCTGCGCGCGCACGCGCTCCTTCACTGTAAATTTTATAGTTTTCTATTTTTTTCCGCGCGCGCGCTCTGATTGGAATCGGATGCATACGGTAAAGCAGGCGCTTCGGGCTCTTCCAAAAGTTATTGAAAACCAATACCTTTCGAAAAAATATACAGGAAATAAAAAAAAATATTACACAGTTGTGATGATCGACTCTGTTCGAAAGTTAAAATGCTACTGCTGGTATATTAAAAATACGAAACTGACTCTCAGAATATTGTTGTCTCGAAAACCAAAACCGAGGGGGAAACAACCGATGAATTTGGTCCCCAATCTCGTGAATTGGATGTGAATTGCCTTTGAATTGGCTGTCAATTGGCTTGCATTGCCCCTAAATTGGACTACGTTAGTGTGTGAATTAGCTTGAATTGGGTTTGTGTTGGCTTGAATTGGTCTGAATTGAATTGGAATTAGGTTTGAATTGGGTTGAATCAGCTCAAATTTGTTTGAATTGGACTAAATTTTTTGAATTAGTGGTGGACATCAAAGTCCGAGGTTACTTTTAACTCGACGAAAACAACGCTTGCGCGGTGAGAAGTTGAGAAGTTGTGGTTTGTTGTCATCATCCACGTGTCCCGTCGTCACAACGACAACCAACTCCTGGTGAGGACGCTTCAGCTTTTCGATACGAGTAATCGAATACGGCCCATCAAACATAATTGATCGCAAATAAATAGGTTTTTTTTTCCGTGCTTGGAAAAAGAAAAGAAAGACAACGTCAGTTTTATTGTCTCTGTCTGCTGCCTGCACGTGTATAGGTCGTCGTGGCTCCGCCCGCCCCGCCCGCCCCGCCCGCCCCGCCCGCCCCGCCCAGCTAGTCGAGCAGCAATACAGGCTGCTCCCGCGTCCGCATTCCGCGGAATCATCGGGGTCTTCACCGCAGAACGCCCCTTTCCCCTTCTCCTCCCCCTCACCTTTGCCCCCCCCCCTCCACGCCCCCGCCTGCACACGGGGGCTGCTGGGCCGCGTGGTATGCTCGCCATCCAGACTGGCTGACCGCGTTGGCCCTGCCGGCCCTGCCGGCCGGACGGCCGGACCCATGTTGGTCGGGTCTGGCCCGGCGGTGGTGCGGTGCTCGTCGAACGGATACCCACACAGCGCCGCGAGCACCCTCGTCAGACAGAGGTGCCAGCCCTGCGGCCCCGGGGCGGGGCGGGGCGGGGCGGGGCGGGGCGGGGCGGGGCGGGGGGAGCGGTCCTGACATGCGCGCCGCGTCGACGCCGGCTCACATGGCTGCCTGCCTGCCTGCCTGCCTGCGGTGGCGTGCCAGCTGGCAGCACTGCGGCGCGCCGAGTATCGCGCGGGCGCGCTATACCAAATCAACACCAAGACATCATCTGCAGCGATGTACCATTCCCACCTCCAGCTGTACCGCGCCCCGGGACGGGCTGGGCCAGGCCAGGCCAGGCCAGGCCGCGAGGCGTGGGCGTGGCAGTAGTTGAATTAGTAGGAAGTGCTTGCCCGGGCGGGGTGGGGCGGGGCGGGGCGGGGTGCGGCAGAGCTCTGCCGAGGCGCCGCACTGGCCTCGTTATGGAGCACATATGGGGCGCGCGCTGTGGGTCATTGCCTGCCGGCATACATGCGCAATAGAATGAGATGGGGCAGAGGGTGAGAGAGGAGGAGGGTGGCGTGGAGTGGGTTGTTATATTTATGCACTTCTCCTATCGTTGAGGGACAGAAGTGCTCGCGCAGATGCCCCCCCCCCCCCCACACACACACACGCTGATGCGCACACACCTCGGCCTTCCTAATACTCTAGCGAGCAGCAGAGGGGAATGGCAAGGTCGTTGCGATGCGAAGTCGGGGGAAAAGAAGAGAGAGCAGACAGAATGTCGGCCGTCGTTTATTTTTCCTTTGCGTTCTATTTTCGCCCTCATGTTCCTTGCAAAACCTTAAAACCCCGTGGCCGGGTACGCGCCACCCCTTTTCTCCCAAGTCTGCTGAGAAAGGATGACGAAGAAGGGCGGAAGAGCGAGAGAGATGGATTGGATAATGAGAGAGAAGGAGACGGAAGGTGGCGGCATGGTGCCGCGCGACGCTGCGCGGTGCTCAGGGGCGCCCCTCATTAGGCACCCGCCCCAGCTCCTTGTGCCATCTCCTACTTATTGCAACTCGGTTCGAAAAGACGCGACCCTGCGTGCGTAGTTTGTCAGGCGGCAAGGTCAGGGGAAGGTTGGGTAGTATCAAAGTACCGCCGCCACATTTCAGAATTATATAGACTCGACAAAATAGAGGGTAGAAAAAAAAAGAAAAAAAGAAAAAAAGAAACAGCTTAAAGGGGCAGTGGTGCTTACTTTCCGTAACCGGATATTTCTCATCCTCGGCGAAGAATAGTATGGATCGCGAGCGTCCGGCCCGGCCGGCAGCCTGCCGCAGCCGCAGGCTGACTAATATATATATCTTTTTTTTGCTAAATTTATGGAGGGTTATTTGGTTTCAAGGCCCTCAACGCCCTCCTTTATTTTTCTTCATGTATATTTTTTAATGCCTTGAAGCTCATTTTTTCTTCTCTTTGCTTTGTGTATATCCTTAATTGTTGTAAACTTGGATATGCCTATTCGAAAGCTGCGTGAAGGTTTCAATTTGACTGTGATGTGCACTCGTCATAAAAAGGAATTTTCCAGCTAAACTCCATCTTCCTGATTTCGACGCGAGTGCAATTACCTGTTTAGAAGTTATACACCTTTCCTCTACTGGAACGACACAAAGTGAACCACGAAGCACTCCCAATTTCCCCCCTCACCCCACCTGTAAAAAAATATATCTGCTCTTTAAAGAGAGGCAATACGGAATAAGGGAAGAAAAAGACACTTGAGAACGAGAACGATAATTGAGTCAGCAGATTAAGGACCTGAACATTAGTTGCTACCTCCCTCTCCGCTCCGCTCCGCTCGGCCAGGCCGGCCTGGCTGCTGAAAGCCTCGGAGCTTTTCTCGTGGCTTGCATTGTGCCTCATCCCCCTTATTTTCGGATTGCTTTAGAGTCTCCCAGGATCCCCAGCCAGGCTGGCACGGCGTGCTGCAGACAGACCCCCCGCAGCGACACGAGTAAGTTCTTTACCTGCAAAAGAGGCGATAGGAAATGCTCTCCCTGTCGTGTCATCCTATGAGCTATCGTAAACATTCTTCAGTACGATTCCTTTATTTTTATTACTGTACACACCTGACAAAGAAAGTTTTGGTCTGGTGAAGGGACGTGTTCTTGCGGACTGTATAGAACTACGAATTGCATCAACAAAAGAGAACTTGCATTCGCGAGGCCATTATATGGTCCCTGGACACTTTTCCTCTGAAAAGAATATACCTACTGTCAGCCTGTCGACTACTCGGTAGGCCGACCCGCAGTACACAAATGGTTTGGCGTTGCCTACCTGTAAGGCGTTCCTCTGCCACAAAATGCTTGTATTCTGTGCAACCGTAATACGAAGCCAAATTTTCTTTATAATACAAGTAAATATTTACGTAAGACTAGGAAATTTCCTGACTATGTTTGCACAGAATTCTTTTTATTAAACCAAGAAAATCTTTGTGGAAGATTTCGAGAGCATGGCAGTTTCCCGGGCTTTGACTCACTCCACTCGCTGCGTGTCTCTTTAATCTTCTTAGTGGACCGTGTTATTCTATATACGTAATAATAAATAAATTGTCTGATTTATTCTTTCTATCGGATTCATCTAATCCCGTTCTGCGATTTATACTCGTGTTGTGGACAGCGGCAGCAGAGGCATCAGGTGATCCGTGCAAATTCGTATTAAATTTCAGTCATGCTAATTGGCATGCTTTTCCCAGTGATTTATCGTGAAAGGGGAAAGAGAGAGACCGATAGAGAGAGAAAGAGACAGGGTGGGAGAAGGGGTGGGGTGGCCGGCACACGGCCGTGCTCGTAACGACGAAATACTCAGCCTGCGGCTTATGGTCGGTATTAATCTTTGGTGCCGAGCTCTGATTGGCCTTACGGTAGCGTCCCCCACCGGGCCGGGCGGGGCGCGGCGCACCTCCTCACACCCTCGAGCACTGGCGGTGATATGGGTTGGGGCGGGGTGGGGTGGGGCGGGGCGGGGCTGGGTGGGGCTGGGTGGGGCGGGGCGGACAACGACGAAGGTGGCCTTCATTGACATGCTATAAATCATTCAGTTTGAGGCAGCAGGCCGCCACCACCACGGTGTGCGAGGGAGAAAGGTGCTGGCAGCTGGCAGCTTCAACGTGTTGGAATGAGAGGGATGAGAGAGAAAGAGAATAGGCCGTCGTGTAAAGAGGGGAGAAGGGGAAGGCAGCGTTAGGGCGGAGACGCGCGCAGGACAACCGCCTCTGTGGTGACCAGCGCACCGGAGGGATCTGCGAGCACCCCTTCCCGCCCAGCCCCCTTACCTCTGCACCGACTCCTACCCCGTCCCCCAACCCCCCTCACTCTCCGCCCCCCTTTGGCTTTCATTAAAAGTTGGCCCGCGGTGAATAAGTGAAATCCAGCGGCTGCTTGACAACGGAAACAAATCGAGCCAATTAAGATTACAGGTCCAGGAGACAAATGGCGGTGTGGTTTGAGCCCCTCCCCGGCGGTGCGGTCACCCTGCTGCGAGGGGGAGGGGGGGCGACCCTTAGGAAGGCAATTATAGGTGATTACCGATACGTGTCGCCTGGGAGCTGTACTGAAGGTAGAAGGAGATGGGCTGAGGAAGGGCCGGCCGGACCGGGGCCGCTGCAAAAATAAGAAATACGCGCCGGAAACGCAAGCGCGCGGTGAAGGTCGCACACCTGTGGTTGGGCATCCTTAAATTTAAAGTTCAATATGTAAAATTCCCATTAATGTTTTTTTTTTTTTATTATTTTTTTTCTTATTTTTAAAGTCACTCTTTTATTGGTTTAAGTGAGCTGTTTGGAATTCACGACTGTGTATGCCTGCGACATCACACACAACACACAACATGGTAAAAATAATGTCTGAATTTTTTAGGGAAAAGGGACAACTTTGAGAAACTCACTTAATTTGGGGAAAACTAATTTTTTTAGGAAGTCCCCTTTAAAATATGAGGAGTTTTCCTCAACGCAAGTGGGATCTGCAAAGTTTTTCCCTTCTTCCCCCACCCCTCCAAAAAACAAATCAGACTCTGTTTACCGTGAAGGATCTGCGGCAGTGTACGGCGAGGGGAAGATGATGGCTTTATGCCGAGGCCTCAGGGAGTGTGTTGCGGGTCAGATCCTCGGCCCGGCCGGTCCGGTCCGGTCGGTATGTCGGGGCGGGGCGGTCCTTCTCCTCCGGCCGCTCGCCCTGGGCCCTCGGGAGGGAAAGGATACTGCGCGGGGCGGGGCGGGGTGGAGCGGGGGCAGCATGCAGAGAGAGGAATCCTTGGCCGTTGTCAACCCCGCCTTTGAAGCCAGCCGGGCCGGGAACACTTGCGCAGATACCTGCAGCGGGATTGTAGCCTCCGGGCCGGCTCGGCTCGGCTCGGCCTGGCCCTGGCATACACGTCCATACGTACACTAGCACGAGTGCCTTATTCTGCCTTCGTGCTGCCCGCATTGGAGGAGAAGTTTGGAAATAAAAACCCCTTTCGGAGGACGGATTGTAATGGAGAGCACTAATGACAAATTGATTTCGTTTCTGTTGCAGCCCCCGCTTCGATTTTTCTTCATATAAATAAGTCAATTTTCGATTTATAAAAACCGTGCGCATGCGTGCCTGTGTAAAGAGAACAGATAAGGACAGGAGTATATTGCTGTGAGGTGCGGTTTGCGGTCTCTCTCTCCACGCGGATAGGAACACTTTGTCGGCATTACGCCCCCTGCGCTGCGGCTCGGCCCGGCTCGGCTCGGCCCGGCTGGGCTCCACCTCTTCTGCTCGGCTCGCGGTTTGTGACGAGATCCTTTCTCATTTGGAAAGTAACGTAAGCCTCTCCTGCGACCCTCTCGCTTCCCCCTCCCTTTGCGCTGCCCCAGTGGGTCACCAACCTCACGTGCGTGGGAGGGAGGGAGGGAGAGAGAGAGAGAGAGAGAGAGAGAGAGAGAGAGAGAGAGAGAGCGAGCGAGCGACTGTTTGGCTCATGTTTGTCTGTGTCCCCGACTCGCTCTGTTTTATATGCCCCCAGCATATTTCCTTTCGCTAATTCCCCAAGCCGGTATAGTATGAAAGCCACGTACGTCGCCGCATGTTTGAGTGAGGCGCGGCGTGTCGTGGCAGCGGACACGTTTGTGTGTGTGTGTGTGTGTGTGTGTGTGTGTTTGTATGCGCTGTGCGAACGCGTGTGCGTGTGTTTGTGCGTCGGTTTACTGGCGGAGGGAGGATTTTAACACTGCAGTCTGATTAAATGAAATAGTGATAAGGCGCGGCGGGTACGCTCACGTCTGCGAAGTGTCGTTTGTTGTTTGTACGGTACGCAAAGGTACCCAAAATAAGTTGTTTACAAAAAAAAAATCATGGCCAGACACGAGACGCGGCGAGTAGAAACTCTTCCGCAAATTGAATCGCAGCAGGTGTTTTCTAGCGGTGAAAGAGAGATAGAGAGCCGGGGAGGGAAGAGAATGGGCGAGGAAGAGGTGCGGGGAGCGAGAGAGAAGGGTATAGGGAGCGGGGCTGTGTCCGCGCGCGCCAGCGCGCCTCTCGCCAGCAGCTTCGGGCTAAATTTCGTTTTACGCGCCGTAGGGAAACAAAAGGATTCCACCCGAAACTCGTTACTCGGATGTCTGGCTGAAAGCAGTAATCTGTTGGTCGGGTCGGGTCGGGTCGGGGGCCGCGGCCAGTGCGGCCGCGCGGGGCGGGGCGGGGCGGGTCGGGGCGGGGCGGGGCGGGGCGGGGCGGGGCGGTGGAGACACTGGCGACAGGCGCCCGCAGAGAGGCTCCCCGAGACACGCTGGAGATGATTGGGCTCGTTGTCCCGCTGCAGCCCCTCAAAGTGTTCGGAAAAGAATAGAAAGTCAGGATAATAACGATGTAATGGGGTGTACGCGGGTAGAGGAGGGAGATGCAGCGCGCGCAATGCTTTCAGACGCCTCGCGGCTGCTTTTGCAATTTTAAGGGAAGAGGGACGGGGCCGAGCGGGGCGGGGCGGGGCGAGTAAAGTCGCGGACGCTTGTATTGTTTTAGGCAGAGCGCAGGTGTGCGTTCGGGACCGGCGCGCGCCGTGTTTGGGACTGCGCGGCAGAGCGGAGGTTAGGGGAGGGGGTGGAGGCACAGAGTCGTCAAACACTCAAGAAAGAATCAGAGGCTCTGCGGCTCAAATGAGCCGTGAGTCTCGTCGCACTATTCCTAGAAAAAGCCTTTGCTATGTGATTTTTCACCGAAAGATGTAAAGAGTAGCGTTCGAGGGGCCCACAACTCCTAAAAATTTTGTACACCTGATTTCCGGATTTCAAAGATTTCACATGATTTCAGGTGATTTCAACGAATTTCAAAGATTTCAAGAGAATTCACTTATTTTGCGAGATTTTACATGATTTCAAGTGATTTCCACTGATTTCACATAATTTCCATTGATTTCAGTTAAATGTCTACCGAATTCATATGATTTCCACTGATTTCGTGAGATTTTCAACGAATTCAAGTATTTTTTGGACGACCTCAGAAAATACACGCACAGCTGATCCAAATTATTCTCTCAATTACATGATTAAATAGGATTTTTACTAAATTATTGTGAATGATCTCTATTTATTCCAAATTATTGGAAATTAACTTGCAACTGCGCAAAATAATCACAATTATTTTAATTAACTTTTTAAAAAATTCAGAAGCAAATTTTGCTCTGCAATTGAAAAGGTGGCGTGAAAACGTGGAAAATTTTTGCGGCAGTAAACCTCCCGAAGGAGGTTGCGGTTCCCGCCAGGCACAGGGCTTTAACCCCCTGTGGCAGCCAACTGCTTCGGTGTTCCATGGGAACCGGCGCTTTGCTGACTGCGATCCTATC
The DNA here is from genome assembly GCA_029379305.1 of Frankliniella fusca. NCBI lineage: Eukaryota > Metazoa > Arthropoda > Insecta > Thysanoptera > Thripidae > Frankliniella > Frankliniella fusca. Next base: position 450,728 of record JAHWGI010000700.1, on the reverse strand, counting down.
GCGCAATTCGACAGATTTGATCCCCGTACCACCATTGGCCTACCCCTAGAGGTACGAGCGGTGTCAAGGGCGTTAGACTTCCTGATCCCAGTTTCAGAGGCCTTACCTCAGAGGGGTACGCGGGATTCGAACCCACAACCCCGAGTGCCGACACGTAGCCAGAACAGGAAGCGACCCAACGCCCAGAGCCACCGAGCCAACGGCGGTGAGACGTGTTTAACTTCTATTTGACCTGCCATCCAGCTGCGGCCAAAGGGAATGTCAAGCGCGAAAAACACTTTCCCGAGTGGGAGTCGAACTTCGGACCACTCAGTTCGGTGTTGCGCGCTCTACCAACTGAGCCACGACGCCACGATGACTGTACAGTGCGACGGGTTCGAGTTGTATTTTCCCTGTCCTCCTGGCTGGAGGCTGTAGATTACGCGGCAAATACGGCTCGAACCCGTCGCACTGTACAGTCATCGTGGCGTCGTGGCTCAGTTGGTAGAGCGCGCAACACCGAACTGAGTGGTCCGAAGTTCGACTCCCACTCGGGAAAGTGTTTTTCGCGCTTGGCATTTCCTTTGGCAGCTGCTCCAGGGCAGGTCAAGTAGAAATTAAACACGTCTCACCGCCGTTGGCTCGGTGGCTCTGGGCGTTGGGTCGCTTCCTGTTCTGGCTACGTGTCGGCACTCGGGGTTGTGGGTTCGAATCCCGCGTACCCCTCTGAGGTAAGGCCTCTGAAACTGGGATCAGGAAGTCTAACGCCCTTGACACCGCTCGTACCTCTAGGGGTAGGCCAATGGTGGTACGGGGATCAAATCTGTCGAATTGCGCGATAGGATCGCAGTCAGCAAAGCGCCGGTTCCCATGGAACACCGAAGCAGTTGGCTGCCACAGGGGGTTAAAGCCCTGTGCCTGGCGGGAACCGCAACCTCCTTCGGGAGGTTTACTGCCGCAAAAATTTTCCACGTTTTCACGCCACCTTTTCAATTGCAGAGCAAAATTTGCTTCTGAATTTTTTAAAAAGTTAATTAAAATAATTGTGATTATTTTGCGCAGTTGCAAGTTAATTTCCAATAATTTGGAATAAATAGAGATCATTCACAATAATTTAGTAAAAATCCTATTTAATCATGTAATTGAGAGAATAATTTGGATCAGCTGTGCGTGTATTTTCTGAGGTCGTCCAAAAAATACTTGAATTCGTTGAAAATCTCACGAAATCAGTGGAAATCATATGAATTCGGTAGACATTTAACTGAAATCAATGGAAATTATGTGAAATCAGTGGAAATCACTTGAAATCATGTAAAATCTCGCAAAATAAGTGAATTCTCTTGAAATCTTTGAAATTCGTTGAAATCACCTGAAATCATGTGAAATCTTTGAAATCCGGAAATCAGGTGTACAAAATTTTTAGGAGTTGTGGGCCCCTCGAACGCTACTCTTTACATCTTTCGGTGAAAAATCACATAGCAAAGGCTTTTTCTAGGAATAGTGCGACGAGACTCACGGCTCATTTGAGCCGCAGAGCCTCTGATTCTTTCTTGAGTGTTTGACGACTCTGTGCCTCCACCCCCTCCCCTAACCTCCGCTCTGCCGCGCAGTCCCAAACACGGCGCGCGCCGGTCCCGTGTATTTTCTGGGGAATCCCCGTATTTTTTGCACGATTTTGAGAATTTCACTCCAACTGTGCCGTAACAAGAAGGTATTTTAAAGAATCTTAGTCGTCTAGCACTTTCACTATGTTTTATTGCTCCAGTTATCAAATTAATATTCCCTCACAAACCAGATTTGTGGAAGTGGATTTGCGTAGGACTATTATTTATACCTCCAATGGCAAAAATTTAAACAAAAAGACATTGTTTATACATTGAGTACTTTTATCGAAATGGCACTAAGCTTTAAGAATAAATAGGAATCTCAATCTGTTATGAAAGTATCTAAAAATCTTAAAATATCTCGAATTCGCCGAACAGCTGTTAGTGCACATCGCCCCCCTCCTCTCCCCACACCGATTTGAGTGAGTTTCCCGAGACACTTTTTAAATGTGATTTCATGTGAATTCAATGTGATTTCATGTGAATTCAATGTGATTTCACGTGAATTCAAAGTGATTTCAACAGATTTCAAGTGATTTCAACGGAATTAGTGTGAATTCAAGAGAATTCAACTGATTTCAAAGATTTCACTGATTTCACTGAGATTTCAATATGATTTCCAAAGATTTCGGTGGCCTTGTACACCTGAATTCCAGAGTTGTGGGCCCCTCGGTAGCGTTGTAAGTTTCAGTCCATGCATTCTAGTTCGCCGTTGCCGACAGGCACCTCAAGCTGACAATGAAATTCACCACAAGATTCGAGGAGTGTTGTGAGTGGGGTTGGTGAGTGTTGTGTCAGTGAGAAATGCACTGGGAAGCATTTTATTTTAATTTTTTTCTCCACAGTTTTGTAACTGAAGTTCCGTATTTTTTTTTCATATCAACAAAATTTTCTTTAAAGTTTATGCAAAAAATTCTTGGGGATGCAGATGCAGAAGCTCCTAGTAAAGGCGAAATCAACAGAATGCCGCCAACTCTATTGAGTAGAAAACGTTTCTTGGATGTAGTTTCGATTTGCTCAAAGACACAACTAGGCTTGGTACAGTATTGTCGATTCCCATTTTCAACGTATTTTTTTGGTAGAATTTTCCCTATGCCGTCGCCATGTTCTTTAAGTTCCCTCGGCACGTCATAAGGTATTATCCGTGATTGACTTTCACATCAACTGCTCACATTCTACTCGAGCGCAATTTATGTAACAGCCGCAGCATGCAAATGCAATTACAGCGGTGCCTCCGCGTGTTTCATATAGAGCCTATACGTGTCGATTACGAACAGGATTCGTGGTGACCAAGCAGGACTTTATCTTCTAAAATATGTGTGTGTTATTTTTCCGGCGCGCTTGGCTAGCGTCCGGGCCAAGGCTGGACTAGGCTGACCAGTCGTGCGCGTCAACCCCGGGTAGGACCTCGGATAGAACGAAACCCGCACCGCATCTATTATGGAGCAGCCAGTGAGAGTGGGTCTCTGCCCCCGCCCCGCCCCGCCCCGCCCCGCCCCGCCCCGCCCCGCCCCGCCCCGCCCCGCCCCGCCCCGCCCCGCCCCCTCGAGGGTTGTCCCAGCCGGACTGCGCGCCCTTCGCCCTCACCCCTCGGCCCTCGACTCGCTGTGCCCACGCCACCCCACGCCCGGCGCCCCACCCCACCCTCTCTCGCTTGGTTACTGTCGTGGCTGAAGAGGTTTCCCTCTGTTTTGGTGTGTGTGTGTGTGTGTGTGTGTGTGTGTGTGTGTGTGTGTGTGTGTGTGTGTGGACGTGTGTGTGGACGTGTGCACACACATTGCTTTTCCTCGCTTATTTTCATATACTACCCATCTAAACAATTTCTCGATACTCGCGGAATTTTCTTATTTGAAACGAATTTGCAGATCTGCCTCTGTGAATTTCAGTTTGAAAAGGCGACGAAATTTTGATCAAAAAAATATCAGTAAAGGAAAGGCTAAAATACTCAATTTTTTTCTTACCAGAGAGAAATGTCATTTTGGCCATGTTTTTTTTTTTTTAAATAAATGTTCCAACTTTTCCTGTATTTTTGTGAGGGTATAGCGCTCCTCCCTAAATCCGCGCCCCGCACTGTAATAAGCCCCGCCGCTCATTATTCCATTTCGATCTGATTGTCCCCCGTGGGCCGAGCGGCCGGGCGCGCCGGGCCGGGCTGATGGGCGCCGTCACGAACAGACGCAAACGCGTTACAGATGTATCACGTGACGCAGCGCGAGGATGTCATTCCGCACGACCACTACATCTACGGCTGCGGCACCCGTTTTTATTAGGGTTGTAACCACAACCACCGCGTTTGGAAAGAGCTCACCCCCCTCTTATAGATAGCGTTGTGATTCTCTATTGGTCTTATTGAATGCGTGCTGTTTTTGTCTGCGCAAAAGGATGGCTCAGCACTGTTGGAGTAACTGTGTGTGTTTTTGTGTTTGTATGTTTCTGTGTGTGTGTCTGTGTGTGCACCACCATGCACAGGTGGCGCTGCTCTAGGGGTTTCCCTCTGTTCCTTCATTTCCACACAAATGTCGTGCGCCGTGCCCCCACCCCCTCGCCCCTCCTCCGTCCCTGCGTTGACGAGCATACACTCCGCGCGGCAAAACACGGCATGGACATGGCAAAACAAATCTCAACCGAGATCGGAACCTGAAGCAGACGATACTGAAAGTGACATTATAAACTCGGGAGTGCGTTTTGTGACGTTGTGACTGGAGCTGACTGAAGCTCTCTGAGCCAGCTGTACTATGATCGCAACACGGTAAAAATAGTGTCTTGTATTTCAAGATCTTTCTTGGATCTTATGGAGGATACCAATGGGCATTCAAGACAGATCTTGAAATACAAGAAACTATTTTTACCGTGAACAGTGTAGTTTATGCACTTCCTAATCTCTACTTTAAAGAATGCGCTATAAGATGTGCACGACTGACATGGCACGCGCTTGTAAGCCCGCATACCTGTCGTGGCATAGCACCACGGTAAGTACACTTACACGCTTACAAGTGCGTGCCATGGCAAGCGTGCAATTCCCAGTACGTGCTATAGCAGGCATACACTTATACCGCGTCCTCTGAAGTACACATTAGGAATGGTGTACCAAGCACACTGTTAGGTTGAGAGTGTAAGTCAAATGGAAAATAATTTATGTTTTGATACTGTATTTCTTTGTAGCTTGCTTTCGTTAAATAATGTATCATCTGCTTAAAACGACAAATTGAATTGGAGCGTTTTGTTTTGTTTGGCTGGGTCACCTGGCAGAGGCCATAGCGCGATAGGAGGGTGGGCGCCAATGTCCTCGGTGGCAGTCGATCCCCCACCCCACCCCCCTTCATTAGTAGACCGCGAGTCATCGTCACTGCTGCGACACGCGCAGCGAGTTCAATTTTCCCTCACAACTTCGGGGGCCATTTCACTTCGAGTCCAGAAGAAAGTAGCAGATGCACGGAATGCATTTCTTAACGCCTCTTCTCTACTGAACGTTTATGAAAGCAAAGTGCCTTTTTTTTTATTTTAGTGGCGACCGCGGCGCGGCACAGCACCCGTACACCGACCGCCCCCGCTTGAAACACCGGCCGGGTCGGAGCGCGAGACATTCCTCTGTTAATTATTCAGCAAGCCCGAGCTGGCAGGTCAGCCAGCCAGCCAGCCGCCCAGCGAGGGCACTCTGCTAAAGCCCTACGAAGAAACGTTTGCTAAGATATTTGAAACTTCCCAGTTGTGAAGCGCCTGTTCGCGTCGCAAAATGGTTCGTAACTGTTGGCAAAGTTCACAAAACTTTTTCCGCCCCACATTCTATAATTTTTTGAAAGACTTTGCAATACCGCGGAAACTGCTTTTAAAAGAAAAGCCTTTGAGAAAAGCTATACAAGTCACAAACTATTTAGTTTGTCTTGCGAATTTTTTTTCTTGGCAGTTTTCTCACAGTGTTGGCGCGGTGAGCTCGCCCAGCCCAGGCCCAGGCCCCAGGCCGCGGGGCCGCCGCGGGCCTACAAAGAGTATCGGAATGGTTTCCTCTGGCGTTGCGCCACGCAGGCAGGCAGGCAGGCAGGCAGGCAGGCAGGCAGGCAGGCAGGCAGGCAGGCAGGCAGGCAGGCAGGCAGGGAGGTATGAAGGCGCGCACCTTCGCTTATTTAAAAGGCGTTATCGGCCCCCGCGCTGGCTGCCCCTGCCCCGCCCAGGTCGTGCTCTTGCGTGCGGCGTGACCCACTCACCCGGGAAAACTTAATTAAAAAAACGCGCCGCTGCTGCTGCTGCTGCTGCTGCTCGACTGCACACTGCTGCTGCTGTCTATACCGCGGCAAATTGCACCGTCACCCCCTCCACCCCTCACCCCGCCACTCCTGCGCCACATTACACCCTCTGGCATGCTAATTCTGGCGCGTTGCAAATTCGGGAAAAATGCGGTAGTTAGTTGCTGTGCGCGCTTTTGCTTTCATTTCCTGTGCAGCGTGGCGGACGCGGACACGCTGCTGACCGGCAGGTGGAGGTGGAGGTCGTGGTGGTGCAGGGGCAGCGGGACGTAGGGTCGGGGGTGATATGTACCCCTAATATCCGGCAGCGCCTGTGACTGCATTATGTAGCAGCAGCAGCAGCGGGTTGGCCAGCCTGGCCCTGGCTCGGCCCTGGCTCGGCCCTGGCTCGGCCCTGGCTCGGCCCTGGCTCGGCCCTGGCTCGGCCCTGGCTCGGCCCTGGCTCGGCCCTGGCTCGGCCCTGGCTCGGCCCTGGCTCGGCCCTGGCTCGGCCCTGGCTCGGCACTGGCTCGGCACTGGCTCGGCACTGGCTCGGCACTGGTTCGGCACTGGCTCGGCACTGGCTCGGCACTGGCTCGGCCCTGGCTCGGCACTGGCTCGGCCCTGGCTCGGCCCTGGCTCGGCCCTGGCTCGGCCCTGGCTCGGCCCTGGCTCGGCCCTGGCTCGGCCCTGGCTCGGCCCTGGCTCGGCCCTGGCTCGGCCCTGGCTCGGCCCTGGCTCGGCCCTGGCTCGGCCCTGGCTCGGCCCTGGCTCGGCCCTGGCTCGGCCCTGGCTCGGCCCTGGCTCGGCCCTGGCTCGGCCCTGGCTCGGCCCTGGCTCGGCCCTGGCTCGGCCCTGGCTCGGCCCTGGCTCGGCCCTGGCTCGGCCCTGGCTCGGCCCTGGCTCGGCACTGGCTCGGCACTGGCTCGGCACTGGCTCGGCACTGGTTCGGCACTGGCTCGGCACTGGCTCGGCACTGGCTCGGCCCTGGCTCGGCACTGGCTCGGCCCTGGCTCGGCCCTGGCTCGGCCCTGGCTCGGCCCTGGCTCGGCCCTGGCTCGGCCCTGGCTCGGCCCTGGCTCGGCCCTGGCTCGGCCCTGGCTCGGCCCTGGCTCGGCCCTGGCTCGGCCCTGGCTCGGCCCTGGCTCGGCCCTGGCTCGGCCCTGGCTCGGCCCTGGCTCGGCCCTGGCTCGGCCCTGGCTCGGCCCTGGCTCGGCACTGGCTCGGCCCTGGCTCGGCACTGGCTCGGCCCTGGCTCGGCCCTGGCTCGGCACTGGCTCGGCACTGGCTCGGCCCTGGCCTGGACGCTGCTCTGTTGGCGCCACATTCAGAAAGTTGTGTCGGAGCGCCGCACACTCGCGCGCCAGCCCGTGTGTGATTGGCACCACTGCGTGTTTAGCCCACCCTGCCGACTTACTCCGAGGAGCGCGCTTTCCTCGCCCTGCCGGTCTCTCTCGCGCACTCATGGGCCTCGCCGAGCAGGTGCGAGAGAGACAGAGTGAGAAGAGCGCTCTTCGGAGTAAGTCGGCTGCTCGCCCCATACCCGGCCCGGAGGGTCCTCTCGAAGCACGGCACGACTGTGGGCGCGCGAGCCAACAAGTGCCGGGGCGGGGCGGGGCGCCACCCATGCGAAGAGTCCCCCAAGGTCCTCCCCGGCCCGGCCGGCCGGCCCGCAGCGGCCCCGGCGCGTCCAAGGTCGACGCGGAGCAGGACAGGGCAGGGGTGGGGTGGGAGAGCCAGGGCTGTGCTTCTGACCTAAATGGCGCGCGTCCCTGCGTGTGTACGTACCGCACGTACTCTGTAAGTGTGAGTGTGTGTGTGTGAGTCGATGTCGTTGTGTCGATTTAAAATGTCGTTGACCAGAACAAACGTCCACTGGCGGGTACGAGGCGCGCTGCAGGAGCGGCTGCAGCTGCGGCGCCGCTCGGCACGGCACGTCCCAGCCGACTTATTCCGTAGCGCTCTCTCGCTCACTCTCTCTCTCGCACCTATATAACCTATGAGTGCAAGAGAGATGAAGTCGGCAGCAGGGCAGGAGCGTGTCGCACCGCGCGGTCATGCCCGTAACGTTTTGCCCAAAGAAGAAGAAAAGAAAGAGAGAAAAAGGCAGGAAAATAGAAGGCAGGGGCACTTGTCGGGCTGAGCTTGGAGTGCGCTGAGCGTTGGTTTCCCATCCTATCACGCTGGCCTCAGCCTTCCAGGTCGATCTTGCGGTGAAATGTAGGCTAAGCAATTAAAATATACATACGTATATTTTATGTATTTTGCGATAGATTTAGAATGAGCAAAGTAATGATCCAAAATTACCAAATCTTGTGTGTGTGAAATTCTGTGCGTAAAATACTGAGAAAAGTTAGTACAAGTTTCTCTAATGTGAAAACCCCTCTCGGATGCCATCTCCTGTAGCTCTGCTTGTTTTTCTCTGCTTTTTTGGTCCTCTCGCAGACTTAAAGGAACACGGCTGGGCGGGGCGGGGCGGGGCGGGGACGGTGCCGTGCAAGCTGCAAAGGCTTGCGATCCCCTCCTTGGCGCGTTAATCCTTCCATCCCTCCTGCTCCGTGTGCCCGTGGGAGCCTCGGGGTGGGGTGGGGTGAGGCGGCGGGGTGCGGTGGTCCGCGCGCGACCCTGAGACACCCCTCTGCCCCCCCCTCCCCCGCCCCACCCCACCCCGTCCCCAGCGCCGCACCCCGCGGTGATGGACAACCGCTGGGGCGCGCCGCGGACCCATGTGGTCTGCCGCGCTGTGTGCGCGCCCCACCCCGCCCCACCCCGCCCCACCCCGCCCCGCCGCGGTGCGGTGTGTGTTGTCCGAGGGGTAAACAACTCTGAATTCGGTGTACAAATTTCGTGAATTTGAATTGAATTTGTCTGAATTGAATTGAATTCGTTTTAAATTAGCTTTGAATTTTTTGAATTTATTGCGAAGTTTGTTTTTTTAAATTATTGTGATCTTGTTGTGAATTAACATGAATTCGTTTTAAATTCGGGGATGCCCCAGAAAATATACGCACATCTGATCCAAATTATTCTCTCAATTACATGATGAAATAGGATTTTTAGTAAATTATTGTGAATGATTTCTATATATTCCAAATTATTGGAAATTAACTTGCAACTGCGCAAAATAATCACAATTATTTCAATTATTTTTTAAAACTTTTCAGAAACAAATTTTGCTCTGCAATTGAAAGGGTGGCGTGAAAACATAGAAAATTTTTGCGGCAGTAAACCTCCCGAAGGAGGTTGCGGTTCCCGCCAGGCACAGGGCTTTTACCCCCTGTGGCAGCCAACTGCTTCGGTGTTCCATGGGAACCGGCGCTTTGCTGACTGCGATCCTATCGCGCAATTCGACAGATTTGATCCCCGTACCACCATTGGCCTACCCCTAGAGGTACGAGCGGTGTCAAGGGCGTTAGACTTCCTGATCCCAGTTTCAGAGGCCTTACCTCAGAGGGGTACGCGGGATTCGAACCCACAACCCCGAGTGCCGACACGTAGCCAGAACAGGAAGCGACCCAACGCCCAGAGCCACCGAGCCAACGGCGGTGAGACGTGTTTAACTTCTATTTGACCTGCCATCCAGCTGCGGCCAAAGGGAATGTCAAGCGCGAAAAACACTTTCCCGAGTGGGAGTCGAACTTCGGACCACTCGGTTCGGTGTTGCGCGCTCTACCAACTGAGCCACGACGCCACGATGACTGTACAGTGCGACGGGTTCGAGTTGTATTTGCCCTGTCCTCCTGGCTAGAGGCTGCAGGATACGCGGCAAATACGGCTCGAACCCGTCGCACTGTACAGTCGTCGTGGCGTCGTGGCTCAGTTGGTAGAGCGCGCAACACCGAACCGAGTGGTCCGAAGTTCGACTCCTACTCGGGAAAGTGTTTTTCGCGCTTGACATTCCCTTTGGCCGCAGCTGGATGGCAGGTCAAATAGAAGTTAAACACGTCTCACCGCCGTTGGCTCGGTGGCTCTGGGCGTTGGGTCGCTTCCTGTTCTGGCTACGTGTCGGCACTCGGGGTTGTGGGTTCGAATCCCGCGTACCCCTCTGAGGTAAGGCCTCTGAAACTGGGATCAGGAAGTCTAACGCCCTTGACACCGCTCGTACCTCTAGGGGTAGGCCAATGGTGGTACGGGGATCAAATCTGTCGAATTGCGCGATAGGATCGCAGTCAGCAAAGCGCCGGTTCCCATGGAACACCGAAGCAGTTGGCTGCCACAGGGGGTAAAAGCCCTGTGCCTGGCGGGAACCGCAACCTCCTTCGGGAGGTTTACTGCCGCAAAAATTTTCTATGTTTTCACGCCACCCTTTCAATTGCAGAGCAAAATTTGTTTCTGAAAAGTTTTAAAAAATAATTGAAATAATTGTGATTATTTTGCGCAGTTGCAAGTTAATTTCCAATAATTTGGAATATATAGAAATCATTCACAATAATTTACTAAAAATCCTATTTCATCATGTAATTGAGAGAATAATTTGGATCAGATGTGCGTGTATTTTCTGAGGTCATTCCTTAAATTCGCGTGAATTTGTTTTGAATTCGTTTTGAATTCGCGTGAATTCGTTTTGAATTCGCGTGAATTAGTTTGAATTGGTGTGAATTTTGAATTAGTGGTGTACATCAAAATTCGGAGTTATTTACCCCTCGGTGTTGTCTGTACCCCCCTCCCCTTCCCTCCGACCACCACCGCTCGTCTAGCGGCCCCGGCCCGGCCCGGCCCGGCCCCCGGCCCCCCTCGACCGCGGGCAGAGCAGCAAGGCGAGCCACAGCAGCCCACAGCCGCCGCGCCGTGCGCAACAAAAGCTAGAAACAAAACGAGAGCGGTTCACCGCGAGAGAGAGAGTGAGAGCGTGAGAGACTGATGGTGAGACAGAGAGAGCAAAGAGGGTAGGAAAGAAATAAAAGATCCAGCCAAGTGCTGCTGTGCAAAACAGTCGAAGCAGGAGCGGCAAGAAGAAAACAACCCTCACATCGGAAACAATTTTTGGTAGAGCCATGCCAGCAGGAAGGCAGGGAGGCAGGGCTGGCGCTCCGGCACTGGGCTAGTGGACCGGAGCGGGCCGGACCGTCCCCGCCTCCAGCAGTGGTCGCGCGCTCTGGTTGGTGGAGACAGGGTATAAGCCGACGAGAGCTGTCTGACTTGTGTGCGCGCCGGCCCGGCCCGCGCCCCGGCCAATCTCCCGCGCGGCCCGAAACACCTTGCGCCTGCCTCCGCCTGCTCGGCCGGGCCGGCCACATCATGCCGTCAGCTGAATTCCGAACCGCTCTGTTCGCACGGCCCGCTGCTCCGTCCGGCTTTGGAGAGAGAGATACGCCCCGAGGACGTCGTCCAACGACGGCCACGACGCGGATCGGCGGCGACAGGCAGGCAGGCAGGCAGGCAGGCAGGCAGGCAGGCAGGCAGGCAGGCAGGCAGGCAGGCACAGGTGCGCGCGGTCCCGGTGGGGCGGCGCGGAGCTCGTGGTGTGGTGGTGGTTCGATTCCCTCCCCTTATCCCCGGACCCCCCTCCCCCCCCCCTCCAGCCCGCCGCCTGTCTCCTCTCTCCCTCCTCCTTGAGCCGTAATCGCATCCCCAATCACTCATGCGACAATGGATTCATTCTGAGTGGCGTGGCGTCGCGCGCCGCCGGGCCGTGATCCGCATAAAGGCGCTCCCGCCCACCACGCCTACGGCCGCCCCGCCCGGCCCCGCCCTGCCCCGCCCCGCCCCAGCACCACTGCCGCCCCAGCCGTCTTGGTGTTCTTTCGGAAATAATTCTCCATTCATGAATTCGCCAGGCTCGCCACCAATTTCGCTCTCTCGCTCTACTGCGACACGGGCGGCCCGCGCCGCCTCACCGGACGCGACGCGGCCGCGCCACAAATTTTTCCCCTGCATTTCCTCCACTTTTAATAAGCTGGATTATATCCCCTCGCCTTGGCGTTCTCCCCCGGCCGCGCGCCGCCTGCCTGCGCTTGTGATACCTCCCACCCACTGCCCCGCTACCATGCTCCTCCTCCTCCTCCCCTATTTAAGTTTCTTATGGGAGCCTTACTCGTATTTTTTTCCTCATTTCGTTTCGCTTTTCAGTCGGGGTCTATTCTTGCCACAGTTGTCTGAACTCGTCAGAAGCAGTCAAGCTCGGCTGGAAGCTGGAAATCATCAGTTGCTTCCCCGTTTTCCTCTCTTAAATACCGGTGGGTTTGCGTTTTCCTTGTCATCACGTAGCTAAACCTAAGAATGGAAGGGTCAAGAAGCAGGACTCTGTTGCGAGGATATGTTCTGCGAGAATCGAATTGGCAAACCCCTGCCTTCGCTCCTAGGCGGGCGCATAACAGGCTGAAGGCCTCGCTGAGCGTCTCAAATAAGTAATTTATTTTCGGTAAGCGGGAGGGAGGTATGGTGTGTAACCGCAACGCTCTAGGGGAAAACAGATGGCCTATTCATTTGGGTCCCAATCAACCTAAATTCTTAAATTGTTGCGGCTTATTGAACCTTTTACAGTTTACAGGTGTGCCCCTTTTCAAGTTGATGGAAGTGTATCGGGTCATACGTGAATCAGCACAGTCGGTGAACACATCTCTCTTTCTTTCTCTCTTTCTCTCTCTTTCTCTCTCTCTCTCTCTCTCTCTCTCTCTCTCTCTCTCGCACACTCCTGGCGACCCAGCCGGGAGCGGGAGCCTCCGCCTGAACGATGGTGAACGTTGAGTTATGCGATCGTTTCGAGGAGAGGAGGGGTGGCCCCGTTTGAATACGAGAGAGGATCACAGGGCACGACGTGGGGACGGCCGGAGAGAGAGAGAGACAGAGAGAGAGAGAGAGAGATGGGATGGTGAAGGAACAGAGGACGGTCGAGAGGAAAAGTGAGAGTGTGAGAGAGAAGGAAATTGGGAAAGAGGTATCGCACGCGATGCACAACACTCTATCCATGGCCGTGTTATGTCCGCTTCATTTCACCCCCACGGGGCGGCTACGGGCCGCGCCCAGCCTAGCCCAGCACCCCGCTGAATCAACTTGCCAGGCCCGCAATGGCCCCACCAATCCTTAAAAGTGCCCAAGGCGCTGTTACATGGCAACAAAAAAAAAAAAAAAAAAAAAAAAAAAAAAAAAAAAAACGGGGGCCGGATAAAGCAGAGTACGCATGTGACCTTGGAGGGTTTCTCCACGCTTCATAAAAGCTCGCGGCAAAGAGCGTTGTCCAGAAAAAAAAATAATCATAATTGAGGCGCCAAGGCGGAAATTGCCACCGTACTTCGCTTAGCGAAGTTTCGCGCAAACGGAAGCAACAGTAGCAGCAGCAAGAGCGGGCATAGCTGCGCGGGCGCGGCAGCGGGCTCAGCCGCAATTTTATGCACGTGCAAAATTGAGCTTCTTAAATCAGAGCATAGCTAGAAGCAGACGAGGCGGAAGGGGATGGTATGGGAAGGGGGCGCGGGCCATGGTGGGGTGGGGCGGGGCAGCCATATAATGCGCGGGCTGAAAGCAAGAGGGAAAGAAACGAGCGTCACGGGAAAAAACGTGCGAAAAATGACGATAATTTGCGCTCACCTTTGCGTCGTCGTCATGCTTATTCCCCGCCTTGAACCCCTTGCTTGCTCGCGTCCCCGCGCCACTTGCGCCCCCGTTCCGCAGTAAACTGCTGATCTATCTCCCTCTGGGCCGGTCGTTTAAGAGTATCACGTCGCAGTATGCGGGTTTGCCTACAGCCGCTCCGCAGCCGTGGCTCCTCAGGTAGGCCAACCCGCAACCTGCAACACTGCAGCTTGTTCTGAGAAACAGCCGGTACGTCTGTGAGCTCGCTGCCACTCGAGGGGGGATCACGATCATTCATTCAGACACATTGTGTACAATGTTTCTTTGACTTTTATGTATCCACATTTACTTTTGATTTTCATTTTACCAGGAAAATTTCTGTCACTATTTGACAAATTTGGATCTTTAACCATCATTTCAATTTTATTTCGGCCTTTTGTTCATGTTTTCTCGCTTTTTCGGATATTTCTGTCAATGATTTTTTGAAGTGAACCTCCCTCCCCCCGGCGCTGCCACACTGCGTCTCACGCTGCTCACGCTTTTATGGACAGCAGCGAAAGCAGCAAAATCAGACCCGGGGGAGGGGGGGGGGGCAGCACAGTAGGCGCTTCGACATCTCGGCGATTGCTCGCAGATTTAGCTTTGGGGAAGAGAGCGAGAGAGAGAGAGAGAGAGAGAGAGAGAGAGAGAGAGAGAGAGGGAGGGAGAGAGAGGGAGAGCATGTGAGTGTGTGCGTCACCCTGAGGCCGCATGCTCCTCCACTCTCCACTCCTGCTCTGCAGCGGCACCCAATAGAGGCGCCGGCCGCTGCACGGCCGACACAATTTCACAGCTCATTATTTTTGGCCCGTTATTTCCCGCGCTCGCCCTGCAGGAGGCGGCGCGCGGGGTGGCGTGGCGTGGCGTCGCCCAATTGCCGCCAATCCTATTCCGTGGGGCACTAGTGCTGGCGCTGGCCGTAATGCCCTTGCCGGCCGGCCGTACTAAATTCGAACAAAACTTGAAAGCATTTCCAGTGCTATTGCCGGGGCACCTGCAATGGCGGCGGGGTAGCGGCAGCAGCGTGTATTCAAGTTATTTCGACTTCATTTCCGACGCGCTCATTTCACTCTCCTGTGTAACATTTTTTCCCCCGCCGCGCGCGCGTTTTGCTTCCCGTCGCAGTCCTCTCTGCTCATGCCATGCCCCCACCCGCTCGCCCCCTCTCTCTCTCTCTCTCTCTCTCTCTCTCTCTCTCTCTCTCTCTCTCTCCTGGTCCCCGCCGTCGTGCTCTCACGCTCACGTTTTGCGCCCCAATCAGAAAATGAAACTTGCAAAACTTTTCCTTCTGTGTACCGGGCAGCGTAGGGCAGGCGCGCCTAGGCGGGGCGGGGTGGGCCCCAGGCGGTCCCAAGTCCTAACCCGGACCCGCCCACTAGTCAGTGGGGGCTCAAAAGTTTCGGATAGGGTCTGCGAAATCAACACCTCTTCCCGCCGCCACGTCCGCGTGACCCCTCGGCCTCGGCCCCCGGCAACACCGCGCCGACTTACCTGCCAATGAGCTCAGCACCGCCTCAAGGGCCTCAGGTCGAGGGAAAAAAATCAGGAGGAATCGTTTAAATGAAAGAATGTTTTCGATAATGTATTGCGTAAAACGCCGCACCATATTTTATTTATTCCCGCACTTTGACGGGCGCGGCTAAACGTTATGGTGAATATACGATCTGGCATCGTGGCAGCAACGCCACACACTACTCAGCCCAGTCATGATTGGGCTAGTAGCAGTCTTTCTACACTGCAAAAGGTAGATTATTGGGGCAATCTTAGGAAGTATCTTCGCTTCATTAGGGTACGAAGATCGTACTCCGTTTTCTTTTAACGGAAGTATTGTCTCAGGTATTTAGGCTAATCAAGGCTATCTGTGTAATCCGGCCGACACTGCCTCCGGTATTTCTCACCGTGGGCACAGAAGCGAAGTATGAAGAAACGTGAAAAACAATCCAGGATAAAGAATTGGGAATAGCTCGACGGAGCACGGCTTACAGCAGGCAAGACTCCTATGACCAACCCGCTTTGCCTCGCCTCAAAGTAACGTCCTTCAGAACAGAGACGAATCGAATTGCCACTGCCTCTTGGTTTGCATGCAGAGAGAGAGAGAGAAAGAGAGAGAGCTGAAAGCAGCAACAAACAGCAAAAGCTCTTCCACAAGTTGGCGGCGCTCTGCATGCCAAAGCAGCCAGGGACGAATTAATCGTAGCACTTGCGCATTTGACGCAAATAAACCAATCGTTAAATTTATCGAAAAGCGAAGGACTCATTCATCATGTTTTCTTCTTCTTTTTTTCAGGTGAGTCGGCCCTGCTGGGATTATATGCAGAAATGCAGTGTGCAGCGCTGGTGAGTCATATTGCGCGCACGCGGTCTGCTGGAGCCGGTCTGGCACAGGCCTATGGTCTGCTGGAGCGAGGTGGCTGCTTCAGCAGCGGGGTAGGAGCCCGGCCCGGCCAGGCCAGGCCCAGCTGGCTGCACGGCCGTCTAGTGCCGCACTGGGCCCGGCTGGGCTGGGCTGGGCGCACAATTCCAATGCCAATTAGGCCGCCCGGCCCGCTAGTAGTTCCATGGGCGAGAGAACCAAGGGCTCTAGGAGAGAGAGAGAGAGAGAGAGAGAGAGGGGGGGGGGGGGGGAGAAGGCTAGAACTAGCACGATGTGCTTATGCCAGTCTGGCCTGGCCGGGCCGGGCCGGGCAGGGCTGGGGCACCTTGGTGAAGAGCCCCACAGAGAGTCTGCACACAGCGCGCATAGTGGCCGCCGAGCACCCCGAGGACCAGTCGATCTATAAACACCCATTGAGTGTTTGCTATCCCCGCGCGCAGCCCCGCGTGGCCCCGCCCCGCCCAGCGCGCCCAATGGCGGGATTATACAAACGGCCCTCTTATTAATACTGAGCTGCTGGGGGCTCTTTAGTGAATGAGAGTAAAAATTAACAGGCGGGTCGGGGCGGGACGGCTCGGCTGGCCAGGCGGGCACCTGTTGTCGAGCCGCATGTGTCTCGAGTGGCGTCCTGCCGGGCTGGCCCTGCAGCTGCCGGCCGGTGCCCCGCCCCGCCGGGGTAATAATACCGTACAACAATCATCACTCGCGCGGGCTTAAGCGTTTTCATAAGCGTTATGTTCCACGAGAGTGTTTCATCAGGTAATTGTACCACCTCGCGCTGTCGCACGGGGTAATAATACCGTAACAATCATCACTCGCGTGGGGCTTAAGCGTTTTCATAAGCGTTACATTCCACGAGAGTGTTTCATCAGGTAATTGTACCACCTCGCGCTATCACACGCCACGCCCGCTGCGCTGCGCTGGGAGCTTGCTGCGCGATGACTCACCTCGTGTGTGTGTGTGTGTGTGCGTGAATGTTGTAAATACTCGGGGAAACCAAAGTGTGCACAGGTATTTATTATTTACTACTTTACTTCGAAGTATTTAGCAAATAGTGTGTCCATGGATATGTATGCAGTATATACTGTGCACATTTCCGTGTACACGCAATTCGCTCAACCTTTGCATATGTTCGCGCGCGCGCGCACACACACACACACCACCACCACCACCACCACCACCTCCTCCACACTTAAAAAAAAGTACTGTGGGCTGTTGTATATTTAAGGTCACCCAGGACCGAAATTACTATATCAGAAACTAATTAGATTTTTTTTTGCTTTTTGTGTTTGACAAGAAACCTTCTCACCCACAATCCCCACTCTGTAGCTCAAAAGGTTCCTGAGTTATTGCGAAGAATGTGTAATTTCAGAGGTCGACCATTTGAAGGCTATGCGCATTACATTTTGTTCCGGAAAGTTGGGTCTGTGATTTTCTTCATCATAAAGGTATAAACTACTTTTTCTATTGACCGGATACTTGACATTTGACATTCGAAAAGAATCAGAAATTTCAAACTTTTAAAATGTTCAAAATTTAAGATATTTGGTGAATTTTAAGAGTTTTTAAAAAAAATATATTTGTTTGGGGGTGAAATTTTAAAAAAAGGAGTCAAAAGATTTTGTTTGTCTTGCCTCAATTAAGAAAATGGGTTTAGACCCAATGCGCATGGAATTTTTTAATCATCCAAATGTTTACGTACCTTTGTTTTTTTTTTTTTTTTTATTTTTATTTGGCTAACACTTTTCTTTGACATCATTTTTATTTGAAGGTGGTCATGTTATACCAAATTTGAATCGTTATCAAACAACCAGTAATTTCTATTGAATACTTTTCAGTTTGGTACTCTGTATGTAAAAATTGAGATTTTTCATCAAGTTATCCAAAATTTGTTGATAATCTTGAAATTTTCAGTCCTGGGTGCCCTTAACGCTGCGTTGTTCACTTCTTCCACTCAATCTAGATGTCTGCTTTTTTCTATAATTTGGTCGCAATCATCTGCGAGCATCCCTGTGCTCTAAACGTCACGCCAGCTGCGTCATGATGAATAATAAGGTGCCACACGTTAAATTGTAATCACATGCCTCAGCGAATGAATGCGGTGCTCTGCAAGGTAATGTAGAAAGTTGGTAACCTGTGTGTGTGTGGCGCGCGCTGCACCGCACCGCCCCCCGCAACAACAGGCCGGACAGAATCAGGGCAACTCGTTACGAGACAACACGTGCGCGACCTACGTTTCCCTTCGTATTGGAGCCCCGTGTGCTCGTGCGTGCGTGTGTGCGTGTCCATGACTGTGACTCACTCTCTCTGTCTCTCCCTCTCCTCCCCCACCCCCCCATTCTCTCTCTCTCACTCTCTCTATGTGTGTGCAAGGGGAGGGGTGAATGCTCGGAGCGGGGCGTCAGCAGGCTTCCCAAGTAATCAAGTCGCTCAGTAGAACTTGTGTCGTTAGCGGGAATTTCAGGTCAGGCGGGTTGCGCGCCGCCCCGTCCCGCCGAGCTACACGAGCGAGGCGTCAGACGGGGAGAGAGAGGGTAGCGGGATAGCAGCGATACAAGGGTCCGATAGGCGGGGCGGGGCGGGGCGAGGCGGGGCGAGGCGAGGCGCCGCTGGTGGTGGTGCGCGTATGTTGGACGCTTGCTGCTGCTGCTTTGCTCCCCGAGATTGTCTCGGTCGGTGCAGGGCGGTATGGTCGGTGCTGCGGGCCCCGCCCCACCCCGCCCCACCCCGCCCCACCCCGCCCCAACCCGCCCCACCCGCCCCACCCTGCGCCGTCCCACCCCATCCCGCCCGGGGCGCCGTGTGGATGCGCACAACTGGCTGCGGAATGTGAAATCTCACCCTAGTGATGACCTAACTTTTAACAGGTGCTCTTTTCTCTCCGCCAAGTTCCTGTTTCTTTTTAGTTCTTTTTCTTTTTTTTTTCGTGCTCTGAGTTTGTGTGTCATGCGAACATTTTTCCAAATGTATATTTATCAAATAAGCCAGCACGAAAATAAAATTTTACGCACCGTAACTCGTGAAAAATGCATAAAATTATTGGAAAAAAGATACTTTGTACATCAGTTTTATTCGGTTTTGTTAAGGACATATGTGGTGTCTCATTTTCCTTTAAATCAAAATCGTCTCTAAAATCGCGAGTCACGTTCACGTTCGTTTTCAGATGAGTCGGTTTAGCCTGGCGCTATGAAGCCTCAAGCGACTAAACGAATGTGACGTTTCAACGAACGTGACAGGCACCCCCTTCTCGAGTGACGACGCATTTTAATTGGAAAACCACGTGACAATAATATATTTGAGAGCGCATGCACTGTTAGGAAAAAAGTCGGAAATTCACATCACCTCCGTTGTGAAAAAAGTTGCCAGAACTCTTCCTTAAATTACAACAATCCTCTGTATTTAAACCAAAACACTTCGGGAAATTACAAGTGTCCTCTGTATTTTAAACAGAACTCTTCGGGAAATTACGACTCGTCTCTGTATTTTAATCACAACTTTTCATGAAATTCCAACAGTCCTCTGTATTGAAAATAGACTGGCTTCAAAAATATCCCACTTTGAGGCAGCTAAAGGGTCATTTTCTGATTACGGAGAAGTGTTGGGATTTCACAATCGTTCCGTATCGAGGAAGTGCTGGGAAATCACAATAATTTTTTAACAGTGTGCACAGGAGGAGGATAGGCACTCGGATCTATGAGGCGCTCGCTGCAGTGGCCGCGCCCCTCTCCCCGGCTCAGGCTGCTGGCAATATTCACGACCATGATTTGTTCCCCTGAGGGGGGGGGGGGGGTCCTGTCCCACCCCGCCCCGCCCCGCCCTGTGTATTTGGTATATATGAGCGCCGCCGGCCGCCCCACCCGACCCCGCCCGGCCCCACGCACTTGGCTGCCATGCGTGGAGCATCGGCGAGTCAGGGCACCGAGATCACATCGATTTCCTGCGGAAATAAAGTTTGGAGTATTCTTTGAAGGCGCCGAAAGCAAGGGGGCGCGCGAGGCGGGGGGAAGCACCGGGAGAATGGGTGTCATGAATATCGAAGAGCATGAGAAAAGCGGAAGCAGGCGCGGGGCGGGGCGGGGCGGGGCGGGGCGGGGTGGGGCGGGGCGGGGCGGGGCGGGCCTCTCACTACGCCGGCCCGCAGCTTTTGTTTTATTATTTGAAATTGCTTTTTTCTCCCCTTGTGTTTCATACTTTGGCCGGCGGGGCGGGGCGGGGCGGGGCGGGGGTCGCTCCCGCTTGTTCGTACGAGACGCCGCCACCTCCGCCGACTGCTCGCAGGAGCCGAAGGGGTTGAAACAGGGGATGAAGAAGTAAAAGTAATATCGTTTGAATTGGAAATCTGTCACACCTGTTCGCGCGCGGACGTGTTTGCAAGGCAAGTAGGGGTTACCATATCATTTTCTTTTGCCGTGTAAATCAGTCCTTCGCCCCGCCCCGCCCCACCCCGCTGTCCTGCCTCCTGCTTGCCGCATTCCTCTGCCCCCTCTCGTATTTCTGATTTAAGCGAGGCGTCTGCCCCCTGTGCTAAGAATATTAATCAAGGTGGCCTTGCCTCTCTCCGTCCTCGAATTTTCACCTCGCTCTCTTTATCTCTCACTTCTCTCTCTCTCTCTCCCCACCCCCTTTTCCCGGTTATCTCGCTCATCCCTGCACTGTACAACCGCCTTTGCTCTCTTGTCAGCCGCGTCTTTTCGTGCTTCCTCTCTGAACGCGCTCTCTGTCTGAGCAGTGCCTACTTCCTACTTTTATTTTCCCTGCCGCTCTCTTTTTCGCATAAAATCATCCGCCACTTATGCCTCAGCCTGCCCCGGCCCCGGCCCCGGCCCCGGCCCCGGCCCCGGCCCCGGCCCCGGCCCCGGCCCCGGCCCGCCCCACGGACGGGTTGTACTACATGTCAGTGCAAAGTGCAGACACTTTGCACCCCCCCCCCTCTCCCCCCTCCCCCATGCCCCGCACACTGACGCGCTTCGACGTTCTTCCATTTTTCGCACGCGCTTTTTTTCTTCATCTCTTTCGCTCATCATCATCTCTCTCTCTCTCTCCCTCCCCCTCTCTCCCCCCCTCTCTCCCCCTCGCTGCCCTTGAACTGTGTCGGCCCTCACCTCGCCCCCCCGCCCCGCCCGCGTCAGCCTCGGGGGGTCTCCGTCGGGCGCTGGTCGGACTAACGACATACTGTCTCACCTCGCCCCCTCCTCCTCCCCCCCCCCCCACTCCTCCCCCGGGGCCGCCCCTCGCCGCCACCCGCCGCTGTCGGTGCTTTCGTTTGATACGTGATAGGAATCATCCGCCGAGGTCCCGTCCCGGAGAGTGAGAGAGAGAGAGAGAGAGAGAGAGAGAGAGAGAGAGAGAGAGAGAGAGAGAGAGAGAGAGGGTAGAGAGTCGAACCTTCCCTTCTCGCGTAGACGACCGATTTTCGCTCAGCTGTGTGTTATGTGTCAGAACTGCGAACAGCCCATCTCCGAGTGGGTCCTGAGCCGCATGCAGTTGGAATGCCAACACGGGGGACGCAGAGGGTGGCGGGGCGGGGCGGGGCGTGAGGGTGGAAGTCGCGCACTAGACGCACACCACGTCGTTTATGAGGTAGGCGACGCGCTGCCGGGGCGCGGGCGGGGCAGCGTGCGGCGGGGTTGAGCCGGGTGGGGTGGGGTTTGGGTCGGGTGGGGTGGGGCGGGGCGGGGCGGGGCGAGGCGGGAGTCAACTAGAGGTTCCCGCCCTCTTCACTTCACTCCTCGCCGGCCGCTTTTGTGACTGGACGCTCCCTGCCTCCCCTGCTGCTGCCCATCTCGCAGACCAGCGCGAGGGGCTTCTGTTCTGCTCCCGATAGTGCCACGCCAAATCCCTTCATCGCTCGCTTACTTCTTCTCTCCCTGCCTTCCCATCCCTTTTCCAATTTCCTCGGGAGGAGTTTGCTCTGCTCTGGCCCCGCTCCGCCCGCGCGCGCTGGCCGCTGGCTGTAATGATTGCCTGTTGAGTTATTTCATCTTCGCCCCATCTGGCCGTTATAGTTTGACAGGGCACGGTCCGGTCCAGTCCGGCCCGGGGGGGAGGGGAGGCTGGACGACAGCCCGGCCCGCACCCCACTGCTGTCCAGAAACACGCCGCACTGCAGTGGAATGCGCCCGCCTCATGTTGAACCTGAGTTCACTTTGGAGCGCGTTTCCATTACGTTGTTAAAATGATGAGGATCAGAAACTCACAAAAAAAGTATCCAAAACTCTTCGTGTCTCTTTTTTTTTTCTTTCGGTAAATCACAACTTTTTTTTGCTCTCAAAAATTGATTAACTTTAGTCGTACGACGAATGGTCTACAATTGTTACAAATTAAGATAGAAAAATTGTCGATTCTACAGCGCGATGGACCGTTGGGCTTTCACAGTTGCTTCGTTTCAAGCAGATGCTGGTATACGCATTTTTAACAGTGTCCTGCAGCTTAGTAAATTAACAAAATTCTTCCGTAATTTTTTATTTATAGCAGTTTTACCTATATTGTAAATTTACGATCGGTATCTTCAGTTTTCGTAAGCCCATTGGCTCGGCTATCCCATTTAATAATGATAAAAGCAGTCGATCTCAAGTGTCATAACAGTTTCATAATTTTACAGTTTCGCGTTGTCGCTTTGATCCATTTCCATTTCTCATGGATAATTTTTCCCGTAACGCACTAATACACTGGAAAAACAAAGGTAGGACTTAATGCCTTTCTAGGGGTGTGAAATTTTAATGCCTTTGCAAAGGCACGAAATTGTCCAAAGGCATTAAAATTTAACACCTTTGGGCAGTTTTAATGCCTTTGCAGGGGTGATAATTTTTTATGCCTTGGTAAAGGCATTAAAACCCTTCTCGTCCAACCTTTCTTTTTCCAGTGTATTTCTCAGAGATTGAGAGTTTATTTTGCGTTTCCCCGAAATTTTCAAAGTTTAAGACAAAAAAAAATAGAAATGCTGTGCATATTCGTGACTCCTGACGACGCGACGGGATAGGGAGCGCCCTCTACTGGAGCTTCCAGCCAGCCTGCCTCGCTCCGTCCGGGGGGGGTGCTCAGAGCGGGACATTCATCCCATTTAATCCCCCCCCCCTCTCCCCCCATCTCTCGTCGTTCGTTCCCTACAAGTCCCGCCACAGGCTCACGACTCCTCTCACCTGACCATAATATCATCAAGAGGAGCTAATCGTTTTTAAAATCCTCCCGGGCGGGCCTGCCACTCCCTGCGCGGGGGCCTCCTCCCCTCCCCCCTCCCCTTCTCCTCAATGGGGGAAGCGTCGTTGCCTTGAGGGCATCACGAGGGGGATGTGAAAGCATTACATAAATCGCGACATTAGAGAGCGGAGGGTCCAGAGGAAAGGGCGCGGGTAGTAGGAAAGGGATCCGGGCCGGCAGGACTGCGCGTTCCGCCCCGCGCCCCTCCCGCCACCCACTCCGCACACATCCCATCCTGCCTCGTGCCAATCCGACTGCTGGCGATAATTGACGCGGCAAGCAGAGCGAGCGAGATAGAGGCGGGTCAGTCCAGGAGAGAGGAAAGTGAAAGAGAGAGAGAGACACAGGCGAGGCGAGGCAGTTCAGAGGGAGCTCCGGTCAGTCGTCGCTGTCGATCAAAGAGCCGTGATGGTGATGGGATATGTATGTGCCGCTCAGTTTGACCAGGGATTACCCTCCCGGGCTCCGGATTGCCTCCGACGGGCCGCGCCCCGCCGCGCCCCGCCGCGCCCCGCCGCGCCCCGCCGCGCCCCGCCGCGCCCCGCCGCGCCCCGCCGCGCCCCGCCGCGCCCCGCCGCGCCCCGCCACGCCCCGCCACGCCCCGCCACGCCCCCGAGCTGGTGCCTTACCCGCGGGCGTCCGCGCCGCGGTCCAGAGCCGCGCTCACGGTCAAAGGGAACAGTCTGCGGAACGCTCTGAAAGCATGGGGTGCCAACATCACAACGGGGAAAAAAAAATTGGGACGAAACGCGCTCGTGCGGCCTGTTATTCGCGAGACCGCCCCTCGCAATGACAGATCTACTGACATGCACGGTAAAAAAAATATCTGATTTCTTGAGGGAAAAGGTAAAACTTTGAGGATCTCACATAATTTGAGGAAAACTCATCATATTTTGAAAGTCTCCTCAAAAAATGGGGGAAGTCTCTTTAAAAAGTAATGAAATTTTCCCTAAATTTTTGAGGAGACTTCCTCAAAATATGAGTTTTCCTCAAATTATGTGCGATCCTCAAAGTTTTTCCATTTTTTCCTATAAAAATCAGACATTGTTTTTAACGTGTGCGCAGCGGATAACGACCCGCTGGTTGTTGGCTACTAAATCGGTGCATGTGGGTTCGCGTCCAATCAGACCTCCGCAGTATTTTTCACAAGTTACGGCTGTTCAAGTTGGCACCTCTATGGTTCGCGTGTGCTGACGTCAGGGATAGGTGTTCATCTCTCACGCAGCACCGAGTGCCCCGATGCCTTCCTTGAACACCTATGAGCTGTCCCCTCTCTCTCTCTCTCTCTCTCTCTCTCTCTCTCTCTCTCTCTCTCTCTCTCTCTCTCTCTCTCTCTCCCTCTCTCCCTCCCTCCCTCTCCCTCCCTCTCTGACTACCCGTCCGTTCCCACCCGTCCTCGTCGCCGCTGGCTGGACCCGCCCCTGCCCTGCGCCGAGGAGGAGGCGTGGAAGGCGACGCGGGATCGTTTCGGTTGCAACGACGTCATAACGCGCAGAAATCGGCACCTCCAGCAGCGAGGCAGCAGCGGTGGCCGTGGCGAGCGGCACGGGGAGGGGTACCCCGGCGGGGAGGGGGTGATCGTTGGCGGGGGATTGGGTAGGGCCGAGCAAAGGGCCTATTCGGCGGGGCGTTCCGCGCGGCGTTTGCAGCCCGATATACAGGGTGTCACACTATTACGACCCGCACCGCCGCGCTGCCCGCTTTAGGAGCTCTCCTGTGCACCGGCAAGGCGCTTCTCTCCTCCTCCTCCCCGGTCCTCTTCTCTCTCTCTCCTCTAGTCAGCCCGGCGTTGACCCCTTGTCGAAATTTTTCCCGCCCCGCCAACGTTCCTCCCTGCAGCGAGGGTAGGGTTGGTGGGGGCCAGCAGTGGGGCCTTTGCCCCCCCGGGCCCCGGGGTGAGTCCAAGCAAGGTGCAGGTTAAGGTGAGGAGGGCAGTGCCCAGGTGGCGTCCACCGGGCCATCAGCACCGGCCCCGGCCCTGGCCCTTTAAAACGCTGCACGCTTCACAAAGCAAGAAGGAAAGACTTGACCTCTTTTATATTTTTTGTTTTCGGGGTATTTACGTATTATTGTTTTATTTCAGACTACTCTTTCTTTTTACCGTTACGGATACAAAAAAAAAAAGAAAAAAAAATGTGCCCCGCTGACGGGCAGCCATCTGCACGGAAGATTCTTAGAGCTGCAGCGCACGCCGTACACCCGTGTGTCCTTTTTTCTTCTTCTCTCTTCTGTCCCCCCCCCCTTTTTTTTTCTTCTTCTCGTCGTCGCTCTCGCAATAAGTCATCTTTTTTTTTCTCTCCCTTTGACTCCGCTTAGCGTCCGCGGCAGGTGGCTATTGTCGGACTCAAACAAGCGCTTGTCTGATTGGAGGACGTGACTTCCAGCCTCTTCACCGGGGGTTCCACCCCTCTACCACCACCCAGCAGCACATTCCAGACCTGAGTCAGGCGCTCTGTGCGGACAAGTTAATCAGATATGCTGTTCCATCTTTCTGCGCCTTTCAGATCGCCGCACCCCACCTGAGTCTTTGGGGCCTCGCAGTGGTGCAAAATATGAGTAGGCCAGAAATCCTTAGAATACACCTGTGTGAGGTAGACGGGTACCTCCACCTCGCTACTATAGTCATCGAGGGGAAAAGTTTTGTACACCTTGTAATTAAGGAAAATTCAGAGAAATGTAGAAAATTTGGAAAAATGTTGAAAACCTAAAAGGGGCAAATTTACATAAATTCACAAAAAAAATAGAAACATTCAAGGATACATATTTCAACAATTCATCAAAAGTGCACAAAACTGCAGAAGGAAATAAATCAGAAAAATTCACAAAATTTGTACACTTAAAGTCAGCCTTGTTTTCCCCTGCTTGATAGGCATCCTCTTATTTGTAAGTGGGCACAGGTGTATTCGCGGGATATTTTGCCGACTTTTCTAGCTACACTATGGCACCCGCATTCCTTTCCCGCGCAAAAATGCCGGCGGGCAAAGAGCCGCTTTCCCTCTGTTTTCTGAATCACGCACTTTTCCTCGCCATAATGCACCCTCCTTTGTCGGGTCGTGCGCGGCCCGCGCTTGGTCCAGCCAGGCCGCCCCTTAAACCTCTGCGAATGAGGGCCGGGTTGGGGAGGAGAGGAGAGGGAGAAAAAAGCGAAAAGGGAATTATTTATTCTGTTGCGAATTTCAGTGGCCGGAGCGAGTGTGTGCGCCTGACCGCAGCAGGGGCGGCGCGGGGCGGCGCGGGGCGCGGGCCGACTGTCCACCCGTTGTCTGTTTTATACATTCCTCTCTTTTATTCCATTTTCTCCGTCTTTGTCAGTTTTTGGCTCTCCCTCGCACTCGCGCTCTGCGCCTCTCTCCACGGGGGTGGGTAGGGCAGGGTAGGTGGTGGGGTAGGGCAGGGCAGGGCAGGGCAGGGCAGGGTGGTAGGGGTGTTACTTCCTGCTCCGCCCGTTTCCTGTTTTCCTTGCAGCTTTTGTCCCCATTTGCACGCTCTATCTCTGTCTCGCGTCCTTTTTTTCTTTCCTTTACTTTTCTCTCTCGCTCTCCGTCTCTTTTAGCTCTCTCGCTCGGTCGCTCCCCGCATTTATAGAGACGCAACGCTGTCAATAACGCGCGCGTCGCGTTGCGCTAAAATAAGGAGCGACTGCGGGGAATTATCGGGATGTTGTCCCTGTATTGTCCCTCGTCGTGGTGCTCGGCCCGGAGCTGTGCTGCTGGAAGCACAACGCATCGAGTCTTATTGCGGCCTCCCAAGAGGTGTGCTCTATCACAACCCGAAAAGAGCTGAAAAGCTAATACTTAAGTGTTCGCGGACTGCTTGCGATTTTAAAGAAAAATGCCCTGTTGTTTCACAAAAATGTGCGTATTTCTTCTGAGATCACCACGACATTGTCTCAACAGCCGTGTTCTTGAAAATCTCAAGTTCACGGAAACTCGGGAACACGCGCTGTCTCGGTTGATCACTTTCGAACCCCATATTCTCCTGTCCCTTTCTCTCCCTCCCTCTCTTTTGCTCCGGCTCGACCCAAACAACCCGGCGCGCGCTGCTCCAAGTCCGAAAAGGAAGCGACCCCATTAAGTAAATCTCATATTGTTTGCTAAGCCACCGAGAAAGACAGAGAGAGAGAGAGAGAGAGAGAGAGAGAGAGAGAGAGAGAGAGAGAGAGAGAGAGAGAGAGAGAGAGAGAGAGTAGGTGCGAGGAGTAGGCGCGCCAGGACGCACTGAGTGCACCGCCGGGCTGGCCTACAAGTCCAGCCTCAGAGGTGGGCAGGGCAGTAGCAGAGCAGGCTGTGCGAGGTCGGCCCGGGCGCGCGGCGGGCGGAAGAGGGGCATTTTAGGAAATAGGCTTTCCTGTGTAATGGGGGACGCTCCGCTCTGCTCCGACCAGCGCCACCCCGCCCCGCCCCGCCACGGAGCTGGTGGGCAGCTCGCCAGCCGGTAACGGAGATGGGGGAGGGGGGTGGAGGGAGGGAGTAGGGCAGGCGAGGGGGTACAGAGCAACCCGCATGACATCTTAATCTCGCACACCCCTAATTTCTGCTTAGCGTCACATCGCCTGCTCCTGCTCCCCCACCCCGCCCCACCCCGCCGCGCCCCGCCGCACCCCGCCCCGTTCAGCTCTCTCTCTCTCTCTCTCTCTCTCTCTCTCTCTCTCTCTCTCTCTCTCTCTCTCTCCCCCTCCCCCCCCCCTCCCCGGTGCAGAGCGCGTCGTTTTGAGGCGTCGCGGTGCAGCGCGCTGTGCGCCGTGCTGTGCCGTTTGTCCGTGAAGCAGGCAGCGCCGGGGCGGGGCGGGGCGGGGCGGGGTGGGGTGGGGCGGTGGCGGCGGCGGTGCCACCTCATGCGTGAACGCTAGGCGTTATAAATCTTGACCCCGCCGGGCCCGGCCCGGCCCGCGGCCCCGCCGCTGCGGAGGGGCAGGAGGATGAGGGCGGAGGGGAGGGGGGGGGGGGTCAGATTAATTTAATTGTTTGTCGCACGACCTTCCTCCCTCCCGCTCCCCACTACTCTTTCTCCCCTGCCTCTCCTTACCCCCCCCCCCCCTCCTTCTTCTCCGCTCCCTCGCTCCGTGCCCTGCAGCTTACGTGGCAATCACCCGTGCCTTTCCCCTCCCCCCACCCCTTATTTCTGCCCCTGCTTCATCCTCACCTACCTCGATCAGCAGGAAGTAGAAAGACTGATGAGTGCGGCGCGGAGCGGGTCTCTTATTCTCTCCGTCACTTTCCACCCTGTGGAGCGGAAGCGCCGCTTCTTCCATCTTTCCACCGCCCCTCTCTCTTTTTCACCCTTCCTCGCTTACTATAATTCGTAGGAAGTTTTAGTTTGCAGTTTTCGTGTTTCTTACACCCCTCACACCCCATCCCGCCCCACCCGTATGCCGTATTATTCGCTCTTCTTTTCTCCCCATGTCCGTGTCCGTCCTGTAGATTTGTCTCTTTCTCTCTCCCTCCCGTGTGTCCGCCGCCGCGGCCCCCCTCTGCCATCAGCACCGTCCCCGCCGCGGCCCGGGCAGGACAAATCGTTATTTGAGTGTGCTGATTCTAAAGCAGTTCCGAGGGGATTGGCCAAATCTCTTTGGAGCATGGGAGCGGAAGTGTCGCTGCCAGTGTAGTCGGTCAAACTATCGTCATGTACGGCTGCCCTGGATTTCTTTCCCCTGCTCACGCCCTCCCCAACCCTCAGAGCTCCTCTCGCTCACTTTCTCGGTCTTGCCGGCTGCGGTGTGGAGATGGTGGCGGACAGGCGGGGCGGGGCGGGGCGGGGCGGGGCGGGGCGGGGCGGGGCGGCGGCAACAGACGTGCAACTTGTGTTCGCCTGACATCTGACGTTCGACGCTCCGAGTTTCTTTCAGAAAGTCTGGAGGCCAAGCGGACAAGCAGCAGCGCGCAGCCGTGGCGGCGCTGGCCAGGGTGGGCGGCGGGCAGGCGGGCCGCGCAGCCAAATGGCAGCAAAGCAGCAGCAGAGGTCAATCGGCGAATAACACAAGCCCCCCCTCCCCTCCCCCCGATCCACTGACATCCAGAGAAAGCGGAGCAAAATGAGAAGAGGAAACAGAAAGGAGCGCGCGCGCGCACACACACACTGCGCGCCCCGCGCTCCACACACACACACACACACACACACACACACGTCAAGGAGCGCGGCCCTGTACGCACATGTGTGTGTATCTGTCAGTGAGGCGGGGCGGTGAGTGTGACGTCAGGGCGGGCAGAATCGAGCGCGAGCGCCCTCTCACAAGTTGTTGTCGCGTCCCCTTGCTCAGGTTATTTCCACCAGCAGGAGCGTGCAGCGGGCTGGGAAGGACTCTGCCGAGCTCAACACGCCGCCGTTGTCACTTTGCCTGGAAGCGCTTTTATCCTGTCCTGCATTCCTGGTACTACCCCCCTCCCCCCCCCCCCCTTGCTGGCTTCCCCCTCCTCCCTCTCCTCTTTCCTCCTCCTCCCCCGCCCGGCCGAGCCTTTTCTTCTCTCCCCGCGCTTGTCCTTGTCGTGGAGCTCACTTCGCAGGATGACAAAACCTTTCTCAGCTTTCTTCCCGGAGTCCCGTTGAATTAAAACGCGAATGAGTCAACTGCGGTGGTCCTGCGGGTGGTGCGACTGTGACTCCGCGTCTCAAGGCTCAATAATTCATTCTTCTCTAAAGTAACTTACTGAGTTTCTTGAAACGTTGACATTTTTCTTGTTGAAGCAGGGCCGCACAGTATTTGATTGATTGATGCCGGCGCTCGATCAAGGAACCTTGAAAGTCCGTGCTGTGACCTCGGTCGAGGGGAACTTTGTAGGGTATGTTTGACACTCAGCATATGCCTGCCTGCTGGTCGCAGATGGCCGGAGGCGGCCCTACTGGAACGAGGAGTACCGCTGCTCCGCCAGTATCTCCAGAGACGGGCCCAGAAGCCTGCGACATTTTGCGGGAATATTGTCGCCATTACAGCAGCTTATTAAGATAATTACGGCATCGAAACTTCCCTCCCTTAGCTATTTCCTTTCTGGCCAGCAAAGTCATTTCCATGCGGCCAGTTCTCGAGATGGCTCAGGCATCTACCCCCCCCCCCCCCCCCAAAAAAAAAAAAGAGAGAGAAAAGAAAAAAAACATCCCATCCCGTCTCCCGTCTCTGTATGCTGAGTCTCAGCACACAGCCTCATTTCTCGGTCTTGTCTTTTCATCAATCGGTCCATCGCGCAATGTTTTCCTATATTTTGTTTTCGATTGCCGTTCGCTTTTACCGGGGAAGGGGGAATCAATCATAGGAAATGTGTACAGTGACTTTTTTTAACTGTTTTTTTTTTATAGTTTAAATTTTATGTTTTGATTTTTCTCCTGATTTTTCAAGGAAAATTTCTGTCACTTTTGATAAATTTTGATCTTTTACCTCCATTTCTAAGTTTTTCCAATTTCATCGCCGTTTTTTTTGTTGTTTATTTTTTCTCAATTTAGCGGATTTTTTGTTTATTTTTTCTTGTTATTTTTGTTTATTTTTTATTTTATTTTAAAATGATTTTTGGGACCATGCGATATTTTTCGAAGTGCCCCGCCCCCTCCCCCTTGGCTTTTACTCATGGACTTTGTACTTGATTGGTTGCAGGTGAGTGGTGGTGACCGTCCCCCGAGACCGCGACCGCAGCGTGGTGAGCGGACCGACTTGCAGATGTGTGAGTTGCAAACTTGAAAGAGAAATTTTGTCCCTCTGCCGGACAGAGTTTTCCTATTGGAAGTGATAATTTTTGACAGCAATTAATATTTTCTGAAGTGTAGCGGCGCGAGCGAGCAATGTGCCGCATGGCGTTTTCATTATCGCCGGCCCGGGGCTGTGGAATGTGGGGATGGGATGGGGCGGGGCGTGGCGGGGCGTCTGTCGCGCGACCAGTTGTAAAAAAGTTCCGGCCCCTCTGCCGCCGCGCCCCGCCCGTGCCTCCAATATCCCTGCCCCCCCCCCCCCCCCCCACACACACACACACCACACCCGGCCTGCTGGTGATGACGGCTGGAAGAGAGCTGCTATAGAAACTGCATCTCGCGGAGGGCGGATTGGTGAAGGGTGTTCTGGTTCAGTGGTCGATGTCCTCCACCACTCCTACAACCCTCCAACCAACCTTGCCGACACTAAACCGAACCGATCACGTATTTGAACAATGTAAAAAGCTTGCCAAGAACTTTAAAGCATTGTAAGAATGTTTGTATTCCAAACTTTTCCCTTTGCATTGCAAACTATTTGCTTCGTAAGTTACAAAGAAGAAGTTTGCAAGCTTACGAACTAATTCCACGGTAAAAACGATGTCTGATTTTTTGAGGGGAAAAGGCAAATTTTGAGGAGCGTCCGTACTTACGAAAAATTCCTCAGATTTTGAGGAAGTCTCCTCAAAAAATTAGGGATTTTTCCTTAAATTTTGAGGAGACTTCCTCAAAATCTGAGGACTTTTCTTCAATGTACGGGTACTCCTCGAAATTTTCCCTTTTCCCTCAAAAAATCAGACATTGTTTTTACCGTGTCTTTGCAACGTTACTAACAATTTTCTTTGCGGGGTGCGAAGAATTAGTTTGCAATGTGAAGAAAAATGTTCGTAATGCGACGCATTTTACAGTGCTTCCTAATTCTTTGCAATACGAAGAAGAGTTCTTCGGAAGATTTTTACAGTGAAGGTTTAAACTATATCTTTAATTTTGAGTCCTATCCGAGGGGGTTTTTACGTGGTAAATGTATCGTTTGAGAGTTGGGCCTTTTTTCCGCAAATATTTCGGGTATTTCACAGTTTTTCCCACCCAAAACCAAAGTTGTGCCAGTTAAAATGCCTTCCGGGTAAGGTTCAAGTAAAAGCGATCAAAAACGAATCACTTCGTACCTTGGGATCAATTTTAACCGGCATCGTTTGAGAGTTAGGCCTTGTTTTTCTCAAAAATTGTGGGCAATTGCCAATTGTGTTTTCATTTTTGTAGCTATGGGTGGTAAAATTTATTTCTCGAGGAGTTTTTTTTATTCCGAGAAAAAATGTGTAAGAAATGTTGGATTGGCCAAGAATGTTGGGTTGGCCAACACTTTGCACGTACCGAATCCATGGCACTGATGTGTTGTAGTGGGTGCTGTTTGAGTGTATGAGATCGGGTACGCACATGAGGGTCAACCGTTTGCGGTTTGGGTCAGGTTGAGGTCGAGGGTCGAGGCGGGCGTTTAATAACGAAACATATAGGTTTTAGTCTAAAATCGTGCCACTCTGTACAGGTCTGGCTGAGACTCCCTCGGTGCGAACACATTAAAAGCGATATTGAGTAGAGACTATTTTCAGGCCATGAGGAATGGAAGATTGCGATGTGAGGGAGTGGAGGTAATACCATCCGTCTGTCTAGAGGTAGAGAGGAGAGACATTGAGAGGGGTGAGCCTCGGGACGGGGAAGGTTAAGGGCGGGCAGGGGGGGGGGGGGGGTGCTCAAGGAAGGGCTGGGCCGCGGGATGCTTTCGCCTTGATTGATAAGTATGCTCTGCCGGCTCCTTTTGCCAGCGCGAGTCTCTGAGCAGGGCTGGGCAGGCCAGGGCCAGGGCACCCACAGGAGCTCATGCCCTCTCCCTCCTGCACAAGGCGAGTCACAGCGCGGCTCTGTCTCTCTCCCTCCCATTCCTCCCCTCCATCTTAATATCTCTCGGCAAATGGGTCACACGCCATACCCGCCTCATGCCATGCCGGATATTAGCCGGTCGACGGAGAAAGAAAATTTTTACTCCGTCTCTGGCGTCACCTTGCGTGGCTCCCTTCCGATGATCGCCTTCCTTCTCTCGACGGGAATAATGGCTCCGCTATTTCCCGTTTCCGGAATTCTTTCTGTCTCTGCCTTGCCCGCCCTGTGCCCTTGTCTCCTCGACCTAATACGATGTCTCGACGATCGAAGATTAGATACCAAACGCACCCAGCAAACCATGCTGATTAACGTACGAATGATATTGGAACAATGCGGCAAGAAGGAATTTTAAATCAAACCTCCCAGGAATCCTACACAAGTGTGTAAATGTCTTTGAAAGTATGGCAGGTTCCGAGATAAAATTGTTTTCAGGTTGATGTTAATATTCTTTTATATAGCTTTCACTCACTAATACTTGACTTGAGAAAACCAGATAACAATTGAAAATCAAGTGTTTTCAAGCCAACATACTTTAAAATATTCAGAAAATTTGCAGTAAATTGAGCCTTCATGCCCCAATTGAACACTATGTACTGAATACCTACAAAGGCAAATATTGGTGTGACTTTAAGTGTGTATACATGCCAAAGGAGTATCATTCAGCAAACAGTTTCTACTTGAGCAAGTCCACACAATTCACTGCACTCATGTCCATGTTAGCAGAAATATTTCCTGAATACTTCGAAGTATTTGGTTGATCTCAAATCATTGTACAATCTAAGCTTTCCAGAGCATTGTGGTCGCGCGTAAGTCTGAACCAGTACAACTGCATCTGTTTCCCTCCTGAGTACATAATAGGGCGCGCGCGCGGCACAAGGCTGCGGCCCGCCTGGGCCCGCCCCGCTCCTGGGGGCGGCACGGCACGGCAGGGCGGGGCCGCTTTCTCCTTACCTCGGGGAAACTTAGCCTCCCTCAGTAACACGTATCTAAATGCCCCGAGTCGTTAACAACAAGCTACCCGGGCCGGGCCGGGCCGGGCTGGGGTCAGAACGGGACGGCCAGCTCCAAACCGAACTCGCCCGCATTGCCCCCACTCCCCGCCCCTCTTTCTCTCTCCCTTTCATCCATGGCTCCATCTTTCTCTCCCTCTCTCCCCTTCTCCGCTCACCCCTACTTCAAGTCGGTGCGCGCCCTGGTCAAGATACTATGCAGGTGGCTTTACTAATAGTGGAGCAAACTTCGTGTGGGTGGGATCAACTCTTGCATCTTCTCCTTACCCCCTATCCCAACCCTTTCTCTCGCGACCATCCACCCCTTGCCTTTTAGGACGGGCCTAGAGTCTGTTTGCGGCCATAGAGCTGAGCTCCCTTTCGCAAGTCCCGTTACACAAGGGAAAATGAATGTGTGCACTTCCAGTCCGAGCTTCCAGCCCAAACTGTCTGGCAGATTTTAACGAGCTTAAACTAATCGCAACGAAAGCCTTGATAACAGTATATCGGAGGCAATTTCTTTCCCCTCATCAGCCGGATATGCATTTCGTCGCGCCACTCTTGCCAATTAGGTTTCACATGTGCGTGGCGACATCGAGTTCGCAGCTTGAATTTTATTACGGAGTACAGTAGCGAGTTAGGAGGGGGCCGCCGCCGCCTCCGCGGTATGGCGGCGGGCGATGGCGGGTAGCCGCCCGTCCGGACCCTGCCGGCCCAGCCCAGTCTGGCCCCGCCCCGCCCCGCATGTAACCAAACTCGATTCAATTCGCTCTGCCGCTGCTGCTCCCGCCTTCCCCTCCTCCCTCTTTCTCTTTTCCCCTCAGTCTCTCCCCCGTTTCTCTCTCGCCCTCTCTCCCTCTTCCTGTCAGCGGCCGGTGGCGGCGGGCGGCGGGCCCTCAGCCGCGGCTAGCACCATTAGCACACACGTCACCGAGCTCGTGCAGTTTGCGAATCAGCTGTCCGCTCCGCCCCGCACACTCTCACACACTCCCTGCCTCAGTCTCGGCCCCCGGCTCCGCCCGGCCCTGCCCTCCCTACCTCATCAACATCCCAGCAGCTAACGGCCTCCCGGTAACAATATTACCGCCCCGCGTCATGGCAACAATAGGCTGGCGTATAACTTGTGCCCGCCCCGCCGGGACCCTCCGGACTTACATCACCACATGCTGCTTCCGGGCCGCCCGCTGCCGCCCCCTCCGCCCCCGCCGCTGCTGTGCCGCCCCCGGCCCGCCCCCCAGCAGGTCCGGCCGCCCCGCCGGGTAGGGCGCGGTGGTGCGCGAGGAGGAGGCCGTGTCCGCCTCCCTGCTGACCGTGACGTGTGTGGTGCAGGCGGCGGCCGGCCTGTAGCGCCAGGCCATGGCGTCCTCTGACGGCGACGGCGAGAACTCCTCCGAGGACGCCCTCGAGGGACTGACTCAAGCGCTGTCCTCAGACGACGAGGACGAGGAGGACGAGCGCGGCCTGCGGCTGGTGAGGACGGCGCTGCCGGCCGTACCGCCGCACCGCCTCGGCCCCCCCGGCGGCGGCGGGTCCGGCCGCTTCGTCTTCGCGCTGTCCGGCTTCAGGGGCTTCAGCATGTCCTCCGGGGGCAGGGTCGGGCGGCCCCCCCGCCCCAGGCGGCTGGCGTCCGTCCTCGCGGTGAGGACCGTGAGTTGACCCCGGTGAGGCTTCCTTGCCTGAGGAGAGCTGGCGCTGTTAACCCCGAGTCGGTTCGCCCCGCCCAGCCCGCCCGGACCTACAGCAGGCGCGCCACCCTGCTCGACGGCGCCCGGTCCAGGTCGCCGGTGCTCACCCACCTCACGGCCTACCGCAGCTGCGGACACCTCGCGCGCCCGATCGACCTGCCTGCGTTTTCCAGATGGTAACGGGTTGCACATGTTACTCTCCTGGTGGTGGCGATTTTCTTAAAACGTGTGCTGTCCGCGGGTCCACTGCAGGCACTCTCCTCTGGTCATCTCGACGTCCTCAGACCCGCCGCTCGCGTCCCTGGGCGGGGAGGGCTTTGAGGACCGCGCCGCGGACGAGGACGACGTGATGGAGGAGGACGGCGCTCTCGCGGACGAGGACGACGACGACGAGAACGTGCGCTACAGGCTGACGTCCAGCGACGAGTCCGTGGACATGATCTTCGAGGTGGAGGATGACGCCGAGACTGATGAGACGGAGACAGCGGCCGGCGTGACTCAGGATGAAGAGGAGGGGGAGGAGGAGGATGAGGAGGATGGAGAAGAAGGGGGAGAGGTTGAAGGAGGAGACGAGGAAGAAGAAGAGCAGGTGGACGAGGTGGGAGAGGCGGCGGTAAGCGACGAGGAGGCAGGGGATGATGAGGAAGACGAAGAAGAGGAGGAGGAGAACGGTGACGAAGATGAAGGCAATGACGAGGAGGAGGAGGAGGCAGATGACGAACATGAGGAGGAGGAAGAATCCGCAGCAGCTCAGGAGGCTGTGTTGTCTCTTGGTGACGGTATGGAAGTGGGGGAGGAGATGGATGAGGATGAAGGCGGAGAGGAGGAGAGGGAGGAGGAGGATGACGAAGGGAACGAAGGAGGAGAGTCTGCAGCGGTTGCCCCGGCTGTCGCGCTCCCCCAAGCCCAGCCTCGCGCGCCGTCAGACACATCCGCGCCTCCGCCCGCGGCCCCGGCCCCGAACGACACCTCGGCGATGCCTGTGCCGCCTCTGCCCGAGCCTCAGCCGGGGCTCGTCGGCTCGCTGCTCGAGATCCTCGAGTGCCCGGTCTGCTACGAGCCGATGCGGCCGCCCATATGGCAGTGCTCCCGCGGCCACATGGTGTGCAAGGACTGCGCGCCCCGCCTCAAGCGCTGCCCCACCTGCAGGTGCACGGCGCGCCGCTCGCGGAACTGCACCATGGAGAAGGTAGGGCCTTGACGTTCAAGGTGGCGCTGGAGGTACCCGCCGGCCGGGCACGCCTCGTAATTCAGAAAAATTCAGATAAATTCAGAGAAACGCAGAAAATGCAGAAAAATAAATAAATAAAAAAAAAAGATTTGGAAAAACTAGGAAAATCACAAAATCAGGAGAGCTAGGAGAGTTCACAAAAATTGAGGAAAACTTCAAGCAAAAATTGCAAAAAATTCAAAAACATTCCGAAAACTTGAGGAAAATTCAGAAAAATGCTCAAAAAGGTTTACACTAAAATTAAGACTTGTTTCCCCCTCGCCTGCCCCACGGGCAGGTATGCGCGCAGCTGCAATACCCGTGCCGCTTCCACCCGCGGGGCTGCGGCGTGACGCTGCCGCCCGCCGAGCTGGACGGCCACGAGCTGGTGGCGTGCGCGTACCGCGACTCGCCCTGCCGCGTGCCGCGCTGCTCCTGGCGCGGCGTGGACACCCAGCTGCGCGCGCACGCCCGCGCCGCGCACGCCGGCCTCAGCAAGGCGGGCCGCGCCGGCGCGCCCGTCACCATGCGCGTGCCTGTCTGGGGCTCCAACATGCGCCACTGCCGCCTGCTCGACCACGCCACGCACGTCTACTTCGTGCACTTCCTCGTGGACTCCGGGTACGTGTGCGCCGCGCCGCGCCGGAGTAGGGCCCTTGCTCTGCTCAGGGCTACCTCAGGTCTGGGGAAAAGCTGGAGATTCTTGTGGAAAAAATATAATGGTCAGGGAAAGTCTCAGAAAAGTTCAAGTGCCGAGAACTCTGCGAACGAAATACTTAGGACGCTCTATATTTTATATTTTGATCTACACGTACGTGTCAATTAAAAAAAAAAAAACAACACTGTAAATCGAGGAGTCTCTTAAAAAGATTCTGGGGGAGCGACATTTTGACCCCGATTTCATCGCTCCTCCACGGGCGACGTTCAGTAACATCGCTCGTTTAGAGTCGTTTTGAGACATTTTCGGTCGCAAATAAGAGACTCAAATTGAGTCGTTTTCGTAAATTATGCTTCATTTAAGCGATGAAGACTTGCGTCACTCTCTTTTGGAGTGGAAAGTGACTCGAACTTTTACATTGAAGTTCCGGTATTCCCTTTGGAAAGTACTTGAAAATTGGAAAATCCGATATTTAGTAAATCATGGGAAAAGTGATCGGAAATGCCAGGAGCCGAAGTGTGAAAACCCTGGTGCTTCCGGCCCGTTCCGGTCGCGAGGGACTCTGCCGCTCCTCTATCCGCGCCTCGCGTGGCGCCGCGTCGCCCTGGGCCGCAGCACGCTGTCGGGCTGCGTGCAGCTGTTCGGGCCGGCGGCGCAGGCGCGCGACCTCGAGTACCGCATGGAGCTGGACGAGCGCGAGCGGCCGCGGCGCCACCAGCACCACCAGCACCGCGACGCGCTGCAGCGGGTCGCCGACATCCAGGAGCGCATCAACTACTTCCAGGTGGGGCAGCAGGAGGAGCAGGGAACAGCTGCTCTCGGGACCCGCCTCCCGGCCGGCGCCCCGGCGCCAGGCTGTAGGGGTGCTTAACCCCGTCTGGGGGCCGCTGCCTTGGCAGTTGGACGGCTTTGCACGTGGGGCGGGGCGGGGTGGGGTGGGGTGCCGCCGCCAAGTCGTCCCCGCCCCGCGCCGCCCCGGTGGGCTCGGCTGGGCCACCACGTGCCCCGCCCCGCCCCGCCCCGCCCCGCCGCCGCAGCTTGCCTCTTTTCGTCTCTCTTTCTTCCCGGCAGCAGCAGCCCGTTATAGTCCAATTATGGGATCAGGGAAATCCGAACGCCGCCCCCGTCTTGCCGGGCGCGGACCGGCGAGGCCGGGGCCGGGGCCGGGGTCCCGTGCGCCTTACATACTGCGCCCCGCCCCGCCTAATCCTATTCGGCTTTCCGACCCGCCCGGCCCCCTCCTCCCTTCTCTGTCTTTCATCACGCACTGCTTCGCCTCTTGAACGGCTTCTCTTGCCCCAGCGTCACTGTTGTTTGAGAAAGGTGATGTCACATTCGTTTGAATGTGAGTCGTGTCCACGTTCGTTAGAATATTGTGCCATATGCTTTTCAATATGAACCGGCGTGCGATTCACCGTAAATATCAGCGAAAATTATTCACATTCTGGCGAATGTGACGTCACATTCCTCGGATGACTGTAAGAGGGTGTCCAACGCCGAGGTCGCGGCCGAGGTGGAGGTGGACCCGGTTGTCAGCACCCTCACCACCTGCCCACGACCAGGCCCGCCTGCGGCACAGCGTGTCCTCGGACTTCGGCGGTGGCGGCGGCGGCGCTGGCGGCCAGGGCATCCTGGAGGCGTCGACGTGGACCTGGGCCCGGGTGCTGGGCGTGGACGAGGACCCCGAGCACGCGCTGCGGGGCGGGCGCGCCTGGCGTGTGGACCTGGGCCGCGCGCGACGTCTCACAAGCCACTCGCGCTTTGCCAAGACGCGCGTCCGCGTCACCGTGCAGCCCGTCACCCGGCACGGCGAGTGACCCGTCACCCGGCAACCACCCTCTAGACGTCACCTC
Organism: Frankliniella fusca; assembly: GCA_029379305.1. Lineage (NCBI taxonomy): Eukaryota > Metazoa > Arthropoda > Insecta > Thysanoptera > Thripidae > Frankliniella > Frankliniella fusca. The sequence goes on along the minus strand of JAHWGI010000700.1, from coordinate 411,805 downwards.
TTGTTGTGTAATGTACGTGCTGCTCATCATTTTATTTTGTCGGTTGCATTTTTGTGTTACTTTTCTTATAGCATTTTTGTCTTTTATAAATGGACCTTGTAATTTTTTTTAACTCCGATCGGGGTCATTTTTCCCGAAGGCTGCTACGACGGCGACGACTTAAAGGTCTAGTGAGGATAGAGTTTTGCATCACAAGAGAGTAACGTGTACTCTGGGACAGGTGTCCGCTCTCTCATTTGCATTGAACTCTTTGTTAAAACCTTGCTAAGAAAAAGTTCGTATTGTGAACTAAATAGTTCGTTAGTTGCGAAGTATTTGGCCGCTTCGCAATTGCGAAGAATTTCTTCGCAACTTACAAACTATTTAGTTCGTAAGGCGTAAAAAGTTCGTAAGCGCGAAGCATCTAATTTCTTTGCAAAGATTGTTCGCAAAGTTTTAACAGTGCATGGCGCATTGTACGTGCAACGCCTGCTTGTGTTCCACTCATTTCATCAACCATGCCAAGAGACAAACTTAGGCCCGTTTCTCATATCTCTACCTTTACTTGGGCGAGGGTCGTCGCACGGGAAAAAAAAGGGGGGCGCCTTGCGCGTAGGCAAACCCGCGTTACACGTCTACGTCGCGGGCTTGCCTACCTCACCGGCGTTTTGAAAGACGCTTGTTTGCACGCGGCTCGTCCCGCTGCATGACGCGGTTCAAGCCCACCACATCTCACTCCCCCCCACCCCCGCAAGCACCCTGCCTGGCCCCGCCCCCGCCCCACCATCCTGCTCACCGAGAGTGTGTGCAGCTAACACCTCTAAATCATGATACCCATGCACGCCCATGGCGTGGCCTTGGCGTGGCGCGCCCGGTCGGCCCGAGCCGACCTGACAAGAGCATTGGGATGCAAATAGCTCACTGGCTGGCCGCCGCTGCAACCCCCCCCTCCCCCCGGGTCTGCCCTTCCTGCAGCAGGCATTATCCGTCTGCGCCCCGCGGGTCCTGTTGGCGAGTCCTGCCGTGCCCCGTATTGGACCCGCCGCAACAGCAGCAGCAGCAGGATCAGCAGGGACACGCCCTGTGGGACACGCCCTGTGGGACTCGCCCTGCGGGACTGCTAGCCTCGCCCCGACCCCCTCTCTCTCCGCGCCCTGCGTGTAGGGTGATTCTGCTCAGCGGTTTCTTCTCTTCTGTCCTTGTCGCCCTCGTGGGGCACGTCCATAAGGAGCGAGAGAGAAGGCACCACTGAAGGCTGTTCGGGATGACCCTGCCGGGCCGGCCCCGTCCCGTCCCTGCAGCCGCGCGGACACGCTGATGCCGCAGCCGCTAACCAAATCCAATCGTTGCAAATGTATTAGTTTGAACGTTTTTCCCGTCCAAAGTGAATTAGCGGCGCGCTGCACACGTTATAATCCCCAGTGCCCCCTCCCCCCTCCGGACCAGCCGATGCAGGCGGATTAGCGACTGCGGCCTGCTGCCGCTATTAATGACATAAATAATGAAAATCACTGAAGTCCATATCGTCTGGTGTAAAAAATGAAATGTAGAATTCCGACGTAGACGCAAACGCAAAAAAAAAAAAAACTTATTTAAAAAACCACCCTTAAATGAATAATTCTTTCAAGTTGAAGTTTGTGCAATGTCGCTCTGCAATACACTTGCAAACTCATTTCTATACGGTGTTGCGAAGTAGTTTTGATTTTAATATTCCTCACAATTATTTTGCATTGCAAAGAAAAAGCATGTAATCTTGCCAAGAACTAGTTTGGAAAAATAAACATGGCTTCAAAATTCTTTGCAACCTGCAAAGAAAATAAAGTTTTGAGTATTGACCTCTTCTTTGTAAGCCTTTTACATGGGGACTATGTAGTATAGGGGAACGTGCGCGAGGGGAGACTCCAAATAGAACTACCCCTCCCACCATTCCATCCGCTTTTGTCGTGTTTTTTTTTCCTCTCCTCTAGCGGGGGGGGGGGGGCGGGGGGGGGGCGTGTGGCGTGGCGGCTGGGCTAAGCGTCCGGCCGGCAGGGCTGCAGGGTGTCGCCGGCGGCCCGGCCCGGCCCGGCGATGGCGAAGGCCGCCGCGCTGCAGGATGTCGAGGGCGTCCTTTTGGCCTCTAATCGAGCGGGAATAAGCGAAGCTCTGAATGGGGGCAACGAGTTGGGGAGAGTGGGGGGGGGGGGAGTGTCGGAATGGAGAACGGAGAGGGGTACGGGGGACAGGGTTTACTACTTGCGCCGCTCCGGCGGTCCACGTGTAGCCTACTCCCGTCCCTGCCGTCCACCACCCGTCCACAGAGCAGTCCCCATGAATTATGTATCAGCGATAACGGTGCCAGAGAGACCAACACCCCGACCCGGGCGGGACCACGTGGCGGGGCGTGGCGCGGCGCGGCGGGGAGCCCTTCAGAGGGCCGCTGGGCCGGCAGTACACCCCCCGTGGCTAATCCGGCCTCGCCACTGGCTACGCCCCCCCCCCCCCCTTGGCACAGCACTTTTACTACCACTATAACACTGCCCCGCTCCGCACCGCCCCCTCCCCGGGTCCGGAACAATCTCTGGACATGCTGCGAGGAGCAGATGCTGAGGAGTGGCGCAAAGGTGGGGCGGGGCGGGGCGGGCGGAGGGGGTTGTGCCTGCTGCTGATGGGCGGGGAGTAGGTGCAGGTCGGACCACCTGTCGACCACTCGGGCCATGCCCGGCCAGCGGCCAGCCGACCCACCCGCCCGCCTGCCTGCGTGCCTGCCTGCCTGCCTGCTCGGTCTGCCCGTCCAGCTTGCCCGCGTTTTGTTGATGTGTCATTAGAGTCATTACTGCGCCCCATGGTTGCCGCCAGCTCGGACCCCGCCCCGCCGCCCAGCCGGAGCTGGCTGCCACGCTGGCAGCAGCAGGCCCGCGTAAAAATTGCCTTCCATTTTAATTAAAGCGACCAGTGGGATTAGCAGATCCGCTGCGCCTACTACTCTTTTAACGTCATCATTGGAATTTGGCAGAACGCTCCGGGGACGAGTCTCATGTCTCCGAGCCGGCTCATTGGGGCTGCAGCCGAATGCTGAACCGCTGGACTAAAGGGCTTATATTTGATAGTAAACATGGGGGAATAAAAGATAAGCTGCGAGAGCTAATGCACTGGCTCATTATGGCCTTCTAAAGTCTAGCTATATCAGAGAATTTTCAGCTGTTACACCTAAGACAGCTCGCACAGTTGCCTAGAAACAAATTGCACCAGTTGAAAATAGCTGATACAGCAAAATTATTAGTTGCGGACAAATTAGGTTTATCATTAGCTGTTAAAGTATGTTTTAGCTGAAACTAGATATCAAAAATTAGCAGACCACGGCTAAACACTTAAAACGGCGGAGAAACAAATAGAATGGTTGCTAGAAATTTAGCACCGTAGTTAAAGAATTAGCTGTGCCTATACAGCTTGAAAACTGGTACATACCTGCAGTTTATATATATATATATATATATATATATATATATATATATATATATATATATATATATATATATATATATATATATATATATATAAAATTTTTCTCAGTCGCGAATTATTGTTTTTTGCGTGCTTTTTGTACAACATAGAAGAACCGATGGGCCCGAGTACTTTGCATTTTATCGAGGCTTGAAAGCAGCAGCCGGACGTGTCCCGCTGGCGGCAATATTATTTCCCTATACCTAACATTCCCCCGTCCCCCTATGCTAATTCAGTACTTCGCAAGACTGACTAATGATGTAAAGTTTGCTGAAAGGGAACGACACATCAGATCGCGGGGAGAGTGGCAGGCGAGGACACTCATTACCATATTTTTTAGGAATTTACCCTGGCTGCGGCATTTCCCGCCGCACCCGTGGTCTTGTGGATGTATGTTGTGGGTGGGTGTGACAGACGCGACACCGACGCCCAAAATTGAGACGGGTATCCGCGGCGTAGGATGATGTCTTTTCAAAGATAAAAATCTCAATTTCATTCCTCTGTGATTGTGTTTTCTCTTATTTCTCATCTTATCCTGGGGGACGAACGACCAACGGCGTTCGTATTCTCCATTCCCGCATATTCATAAGGTGTTTCAAGAAGACGAGGCAGCCCTGCTTCTTCCCTGCGCTTCGCCCCGCCCCGCCCCGCCCAGCCCTGCACCGTCCCGTCCGACCAGACTAACAGCTCCGCAACGAGTTGCCAAGTTTACTCCCGACAACGTAAGTTTGTGGAATAATGGTTTGAATCATGCACCGGTTGCAGCGGCTTCTGCTCGGGAGCTGGAGCTTTGCCACTCCCGCCTCTCCACCACTCCTCTCCATTGCTCCAATTTTGCCTCTCTTTTCTTTACAATTTCTTTTACGGCGCTTTTTTTTTCGTTCTCTTGGCGCTTTGTTATCCTTTAATTTGTAACCTCCTTCACTATTAAGGGCTGGGTCCGAAAACTTCGAATAAAGGAAAGTGGAATATTCTGCAGGTGCGACGCCTGCTCGGGGCTGGATCACGGGGGAGAAGTGCAAGGCGGCTGACCAATCGCTACAGAAATGGAGGAGTGGGGTGGAAAAGAAAAGGATAAAAATTGTTCAGATAATTATTATTTATTGGTTTCCTTTTTTCCGGGTGTAGGGTTGGGAAGGAAAGAGAGATGACAATTTAGAGCGATTTTGCAAATTCTAGGCTAGGTTTACGGAGCTGAGCAATGAACATTAGGCGAGCTTGATGTGCATTTAAAAATACATTGCTAAACTGCTGCGGTGCGGTGGGGCGCGGATGGTTGGAAAGGGTGCGCGGGGCATGTAATTGCGCGGCGGGGCAGGAGCCCGCGGCTGCATCTGTATCTCGCCACATTAATACTCTTTATGTCTCATTGCCTTTATCACCTCAGCGCGGCGGGGCGGGGCGGCACGGCCAAGGCACGGCCGCGCATTAGCCGGTATATATTTATGTCGCACGACGCCCGTGGTAATTTGGCACTCGGGCGGGTGCAGTCCAGTTCCAGCAACAAGCCGACTGTTGCTGCTTAGGCTGCTGCTCGAGGGAAACGTGTATGTGTGTGGGGTGTAAGCGGGGGGCGGGGTGTTTGAGAGAGGGAGAGAGAGTGTGGCACTTTCTGTTGAGGGAGACTGCTTGGACCCTGGGCCGTGCCCGCCCCGCTGCCGGCTCGGTCACCTTTGCCCTTCCGCTAGTAGTTTGTAAAATGATAGTTCTGGTTAGGTCAAACGTCACAGCCATGACACGAGTCGAGGTCTCGACCCTGAGGTCAAAGGCACAGCCCGAGGCCCAATTGAAAATTTAACAATGTGGTGCATATCCGCGCCTGTGGGCTGAGGTCTTGGGCTGGGTCCTGGCTGAGGGCTGGAGCTGAGGACTTCGGATAAGGCCTTCGTTGGGGTCGTGACCGTGGCTCCTGGTCATGACCTTGACTTTTAACCCGATCAAAACTCCCGCTACCCGGTAGCGAGAGTTCAGATCAGGTCAAAGCTACCCCTCCGCCGCCCCTCCGCTTCTCCTCCCGCTGCCCGTCCGCTGCCCGTCCGCTGCCCCTCCGCTGCCCCTCCGCTGCCCCTCCGCTGCCCCTCCGCTGCCCCTCCGCCGCCCCTCCGCCGCCCCTCCGCTAGCTCAAGCTCTCCGCCCCGCCGCGGGCTGTTGCGTCTGTGTTTACGTATAACGATGCAGGCCGGGCCGCGCCGCGCCGGCCGCGTCCTCCACGTGCCTTTCGTCCGTCCCTCAGTCTGCGCACCGCGGTGCGCTGCCACCGCCGCCGCCGCCGGGAGGAACGAAAGTCCAATTATCGGAAAATCTGAAGCAGCAGGAAAACGAGTAGGAGGCAGGGGAAAAAAGCCCGCAGAGAAAGGACTAACAGTTGTCTTGCGTCGTCGTCGTGGAAACGCATGAATATATATCTGTCGACCCGGAGGCGCACATGTCGTGTCGATCTGCAGAGGAGCCGGAGGGGGGGAGCATTGAGGACGTCGTCGATGTGCCTTTTGTATTCCGCCGGCAGGCCGGGGCGGCGTGGCGTGCACTTCCCCCCAGTGCACGCGCGCGCCTTTTATACGGCGCGGGGAGCGAGGCTGTGATTCGTTTATGACGCGCTGCTCGCGGACCGGAAGCGGAAACGCGGCGCGAGCAGCAGGTCTGCTTGTCCACGTACCGCACTCTTTTTCCTACTGACAGTATGACGGTACGCTCTTATGACAGTTCGGTACGTAGGCACGAAGTAGCCTTATGGTTTCGTCTCAGGATCCGATTATTTATCAGTGTGGCCCCTTACCTAAATCCAGATTTTTCTATACGATTTCGATAAGACTTGGCAGAGAGGTACAACTTAATTCCCTTATTTCACTGCTGAAATGCCAGGCCAAAGTTAGCGGCCAATTTTGAGAAATTTCGATTTAAAATCTTTGTTTCTATGGTAATACTCGACTCGTCATGGAGCCGAGTCGGCTCTGACCAATAACATTATTTCGCGCGAAAATCCAGCCAATGAAAACGGTCGCCTGTTGCTTTGTACCTCGATATCCAAAAGTGTCAACGCAAGGAGTGGTCACGTCAGAATCGTTGCAGATTCACGCCATGGTAAAGGGTTCACCACCAGGAGACTTTCAAACGTGACCACTAGCTGGCCGCCGTGGCTCCTGATTGTTGGCTGGGACTGTAATTTGGCCTTGGGCGGGGCTTGTGACAATACCGCCAACCTCAGAGTGAATCCTCAGCTCATGTTTTCATTAAAAGATACAAATAAGTCTACTCTTGTGTTCCGTAATATTGCGTGGATGCTTCCACAGTTCTTTGCTAAAGGCCTGCAACATCATTTTACGTTGTTACTAAATCTAAAACTAGCAAAATATATTTTGAGTTGGTTTGAGTGGACACCAAGGCGGCGTTGTTTATAGCTGGCCCGCTCGGCGCCATGTTTGTGTTGGAAATGTGAGGCGGATAAAATTCACGATTTGGGCTCTCACAGAGAGTTTTGACCTAATATTTTAATTGTCTATTTCATTTATTGGTAAGTGTGTGGCAAATGTGAAACTAGGACCCTTTAATTCTTGGCTGGTGGTTCGATTTAGTGGTTGTCAAGGCGGGTTGTTGACAGCTGGCCCGCTGGGGGGCTGGCTCTCACCAAGTCTGCCTCTGCGTTCCTTGTGAATGTGTAGTGCCTCCCATACCTGTGTGCTAAAGAACTGCAACATAACTTAAGATCGTCACGAAATTAAAAACTTGCCAAATATATTCTAGGTTGGTTTGAGGCGGACGCGTGAGGCGCCGTGTCGGCGGCCCCGCCGGCCCTCTTTCAACCATGGCCGCCACAGCCGGGGGCTGAGAGGGTCCCACCTCGCGACTTTAAATCATTGTGTAAAGTTATCGGAACGTTGACATGGCGAACTGAATGCGTTTACAGTGGTTTTGCACCTGCAGAAAACTGTTTGGGAAGTTTGACTTTAATCTGGTGAGCAGAATTCTTGAAATGGTGTACATTTACGTGAATAATTTTACGAATCCATTGAACTTCTTTGGGAAACGATTTCCGTGGGTCTGAAACTTCTGTTTTCACAGTCATTTCGGCTGTATAACATTTCGTTCGAGTAAAATAGATAGTTAAATTCGCTTCGTGCGCTAGTGGCGCCATCTCTCGGTAGTGGGCGCGAGTTAAGTCGCGAGGAGGACGCGTGAGCGAGCCGCCGAGCCACCGGCCTTCTTTTGTTGTCCCAGCCCAGCCTAGAACCACGAAAGGGATAGGACTGGGCACTCCCACCTCAAAAGCGCTCCGTTCTGTTTGAGGCGGCGGCGCCTCCCCCAGCCTTCTTTTGTGGAGTGGAGGTCCCAGCCTAGAACTATAGAAGGGAGGTCTGGGCACTCCCACCTCAAACGCCCCCCGTTCTGTCTATAAGGCGGCGACGCCTCCTCCAGCCGACTGCGAATAGTGCCAGTTCCGATGGCGAGCCAAGCCGAATCGGCATTGTCGCTGGTGCTCGGCCGCTCGGCCCGCGCGGCCCCTCTGCCCTGCCCGGCGCGCACGGGAGGAGAACCGTAGCTGGGTGGAAAAGGAGGGGGGCTGTTGATTCAACTCATGGACGGTAGTTCAAAAAATAAAATTTCGAACGACACGTTAGAATAAAAATGTTAAAGCAATGTTCGAATGCCCATTGCACAACGAGCCTACAGTTCAACCATGGCCGCCACGGCCGGGGGCTGAGAGGGTCCCACCTCGCGACTTTAAATCATTGTGTAAAGTTATCGGAACGTTGACATGGCGAACTGAATGCGTTTACAGTGGTTTTGCACCTGCAGAAAACTGTTTGGGAAGTTTGACTTTAATCTGGTGAGCAGAATTCTTGAAATGGTGTACATTTACGTGAATAATTTTACGAATCCATTGAACTTCTTTGGGAAACGATTTCCGTGGGTCTGAAACTTCTGTTTTCACAGTCATTTCGGCTGTATAACATTTCGTTCGAGTAAAATAGATAGTTAAATTCGCTTCGTGCGCTAGTGGCGCCATCTCTCGGTAGTGGGCGCGAGTTAAGTCGCGAGGAGGACGCGTGAGCGAGCCGCCGAGCCACCGGCCTTCTTTTGTTGTCCCAGCCCAGCCTAGAACCACGAAAGGGATAGGACTGGGCACTCCCACCTCAAAAGCGCTCCGTTCTGTTTGAGGCGGCGGCGCCTCCCCCAGCCTTCTTTTGTGGAGTGGAGGTCCCAGCCTAGAACTATAGAAGGGAGGTCTGGGCACTCCCACCTCAAACGCCCCCCGTTCTGTCTATAAGGCGGCGACGCCTCCTCCAGCCGACTGCGAATAGTGCCAGTTCCGATGGCGAGCCAAGCCGAATCGGCATTGTCGCTGGTGCTCGGCCGCTCGGCCCGCGCGGCCCCTCTGCCCTGCCCGGCGCGCACGGGAGGAGAACCGTAGCTGGGTGGAAAAGGGGGGGGGGAGGGGGGCTGTTGATTCAACTCATGGACGGTAGTTCAAAAAATAAAATTTCGAACGACACGTTAGAATAAAAATGTTAAAGCAATGTTCGAATGCCCATTGCACAACGAGCCTACAGTTCAAAAATCAAGCTGATCGGACAATTTTTACTGAAAGACTAGACTAACTTCTAAATCGTTTGAGCTAAAAATCTAAAATTTGGCATGTGACTCGCTGTACTAGTGACTCTGAGATAAAGCAAATTCAATAACATGATTCATAAGGCTAGAAATTTTCAATTAAATTTCTACATAAACATCATCCACCGAAGTATTTTGTGAAACAAAAACATGAACGAACTTCGTGCCTACCAGGATTTCGTGAAATCGTATTTTTTTTTGGAGGGGGCATTGTCTTTGTAATAGTGGATTGGCGAGAGCTAGAAAGTCGAAAGAGATACGAGCTAGAGGAATGGTATGTGAAGGTGGAAGGTTGAGGGCGTAAGTGAGATGGAAACGTTAAGGAGCCTCTGCTATAGGTAGGTAAGGAATCAGATGGATGAGGTAAACCCTTGACTGAGCGCCTCTCCCCGCCCCGCCCCGCCCTGCCCCTTCCTGCGTGCTACCGGCGGTGCGACCCCTTGGCCCCGCTGGTTTGTGATTCGCTCAAAAAGCGACTACTCAACTTCCATCGTTACGGTAACGCAGCAATAACGTAATATAATGAGGCCGTTAGGGTGATGGGGCACGTCCCCACCCTCTTCGCAGCCATAACCCCCTCCCCATATTCCCCCACCGCGGCCGACCCCAAACCTAACTCACCCTCTCCCTCCACATTCTTACTATGCTCGCCCTTTTGTTTACCTCCTGAACTTCGCTTCCTTTGCATTCATTTCCTGTGTGGCAGGTGCTTTATTTCCGAATTATCACCGCTCACTCTTCAACACGTACGCACTGTGATTCTCAGAATAAATGTCGAACCTGTGAGTGCATAATTAATCTCTGAATAGCACCTGTGCATAGTGTACATGTAAACAGTGGAAACACAAAAACAAACAAACAAACAAACAAACAAACAAACAAACAAACAAACAAACAAACAAAAAAAAGCGAGCCTAAATTATCGTGACGAACAATAATTGTCGTTGTCGTTGTGTCTGTCTATACCACAAGGTAAAAAAAAAGGTCCGACAGTGGCAGTGACCTGTATCGCAATCAGAAATAATCAGCAGCAAAGACGGACCGTAGCGCACTGATTACGGGCGTAACGCTGTTACCACGCAGGCTTGGCGCGTGCGGGCCGGGCGGGGCGGGGCGGGGCGGGGCGGGGCGGGGCGGGGCGGGGCGGGGCGGGGCGGGGCGGGGCGGGGCACAGAGACTGTCACACGGCCGCCTCTCCCCCCGGAGCAGCAGGCAGCCAGCGGGAGAGCCGCTAGGGGCAAATTCGGTTATCAAGTTAATACCAAACTCCCGCAAAACAGTGTTTCGTCATTTGCCGTCGGAGGTGGGGAGAGCGCAGTGTGAGGCGGGGGCGGAGGGATGGGGCAGCAATCTGCGCGACGAATCTTGAGCGAGGCAGGGGGGGGGGGGGGCCTTGCTGCTGGCCGAAGTCTCATGCATATGAATGTGCATCCAGGCGATAGGCCGCCTGCCAAAGAACTGGCTCGGCGCGTCCCTGTCGAAATGGAGATGGATTCTCCGCGCTGGTCCCGCCGGGTCCCGCTCCGCCTAAGACTCCTTCCACACCCCGCCACGCCCGGCCACGCCCCGTCCCGCCCGCGGCCGCTCACTTTGAAACCCTCCTGGACCTGGGCACTGTAGCCCCGCGGTCTTCCTTCGCCTCTCCTTGGTGGATGGATGTTTAACGGATATTTATTTGGACAGTTTAGGTTAGTTTGGGATCGGCTCCTGTGGAGGTGCTACTTGTAGCAAAGACATTACATTTCTCGTTTTTGCGATAGAGTTTATTGAGACGCCTATACCACCTGTTTCAGCTGAAAATTCTGCGTTGAACGGATATACATTTGATAAATGGTCAAGAAAGTATACTAGTTAAAAAAATCCAACGACTTATTACTCGATGTTTTTTTTTATTTTATTTTTATTTTTATTTTTTTTTATTTTTTTTTTTTATCAGACCCCTATCCGAGGGGGAAAGCACTCGCGTAATCACTCGTACACCCTGGCCCGTAATCAGTACGTAATCACGTGTAATCTAGGCGTAATAACCTAATTTAAGGGTTATTATTGATAAAATATCAATTGTAATAACCTTATTATGTATGTTATCCAGTAAAATGACCAAAATAACAGAAAATAAGGAGTAAACATACGTAATAACGGGCGTAATCGCGTAATCACTCGTACACCATTTTCGAGACGGCTTTCCCCCTCGCCCCTATCACATGTTTGAGGAGAGATTTCAAGACGAGTATGATTATGTGCACTAAATTCACTTTTTCAAAAAACAAACAAACAAATAGCAAACTTACTAATTATTAATTGTTGTGTGAAAGAAGGTTCCAGAACTCTTCGTGATTATTATCAGGAATTCCTGATTTAAATCACAACTCTTCCTTTGAAAATCACAACTCCTCTTCGTTGTCAAAAAGTTGTAAACTTGGGCAGTAATGATTGCGACGTGTATACAACTATTTCAAATTAAGATGGCTAAATACTTGACTTTGTACCACGAGGAAGAGTTGGGAGTTCACAGTTAATTCTCAAAAATGAGCAAGTGCTGGGAATTCACAACATATTTTTAAAAGTGATGTAGTTCCTTTCGTTGGTCAGGAAGGAGAAAACAGTAATGCCTTTGGTAAAAATGCCCCAAACAGTTACAAATCCTACCTTTGTTTCCCCATTTTGTGTGTATTTGATCTGGGATAGTCTTATTAGGATAGGATCAGCTGTTTTCTTCGCCTCTAAAATCAAATTTAGTCTAGCCTAACCTATCCTAAGACCCGTTACAGGAGCATCCTATTGTTGCCCCTGCCTGGACCAAACAGAAGCAAGGAACACAGACAGGAGGATGGTTTCAAAAAAAGCCGCCTGGAGCGTGCGAAAGGCCAACATCTCCAGACCCGCAGTAATCATGTCATTCCGAGGGAGCGAACATCCGCCTTGTGGTGCGGTGGCAGCAGCTCTCCCCTCTCCCTCGCTCTCTAACAAAAGCAAATATTGTGTTGTTCGTTACTTTTCATCCGTCTGATGCGATAGTAATGAGGCACGGGGGAAAGAAGATATTACGAGTGGAATTTTTTTGGGGGGCCCTTTTTTCGCCTTTTTCCTCATTCTATTTGGTATTTCTGTTTTGTCATATTTCTCTGGAAGAAACCTGTCGTCGATCGCACGTTAAAGAGGCTGGCTGGAAAACTCGACTAGGCGAGTGCCTGCGCCCCACAAAAGGGGCACGGGGCTGGAAAGTGGTGTGGAGGGCGGGGCGGGAAGAGCACTGCATCGGCAGACCCGCAGCCGAGCCGGGCCCCGCCGGGTCCCGCCGGGCCCGGGCTGCCCTGCTTTGTTCCGAATTAAATCGGGGGAAAGTGAGCAGGAGCTGGCAGGCTGTGCGCCGTGTTATCTGTCGTTGGGGAAGTCCTTCTCCCCCACCCTCTTCTCCTTATACCTTGTACCCTCCCCCCCCTCTCTCTCTCTCTCTCTCTCTCTCTCTCTCTCTCTCTCTCTCTCTCTCTCTCTCTCTCTCTCTCTCTTTCTCTGACGCACGCATACCGACCCAACATCGCGTTTTGGCCTATGCGCTACTCTGTACCCTCTTGCAGCAGTACTCTTTCCTCAGGATTTCTTCCCCTCTTCCTTTCCATATCTCTCCCTCTGCGTCAAGCTCACGCACTTCGCTCGCTCCTTCTTCCTCTTCCTCCTCTCTCCTAAAGTGTTCCCGATGATTACATTACTGGAACAAATTATTATGCTCTGACGCGCAATTTTTCCGTGCGGTGCTTCCCCAGGCGGCCGCCGCCGCCGTCGTCTTTTGCCGAGAACCATCCATCCGTCTCTTCATCTATATCTGCTGGGCGCGGCCGGGCGAGTCACTCCCGCGCGCCGCGGCGCCGGCGGACCACGCGCTTATGGGTCTTGAGTTGGATGGGGGAATGCTGAAAGTACAGTCGCATTGCAAATGTGAACCCAATATCGTGTTTCGGCCGTTTCCCTCCCCCCTTTTTCCTCTTCGTTATTTTGCTTCCAAGGAACCTGTCGTCTTCATGGTCTTGCCGTGTGCGAGTATTTCGTATTTGAACAGCCCCCCACCCCCCTCTCCGCCCCTTCCCTCGCACCGCCCCTGCCACTGCCGCCAAGTCGTTTTAGTGAAACGAGCGGGAAAATGCTTTATTAAAGGCGGTGCGTGGGGCGTGCAGCTCGCACGAACGCCAGCAGCGGCCCTCTCCCCGCCCCGCCCCGCTATTTCCTCCTCCATTTACACTCTGCGCTCGGTGAATCGAATCTGGATGTGTAGCTTCAAGTTGTCGCGGGGCGCGGGAACGGGGTGGGGTGGGGCGGGGCGGGGCGGGGCGGGGCGGGGCGGGGCCTCCTGCGAGCCCAGCGTGGCGTGACGCGGGCAGATGACGTCCCTCCCTATCATTGCTCCGCGTCGTCTGCTCGCCTCGACTGTTTGCACCCCACTCGATCCTCTTTCATTTTCTAAATACCTTTTTTTTTTTTTTTTTTTTTTTTTGCCCCTGTTTTCTTTGCGTAGGATTACGCCGGGGTCCCTCTCTATCTCTTTTGTGTGATATTTTATTCGGTCGGTCGGTTTGGTTCGGATCTCTCTTTTGGCCTGCTTTGGAGGAATGCCGAAGATTGTTCCGCGACGAGAGAGAATGGGGGCTGCGCGGCTGCGCGGCTGCGCGGCTGCGCGGCTGCGCGCGGAGCGGACTGCGCCGGTGAGCGACGCGGCGGCGGTGGTCTGGGTACACACTGGGAGCAAACCACCACCGCTACTTCCCTCTTATCAGAAACCACTCGCCGTAGAGGCGAATTAGCCTTAAAGGGTTTTTTTTTCGTCGTTCCTTTCTCGTTTCGGAGCTCCTCCCGCCGGCCCGGCCGCAGCAGAACACCCGCGGTCCCACTACTTGCTCCCCCCCCCCCCCTTAATCCTCTTTCTCTCCCCACCCTCCTCTCCACTCTCGCTGTCTCTCTCACTCACCCTTGAAGATGGTCGTGCTGCTCCTCCAGGAAGTGATTGAAATTCCCCCGGGCTGCGCGCCGGCCGCACGTCACAGCTATTTGCGGCTGGAGCGCCAACACCTGGCATGCAAATCCGGGGGCGCGACGACGCATTCTAAGAATAATTGTGTCAGTTTGAGAGTTTAATTTGAGTCTGTCTCGCAAGCGGCGCCAGCGCCTCGCCACGCCCCGCCACACCCCCACCGCTAATGAGAGAAGGCGTTTTAGTATTCTTGGCAGGGCCTCTTCGCTCGGCCCACCACTCTGTCCGCACGTTTAGCCCAATTTCGCCCTCTTTGCACCAACCTTCCTTTTTTTTTCCTTCTTTTTTTGCTGTTTTTGTATTCTTACGCTGCGCGCCCTGGAAAGGGTCGAGAAAAACGTTTTGACTGAAAATTAGAAACAGACTTAAAGAGATTCTGGTAAAAGTGTACTAAAATTGACTGGCAAATCTTAAGCGTAACCCTACCCTACCCTTCGCCGTTTTTCAGGTGTCTTCCCCCGTCCTGCAGTGAAAACTATAGATCGTCCAGACAATACGTCGTTATCTTATCTTCCCAAATGCAAAATGGCTGCCTTAGAGTAACAAGTACCGCGCTTTTGTACCCTGTAGGTTGACAACAGATCGTACGTGGATCGCCAGGGTGGGTGTAACACTGGATTGCCCGAGTTAAGGCGCCCTCGCCTCAATCTCGCTCATGTATTTCTCTCTCTCTCTCTCTCTCTCTCTCTCTCTCTCTCTCTCTCTCTCTCTCTCTCTCTCTCTCTCTCTCTCTCTCTCTCCCTCCCTCCCTCTGTCACACACACACACACACACACACACACACTCACACACACACACACACACACACACACACACACACACACACACACACACGGCTTGCTCTTGCAGCGAGCTTCATATAACGGCGCCAGAGTGGCAATTATCGCCCTGGACGCCCCCCACCCTCGTGTCGTCTCCTGTCCCCTCGGTTCATTTCACCCCCTCCTGGTCGCGACGCGGGTGCGTGCTGTGCTGCGGGGAGGCTGGCCCGTGGCTGCACTGGCAACAGAGCAGAAACGAGAAAGTAAGAAAAACAACTCATATTTGCGGACTTGGAACTTGAGCGAGAAGGAAGAATTATGCGAGATGGGCTGGGCTACGGCGTCCTATTTTTCGGGCGTTCATTTGTTCATGTTGGAGAATTACTAGCTTTATGGGCTCTAAACGATAGTGTACAGGTGGAGCTGCGTTAAATTTGGATGCGCGCTCGCTCTCCTAAGTTCTCTCAAAGAAAATTTCTGTATATTACAACGAATTCTGTGCAACCGTAATACAAAGCCAAATATTCTTTGTAATAATACAAAGAAAAATTTTCGTAATACAAGGGAATTTCCTGTATATTATGGTTGCACAAAATTTTTTGTATTCTACGAAATAATTCTTTGTAGAAAAATTAGAGCGGATCATGGCTACAAATTTTCCAACCAAACCGCAAATATGAGTGAAAGAATTAGCAGCACAAATCACAAATGCTGTTTGCGTACAATCATTTCAGTTACAAAGAAGCTAAGGTTGGGTTCTCTTGTCCACAAATGAATTTGTCAACTGGAACAACAGTCACGTGACAAACGTTTCGACCAGTGGAATAACAGTAAACGGTGAACGTGAGGCCTCTCCCACCCTACACGGTCAGCAGAGCAGCAGCTCGACTGGCCCCATAAACCCACGAAACCCCGTCCCACCGTGCCCCTCCCTGCCCTACCCTGCCACACCCTGCCCCGCCCTGCCCCGCCACGCCACGCCACACCACAGCGTGGCACGCCCCCCCCCCCCTCCCCGCGCAATCGTCGTGCGTGGCCTACTCTCTGCTCGGGGCTAATCGGGTAGGAATGAGGGCCGCCACCCAGCTACACGGGCGTCGCGAACAGACCGACGTAACCCGTGCGGCGGGGGGCGCGAGTTGCGGGGCTCTCGCCGCGCCTGCTGTTTGACGGCCTAAACAGGCCTCTGCCCCCGGGCCCCGGCCCGCCCCGGCCCCCGGGTCCACAATGGCGTGAGCGGGAGTGACGCACGCCGATTACCGAGCGCCGGTGCTAATTGCGTGGGGGGGGGGAGGGGCACAGGCAGCAGGACCGACGCGGGCGAAATTTGGTGACGACGCGCTGCTGGGAAGAGAAATAGATATGGCAACCCACCTACCGCGCCACCTGGCGGCAGAGCTGAACAAAACTACCGTGCTCGCTCCCAGCGCGTGTCTTATTGTCAACGCCAGAATGGTGCAGCTCTTCTCGACCCCCATTTGCCCCTTTTCCTATTTTGTATACTTCCCACAGTATTTGCTGTCTGGCGTAATTTACCCTTGCCCCCGACTCGCGTATTGTGAAGACTTTGAGTCACTGTCAGAAATGTGTGCAAGAATGATGGGAAAATTTTCCATTTGAGAAATGTCGGAAAGTCACGTAAAGCAAATTGTTAAATGGCAAAACTGTTATGACGTCATGCATGACAAGTGTTCTTGGTATCTCCTTCCTGTAATTATCTTACACAAGTACGAATCGGCATTCGTAAACTTACCATACCGATCGCGAATTAACGACAAAATTTATAGTTAAATAAACACAACGAAAAATGTAAATTATCAAAGATAAGGTTCGCAGTGGTTGAGAGGGTTGAGTTCGGCGCTATGGTTGCCCGGACCCGCGCGCCAGTCAGCCGGTCGGTCGAGCTGCTTGCTTGTGACCCTGCTGTTGCCCTCTCCGCTGTCCGGCCTGAGTCTGCGGCCGAATAACTGGCCGGGCCAGCCCTCCCGCCCCATCGCACTCCACCCGGCCCTACCGCCCCTGCCGCTGCCCTGCCGCACTCCCAGTCGGAATCAGCCAACTCGTTTTCTCCCTTCCCCGCAATATAGTTTTCCAAAACTTATCCGCTGCCATCACACCAGCGCAGGCCGGCCGGCCGGCCGGGTCCAGTCCGGCTCTGTCGGGCGTGGTGGAGCGTGGCGGGGCGTGGCGGGGCGTGGCGGGGCGTGGCGGGGCGTGTTCAGCCAGGCGTGCCTGCCTGCCTGCCTGCCTTCGCCTAGGCGAGCACAGCACAGGCGGCCCCCCGTGCCCAAGCGAGCGTGCCGGCCGATCACGACACAAACAACAGTCGGCTGTGTGCAATATCGCGATCCATCCAGAAAAGTCTGCAGGCAACGGGGGCGTGTGTGTAGGGGGGGAGAGTGTAGCGAGCGCAGCGCGTACACTGCCGCTGCTGCTCAAGTGAACCCGAAATAGACTTTTATAGACGGGGAGGGAATCCACAGCGCAGCGGCAGCATTGGCGAGGGCGGCGGCGTCCTGGACGGAACCTTCCAGCATTGTCTATTTGTTGCCATCGCCAGATGCCGAGGGGAGGATGAATTCGAAAAATCATTGTATACGGCCCCCAAAAAATCATTTAATGAACAAAAAAAAATCAAGAGGAAAGATATACAGAAAAATCCAAAATGGAAAATCTGAATGGAGAAAAAATTAACAATAAACCAAAATAAAATTTTAAAAAATTCAGAAATGGGGGTTAAAGATTAAAATTTATCAAGAAGTGACAGGAATTCTCCTTGAAAAATCACTATAAAAATCGCAACAACAAAAAAAAAAAATCACAAAAATTAAAAGTCGAAAATCATTGTACACATTTTGCATGCGTGATCACCCTCTCGGCAGATACAGACAGTGCCCGTTGCCTGCTTATGGAGTACTTTAGGAATTAGTGCCCTTTCGAATCATGATTATCGAGCATGAAGAGGGGTAGTGTAAGTGGGAGGTGGCGGTTGCGTGTCGAGCCGGCGTTAGAAACACTCCAGCCTCTGTCATTCTCTCTCGGCCCCGTCTCGTCTGCGCGCCGATTGATTAAACCGCCCTAACTCTCTTGTTATGATCGTGTCGTGGTGCTCTCTTTCCCCCGGACTCCTCTTCTTCTCGTCCCCGGCTCCACTCCTGACCATCCTCTGCCATGTTAATGAAAGCGCTCCTCCCGCCCACCTCCCGTCCATATAATTGAGCGATTAAATATTTATCGGTCGGCGTTAAGCCCGTCACATCCTGTGGGCCCGGGTGGGGACAACAGCCCGCTCCTCCAACTAATCTCACGCGCGCGCGCGCACGGGGCAGGTGGGACGCACTACACGCTCATTGTCAGGGTGCATACCATGCGTGGTGGTACATTATCCTACATTTTAAATCTCACGCGCGCACGCACGGGACAGGTTGGACGCACTACACGATCATTGTCAGGGTGCATACCGTGCGTGCTGGTACATTATCCTACATTTTAAATCTCACAGCAAAATACGGACGACATGAACATGTAACATTTAATGCAGGGCCCAAAGAACTTGCGCAACACACATGTTATGGTAAAAAAATGAATGCTGTTCAAAATTGACCGTTTTTGGTGCAAGAACGTGTGCTTAGCGCCCACTGTGAAAAATAGTGATAGGTTTACGGGAACATTTTCCACGAAGCAGAGTAGTTGTAAAATTACAACTACAAATAGTAAAATTAGAAGCAGCCAATCAACGTGAAATTCTAATACGTGCAAGAATGGGTTGTCGTACGTTTACAGCATTAATTGTTAGTCGTAATTTTCAAAATGTATCGTCGGAAGCCTACAAATACATTTTTCACAGTGTAACTTACCATATTTGCCGTAACTAAGTAAAATTGCCTAAGTCAATGTTCTTGCACACTACAAGAACATTTTTCTTTTGTTTTTGGCTGTACAATATTGCACTGGACTTTTCCGGACGATATAGTGTCAAAACAAACAAACAAACAAACAAACAAACAAACAAAAAAGCTCTTGCGAAAGACAGCATAAGGTGATACAGATTCCCATAAGGTTTCCACCTAACCGCGCTGTTTGGTCGAGAAAAGCTCCCTGAATAAGTTTGCGACGTCACAAATTGAGACAATAGGTTGGTTGCTGTGCTGGCGCGCCGTGGTGGAGCGGGGCGGGGCGGAGCGGCCCGTGTGGTCATTACCATGCTCCTAGTGCTGCAGGAGTGGAGCGTGTGCCCGGCGCCCCACCAACGCGCGGGTCCCACTCCCGCACCGCGCCGCGCGTGGAATTGTCAACGCGATACAAAAGGCAAACCAACTTGCCACAAAGGAGGGATGGCGCCTTCCTCTCTCTCTCTCTCTCTCTCTCTCTCACTCTCTCTCTCCTCGGGCCGAGCCCCTGGCCCCCGCGGGCCACTCCACCGCGAGGCGAGGTGGACAACTGCGGTGAATGCAGGCCGGGCTGCCGGGGGTGGGGGGGGGAGGGGATCACTACTAACTTTGTCGCCCGGGCCGAGCCGGGTTGCAGGGGCGCGTTCAAACCCCCTGCGGCTGCGGAGAAACTGGTGCGGCTTTATTCCGTTTTGTTTTTCTAACTCTCTATCTCTCTCTCTTTGTCCTTTTTTTTTCTGTGTTTTTCCTCTCCTTCTGCCTTCTGCCACCTCTCCGCAACACTTGATCTATTTCTAAGGCGTGCGAAAGGCAGAGAGGCCTGCTGCTGCTCGGTTCGGGTTGCGCGGGTCCGAGTATAATGGTTACGTGGGGTCTGTTAGGGAGGTCAGCAGACGGACGGACGGGCGCACGAACAGACAGATTGGTGGAGAGGCGAGCGAGCGGCGCAGGCAGTCGGCCTGGAGAATCACTGCACTGGACAGTACCAGAGGGCTGCACTTGCGGGACGCGTATTTTTACGGCCTGGCCATTCGGGTGTTGTGCCTCCCAGGAGGGAAGCGTCCGAGCACGGCGCAGTAGTACACCCCCCACCCCCACCCCATCTACCCGCCACGCCCACTCGCCCCAACCTATACCCACCCGCCCCACCCCACCTCGACGATCCAGAAGCAAGGATATTGCTTCTGACAGGAGCCTAATTCTCCCGGCCGCGCGTCACTGATAGCTGGGTGCACCAGTCGTGCTCTGTCTCTCTCTCTCTTTCTCTCTCTCTCTCTCTCTCTCTCTCTCTCTCTCTCTCTCTCTCTCTCTCTCTCTCTCTCTCTCTCACGCCTAATTGACGAACTCCTCAGTGCGCGCCCGTGTAAGTATGTACGCAAGTTTAACGTTGAACTCATCTCTGTTCGCAGGTACTGCTGCCTCCTCCTTTGACCAGAGTTCGCTGGATCAGGCTCGCCTCCGGCGGCGCACTTGGCGTTCTAGTGAGTCACATACGAGGGGATATAACATTCCAAAAGTATAATTACATTTCCAAACAAACTGTGTCGACAATAAAAAGTATAGTGAGAGGAGAAAGTGTGTGTGTGTGGGAGGGGGGAGAGGCTGGGCGTTATATGTATATGCAGTGTGGGCGCGCGCGGGGCTGCTTTTCATGGACACGAAGCAGCAGAGGCAAAGTTCGTTTTGTGTTGCTAGACAAGTCGGACCTCTCGCGGCGCGGGCGGGCGCGGGCGCGGGCGCGGGCTCGCCTCCCCGACATACTTGGGGAGCTCCACACTGTTATGGCGCAGACCTTCAGCAACGGCAGCACCGCACGGCGCTCGCCGTCTCGTATCTGGCGGCCACCATCCGGCCCGACCCTGCGGACGAAACCGCGTGCCAACTTCTGCCCCTCCTCAGAGTTGCGCGGATCAATTCGTATCGCAGTTTTGGTCGAGAAAGTGTTTGCAAGAGTCAAGGTACCAGAAATGTGTCTGCTCCCGCTCCACTCCGTGTAGTACGAGTGTGTGTGTGTGTGTGTGTGTGTGTGTGTGTGTGTGTGTGTGTGAGCACGCCAGGACGCCCAATATTGACTCAGCAGCAGATGTCTGTGTTGCACGTCTCTCTCTCTCTCTCTCTCTCTCTCTCTCTCTCTCTCTCTCTCTCTCTCTCTCTCTCGCGCGCGCGCGCGCCCACACACACGGACGCATAGACACGCAAACACACTCACACACTCAGACACACACGCAAACTCTTTCTCACCCACACACGCACACGGTGCAGGAACATGCCCTATTGTGTCAGACCGTTAAACGGGGTGGCAGTGTGAGAATTGGTTGGGGGCCAAAGAAGAGACGCTTCTGTTTTTATTTTTTTAAGAAAAAGTAAAAAAACAAAAACAAAATGGATGTTTAGAGGAATCGCAGCTGGGCAGTTCGTAAACTTTTTATAGCAGTTGGAGTAAGTAGTACATTACAATAAAGCCAAGTTTGTCGCAAGAATGGTTGTGCTCTCGAGTTAATTTCTCGCAGTGGGGTGGCGGTGAGCGTGGGCGGGCGGGGGAGGGGGTGGTTATGGAACAGCACAAGGGAGAGGACACCTGAGGAAGTCCTCCAGACATGTGGTGTGGCTCCCGCCCGCCCCAGCCCAGCACACCGGCGGTGCGGCAGCCCGGGCTCTCCGCTCCCATTCCCAGTGCTCTGCTCCGTGCCGCGCATGGCCGGGCCGGGCCGGGCCGGGTTGGGTTCAGGTGGCCACGGCTGGCTGCGCGCCTCCCTGCCCTGGGTACGCTGCGCGCCCGGATCGCTAACCGCCACCTGGCCGAGGCGGAGCAGGGCGGGGGCGCTGTGCCAGGCCCGGCGCGCCCAGGAGGAGGGGAGGGGACCCCATGCCGGAGCCCAGGAGTGGGAGGGAACTTCAAGCGCACCAACGATCATACGTAGACATTAAATCAAATAAGGTACAAGAGTCACCTTAGTGTGAGATAGTCCTACTCTGGTAATGAAAGAGTGTACAATGTACAGTTGCTGGAACAAAAAATACTGTTAATGCTATATTAACAAATCCATTTTCTCCGTGTGTTCGGACACATTCTGGTGTTGGACCTAATGGTCCATCTCGTTTTAGTGTAGGACCCGTGCGTTCTGTACAAGTTTTGGTGTCTGACGCCAGATCGTTTCGGAGCATCCTGCGTTTCTGCATGTGAGAGCGAGGGGGCCTCAACTCACCCAAAATTTGTACACATGATTTCAAGATTTCACATGATTTCACATGATTACACCTCTTATAATTGAAAGAAATAATTCGTAAAGTAAATACAAGATTATTTTGACCTAGTTGAGCCCAAAATAAGCACTCAAATCAATTTTTTTTTCGGCAATAGATCCACATTTTTTGACAATGATTTCGAAGTTATCAGCTATTGTGTACACATGATTTCAGGAGTTGAGGCCCCCTCGTGTGAGAGACACTTTGGCTCACTCAAAACAATGTAGGACACGCGTGTCTCACACTAAATGGTGTAAGACGCGCTGATCCAGTTGGACTATTTGGTCCTTCTTCGAAAATGAAAGTGTGGGTTTCAGTGGCGCCCACACGCTTTCCAATGTCCCTGGGCAAAACCCTTTGTGTACCTACCTTTATAGAAGCTGCTGTGTGATGAGCAGAGTTTGTCACTACAGTATCTTGAGGGTGGCATCCGTCTCTCCCGCACGTCAGGCGCTGTCGCTTGCAGTGCAGACCCACCCCGCGCGCGCACTGTTGCTCGGACCAAAGCCACTCTCATCTCTTTCATTTAACCGCGCGAGGTATAGGGTAGCCAAACATGTGCGTAACACTGAGTTTGGGCGCGGGGCTGGTCCCGGCGCTGCGGGGGCGAGAGAAACAGTATGAATGCGGGGAGCGGCTGCTCGGATGAGTATAGGGGAGCAGGCAGGGTAAAGGGTGGGATAGAGACGGGAGAGGAGAGCTGCTGGGCCGCGGGGAAGGGATAGGGAGGGAGGCACTGGATAAGAAACTTGCTCTCCCTTCGCTTTAACCTTAATTAAAGGTGTGTGATAGTAGTTAGGAGTTTACTTAACTTGTGGCAACACCAAGAGGTCTTCTTCCCTCTTAAATAATTTCTTCCTATCCCACCCCTTGGCGCCGTCCCCGGAGGGGAGGGGCTCGGCCGGGGACCCACACGTTCCCCCTCCACCGCCGCACGCCCCGGGGCCGGGACGCAATCTGTCTCACTTGCCTCATAAGTGGGAGCACAAGATAGATGGGTAGATGGTCGGTGCGAGTTACGGGGAAGTAAGAGGAGACGAAGAGGCGGTGAACGCGCGTTGGCTGGAATTAAGCCAGCAGGCGTTGCGTGGAGGAATATATTCGATATTCTTCAAGTAGTTTCCTTGGTACGTTAGTGAGATAGCGTGCGTATCCTGGCTGGCTTTTCTCTCACTAAATCTTTTGCCGTAAATTTACAAATGAACCTTGGGCAAATTCTTTCTCATGTCATTTGTAATACAACGGAATGACTCGTTTATAAATATGCGGTGCTACGAATCATTTGTCAATATGGTGTTAGGAATAATTCATCATAAATGGAAAAACTTGTCGTGCTACGAATAGCTAGTAGAGTAGCTGAAACTTATAACATAAAATGCTGTCTAATAATCGGAATTTGACACGATTTTTCAACGGAAAGAGAACTTAACGTGGTGCATTTTAACGGCATGCGTAACTCGTAACTGTGCATGACAAATCATTTGCAAATTTACAAATGTTTCCTAAATTTACAAATGATTTTTAATTTTACAATAATAATCTTTCCGATTTTCTTTGAACGGTTCATCACAGTCTGCCAAAAAATAATTGGTAAGAAATTTACGAATAACTTGTAACCATCAGGGGTCCGTAACGTAACGACTTTTTGCGTTACTTGAGTTCGGTACTGCGTTACGTTTCAGTAACGTACCGCTGTACCGCAAATAGGGTTGTACCGTTACCGGCATTGTAACGAATTTTAAAGTTATCGAGAACGTAACGCGCTGAAGTAACGGTACACCTGACTGTAACCACGAATGGTACATAGCGTCAGATGGTCGTCACAATGGTATCGTTACCAAACCGCCGCATCTTTTGGTACCGGTACATTTCCTCGGTACGGACTGCTGTTCTGGAAAGTAACGTTACAACTACTCTGATACAAGGCAGCAGTTACCGATGTTGTATCGTTATTGTCACAGATTAATTTCGGAACCGGTCCAGCAGAGCTATACAACTGTAACGTTACAGTAACGTTACTTGTGCCGGCCACGCCACGACAGCGTTCAGTATTGTCGCTCTCCCTCTTTCTCTCTCACTCTCTCTCGCACTCCTCAGCTGGCGGGCCGGGCGGAGGGCGGCGGTGCCGACGGAGGCGGGAGGCGGGCATGCTCACGGCGAGCAGCGCGAGGACGAGGGTGCCGGGGAGCACTATCGGCGATCACGGCACCTATCATAACTTGGGATACAGTTCAAAGGGTGGGCGAAGTTTAGTAGGTTCGAGGACAAATTAACTAAGCGTTTTGACATATACGATATTGTTTACCTACCAAAACAGCGTTAAAGATAAAATTTCAAATTTCCTTACTTCATTGTTATATCAGTATGCCATGCGTTCTGCTTTGAAGTCAGTGGAGATTTCTATGAAATACCGGACCGAACGTACACCCGCAACCCGAAAGGCACGATCTCTCCACCTCCCTCCCGCTTGTCGCCTCCGTGGCGCAGTGGTCTCCGTGCCTGGCGGCTGGATAGTAAGTGCGGGTTCGACTCCGGTCGACGGCCAACCAGTTTCTCCTTGCGCGGTGTACTCTGACACTGCACGAAGTTAACACAAAGCAGGGAGATGGACTGTAGATGAATAAAAGGCTACAGGAAAGGGAGACCACTATTTTCTCTCTCTCTCTCTCTCTTTATGGAAAAGGAGCTGATTGCAGTAACTAACCATTCGGCATGTACGAATGATGTCAAGTCACGTTCGGAAACACTCGGAAAGAGTTCGAATGCAATTGAACAGCGTCTAGAAACGCTCGTACAAACGGGCACTGCCAAAGAGTTTCGGAACCGTACCGATTTAACTGATCCCGAAACTCTATATCGCTGGTTTCACAGAGTTACTTGGTAGACGTACCGGTCTCTGGAAACTTATTCATAGGAGACGTTACTCTCCGGACTTCGTTCCGTAACGCGTTACCTCTTGGTACCGGTACTGTAAGCTGTTACATGGGCACCGTTATCTACCATAACGTTACGCGTGACTTCGTTACTGCCTTGTATCGTTATTCCGAGCTGAGCAGATGGGTAACGGTACAGACTTGTAACACATTTGTATCGTTGCAATCGTAACAGAACGGTGACGTGTAACAGTATGTTTCGGTACTCGTGGAATTTGTAACGTAACGTAACGATGCTGCGTTACGGACCCCTGGTAACCATATACCTTGACAAAACATCTGTCAAAAATTTCTTTGTAAATTTATAGCGATTTTTTTTTTCGCTGAATTTGCTAATTTCTGACTGGATCGATTAACGCCCTCTGCACAAAGTGCTTCATTAAACTTCTTCAATATTTTTGTTTTTGTGGCTCTAAGAGACAGTCTCGCACGAGTTCTCAATCAAACGGCAGAACATCTCTAACTATTTAGCTCCTTTACAAAAATTAATGCTGCCAATACTGTCAAGTAAAAAAAAAAAAAAGTCGAAGAATTTCTGTTCCATTTTCTTCGTGCTCACTCTTAGGAAAAGAATGAGATGAGAAAAATTCCCGCGAAACAGATATAGCGAGCAGCAGGCTTAAGCCGTCGTAATCCCCCTCGCCTCGGCTCGGCTCGACTCGGCTCGGCCTGGCTGGCGCACCGTAGTGCGATCAAATATACTTACTGGTGGCCATCGGCAGCCCGTCGTGTGCAGGACTAGGCGGGGCGGGGTGGAGCGGGGCGGGGCGGGGCGGGGCGGGGCGGGGCGGGGCGGGGCCGCCTTCCAGTCGTATTGACTGGACGCGCCGCCGGCCACCGCCCTGTCGAAGGCGGTTATTGTGATTAATGACGCCCCACCACGCCCCGCCACGCCCTATCCGGAGGGGTCTAACCGGCCTCACCTCCACATCATCAATAATTGCGGGCCGAAATACTCCCGTAATATAGTGGTGGGAAGGGGTGTGGGTCAACACGTATGTGTGAAAGAGGTTAAAGGGATCCGCAATGGAGAGCTCGGCGTATACACACGGGGCGAAGGGATAGCTCCTATAGTTACCTTGTTTTAGTTCCTCCCCCCCCCCTCCTTTTTTTTCTCCTGGAGATTTGAATGGGGTGACCTCTGTCCTCTTTTCCCCCGCAGCGCTACACCCCCTGCGTATCGGCCCCCGACCCCTCTACTGCCGCTTTATACGTTGTTGTTCTTGTTTGTGCCCTGCAATATTTATGCCTCACAACTTAATTTGGGCGCAAGATTAGGCCGAGTGGGAACGAGCGCTGGGGCGGCGGTCCGTCGGGGCGGGCCTCGAGGGCTGTGTCTGAGGGGTTGGGGGGGGGGAGGGGGGAGGGTCCGGGGGGCTGAGCGGGAGGAGAGCGGGGCCTCAAAATATCGCCCCCCAGCTGCGCTGTGCTGCCGGCGTGTTGTGCAGGAGCTGCCCTATACTCCTTGCAACCCGTTCCTCTTGAAGTACTCATTCTCGTGAGCCGGGCCGGCATGGCGCCCCCCCCCCCTCCCCGCCCTCTGGCATACGGCTCGTGTTGTGCCCGGGCCCGTCACCCTGCTGTGACGGAAAGCAGAACGCCTTCCTGGCCCAGTGAGGCCTGGAGGACATGACGGGGAGCGGGGAGGGGGGGGGAGCGGCGGAGGGGGCAGGTTGAATTATTTGGGTGAGGTTGGCGCTCTGCCTCTCCAAGTCCGCCTCCTGCCTCCCACCCAATGCGAGCTCGAGATGGAAGGGGCAGGGAGAGAGAGAGAGAGAGAGAGAGAGAGGGGGGGGAGTGAGTGATAGGAGAGGTAGGAGGTAGGGGGAGGGAACGCACGATCTTACTCGCGCGACATGTCGCCCAGTTTTACATCCCCTGGTGGGACCCGGGCCGGGGGTGCGAAGGGGTGGCGGTGGCCATGCTTTGTAAACCTGTGGGATTATTCACGAAGTTCGTCACTGGCTGGTTCTCCTCGGAGGGGCGAGGGGTCAGGAGGAGGCTTGTGTCCCTGTCAAGACAACGCAGCAGGGTAGGGTATCAATAAATTAGCAAGTCCACTCCACTGTAAAAATTTAAACTTTCATTTGACAATTATTGTCTTTATAAATTTAACGTGATACATTGTAAAAGTAAGCGTACAAAATAATTGCCATTTGACAATGTCTGTACATCCGTCTAATTTCTGCAAAATTCTATAATTTATATCATAATTTTGCTATGAAACTTTTCGCTGTGTGCCGCGTCCAATGAGCAGGGTGCGTCTAATTGTTATGATGTTGACCCCACCAAGTCCTGCACGAGCAAGACAGTTAGTTTTTCATCTCTCTCTGTACCATTGCGAGTGTGTCCTCACTTCCCTACACACTCACTACTGCGGCGCTATGTCCGTGCCGATTCGAGCGCGCCTGATTTCTCTGCTCCCGCGCCCGTCCCTCGCGCGGCCGTGTTGGGGTCGAGGGAAGGCTCTGCCAGCACGACCCGCCCCGCTCCACCCCGCCCCGCCCCACCCCTCCCCACCCCACCTCACCCCGCCCCACCCCGCCCCTCCCTGCTGCACGGCGGTTTACACTAAAGGAGCAATCGTGGTGGAGCCCTGACCGCCTCAGAGGACACTCCTCTCCTCGCAGTGTGTGAGGGTGGCGTGCCGTGTTAGTGTGTGTGCGCAGGAGGTGTGTGTTTGTGTGTGTGTGTGTGTGTGTGTGTGCGCGCGCGCGCGCGGCATCACATGGCCCGAGTCCCACAGGTAAACGCAGCTCGCAATCGATTGGCCTGCCGCACTGAGGCGCGGCTTCGAGGTTCGGCGTCGCCTGCCGAGAGAAGCAGAGCCTAGCCCGACCCGAAGTGGCCGGAGCCGAGCCAATCGTCGGACACCACGCTCCATTTTTAAAGACGTTCGCTTCCCTGTCGTCCTTGACGGGGCGGGGGCCGGCCCTTGGCGCGCTGGCCAGGTGCTCCCCGCCTCGGCAGCGCCACCCGCCGCACCACCAACTGCGCGCCGCGCCACGCGACGAGCTGTTGTCCCCGAGGGGGGGGGGAATCACTTCGAAAAATCATTCTGCCACTCCTCACAGAAATCGTTTAAAAATGAAAAAAATAATATCAAAACAAATTCTTTAAGAAAATTATTCAAAAAAATATGAAAAATCGAGAAAAAGCGAACATAAAATTTAAAAAAAATGAATAAAAACAGAAATTCGGAGATAAAAGATCAAAATGTATCGAAAAGTGACCGAAATTCTCATTATTCTCTTGAAAATAAAAAACATAAAGAAAAACAAACACGGAAAAAAATCGAAGTCAAAACGAATCATTCAACACATTTTGTAAAAGTGATCCCTCCTTGTATTGTCCCCATGAGAGCGGTGGTGGGAGGAGGGGTGGCATGCGTGGCACGCCTTCCGACAAAATTATTAATTACCCACAGTAAACAATCGTGTTCTTAACCCTGGTGGGGTAGGCGGGGCGGGGCGGGGCGGGGCGGGTGGGGCGAGCGCGCAGGTGCGAGAGCGCGGGGTTTTGTTCTGGAGCTGCGCCAGGCCGGGGCGGCGGGTCGGGGCACGGCGGCGGGTTCCTTTCGGGTACCATTGGGGTACCATTCGGGGACTGGTTTATGGCTGGCCCGCACGTGGTTTATTTCCCGGTCCCTCGGCTGCAGGTATACCTGCTCCGGTACCCCCGTGTGCGCTGGGGGTTGGGCGGTGGGTGCGGGCAGGGCGGTGGGTCTGAGTTCGTGTCGCGCAGGCCCTGCTATTCATCGCCGCGTCGTCAGAACCATGAGAAGAGGACAAGCATCAAAGCGCCCAGATCCGCCATGACTGCTATGGGTTTTTTGTAGCGTTTCCCGGCCGCGACATTGCTCGTTCTGATTTTCAGTCGCACTCCCAGTCTAGTGTCCGCAGAGGCTCACACTGTGAAAAATGTTATTGTTCATTTACGATAAATTTTGTAAATTACGATTTACGAAGTATGTTGTAAATTTACGGCAACCTATTTCTGCTCGTTATTGAATTTTAACTCTACGGGGTGGCCCACGCACCCCAGCCCATTTTTTCGAACAGGTGGGCCCGCAACAAACAAGCTCTCTTTTTATGTCAAATTTTCTATTATTGGTTGTAGAGAAAAAGTAAAAGTTGCTATAAGTTTCTAAAAAATTAAGGAATATGGAGCATATTTTACTTTTTCTCTATACTACCAATAATAGCAAATTTATTGTAAAAAGAGAGTTTATTGTTGCAGGCCTGCCTATCCGAAAAAATGGGCCGGGGTGCGTCTCGTGGCCACCCTGTATGTACATGTAGTGCTTGTGATTTTACGATTTGTATTTGATTGAAATTTTTACATCTCCACTTCTTGGAAAATTTTCCTGTAAACCTAAAACTGTTTTCCACAGTGTACAGAATCTATGGGTGCTTCCGTTTTGTCGGGTTTTGTCTTTCGATCAGAATTGACGGGACGCGGCCTGTCGAGGTTGCGTCTCAGAATTGACGGGATGGCCTGCCGAGGTTGCGTCTCCGTCCTGGCTGCCAGCAGGGCTGGCGGCGCAGCCCGAGGGCAGAGCCGGGCTGGCAGGCAGGCAGGCAGGACTACTGCGTACACGCGCACGCACCCCTCGTCTGCGCACCGCAGGGCGCCTTTGGGCGGCTCCTGTTCCGTCGAACTCTGATCCGGATCGGAGGACAATACAGAAAGTGCCTCTAGATTCTCGGAACCTTCACGGATACGACGATCTCAACTGCAATAAGTCTGACCGGAAATTAAACCGACCATGTAAAGCTACACTAACTAGCCATTGGCGGGGACCGGACGCCGTATAGCTCCTCCCTTCTTTCTTGTCATACTATCTCCCCCGCACTTTCTTCCCGCACGCACACACGCACACTGTGAAAAATATCTTTGTAGATTTAAAATGTCTTTTGTAAATTAAAATTTTTGAAAAAATCAGGGAAAAAATATTATAAATTTACGACAGACCCTTCTTCTCTGGAAATCCAAGTGTACGAATGTCGCACACTTGTAGGTGTGCGAGGATTCATTCGTGCACTTAGCCACTCAATCGTGTGAATATCCTAGGAAAATCCACGCGTTTAAGTGGCCAAGTGTACGAATGAATCCTCGCACACCTACAAGTGTGCGACATTCACACACATGGGTTTCCAGTGTTGCTCGTGACTAAATACGTAGTGCTTGTAATTTTTTTGAATTGTAATTGTAATTTAACAACTCCATTTCGAGGAAAATTTTCCCGTAAATCTACAACTATTTTCCACAGGGCACACACAGTTGTTATCGCTGCTGGTGGTTTAAGCCGCGGGAATATAGGTGACGGAAAGACAGCGGTGTCAGCGGAAGTGGTGGTAGCGGGCGGGGCGGGAGGAGCAATGTGACTGGCAGCCATGTAGTCCCCGTCGCGCCGCGCCGGAGTCGTGATCGAGCAGGCTCCTCCACCTGTGCGCGCCTGTCGAGTCGAGGATAGGCACACCCGCCGAGCTCCCGAGCGCGCCGGCTGCCTACACGCACGGCGGCTCCCCTCGGGGAGTTGATGCGTCTCTCTCTCTCTCTCTCTCTCTCTCTCTCTCTCTCTCTCTCTCTCTCTCTCTCTCTCTCTCTCTCTCTCTCTCTCTCTCTCGCTCTCTCTCCCTCTGTCCTGCGGATAATTTGGACACGTATGCTCGCCTCTTCGACCTTGATTTGAAAATTTAACCATATTTTCTAAGAGACCCGTTGCCGTGCGACGAAGGGGGGTAGGGGAGGGGAGGGGGGGTCACTTTGAAAAATCATGGTACGGCCCATAAAATAGCGAAATAAAACCAAGGAAAAAAATCCGAAAATTTGAGAAAAACCGAAAGAAAATTGAAACAATATAGAAATGGGGGTAAAAGATCGAAATTCCTCAAAAAGTAACGGATTTTTTTTTTTTTTGAAAAGTCAAAAGAATAACCAAAAGAGAAATCTAAAAGTCACTGTTAACATTTTGTATGAGTGACCCCCCTACCCCCCTCGCTGTGCGATTTATTTTTCTTTGGGAGTGTTATGGTCGCGGGGCAAACGTGGCGACAACGGACCCATCATCAGTATGAGTTGCTTTTGCAAACTGCCTCAGCGCAGTGGCAAAAATTGTTATTCATCGCCATAATAAAAATAAAAAGGAAAAAACTGTCTGGACGCGGAATGAATATTGACAGCAAGGGGAAGGGAATTTTTTTATTTTTGTTTTTTGCTAACGAGGACGAGGTATGGCATGGTCCATATCATCCCAGAGGAGCTCGTTCAGAAGGTTCCGGATGGAAACTCCCAAGTGCGTTATGGTTTTCCTACCGCCGAACCTCTACAGTTTCCAATTATTCCGGTCACCACGTCACAAAAACAAAATGATGCACGTACCGCAGCGGGAACGTACCACGTACCGGCCAAGCCCAGGCGTGTATCTGTAACGCGTTGAGGTAATTGAGTAGTGGATGGACAGGGCGGTGACTCGGTGACGCTTGCCGTGTTGTGTTTGTGTCGGTGCGCGCGCTAATGGACCGTATGCCGGGTGGCGACACGACGAGAGGAGAAAAAAAATGTTAAAAACGTGTTTTCCGGCCAATCAGCGTGCGACAAGGGAGCCGAAGTAACGGGGGGACACACGTCCTCCATTGTCGACGCCCCCCCGCCCCCCCCTTCTTCCGTCCCGTCCCGTTGTAGCCCCGCTTCCGCCCTTCACAATTTCCTCGGTTATTTGTGTCCACGCAGTGAGTGGTTATTTCCATTTCTTTTTCATATCCTTTTTCAGCCCGTCTTGATGATGATGATGGACATGCGGCGTGTCACAGTGCTAGCAGCGGTACGGTGGTAAAGTGCCGCTCGCCCCGCCCCACCCCACCCCACCCAACCCCACCCCGCTCCACCCCACCCCACCCCCGCCATTGCACTGTCAGCCGAAAGTTGGCCCCGGAAAGTTTTACAACTGTGGCTGCTGCCGGCCGGGACCAGGGAAATTACCGACCGCGGCCGCCAGTTATCAAGATACTCTGCAAACGACATTGGATTGAACGATGATACGTAATGAACTATGCGGAAGTTAAGAGGGGAAAAGACACCGCTATTGGGCCATACCATCTCACATGGCCTACATCTACGAATGCCAGTTGAGAGCTGGAAGAAGTTGCATTTTCGTGGATACGTTCCGCGCTGATCGAGGAGCAAAAGACATGACACAGTTTCTCAACGAACTGTAAAAAATTTCTATGGTAGATTTCCTGTAAATGTCTGTGAAGTTTTTAACAAATACGTACGTGTGGGAATTTTCCTATACACGCGTGTCGTAATTTTACCATACGCGATATTAATCTTACCATACATGTATAGGAAATTTCCTATAGACGTGTGTAAAGTATGTATCATATATGTGTGGTGGCCTCACCATAGATGTAGAGGAATTTTGCATCCATTTCAAAATAGAAAATAGCGGAAAATTGAGAATTTTTTGCTTTCCTGTGGGGACTGCTCTCCATTACCTTTCATGACACTTGTGACAGATAATTGATACATGCGAGACTTAAGTCTCGCAAAATCGTCAGCAAAGTATTTTTCTAACATTTTCAATTTTAACACCCTCTCTTTGCGAAGTTATGACGAAAACTCGTAATTCAAAGGAGTTAAAATGTTGTGGATTCACCCTCATCGACGACAGAGCCTCGGCGCATCCACGTGGGATCTACGCGACGCTGGCCACCCGCTCGCCGTGTGCGCCGCTCTCCATAGCCTCTCTCTCTCTCTCTCTCTCTCTCTCTCTCTCTCTCTCTCTCTCTCTCTCTCTCTCTCCCACTCTTGTCCCTCTCTCGACCCTCCCACTCTCCGAGCCGTCGCCTCCTCCCTCCCCCGCCTCCCCCGAGGCGGTCGGCCTAAGACACACCATCATCTGTGAATGCGAAGCGCTTTGCTCAACCCCTAGAGGACTGCTGTCTGCAAGGGGCGAGCGGCGTGGCACGGCAGGCGGGAGAGAGGCGAGGGGGAGAGAAAAGTGCGACTGCTGCTTGCGTCAGCATGGGCCCCTGCGCAACCAACGCGGCTCTGTCTCTCTCACACTCTCCCCCTGTCTCTCTGCCCTCTCTCTCTCCTACACTCACCGCACGCACAGAAGAGCACTGTTGCCATAAAGTTCGCTCGTGCAGACGATCGGTCCTATTAGGAGTGGCTGCGTGCGTGTGATCCCAACTTTCACACTGTAGCAGCTTTTGTTTCAAAATGCACGTGAGTGGAAAAGTGGCGCACCCTCCTTTCCCATATGAGATTCTATCGCGCCCCCCAACCGCACATGATACACGCGGTTTGTCTGGACCCCCGGCTCGCGCAGAAAATACGTTCTGGAGGTCGACTGTAGCGCGGCACTGTACGGCACACTGTTAGCGTTAGGTAGGATAAGGCCTGTAATCCAAATTAGGATCAAAACGATGACGTCCCGTGAACTGGAGACACACCTCGGCCAGGACAGAGCACCCTGTACTTTTCCACATCGCATCTCCTTTTGTCTCTGTGTTTCGTTTTTCTCTCCCTCTCTCCCTCGCACTCATCCTTCATCCTCAGGCTCTCTAAGTTTACTCCTCTCTTTGCTTCAGTACCTCTTCATTCTAGCTTGCGTGTTAGCGGTCACGATGTCGACCGATATCCAGACTCAGAGACGCAAAGCGGCTTATCTCTCTCTCCTCCCCCACGTTTCATCCTCTTCTCTCTCTCTCCCGCTCTCTCCCTCTTACCATCTCTCTCCTACTAACCGGCACCCCAGCCAAGCGGCTGGGCCAGGCGGGACGGGCGGGTCCCATATCGTCGGTTTTCTGAAGGGCTCAGCTGCACTGTAATTGGAAATGTGGCCATCTGACCACAATTTAGATGTGCCTCGTCTTCCCTCCCTCCTCCCTTTCTCGCTCTCTCCCTCCCTCGCCTCGGCGCTACATGTTTCTCTCTCACTCTTTCTTTCTCCCTTCTCCCAGTGTCGTTCGCACCGCAAAACGAATTAAGCGGAAAGAGACGTTCGCCCGCGACGGCGGTTTCAATCCCTCTCTCTTCTCCACCGTCTACATCTCTACCCTCTCTGAATTGTTTTCATATTTTCACACACCCAGTCAAAAAATCGCCATTACGTGAAATGTTAAAGTTGTGTCGGAAATTCAATTTTAACTTTATTACGTGATGTAAATTTTCGTGACTGCCGGGCGTGTTGTGCGCGGGGCTAGCGGGGCGCACGGTGACGGGTATCCTACCCACGCCGTACTAACAATTTGCCGGCGCGGCGTGCCAAGTAGTCTGGCAGCGCATCATCGTTTAGCGCGCGCTGGGAGAGGTGATCCCCATCATCATCACGACCAGCTCCAGGCCGGACGGGGCGCGAAGACGCGCACCTCGCGCGCACTGCCGCTCGCCACCCCCGCCCTCTCTCTCCCTCTCTCTCTCTCTCTCTCTCTCTCTCTCTCTCTCTCCCTCTTTCTCTCTCTCTCTCTCTCTCTCTCTCTCTCTCTCTCTCTCTCTCTCTCTCTCTTTCTCTCTCTCTCTCTCTCTCTCTCTCTCTCTCTCTCCTCCCACTTTCTCTCTCCGTTTTGTTACTCCTAGGCGGTCCATGCGCGCGACTCTCAATCCCCTCGCGCTCATTCGCCCGCTCACAATGACAACATTGGCAGAGGTGTAAAAGCGAAGTGCCTCCTCCTGCTCCGCCCTCTTCTGTCCTGCCCCGCCCCGCCCCGCCCCGCCCCGCCCCGCCCCGCCCCGCCCCGCCCCGCTGCTCTGCCTTGGTTCACTCTACACCGGCGCCACGACGCCCGCCCACCCCGACGCTGCCCTGCAGACTGATACAGAGGAGCGCTCTCCTCGCTCTTTCTCTCTCGCACCTGTACGGCGCAGCCCATGAGTGCAAGAGAGAGGCAGGACGAGGAAAGCGCTCTTCTGTACCAGTCTGCTGGCTTGGCCTCGCTGGCGCCGCCCGCGCGCTCTCACCTTGGCAGGGCAGCAGCAGCTCTCTAGCGTCCGTCGGGCGGGGGCGGGGCGGGGCGGGGCGGGGCGGGGCGGGGCGGGGCGGGGCGGGGCGGGGCGGGGCGCGGCGGGGCCCAGGCGCAGTGGATGCTCGCGATGCGGACACCAGATTAATGGATGCGTGGTGCGGCGCCCGGCTGGGCCGTCGGAGTGAGAGCGGGGGCGGGCCCGGGCGGGGGGCGGGGTGGGGGCCGAGGTATCAAATGGACCGGGGTGTTCGATGGGCCAGCGGGGCGGGGTGGGGCGGGGTGGGGCAAGGCGCAGCGGGCCTGTCCATCTCTCGCTCTTCCTTACTCCCTCTCTCGCTGCCCTGCATCATTTATCCTTGTTTTATTCTTTATATATAAGTTCTCCGGCGGCGGCGCGCGGCGCGCGGCGCGGCACAGAGCAGAGCGGTGGGGTCAGGTAACGTCAGACTGGACCCCTGTAATCGAAACTAAGCACCTCGTGCTGGTGCGCGGCAAGTCTGCGGTGCCGAGGAGTGGGCGGCGGGCTGGGCGGGCTGGGCGGGCCGGGCGCGTGCATGGGAGAGCAGGGCGGTAGGGAGGAATCTATTTCCGGGAGGAGCAGGCGAGGCCGGTCCGAGCGTGCTATGCGCGTCCGGTGGGGCCGGGGGGGAAGGGCGGGAAGACCTTGGGTGCAAACAGGAAGGGTCGTCCGGGGCTTGAGCGGGCGCGCGGCCGCGGGCCGGCGCGGAGGCTCGCCTCGCCTTGGCGGCGTTCTCGGCATCACCAAACGCTTTACACAGTTAGATATGCCTCAACTTGTAAAAAAAGCCCTTCGGAAACATTTTCAGAATGATGCAAAAAACGTTCCAGCTGGCTCTCTTAATTCTGTACAAAGCAATTTTCGCAAAGCAAATTCTTCGCAAATTGCGAAGAATTTGGAAAAAAATTGCAGATTGCAAAACATTATTACGAAGTAAATTCTTCGTACGCATATTCTTTGCAATTTGCATAGAGAAGCAAACGCTTCAAAATGCCCCTACGAAAAGTGTACTTTTTACAATTTTACTGCCGTTACTTACTGCCTTTATGTTCTCGCTACTAAATTTTAGTTCATCCATATATACTAACATTTATATCCTTGATATTGGTGCAACGAATATGCTCGTACTTCTCCGCGTGTGATCTCGTCCGATCATCTCGCACAGCGGGTGTGAACAAGGTCGAGGCGCGGCAGCAGCAGCCGCCCTGCAGGGCAGCGAGGGAAACTATAGTCCGATCCACTTCCGGTCCCGGAGACTCGCATATTTCCGGAACACTCGATTCCGGCCCGACAGGTTCGTCGGCGCGGGGCGGGGCGGGGCAGGCGAGGCGCGGGGTGGCGCGGCAGGCCCTCCAACACGCCACGCCCGCCACCCGCCGTTCCTTCTCTGCGGCACAAATCTTTGGCGCGCGCGGTAATTCCAATGACGCTCGGCTGTAAATTGGCTGCGTGTCTGTTTTACGGTAGCAGGGTGCGCCACAGTGATTTCCCCGAACCTTAGGATTCGTCTCGCCTTCTCCCCGCCCTCCTCTCCCATCTCTCTCCCCCGCGCGTACGTTATTTTCTCGTTTTCTTCGCGGTGTTCTCCGGCGCCGCGCGCTCGCCGCTCCTGTTCCTTTAATTATAAAAGAGGTCTGTCTGCCTTTCTAAAAGGCGCGCCCGCGGACGTGAAATGGCGTGTATTAATTAATTTGCCGCCATCTTGTCGGAACTTCACGTGTGTTACGTGTTCCGCTGGAAAACTTTTGTAACGAAGGCAGTGTCGGCGCGCGCGCGCGCCCGTGTTGCCGTAGGGTGCGTTTGTGTGTGTGCGGAGGTGCGCCTCCGGGAAGGGGAGGCGCACATGGTTTTCGTAAAGCTTGGCGCGGGCTACTGTTCGCGCGCTTGTTCGCTCACACTACCGGCGGAGCAGGGGAAAAAAAGAACTTATTGCAAACGGTTTGCGCGGCAAACAAACCTTCCAGGCAGGGGAGGATAGGGAAGTTCGAACCGACGCGTGGAATCTTGTGAAAGTAATAGAAGGCCCGAAATTTGTGAAAAGAGCAGGGGGGCTGGGAGACGGGTGGTGGAAGTAGGACTGGAAGTGTTGGGTTAGGGGAGAGGCGAAGGGGGTAAAAGTTTGTGCGAGGAGGAGAGGAGTTGGCCAGCCTGTCGGCAGGGCAGCGGCATAGCGGCCTCCGCCGCACCAGCCTCTCTAAAAATCGTTTCAATTACATCTTTATTAAGATGGCCAGTGCTTTAGCCGACCCTAAGGTTGTTGGCGCCACCGCTGTTGAGCTTTCATTATGTTCCCTTAATTCAAAGTCAACAGCGAAATGAAGAGATGCGGCCCGGGCCGGGGCGCCTCCTCTGCCGGGAAGAAAGGACGCAGAACTGAAGACGGACGCGGAAGCAGCAGACTCCCCTACCACCGCAAATATGGCTCCGGCAGTGAAGACGAAGCCTTTTCGCAACTTCGACCTCGAATCTCTCTCTCTTTTTTTAATGAGTATTTTTGACTTTACATCGGTGTCAGTTGCATTATTTATGGGGCAGTGTGCCAATCTCTCGCTGCGTTTCTTTGTTACACTGTTAAGGAAAATCCTACGTGGAAAATGTCTCAGTACCCTCTCTCAATTCGTCATTCACAGCATTGCCGGTAGTTTTTAGTATCCAAATGCATATTGCACTGTTAGAAGAAGTTGTTGCCTGACAACACACTGTTTTACAGGGATCCTGTTTCTGAACAGCTGTTCTTTTATCAGTGAGAAACTTACTGCATATGGATTATTTCAGCAGCACTCTCAAAGAACAGTGAATGAGTATCACTGTGTATGCTGGTTCTTTACAGGAAATACGCTGTTAATTTTGTTAACAGCCCTTACTGTTCAAAATACAACAATTTTGTAATACTACAGAAGAGAGATTTAAGTGCAAAAAGAAGTCAATACTCTGCAAATCCAAGTGACGAACTGTTCGACAGTTATAAGTGTCGAACTAAAAAGTTCTGCAGTTGCAAGTGCACCTTTCTGACTAAGATGGAAAATATTTTTTCCGAGGACACCATCATCTTCGTCTTGAAATTCTCTTTCAAACGAGTATATGGTTGATAGGGTTGCGGCTTAAATTGAAACGGGTACGCAAAAGAATACGAATTCCCAAAATTTAATTTAAGGACTAGTAGCCGTTTCAATTTAAGCCGCAACCCTATCAACCATATACTCGTTTGAAAGAGAATTTCAAGACGAAGATGATGGTGTCCTCGGAAAAAATATTTTCCATCTTAGTCAGAAAGGTGCACTTGCAACTGCAGAACTGTTTAGTTCGACACTTATAACTGTCGAACAGTTCGTCACTTGGATTTGCAGAGTACATTTCAACTAAAAAATTGATTCTGAGATTTTTCCCATCTTTGTAAATTTACAGGTTTTCCTGTTTTAAAACAAGATTTGCTGCTAACAAAATTAACAATACTTTTCCTGTTAATTTACAACAAAATTTTTAACAGTGTGCATGCTCTGTAACTTTAGATTACTTCGTAAACTTCAAATTAACTCCAATCCCGCCTAGTGATGTATATAGTATTAACCCTAACGATTTTGACTGGGGGGAAAAATCGGTCCTTATACCTTAGGCAAGTTTAGAATGTTTTATAGTGAAGACCCACGCACGCTCTATGTAGTTAGACTTGAACAAGTCACCAAAACTCTCAAAAGAACGACGAAAAAAATGAATATATGACGCCTCTCACCGGTTCGGGTGAGTTTAGATCAGTGGCGGTGCACGGTCGCTGCCTGCTCCCAGATCCGGTCCCAGTGCGCCTTCCCTCACCCTCACCCTGCGACGGGACGGTGTCAGCGGGGGAGCCTTACAGGAGCAAAGCGGGCTGAGCTCCAGCCGGCTCCAGCCGGCTCCAGCCCTGCACGGCACGAGCGGACCTCCTGCAGTGGCAGCTACTACAATCGGCTCCAGTCGCCAAGCCAATAACTTGGGATTTCTCTTTCTCTCTCTCTTTCTTTCTCTTCCTATCTATTTCCCTCCCGCCTCCTTCCTCCTCGCCCTCTCCGTCTAGCGTGTGTGCGTGTGTGCGTGTGTACCGAGAGAATGAGAGGACACGTGGTCGTGCCAGGGGGAGTCGCCGACACGGTAAAAACAAAGTCTGATTTTTTGAGGAAACAGGGCAAACCTTGTGGAACTCCTTTAGGGAAATTTCCTTGAAATCTGAGTTTTCCTCATCATAAGGCAGTGCCTCATAGTTTTCCTTTTTTTCCTAAAAAAAAAAATCAGACATTGTTTTTACCGTGGAGGGCGTTCAGCAGCCGGCCTGGGCTATACGCACTACGCCCTCTCATACTCTGGCTCGGGACGGGCTCCTGTTTAGAAACAGGTCGCAAATGCTCTCTAGAAATCGCTGTCACTTTCTCTCTATCTTTCACACACCTTCCCTCTCCACCCCTGCCGCGTTATACTTATTCTCTATTTACACTTGAGACTCGCTTTCGCCCCGGGCGCTAGCACGGCGGACGAGCACGCGGATCGGCCCGTGTCGCGCCGCGGAGCGCGCGCTCCTGGCAGCGGCGGTGACCTGGCATTCTACTCCTTGTCACCGGAGTCTGCGGGAATAATGGCCGTTGGAGGCGCGTGGCGCTACCGCAAAGGGTGCGGGCGGGGCAGGGGCGGGGTAGGGGCAGAGGTGGGGCAGGGGCGGGGCAAGGGGCGGGGCAGGGGCGGGGCCAGGAGGTTGTGAGCAGACTTCCCAGAGTCTTCCACAAGCTGTCACTCAAAGTCTCTGGAGGAGGGGAGCGGCGGGGGGACAAAGTCTGAAGCGACTCTGCTCAGTACCTCCAGGCGCCAGGCGCCTGCTCACCTCTCCTCTTTCGCCGGCCGCGGTGGTGGCGCGCGACGCGTCGCCTGCCCTGCCCCCGCCTCTTCTACTTTCTTATCAACAGACTACTCTAATCTTCCTGTTGGCTCCGCTGAGTCTCTCCAGTTGTCGGGGAAAAAGAGAGAGAGACTCGCAACACGCGTGCGTGCTGGGGCTCACACGTGGTGGATCCTCTGCTCGTCGGTCGGGGGGGGGGGGGGGGCGGTCTGGGACACACCGAAGAGCTTTGCCCTCTTCCGTCGCGCAAGCTCTCCCCGAGGCGCGTGTGTTTGTGTTGTTCGTACAGGGCTTTAAACGAGGGGGAAACAACTCTGGAATTTGTGTACACCTCAAGATTCAGAAAAATATCAGGAAAAATTAAGAAAATTTCACGTAAGTTCCGAAAAAATCAGATGAAGTAAGGAAAATTCACTAAAATTCGCGTAATTCTCAAAAAAGCAAAGTTTTACAAACATTCAAAAATATTGTACAACAAAAATTCAGAGTTGTTTCCACCCACGCCTCGCCCCACGCGCTGAAAGCAGAGGCCAAGTGTCGCGCCGTCGACCCTGCTTGGCGTTGTATGAAAAGTTATGCCCCTCGCGAGACAGAGCCGCGGCTGTGAGCGATTTAAAACGGGTCTTCCCGAATGAATGAATGTGTTAGTGTGGTCTTGTCGCTCAAGGGCGGGCAGCTCCGTGTATCTGTGCCCTCCAAGAGAAGGTAGGCAGCTGACGACACTCTCCGTAATGTATATGTATTGTTTGCAAACAGCATTACTTGTTTTCATTGACAATCTTACAAAAGCACTTATATTTAAACCCCAGTCGCTTATAACAGATCACAGTCACCATTTTGTAACACTACAACAAAATTATGGTTAAGTTTGATTAAAACATATATCCAAAACAAATACATTTTTGAATGTTGCACAATTTTGTTTTGTGTTAGAATTTACCAGCAACTGGCAAATCACTTTTTTTTTCGAAAAAAATGTGTTTCAGAATTTTTTTTACAATTATTGTTTGCCTGGTTGTTTGGAACAGCACATGTAGCTAATAATCTCAACTACGAAAATACTGCTAAATTATTACCCTTTATTGTTCAGAGTACATGAGTCTCCAAATGCGGTAGCAGAGCGCTGAGTGTGCTAGACTCGACCGCCGGGCGGGTAGGCAGACCCGCCGGCCGGGCGTGTGGAGCGCGTTGCCTACCGTGGGCTGGGCGGGCGTCTCCTCCCAGGCCTCATAGCCCAGGCCCCTCTTCTGCGCCGTGCAGCGCGATTTGTTCGCTTCCGTCTCGCGCCATAAATTATCCGCCGTAACAGGTGTAGCCAGCGGGGGCGGGTGGTGGACACGCGACCGCCCGGCCCTGCCCTGCCCTGCCCGGCCCGCGCCAATAGGAAGGGAATGAATCACTGGACAAATTGAAAGAAATATGAGGAGAGACGCGCCGGCCCGGGCCGGGCTGTGGGGGGCTCCAGGAAATGAGGGAGTCGCTTTGGGCGTCGCGAAGGCGCGCGCGGCAGTGGTGTGCGGCGGGGGCCTGCCCTTGCCCCCCCCCCCGCAACCCCCACCCCTCGCGTTCATTTCTTCGAACCCCCAAAGCAACCCCCTCTCTGTTCCCCTCCAACCCCCCCCCTCCCGCGACTTCTCCCCCTCCTTCCAAGGCCTCATATTACCGTGGCCGGCTTGATTGATTCATTCTATTATTTATTACATCCCTGGGCACGGCAGGCGGCGGCGGCGGCGGGGTGGCCGAACTCTCTTGGACCCCTCCCCCCCCACCCTGCCCACTCGCACCCGTAGAGGTGGAAGACAGGGGGGAGGGGGGCACGACGATGTTATTGTCCCCTTCCACCGCGCTGCTCGCCCGTGTTGTGAAAGTGGACACAAATAACCATATTATTTTACCGCCATTATGCTGTGTAATAGGAGCTCTATTCTGACCCAAATGAACCTGCGCTGTGGCTGGCCGGCTGGCGGAAGCGATGTCACTTTTTTGGCTTTGAGTGTGGTGGTAAAGGTGCCACTTTTGACAGTCCGACTTTCTGTCCCGCTTGCAGCCCTACTGGTAAATAAAGTAAATGAGTGAATATCACTGACCTGCATGGTGAGTTCAATGTTTCCCACTCTTGCCGGCGATTTACAGCCCACATTCGATCGCACTTGTGTAGAATGTGGAGGTGGCCGCAGGATTACAAGTAGTCCAGTCAATTTTTACTTTTAGGTGGAAAAAATTCGGAACAGTACCAAATTTTGGGGATCCTTTAATACATGCCTCTCGAGTGAGTAGGCATTCCCTCACCGTTACCAATGGGTCGGGGTGGGTACGCCTCTTTGTCGCACACCCACAAAAATTTTATGAGTACGAGAAAATCCGCTCACCTGCAAGTGAGCGACACTCGTTTCACTTGGACTCCCTGCCAGTGCGGGCCGGGCCGGGCAGGTCAGGCGCACCGCCCGCCGCCGCAGTGTACTTTGGTCCCCACTTGGTGACTCAGCGCCAAGTCCTGACGAAGGCCCTGCCCGCCGTGCCGCTGCCCGCGCTGCCCCTGCCCGGTCCTGCTCGGCCACTGCCTGCCTGCCTATGGCTCTGTAGGTTCGACCTGTCCTCTCCAAACGGGCCGGCGCGCCGGCTGGGCTGCTGGGCAGAGGAGGAGAGGGACTCACCTTCCTGTCAACAGGGATCGCTGTCGCTCGCTCTTCGCCGCCACACCAAGCCACGCCCCTTAAAAGTTGTCGACCGAGGATTGAAGTGGTTCCGAGAGGGTTCTCCTCGTCGCCACACTGTCGAGTCGAGTCGAGCCGAGCCGAGCCGAGCCGAGCCGAGCCAGCCGGTCCCGCGGCACGGTTACAGTCGGTCGGACCTCTCTTTGGCCCGGCACCGGCACGGCACTGCACTCTGCCCTCCAGATTCCGTAGATCGTTTTGTAGCGCCCTCTCACTCATCACTCCTGGTAGCCGAGACCTACGCGTGTGACAAGGACGGAGATACGAAAGCGCTCCTCTGAATCTGGCGGCTGCCACCACACCGCCGCGCGACGCCGTGCAGCGCCATCGCAACCTCCCCTAAACCCCTCCCCTCCATTCCTGGCTTCTTTCCGGTCGCCAATAACCCTATCGAATCTCCCTCCCTCTGGAGTGGTGGCAGCGGGGAGGTTGGGGCAGGGCAGGACAGGACAGTGCAGGACGAGCGGGGGGAGGGAAGGGGAGGCTTTTCCGGTCATCAAACCCCTGAGTGGTAGCAGTGCATCCCGACGGAGACAGAGCGACGCAGGTGGAGCCTGCGTCCATTTCCATAGCCAAGCCTCTCCCTCTCCTTTTCTCCCCCCCCCCTCTCTCTCTCTCTCTCTCTCTCTCTCTCTCTCTCTCTCTCTCTCTCTCTCTCTCTCTCCCTCTCTCTCCCCCCTTTTCTCTCACCCTTTCTCACTCTCCTTTTCTTTCAACCCTCTCTTTC
Organism: Frankliniella fusca; assembly: GCA_029379305.1. Lineage (NCBI taxonomy): Eukaryota > Metazoa > Arthropoda > Insecta > Thysanoptera > Thripidae > Frankliniella > Frankliniella fusca. The sequence continues at coordinate 368,585 of JAHWGI010000700.1, read as the reverse complement.
TCTCGCCCTCCTCCCTCTCTGTCTCTTCCTCTGGTATAAATGCGTTGCCGTTGGAGTTGTCTCTCGCACGTGCGCTCGTTGTCGGGTGACGTATTTGCCGCTCTCACTTGGCTGACCGAGGATGGAGGGGGGTGGGGGTGAGGGGGAAGGGGGCGCAAGGGGGCGGGGCGGGACCGAGCGGCAGTTCCGGGATCACCTTCATTACCCCCAGGCGAGGCAAAGGGGTAGGAGGGCGGGGCGGGGCGGTGCGTCCCCGACCCCTAACCGCCACCACCGCCGTCCTTTCGTGTGTACGTTTGGAGACGTCTCGGCAAGCCTGTAGTATTCCCTTGTGTCTGTCTATATCACCTGACGTAGAGAAGGAGTATGTCCCGACGCGTGAAAACGATATAAATGATAAATACAAAGAATAAATGAAACGGAAACAGAAACGTGCGGCGCTGCGCCGCCTCCTAGAAGACGTGACGTCATGTAGACCCCGCAGGGCCCGGTCGCCGCCGCCTTGTTTCGCGCCAAAGGCGGCGCGAGGCTCGGCGACGAAGAGGAAACACGATTGGTTGTCATTTCCGGACGCGGCCCAATCAGAATGGATTGGACGTGAGAGAGAGAGGGAGTAAGACCGGAGAGCGCGCGCGAGCGAGAAGAGAGTGGGAGAGTGAGAGGAGAGGGGAGACGGTGCAGAGGCGTCGCTACCACTGATTGGCATCACTGTCATGGCCTGCCGTGCCGCGGCGAGTTGAGGTGCGGGACCACTGATTTGGCGTCTCTCTCTTACTCTCTCTCTCTCTCTCTCTCTCTCTCTCTCTCTCTCTCTCTCTCTCTCCCTCTCCCTCTCCCTCTCCCTCCCTCCCTCCCTCCCTCTCGCGGTCGCTTCTTCTGTTGACGATGCGTAGCTCATAGTGTCTTTCGTGATGACATCTTAACACCGAATAGACTCTTTCAGCAATAGCAAAGTGAAGAAAAAGGCAAAGAACAACTGACCGGAAACATAACCCAAACATTAATGGAAACTTGAATAAAATGTAAACATTACACTGGTAAAACAAATGTAGAATATTGCACACCAATTGGCGTGCTTTTCAAATGTGCAAACTTTGCACACTTCCTGGTGTCGAGCAAAAATAAACATCACGAAGTGTGCAAACTTTGCACACTTGTCAAACGTCTAAACTTTGCACACCACGTAGTGTGCAATATGTTTAAACACCATGAAATGCGCAAAGTGCCAGGAAGCACACTTTAAGTGTGCACTATTGCACATTTGTTTTACCAGTGTATCAAAACGATTCGACCGACATTTTACTGAAGTATTTTGGACACATTTGGGTGAGAAAAAGCAACTGTTTCCGGTCTGTTATTCTTCAACCTGTTCTTCACTTCGACATTGCTGAAAGGGTCTATTGTTGGAGTGGTCGGTAGCAGCCCATACCCGGTCGATAGTTCACTGGTATCGTTATATTTCTACTACGACGGAGTTTCCAGACTCGCTCTCCTCACTGACTCGATATCCGCGAGCAAAACAGAGTGAGGGTTTTTTTTTCCTTGTTTTATTTTCTAGGTCTACATGGCGAGGAGCTGGTGTCACTCTTCTTCCTCTTTCGACCGCGTCTGTCCGTTTGTTGCTTTTGGCTGCGGTCCCAGCGGCAGCGGGTGCAGGTATTGAGGAAGCGAGCAGGATATCGAAATCCAGTCCGAGAATATCATCCAAATCCGAAATGTGTCCGCTTGGCGGTCTTCCAAAGGAAAAGGCGAGGGGAAGCGTCGGACCCAGCAGTGGCTGCGAGAGCGGTGCGGGGCGGGGCGGGGCGGGGCCGGCGAGGCAGCAGTCGTCGCCCCAGCCATGATAAACTGGGCGTTTTGTTCCGTCCTATATCATGCTACCCGATGCGATGGCCAGCGCTACGCTACGCCACGCTACGTCAGGCAGCTCCACTGCGCCCTGCGCACACCACAACCACGCGGAGGGTCGACCGGGACCACCGCGCACTGTAAAAATAAAACGAGAGGAAAAAAACACCTTACTGTTGATTCTTTTAATCACTTATAAGAATTCAAATGATATGTAAGTTACCTGTAATATTGATAATATAACCACCTGATGACATGAACCACATGATGACATGACAGGATATCCTGTAAATGTGATCTGGAAGCGCCACAGGCCTTGGGAAGGCGCAGTCTTAGCTCGCAGCCCGACACGTGCCCCATTTGCCCTGTGTTCTGGATTTCGGTTATTATATGATTTAAATACTTTTGAAAAGGGCCCAATTATGCTCTTGGACCTTCCATTCTCAACAAGTTTTACAGACATGTGAGTTCTTTTAGTTTAGATACATGGTATGACCAGTAAAAATCTACTTCCAAAATAACTCTTCTGGAAGACTCTTTTGTGTTCAAAATGCAGACTCCTGAGTCTTAGATAGTCCACGACGTTGAAAATCTTTCAGTGATTTTGCAGGTGATCGTAAGTGTTAGAACACTAGCAGTGAGATATATATTCAAAATTTCTACGTATTTTGGCTTAGCAACTAAGCTTGCCAAATATTTCCTACATACAATGTGGAAATTTAGCAATTTCATTGTAACCTACGGTAAGGTATTTTTCTTAGCCGTTATTTTCTATCCCTTTCTCACTCCCGCTCGCTCTCCTGCTCGCTCCCTCGCTCCCTCGCTCATTCTTGCTCCTAATGTGACCGCGTCCTTCCCTCCGCGCGTGACTACGAGCAGTAAGCCTGCGCGGGGCCTGGGCCTGGGCCGGTCGGCCCTCCTCGCCCCGCCCTCTGCTCCCGCCCCGCCCCGCCCCGCCCCGCCCCGCCCCGCCCCGCCCCGCCCCGCCCCGCCCCGCCCCGCCCCGCCACACGTAACCCTCCTTCCTCCTCACCCAATACGCCAAAATATAGCCCAGGCCCCATGCAGCCATAGCGGTGGCCCGCAGCCCTGTGTGCCATGGCATGCCATGCCATGCCGTGCCGGGCTGACCTTCGCAGACCCGCCAATCACTGGGACGGGACCTTTGTAACTCGGTGGTGCACCCTCCCAAGATACGCGGATATACCCACGCGGGGCCCCGCACGGCCTCCTGGTTGCCCCCCTGTCCACCCCGGTCCTGCCCCGCGCCGCCCCGCGCCGCCCCGCTCCGCCCCCGCGGGCCTCCGCCACGGCGCGCCAGCGGCGCTGGTCAGCTGCACTCGATTTATTACCCGCAGTAATAGTAATTGTTATGCCGGGGGTGGCCGGCGCAAGGTGCTGCCAAGGGGCGTAGCAGGGCCTGCCTAACAGCCAACCTGGGGGAAAAAATGTCTTGCGTATCCCAGTTGAAATTACATAAAACTGACAAATTGACCCGCTCTTCGACGACGTGCTCCTTTGACACTCGCTTTGACACTTCATTTTTTTCTTCTTTTAATTTCCTCGCTTAGAACTGCAGGGACTTTTGTCGCTCGGCAGAGATGACGATCAAGTCGGATTTTTTTATATATTTTTTTTTATCGCGGATGAATGCGAAAAGTTTCCTTTTGCTCGGGTGGCGTGGCGTAGCGCGTCCCCCCGCGCTGTTGCCGTCTCTGTCCGCCGACAAAAGCCGCCAGTCGCGCGGTCGCGGGGCGTGGCGTGGCGTGGCCGGGTGGGGTGGGGTGGGGCGGGGTAGAGGGCGCAACTTGGTCCGGCAGCCAATTCAAATTTGCAGCGGCCCGCGATGAAAGTGAAATGTTGAGGGCGCTGCGCGGCAGTTTGCTGCTCAATACGGAAGCGGAAGCGAGATCTCCCCGCGCGCGAAAATGTCACTCCTGCCCGAGGCGGGGATCAGTCAAACGAAATGTGTACAATAATTTTTTGATTTTGAATGATTTTAATTATTTTTAGCAGATGATACGAAGGTATCAGCCTGCTTGTACTGTCATACAGCGAGCAGCCTGCAGAGAGCAGCGCAGCGAGCAGAGAGCAGCTAGTGTGGCATTATATTATATACAAGGGGGGAAATTTCGCGTTGCGCGTTGCGTGCGCCGCGCGCCCCGCCACTCTACGCCACCTCTCGGGACGCTGGGCCGCCGGGCGGCCGGGCCGGTGCCCCCTCCGCCCCGCGCCCCGCGCCTCCCCCCTCCTAGCCCAGCGCGGCGACAGCGCTCCGCTTCCCTGCAGCCTGCGACGCGTAGGGACATCTACCATACGTATCATCTGCTTTCAAGTTCCGGCGCTCCGGAACTTTTTGGTCACGGTCGCGTGGTCTGTTTTAAATTTTGATTTTTCTTTTGATTTTTGAAGAGACGAAGGAAGTTGTCCGTAACTTTTACCAAAAAATTTGTTTTGTTTCTCGTTTTGTTTCTCAGTTTTTGGGTCATTTTTTCTCGATTTTTCGGATTTTTCTGTAACTTTCTACTTGATTTTTTTTTTTTTTGATTTTTTAAATGATTATTTGGGGGTCTGTACAATGATTTTTCGAAGTGATCCTCCCCTCGCTCCTGCCTCCTGCTGCTGCTGTGTGCCACTGCACTACTGGACCACCAAGTTTGAGCTTACAATTGAGGGGCGCGGGCGGCTGTGAGGAGATTTCAATGACCTGAGGTGCCTGAGGTACAACTGTTCGGGTGGGGATGCCGCGCGGGCGCCTGGCAGCATACCGACATTGCCAGCGAGAACGAGAGAGAGAGAGAGAGAGAGAGAGAGAGAGAGAGAGAGAGAGAGAGAGAGAGAGAGAGAGAGAGGGGGGGGGAGGGAGAGAGGGAGGTACAGAGGGGGGCCAGTCCGCTCCGCCCGCACCGCACCCGCCTGCCCGCACCAGCGCCATCAAAGAAACGAGAACGCAAACTGCCTCCAAAGTCTTTTTCTCCGCCTGCAATCACTGTCTCATAATGGAATCAGGCAAGTTCGCCCTTGTGCTTACTGCTTTCCTGCCCCCACCCCCGTCCAGTCCCATCCGCTGTCTCACTCTATCCGTATCTTGTCCCTTTCCCGATTCTCTCTCTCTCTCTCTCTCTCTCTCTCTCTCTCTCTCTCTCTCTCTCTCTCTCTCTCTCTCTCTCTCTCTCTCTCTCTCTCTCTCTCTCTCCCTCCTTCCCTCTCTCCCTCTCTCTCTCTCTCCCTCTCTCTCCTCCCCCCACCTCCTCCTCTCTCAGCGTCAAGGATGGAACGAGATGCCAACGGACGTCCAGCTTTTTTTTTTTCCAGTCCTACTCCGGCAGCAAGCAGTCGGTCCAGATGCATGTTTTTATTTCGAGCGAGCAGCCCTCGCGATTGTCAGAGTCTTGGTCCTTGAGGTGGGCGGTAGGCGGCGCGAAGGGTTTGGGTGGGGAAAAGGATACAACTTGTGCGACCGTGTGGCGGAAGTTGTTTCCCACGACGCTGAGGAAACCACCTTCAGGAGAGAGAAAGAGAGAGAGAGAGAGAAAGGAGAGAATGTGACCTTTGTGGCCTCTCCCACCAAAAGTGAAAACTGGCGCTCTCCTAAGGCTGTTGGTGCGCAGTCGGAGGGCGGGGCCGGGGCGGTCTCTGCCCGAGTCGAGCCAAGCTGGCGAAGCACACGGGAATATTCGACGGACGCTTTCCTTTTTTCATAAAGCCCCTCCCTGCCCAGCATTGTGGCCACACACCACGTTCCCTTTACTACCTGGTTCCTCCCACGCGAGCGACCCCTCCACCCCCACACACCCACACATCCGAGAGAGGGGAGAGGCTAGCTGCACGACCCATGCAGATGCTTATTCCAGACAGACCTGTGTACACACTACTAAACAGAGACGTAAAGAACCCTCTCCCCTCTCGCTCTCTCTCTCTCCTTCTCTCTCCCTCTTCCTCTCTTGGAAGGCCACCGCCCCGTTGCCCCTCTGCTAAACCTCCCTTTGCCGCCCTCTCTCTCACCCCCTTTCTCCCTCTCCCCCGCTCTCTCGCACTATTTGCGTCCCGCGCTAAGAGAGACCGACGATCTTCTCGAAGTGAGGGAGAGAGAGAGAGATGGAGAGAAAGGGGGAGATACAGGGAGAGGAAGAGAGACGGAAGGAGCCAGCGCGGTCTTACCGGTTACCTGCTGCTGCTCAAGCGGGCAACAACAACAACAGAAGCCCCTTCGGCCCCTGCTTGCCGGCAGCGCGCCTTCACCGTCGGGACTTGTTTGGCTGGGCTCGGCTAGTGTGTGGCGGGGCGGGGCGGGGCGGGGTGGGGTGGGGCGGGGGGCGGGGCGAGGCGGGGCATGGCAGCAGCTAGGACCGAAAGTCGTGAAGTCTCGGCGGGCCCGCTGCGCTGCGACCGGACCGGACCGGACCGGACCGGACCCGCAAGATGCGCCAGTGGTGGCCTCTCTGTGGTAGTACCGGCTGGCTGGCGCCCCGACGAGTCCTTCATTTTAAAAAAGTCAGTGTTCACCCTTGAACGAAAACAGTAATAAATCAAAAAAAATCACAGGAAAAGAACGTGAGAAAATCAGAAAAATATCAAGAAAAATCAGAAAAAATTAAAGAAAAAAATCAGAAAAAAAAATAAGTAGAAACCAAGGAAAATCACGAAAAAAAATAACAGAAAAATCGTTGTACGCTTGAATTTCTGGTTAAGGATCCCTCGTGGTACCCAGTGGTGCCGTGCGGGACCCGCACGCCGACTCAGCACCCAGCATCGGGCCCCACTGAGTGTAATGGCCGGAGGCGGTGTGGGGATGGGGTGTGGGGCTGCGAGCACTTCGTAGGCCTGAGTGTAATTATTCGTAAACAAACAGCCCCTGCTCTGGCTGTGCTGCAACAAGCCCCCGGAAAATGTTGGTGTGCGCGGCGGCGCTGCCGAGGCGCTGCCCACCCAACTCAAACGCTTAGTGTAGTGTGTTGGTATCTCACTCTCTCGCTCGCCCCCTCGCCTCACGCTGCTCCTTCCCGCCGGAACGGTCCAGTAATTAGAATGACGAATGAGTCACACGGACACATCACACGGGGCCGGCGCGAGTAGAGGAGAGCGAGAGAGAGAGGGAGAGCGAGAGAGAGAGAGGGCTAAGAGTTTGTCCCTGTCTCGCCTGCGCCCCCCGCGGGAGAGAGGGGGGGGGGGGGGGTTGGGCCGGCGCGGAGTTTGTCCTTGTCTACCCCTCTGCCCCTACTCTGCCCCCCCAGTCTCCCCCCCCCCCCACTCCCTCCCTTTCCCTCGAAGAGACTCCTTCAACATAATGAGCTGGCCGCGGAAAAACAAAGAGGTTCATCTAAACTTGTAGACCATCGTGGAAGGTCGAGGGAGAGGGAGGGGGAGGGGGGCCGCCAGGAGCACGGCCCAAGGGCCCGCGGGCTGCTGGGCTGGGGCCAGGCAGGCAGGCGTGGCTATGGCACGATACGAAATGCATTCCAGCGCGTCGCTCGCACCGAGGCGAGCCTGCCCCGGTGTTTGTCCTGTCCACGCCTCGCCCCCTGCAGCCGCAGCGGTGGTGCGCCACGCCGCGCCACTCCTCCGCCGCCCTGGGCGGAACCTTGTTATGCAGCCGGGCATGCGGGGCTCACCCGAAAATACAGAGGCACGAGACACGAGTGGCGTGGCCAGCGACACTGCCAAGTACCGCCAAGCGCTGCCAACATGCTGCCAAGCACTGCCAATAAGCACTGCCAAGCACTGCCAAGCGCAATTCTCAACAGCAGGGTAAAAACTGTCCGAATTTTTGAGGAAAAAGGGAAAACTTTGAGGACCTTGTATACTTTGAGGAAAAATCCTTAGATTTTGAGGAAGTCTCCTCAGAATTTGTGGAAATTTCCATTATTCTTTGAGGAGCCTTCCTCAAAATCTGAGGGGTTTCCCTCAAATTACGGAAGTTCCACACAGTTTTCCCTTTTTCCTCAACCAATCAGACATTGATTTTACGGTGAGAAAATCAGAAATCATGCGGGAATTTGTGAGCGCGTGGCTGTTCGGGAATATCCTTTGAAATCGCTTTTGAGATCCGGGAAAATGGAATTAACTTTTTGATGGTCGCAGCACTGTAAAGTGGACGCCCCATCCCATGGCCACCCTGATAGGGAGACGCTGTGTGGCGGAGCCAAGACGGTACCTGACGGAGTAACGGAGTATATGCAAGGTTCGGCCAGGGTTGCGAAAGTTTCTTGAGCACGGTGTATTGTGTTCTTTCAGGCGGGTAGGAAGGAGTAGCGGGTTGGGTAGGGGTTGCTGCTCAGTGTCTCGGCTCCGCAGGTGTGTCACGTCTGTGGCTCGCCGCGCAGCCCAACAACGCTGGCTAATAAGCTCACACTGCAAACCGGAAACGTGCTCCAACGTACTATCGCATGTCGCTTGATATGTAAATTCAGTTTTACTTTGCTTCTACTTCTACTTTGCTGTGCTTATTTTTAGAACTAGTTTCGGATTTTTTTTAAATGATGATTTTCTCTCCCTTGGGTGGCGCAGTTTCTTTGCAGATCTTCGTTAGGGTACTAGTGTGATCTGTTTCCCGTCTCTGGAAGAAGAAGGGTCGAGGGGGACATCACTTCGATTTTGCCTGTACACTGACTTTTGACTGAAGATTGACAAATGACTGCGAATGACTGAAAATGACTGAAAATGACTGAAATTTGACTGAAAATTTCAGGAGTTTGACTGAAAATGACAGGAATTCGACTAAAAATAACAGGAAGCGAAATAACCCAGATGACTAAAAATGACTGGAGTGACTAAAAAAATGGCTGGAGCCATTGAAAGTTGACTGAAGTGACTGAAATGTCACTTAAACTTGTGTAATTCATGATTGAAGCCTGTTCTCACACATGAAGCCTGCTGGATAGGCAACTCGTTCAATCTTTTGACGCCACCGATCAACAGAAGTGGCTAGAAAGTGACTGAAAATGACCGAATGACTGAATGACTGAAATTGACTGAAGTGTGACTGAAAAGTGACTTTTTTAGAGCGTGTACACTGACTGAACGAAGTGATGTCCCCCTCGAGAAGGGTGCTACTTAACAAACGCCCCTCAGGTTAGCTACTGACTATTGCCTTTACAGAGGCTGAATGACTACTTAAAGGTGTGGTTTGAAGCAGTTTCTGAGCGTTTCCAGTGAAGATTCGTTCCTCTGGTGCCATGTGGCACCTTTGTGTTTTCAGTAAGTGCCCACAGGGCAGAGGAGAGGAACAGGTCCTTTTTTGCTCCGCGCCGCTATTCGCCGCTCTTCTTCCGCGACTGTTCCCTCCAGCCCTGCTCTGCGCCGAGTTTATTTTTCTGTCCGTGCGTCCTCCTCCATCACGCCCCACCCCACATCCCTCCAGACGCCCCCCCCCTCTCTCTCTCTCTCTCTCTCTCTCTCTCTCTCTCTCTCTCTCTCTCTCTCTCTCTCTCTCTCTCTCCCTCTACGCGCCCCCCGGCGTCTCGTAATGAGTTGCCACAACCGCAGGGCTGTTGACGTAGTGCCCGTCACACGGGCCTCGGGCGGGGCGGGGCGGTTGTGGTGTATTGAGCTAGGTAAGTTTAAAGGAATCACGAGTATTAGCGAGGGGCTGGTCTGTTGCGTGCTGGAGGAGTAGTGTGGAGTTGGGCGGCGTGTTGCCGGCTGGAGCGCGTCTAAATTCTCTTTATAATTACACCACATATAATTGAGGTGCTGATTTGCATACATTAAGGGCGCCAATTTTCTTTTCCTGAGAGCAGCCTGGATTCTCAAACCTATCGAAGGCCTAAATTGGTTTCTCAGCACATTTCAATTTGTGGACAATTTTTTCAAATTTTTGAACTTTATCAGTTTGCTCGAAGTCAAGATAAAGTTCGAATGAGTGCATTTACAGGATGCACATTTTTCGACTAGTGAAATACCTTTTGCATTTTAGCGGTTTATTCATTTATCGAAAATAAAATTTGTCCTCTTTGACGTCATTGTTGACAGAGCTCTCTATAGGTATTAAAAACGACAGTTTGTATAAGCTATTACTGGTACTAACAACCAATTTTAAACCTTCTCATCCATCTCCGTGATTAAAAGACTATATCGAAATAATGATATTTAACGTTGAAGAAAGACAGTGTGAACTCTCTGAGCATAACCATTATATTACAACTAACATTTCTCTCCTAAATACCAACCACAGTACGTCCCCTTGTGTTTGCAGTAGTGAAATCTCTTCCGTATAAAATTTTGCTATGGAATAATTTTCTGCCTGAGAACATTTAAGGATCGCTCTTTCCTTCATTAAAATACCTTTCCGGAAGAGTTCTTGGAATATGTTTCGTTTGATTAGCGCTCGAAACAGTTCAATAGGAAGGATAGAGCAGGCTGCGGCTCGCACCCCAAAGAAGACGGTTCCGCGTTTTGCGGTGGTAGATAAAAAGGCACCACCCGGCTGACGGGCGGGCAAAAGTCTAACTCCTCTGCGGGGACAGAATGGCAGTTGCTGCAGAGAGCGGGAAGCAAGGAGGGGGGGGGGGGGGCAGAGGTTATCGAACACAGCGTTAGACGCAATCTGAGAGGGGAGCTTGGGGGGGGGAGGCGAATGCCGTAGTGGGTGTGGCGCCCCAAGAGGTGCGACTTGGGCCACTTTAGATGACAGACGTGTTACGCTACGCCACGCCACGCTCTTATGCGCCGCAACTTTGACGCGCGGCTGGCTGCTTGAACGAGTCGAGGCAATCAATCAAGTGCGTATGTGTGCTCGTGAGTGCGCGTGTGTGTGTGCGCGTGTGTGCGCGATAGTTTGTGTGTCGAGTGGCCGTGGGCGCTGTGGGGGGGGGGGGGGGGCACATGTGGAGGGGCCGGGCGGTGAGAGGAGAGCAGAGCGGAGATACGACGCGACGGGTCAGGATCAAGACGCTCGCTCAGGTCACACTGTTGATCCCCCACACGGCATCTGAACGCTTTGTGGATCAGCGAAGCATTGCTCTGAAGCTTTACGCAGCAGCAGCAGCGCACCCTATAATCTTCTGAAAAGATTTTTTTCGTATATTACAAAGAAATGTGTGCAACAGCAGTACACAGGAAATTTCCTTGTATTACAAAAAACAATTTAGTATTACAAAGAAAATTTGGCAATTGCATTACGGCTGCACAGAATTATTTGTTAGAATTTAAGAGTGCAAAAGCTCAGCAATTGCGAAGTTTCTGAAGCTTTTAAGATTGCTTTGCACCTTGCAATCTACAAGGCATTCAAATTCTTTGCAATTTTCGAACCGTTTTGCTTTGTGTGAATTTATCGGCGCATGTCGTGCATTTTCTTAACACCTATACCAGTACTCTTATTCAATTGAAAAGAAGATTAAAATATGAAGAAAGATTTTCTTGGTGTTTCTTGATACAGGTTTAGGTCCGAGACGGGCGGCACACGGTGCTCCGCAGCCAGCTTTAAGGGTCGATCGCTACTCGGACAAACCACTTGATTAGCAAGTTTCCGGTCCGCCAGCGGGTGCAGCTCGGTACGGTGGGGTGGGGTGGGCCGGGCCGTGCTGGAGAGGTCTGTTTCACCCTCGGTATCACCCCTCTCCCCCCCCACACCAAACCCGATCATGGAGAGAGCGTCTCCGTCTTAAACACTGTCTAATTAAGGTCTAATCCCGCCCGTTCCTGTCCGGCCATAGCAAGGCCAGCAGTCTCCGCCTTAAGGCCGTGAGTCAAGCCGCCGCTCGACGGCAGGCGCGAGTTGTGGCGAGTTGTCCCCGGTTCCCTGTGAAAGCTCGAGAGTAAGACAGTCGGAGGGGCCCTTTAGGTGTCAGACCGCATTTGCCAATCAAGTCGTGATGTGATGGCTCGTGTGCACCAGAATATTGCGCCATAGAGACCAGGTGCGTAAAGTTGTTTCCCCCCCCCCAAATGGCGCGACAAAATCCCTTTGTATGTAGGCAACCTGGGATCCGCCCCTGCCCCCCTCTAGTCGGACCTTAATCCGCGCTTTATAGAGACGATGTATGAGACCTCCGCGCCTCTCCGCGTCGCACATTGGCGACATTGGACAATTTTTTTTTGTGAATAGGAACGTTTCTGTGCACATCCCGATGGGACAAAAATTTGTTCCTACAATAAGACAAACTCAGCGAAACTTTTCACAGCTTGTCCAGATGTTGCTACAAAACGAATTTGCATTCACTCTGGATATCCACAGAAACGTTCCTAGCTAGAAACAAACTTGCTCGTTCGCAGTTTGAGTATGCACACTTCAGTTTCCAGAGGATAGCGATGCGGGGATCACTCATACAAAACGTATACCATGACTTTTTAAACTTAAGATATTTTTTTTTAAGGTTTTGATTTTTCTTTGGATTTTACAAGAGAATTCAAAAAAATTTCTGTTACTTTTGAATTTCTTTTTCTCTTTACATCTGAATTTTTTCATGTGTTTTCTGATGTTTGCTCATTTGTTCTTGATTTTTCGTTTGTTTTTTTCCTTCTTGATTTTTATTTGAAAAAAAAAAATTGCCATGATTTTTTGAAGTGATTTCCCCTCGGAGAGCAGTTACCCTTCACCGTAAGAAACTTTTAGTTTGCAGTCGACTGCAGCAGGTAACTGATGGTCCTGTTGTTCTGGTGTTGCAGGAGCCGTGCCGGACGCGCTGGCGCGGGTTACCCGCGAGGAGGCGGTGCTGGTGTCGGACGGGGGCGGCGGCGCGGCCATAGAGATCATGCCCAGCGCGGCCCTGGTGCCGCGCTGGGTCGGTGAGAACTATGTGGTCACGTGCAACACGAGCGACGGCTCCAGGCCGCGCTGGTACGTCGGCAGGCCGGGCGTCGGCGAGGCCAGGACCTCCATCCGCGGCGGCACCGGCGGGTGAGTACAGCAACAAGCAGTCCCGAAACAAGGATGTGCGGCTCTCTATTCTCTATTACATATTTATTTTCTCGAGGCGTCATCCCACACTCAACGCCAATCATAAAAGATTTGCGTAGAGTGAAGAAGAGTATGGGGGGTAAAAAAAAAAGGCGTAAAGTGGTTGCGTTGGCGCTTTGGGCGCGTCGCTCAAAGCCGCTCTCTACCGGGCAGCAGGGCGGAGGGGGATAATCCCTCTCTCTGCAGACCATTACGGTGTACTGTATTCTATTTTTGCGGTAGCCAAAACAAAGGTTCGGTGTGCTATATTATGTAGGAGCATCGCCGCTTTGAGTCGCGCAAAGTGCATTGCAGCTTCCCCTGTCCATAACCCTTCCTGCATCCCTGTGTCTGGCCTGGCTCGCGTGTCCCCGTCATCCGTCGGCACAGGGCACAGCCAGGTATCCTCCGACATTAATTATTTCCCTTGAAAGACGTCATCATGAGCACGGACAAATTGCCTATATTTATGGCTAAGTTTGGGTTGATTTGGAACTAGCCTGACACTTTTTCTACTCGACGATCGAAAATCAGTCTTAAGGACGGATGTTCTGATTTTTGCTACGAAGAATAAGTGTTCCATGTCAACTCAAACCTAGTTGCTACACACTCATTTTTTTCAGGTAACGGAGTTGCCTTCTAAAATCGCTGGAAAACGTGCGTGTTTTGTTTCAGATGGCTCCTTACGACAGAAAAAAAAACTGACAAAGGGAATTTTTTTATATAGTACGAAGAATTGTGGGCAACTATACAATATACAGAAAATTAATTTGTGTGACCAAATTTTGTCTCTGTATAACAAAGAAATTTTGGCTTTGTATCACAGTTATTGCACAGAATTATTTGTAATACAAGAATTTTCTTTGTAAGATTTTGAGAAGGTACCTAAACATTCATAAGTGAGGCCTTCAAACTGTTACATTTGCCTGCCTCGCTCGCTCTGGAAAGATCTGACGGAGGATTGGACCATTCTTCTCCATACACGCACCGAATGAACAAAGCACACCCAGTCTAGTGACAACAAACAACAACGTGTATGGCGTCAAGTGTATACGGCACTCTACAACGTCAGCTTCGTGCAGCGCGGGGCGGGGCGGGGCGGGGCGGGGCGGGGCCAGTGTCTCGCTAGCCATTGCAATTAATGGACAAGGCCAAGGCGTCTACCTCCTCTCCTCACGAAAAGAGAACTCTCCATGAGGACATTACTTTGACGAGTGCGCCATTGTGAGCGTCTCAAACAATTCACGGGCGCCAACCCTTTTGTTATCATTGTAATTTATTTCGGGATGTTAATATTTTTTTTCCCTCGTTGCATCCTCCTTGTTTGTTTGTTTTTTTCTGTCTTTCCCTGTGTTATTTTGAGACGAGGAGATTAGTTTGAAGCAGGAGACCAGACAACGCAGCCGCGCTCACAAGAGTCCCAGTCCTGCTCGCAGACACAAGGAGGCGGCCCGACCGCCCACCCGCTGCTTTTGTTTCCTTTTCTTTTTCATGTTTTTTTTCGCATACTTTTTTTTTTGCGTTGTTTTTAATGAAGAGGGCTGCGGCTCCCTCACACTCCACGCCCACCTCTTGTGAGTCGCGTAGCGGCCGAGAACATCGATATACAAAGCGAGGCGAGCTGAGTTGAGCTTCCCGCGAGTATCTCTGCGAACAGAACGGAACAGAACACCTGACACGCTCGGCAGTTTCATTATCAGCCATTATTCCGTAGAGATTGACTGGCATCTCATGGCATCAAGGTGATACATCAAGCAGGTGATGGGAGACGCACGTGAGATAGAGAGAGAGAGAGAGAGAGAGAGAGAGAGAGAGAGAGAGAGAGAGAAGCGCGCAGATTGACAGGGCTTGGCCGGGGCGGGCAGTTACCATCAGGCAGTAGGGATCTCCCCGCCCACACAAACGGCAAATTGAATTGTTACGTGCAGCCACATTATTTCAATTCACGGTGCGGGTGCGGGTTTGGGGAGTGGGTGAAGGGAGGGGTGCATAGGGTTAGGGGAGAGGACGCGAGGGAGACCGTGGTAGATAAATACCAAGCGATAAATGAGAGCGATTGCAAATCAAGCAGTGGGATACGACACACTGCGGGAGTTATATAACTGTCGATTTTCTAACTGTCGATGTCGAGTCTTTTATGTCACTGGAAAAAAAAAGTTCTGCTAGAGAATCTCATTTTGTGTTACCCTAAAATCATCAGACTTTTTTTCCCCGTCTAAGTTATTTGCTGTCAACTTTTGCGGTTGTAAGTTTACTCTTATGAATGGTATAGATTATCTTGAGGTGAGGGCGCTAGAGGACAAGAAAAGGTGTGGCGACTGGAAGTGGGCGATGTGGTTGGAGGGAGGGAGAGGGGGGGGGGGGTAGGGCAGCTGGTCGGGTGTTGGGGGGAGGGGGTGCGCTGCGCACCAAGAAATGGACGATATTAATTGGCCCCGGCAATCGATATCGCCGCACCGTGGCGTGGAGTGGCGTTGACGGATTGTAAGCCACCCCCCATTCCCGCTCCCCCCACCCCCACCCACCAAAACTGTGCCTGATGAGCCCCTAGCCAGTAGGCTGATTCCGCACATCGGCCAATCGGAGGTAGACGCGGTCCTCTCTCTCCCGCACCCAATGGCAGTGCCTCATGAGTGCGACAAGGAAGGAGGTACGATAGTCCCATGCAGAATCAGTCTAGCGCGCAGCAGAACGCCACGGCGGCTTATCCCTTGAATGGCGTATGTAGCCATTTGGCTACAACTGAAAGACAACGACCCTGATACGTTAATAAGCATCTGACGCTTCACATCTGGGGCTCAGTCGATTGTTCAAACCTTCCCGCGTCGGGAAATCGACATATCTCGATGTCGGGATCGATCAGTAACGAAGGGTAAATAAGAAAAAACTTCATTCCGACACATGCAAGATGGCGGCGCTGTAGGCCAGAACAACATTAGCCGTAGCGGCTGGAAAAATAATTTTTGACTGCAAACAAGGGAAGTTGTTTTCCATTAAAAGGTGAAGTATAAGATCCCCAAAGTCAGTTTGGTGATATATTGAACCAGAGCAGTGCTAGACAGGCGAGAAAACAGTTGTGTCCATTTGGCTACATCGGCCACCCCCGGTTTGGACCCTCTTTTCACAAATATTGATCCCACATGCAAACCATGGGCATCATTGGATTCGTCTCGAAGAGGACTATCAGAATTCATAAAGAAAATCACAGATCGGAGTCTGCATGGAGTGGCAAAAGCCAAAAATCTTCATATAATGTTACCAAATGGTGATTTTGGTGCATAATTCTCGAAATAATGCTAAAATGTAAGCAAAGTCCGTCTTTTTTGTAAGACTAGACCTAAGAGAAGATATTTCAAGAAACTCCGACAAAAGTTTCGCACACCGTCGCCTAGAAAACAGTTGTAGCCATTTGGCCACATTGGCCATTCCGATATTTCGACTTATTTCGACTTTGTGGAAATCACCTAAACTGTTCTAGACAACAGCAACAACAACAAAAAGTTAGTATTGTCTAAAAAAAAAGCCCCTAGGAATGGCCATTCGTACACTTGTTGAAACACATGGGAAGGCCGGGCTTTCTAGGTGTAAGAATGTATATTCGCTCACCTGCAAGTGTACGAATTGTCATTCACACACCTACAACTGTGTGAATGATCATTCGCACACCTACAATCGTACGAATGGTCGTTCGCTCACCTGCAAGTGAACGATATACATTCGCTCACCTGCAGGTGTGCGACATTCAAACACTTGGATTTCCATTGTAGTCGTGATGAAGGCAGGTGTGGGCGCCGGCGGCAAAGACTCGCACTAGGTGCCCAGGTGCGGATCCGGGAGAGGGGGGGGGGTAAGGGGGGGGGGCTTTTTTTTAGACAATACTAACTTTTTGTTGTTGTTGTTGTTGCTGTTGTCTAGAACAGTTTAGGTGATTTCCACAAAGTCGAAATAAGTCGAAATATCGGAATGGCCAATGTGGCCAAATGGCTACAACTGTTTTCTAGGCGACGGTGTGCGAAACTTTTGTCGGAGTTTCTTGAAATATCTTCTCTTAGATCTAGTCTTACAAAAAAGACGGACTTTGCTTACATTATTTCGAGAATTATGCACCAAAACCACCATTTGGTAACATTATATGAAGATTTTTGGCTTTTGCCACTCCATGCAGACTCCGATCTGTGATTTTCTTTATGAATTCTGATAGTCCTCTTCGAGACGAATCCAATGATGCCCATGGTTTGCATGTGGGATCAATATTTGTGAAAAGAGGGTCCAAACCGGGGGTGGCCGATGTAGCCAAATGGACACAACTCAGTTTTTTATGATAAAATGGGTCATCGTCATTGGGGTCGATGTTTCCGAGTTCTTTGGGACCAATTAAAGAAAAAATAATGATAATTCATTTTTTTCCGACGATTGGACGTGGTGTGGCCATTCAAGGGTTATGCAGAATGGAAGCCGTGCCCGTGCCCGAGTCCGCCCGAGTCTCAGTCGAGTCGAGCGGCTCCCAAAGACGCTGCGTAATCACTCACTTAGACGCACGGGAGTGCATGCGTGTTACAGCCAGCCCTGACCTGGGAGGGGGTAGGATGGGGCTCCTGTCACTTCATCGTCTGCGCCCTTTCGGGTAGCGGTAGCAGCAGCCGTGGCAGCGGGCAGCGTGGCGCGGCTGTGTCGAAATTCCTGATGACGTCTCTCCCAGGACAAAGTTAAATACTACTCGGGGAGTCTGGCGGGGCGGGGCGGGGAGCGGGGTGGGGTGGGGCGGGGCGGGCCGGCGGGTCTGATGACTGTGCCGATTCCCGAGCCCTAGCCAGCCAGCCAGTCCGCCCAGCCCAGTTCGTCATGCCGCCACCCCCCCCCCCCCCCCCCCTCCAATCCTTCCTTACTGCGCCTTCGCCCGGCCAGCGAGTCACTACCCTTTGCCAGCCAGTTAAAGTCGGAATCGCGTACTTTATTGAGGGCCGCGAGGCAAAAGAAGGAGAGTGAGAGGCAGGATATAATTAATTAGTAGCGTGATACTCTGGGGCCTGATTCAGCAAATGCGTTAGCGATGGCTAGCCGTCTCGAGAGTCTCCTAGCTCACGCTCTTCTTGCATCTCGGGATACGGCGAAAGGCATGCAGCGCGTGAACTAGAGGACTCACGAGGCGGCTAGCCATCGCTAACGCATTTGCTGAATTAGCCCACTCCGAGTGAGTGAGTGAGTGAGTGAGTGAGTGAGTGAGTGAGTGAGTGAGTGAGTGAGTGAGTGAGTGAGAGCGAGAGACCCCGTTGGCGGCACTTCCACTTTGCAGCCCCGTCCGCCGACCGCTCATCCACCGGCCATCGCCTCGCATCTCGCGCTGCGCCGCTCACTTCTTACATTATTCTCTTTTCCAATCTCACTGGGCCGGCAGCGGTATGAGCGTCCGCACCACGTTATTTATTTCCTCTCTCCCCCTTCTTCATCCACCTTTCCTCTGTTTTTAGTTCACTCTCCAGTTTGAATGAAGTTTATCTTCGGTGTTTCAATATTAGTAAATATGAAATAGGCAATTAGGGGCGAGTGGGGCCAAAGCCCCCTCCCCCCCCCTTCAAAAAAATATCAAACAGAGGGGGGCCAAGGCCCCCCCCCTCCCCCAAACTTGCCCCTCAAGATGTAGGGTGAGGGGTGCTTTGCGTTAGAGCATGGCCGCGGCCCTCGTTCACTACTGTCCATGGACAATATGAATAGAAAGATGTGTTTCTGCGCACGTCTTAACTAGATACAAATTTGAATTTGAAGTGAAAAACATGCATCCCGCCATTAGAAAATATTTTGTGGTCCATCGGACGGATGCAAATCTGTCACTTGTTCAATTCAAACCTGCACCTGGTCGAAATGTGCAGAAAACACAAATTTCCTTGGTCAATGGAGGTCTTTTCATTTACGGTGCGCTTTGAAAATGTTTAAATTTCAACGATTTTTTTTTTTAACTTGTCCTGTAAATTGTACTCTTCTTGAAGTCATTAGCTAGATCCATTTGTTTTATTTTTACTCGTTCTTTACCTTTTCCACATCTCACTTAACATCAAGGGGTCCCCCACTCCCAAAATAGATGTACAACGAGTTGGTGAGTTGATGCATTTTCGCGAGTTGACAGCAATTTTTCGCGAGATGACGCGAGTTTTTGCGGGTTAAACGCGAGTTTTTGCGAGTTACACGCGAGTTTTTGCGAGTTTTCGCGAGCTTTTGCGAGTTTTTGCGAGTTGAACGCGAGTTGGGCTCGGGCAAGTGTACAAAGAGTTGGCGAGTGAAGGACCCCTCGCTTAACATAGAGGTGAAAGAACGAGTATTGTGCTCAGTGCGGTGTAAGTTAGACCCCATTTTCAGCGAAGAAATGGTAATACTTACGGTTATGTCTGTGTAAGCAAATTGTAGCTTTTTACCCAGTAATGAGTCAATAATAGAGGTTTTTTTCGAGTTACTAATCAAAATTTTAAGAAATTAAGAATCTAAATTTCGAACAGAGACGTTCGACTGCTCGCCGCGGGACCACTTTTATCCCGTACGCATTACGACTTAATTACGGACGAACATACATCCAAATTACACTATTTGCCACATAAAGTTATCACAAAACGTATCAACAATTTTCAACATTCTGCAGTTTCTAATTAAATAGTAAACATTACATTCATTTGTGTTTTTCAACATTGAGAGTATCAATATCAACACCACCGATATGGGATGTGCGCATGCGCGAGTAGAGCAACGCCATCTATTGAGATATTCTGTAATCATTTAAAGTTTGTCTCAAAAAGAAAACAAATGCCGCGAAAGGTTTGAACTTGGAAAGCCGTGACTGACAACAATGTGTCTGAGTTATGGACTCACTGTCCTGCTGTTGACTTACCATTTCTAGTTGAAAGCTAACATTATTAACGTTAAGGGTAAAGAGGTAAAGAACGAGGTTTTTCTTTGTGTATCAAACGTGTTTGATGCGCTTACAATCTACTTGTTTAATGTTGAGGCTATTCTTCTGTTTTAAAAAAGCTATGATTTGGAAAAAAGCGTTTCTTTTTGAATTTTTCAAAATTCACATTAAGAAAGCCCCCCAGACCGCCGCCTCGGTAGTCAACCCCCACGACACCATCGAAGTTGTCCCTCTCCCCCCTCCCCCGTCGTATAGTACTTCCGCGGCCCGTGAAGCAGACCATTACATCACATGTGTCTGTCGAATGACGGGAAAAGCAATTTCAGAAGCTATAAACGCTTTACAAATTGCGAAGAATTGAAATCTTTGCAATGCAATCTCCAGAGCTTTGAAACTCTTTGCCATTCGCAAAGCGTTTGTCTCGTAATGATTTAACAGTGGAGGGTCGGGCAGCCGCCGCGGCAGCCGCTGATGGAGGGACGGGCCTGCCCGCCTGGCACTCTGCTCTGCTCTGCGGCCGGGCCGGGCCGGCCGGGGGAGGCTAGGCCGTTCAGTATAGCCGACGGTAAATGGATTATAAAAATTCCACGACCTCCCCTCCCCCCACCTCCCCTTCTGGACGGGACCGTGCGCAAAGAGAGGATGGTGTGGAATTCCACTCGCCTTTATCCTGTTTTCTACTTTTGCGACATGAAATATTTGGGTTAAGTGCACCGCGAGGATCTAGCGCGGCGCCAGGCAGGCAGCAGTCTTTCCCGCCCGCGCGCTCGACCCCGCCCCGCTCCGCCCCGCGCATCTCACAGACAGTCTCACTCACTCCCTCTCCGTACCCGCACCCCGCCCGTGATAACATAGCCTCCCTGGAGATCGGAAGGGACAGACAAAGGAGCGAGGGGAAAACAACTAACAACCCCGAATTTTGATGTGCAAATTTTGTGAAATTTTGTAATTTTTTTGTATTTTTTTTCTTTTGGAAGTTTTGTGATTTTTTATCTGAATTTACCTGAATTTCTCTGCATTTTTCTTTTTATCCCTGGATTTTCTAAACTTCTCTGAACCTCTGAACTATCCTGATTTTTTAAAAATGAATTGCGAGGTGAACAAACATTTTAGAGTTGTTTCCCTCTCGCCCGTGAGAGACGTGACATGGACACCCGGGAGTGACCCGGGAAACTAAGTGTGACATCCGCGGGAGCGGGATGGTCCAGTGAGGTTCAGGCGGCGTGCTACAGAGTGGGGTGTCCATGGATGAGAGGGTCACGGATAGACGCGAAGCTGAGCAGACACTTGCGTGAGAAAGGCCCGGTATAGCTTCCCATGCGGCGCCAGATATACGCCACAAGAGGAACCCGGCTGGAGCTTCCCGGGGCGTGCGTAGTGGGCGCGCTGGCGCTGCTTTGGGATGGGGCGACCGGGTCTAGGCACGAGCGGGCCTCGCAGGTCCTGGGTGGCGACCGGTCTGAGCTGTACCAGGCCCCACCCTGGGCTGGGCGCTGGGCGCGTCTCGCGGAGGTTCAGGGTGCTGGGCTCGGTGGGCACGCCCCCGGGCAGCTCCCATAATAGCAGGCCCTCCTATGTGCCCTGTCGAGCGCCTACATCGAGCCTACGCCTACAGGCTGTGGTCACTCAGCAAATCACTTCCTCCGCCCCTTCCTCCCGCTCTTCCCCCCTCTCTCCCATTCCCTTTCTTCCATTTCTCTCTCTCTCTTTCTCTCTCTCTCTCTCTCTCTCTCTCTCTCTCTCTCTCTCTCTCTCTCTCTCTCTCTCTCTCTCTCTCTCTCTCTCTCTCTCTCTCTCCCTCCCTCCCCGCTCTCTACTTCCTTCCCCGACCCCCTTCCCTATGCCCCTCGCCCCTCCACTCCGCAGCGGTGCAGTCTCACCTGCAAGTGGCAGGGCCGCCTTCTTCTCCAGCACCCCCTCCTCCCCCCCTTGTCCTTCTACCCACAGCCAGCGGTACCTTTCGAGCTCTCGCGTCACCACTGTGCTGCATCTCTTGCTGCGCGGCCGTAATTCAATCCCCAACCGCGGCTCTGGCCGCGCTGTTTTCGACAACCCCAACTCTATCCAGCTCCTCTCTCTCTGTGCTGTCCTCCGAGGGGGGAGGAGGGGGGGCAACTATGAATTTTGGTGTACAAATTTAGTAATTTTTTGGAAAGTTTTAGGATTTTTTTAAAATTGTGTATTGGATATTTCTGAATGTTTGCTTTAATTTATCTAAATGTTCCTGAATTTTTCTGAAATTTTTGATTTTTTTCTGAATTTTACTGTTGTTTTTTTTTTCTGAATTGCTAGGTATGTACAAAAATTTGAGAGTTGTTTTCCCCTCCTGTCGTGATGTTAACGAGTGGTCTGTGCTATGCGCTGCCGCAGGTCGCCGGTGCAGAACGCCGTGTGGCGCGGCTCTGGCAACGGGCTGCAGATTGTCATCAGCAACATCGAGAAAAAGGACCGCGGCGAGTACTGCTGCCGCCTGTCGGACGGGAAGCGCGCCACCGAGAAGTGCTTCGAGCTGACTGTCAAAGGTACCTCTGTTTTCAGTCGCAATGTTTTCACAAGTAATTTTTTTTTCTTTTTTCCTGAAAACATAATGTGTTTGAATGCCACCCACTCGTTGGTGTGCGAATTGCCAATGGTACACTCTTTTCGAACAATTATTAGACATTTCCTGGAATTTTCCCTTATTTACTTTTTTGAGCGTACGAATGGAAACTACGACACCTATATGTGCGACTTTCAAACACCAAGTCCTCTTGTGCATTTATGTTTTAAAAACGGAATGACCAAATTTAGTTGAGACTAAGACTTTTTTTTTCCTGTTTTACTCGCAGAGCCCATCGCGTTTTTAGACACGCCGACGGAGCAGGTGGCCACTGAGAACCAGGCGTACGTCATCAAGTGCGAGGTGACGGGTGACCCTACGCCCGAGATCCAGTGGAAGGTGCGGGGCCAGCTCTGGAAGGGTAAGTAGCCGATAGGCGCCAGTGGCGTGCATTTCACTGCAGCGAGCAGGCGTGGAGTGGGGGAGGAGGGGGGGGGGGGGAGCTCGCGTGGCTCACCACTGAAAATGACTGGTAGCCTCCGGCAAATGTTCCTGGAATATTGCATTTTCTTGTCCACGATGCGCAGTTATTTCGGGCGGCTCTGTCTGTGGAAGTGGAATGTCTGTGTGTGTGTGAGAGAGCGTCCGTGTGAGCGCGCCTCTTGAAATTCGAATCTCGTGCAGTAGGGAGGGAAATCCTGAGTGACGCAGCGGAGCGCGCGCCGGAGGAAAAAAAGGCAAGATGGAAAAGGAAGAAACAAGACATGGGGAGTGAGAGGAAAGAGCGAGAGACTGGAAAGAAGTCACGTTGATGACGCCAGCCGGAAAGGTGGGCACCCGTTGTAAGGGGGCGTAGGAGGAGAAGGAGGAAGAGGAGGAAGCGAGGGAGAGAAACAGAGCTAGAGCGTGCGGCCGAGTGCCAGACACCTATGAAAGATATCGCAGTGAAGCTACAATGAACCCATTTTGTTTATGTAATTGTCATATTTCTTGAGCTCAGAATGACATTCGCTTATATTCAACGTGGGCATTTTGAGAGCAGGGTTAGCGGTGGGGGTGTGGCCGGGTGATAGCAGGGTACTGCTAGGGTGCTGCAACCGGGGTGTATTTGCCTGCACTCCTTTCCGGACGACATGCGGGCTGAGCCGGGGCGCGACGCTCTACTGCGCGGTGATGGGTTCATATCCCCCCCGTCGGAGTTCCTGGGCGTCGCCTGGGGATGGGGGAGGGGCGCTACCTCTCGGGAATAGCACCTCCCTTGTACCCTACCCGATCCCACCCCGACCTACCCCGCCTCGCCACGGCCCGCCGGCCCGCCCCCGCCCTGCACGCGCGCACGCGGCGAACACGTAGTGGGAGTACTGACAGGGCGCAGTCGAACGGGCGTCGTGCAACGGCGGGGCGGGGCGGGGCGGGGAGGCCCTCCAGAGAGACACCCTCGCCTCTGCTCGGCCGCCGTCGACAGGTAGGTGCGGCAGGAACTCGGGGCGCCTGGGCGCGTGTCTCACTGGAAAGCCCAAGTGTACACCCAGCGAAAAGATCAACGTTATTCTTGCGGATTCCAGTGTTGGCAGAAAAGTAGGCAAAAAGTCGCGCCAGCACGGCGAAGTTAAGCGGGCTGTTTGTGCGACTGGCTACAAGGCAACCCCTCAGCGCCACTGTGAGAAATATCTTTAGAGATTTACGATAAATGTTGTAAATTACCACGAGGGAAAAATGTAAATTTAAAATATTAAAAAAATTCTTTCTCGTACTTGAATTTTAAGCCCATGGTGGGGCTTGTAGTTTTACGATATGTAGTTTTAATTTTACAACTCCACAACGTGAAAAAAAAAATTCCGTTAACTTATTTTGACTATTTTTTACAGTGGCAGGTGCGTGTATGCTGCCTACTAGTCAGGCGCTGACGATGGATACTAACGTACTCCGCTGTGTTTGGGGGTTGGGGGAACGTATTGTAGCCTACTCTTCTGGCAACACTGGCGGAATCAAGAGGTGTGCAACGTGCAACTTCATCAAGAAAAATGCACTTGAAACAAGGGCATTTCTCTTGATGCAAGAAAATTGCGCGATTCACTGAAAATGGAGGAGTCGCCTTTTTCGATCTTGGGAAAGCGACTTTTCTGTACCAAATTTTCATGCTCCTGGGAGAGCGACATGTATGAACATCTCTCTATTAGAGTCACTTTGATGACTCTTTTTGAGTCAAATCATCAAATGTCACTCTTCTGGATTTAAAAATTCCAGAAAATACTCGATTTGAGTCGTTTTAGCGAAAGTAACTTTTACTGAGCGATGAAAAAATACTCCGCTCATTACGGGCGAGAAATGTGACTAGTACATTTCCAGTGCAGTGTTGAATCCGCGACATTTTGCGTCACAAGATGGAGATTTTCAAGGTGAAGGCATGTCGCTCGCTTGCAGTGGCTCTCATCGTGTTTGCGTACGGTAGGGTAAAGGGTCTCAACTCCCACCCGGTTTAGACGCAAACCACCCGTTCATTTCACTTCCCCCCCCCCAAAAAAAAACTCAGCAAAAAAAAAAATATTTTCTTTCTCCTTCCTTTCCTTTTCTCTTTCCTTTCCCTTTCCTTTCCCTTTCTTTCCCCGCCCCCCCCCTTTCCTCTTACCACCCGTTTATAATCCGTACCTCCCACCCGTTTATTTTCACGGTAGGGCAATTGCCCTTCCGTGAACATACGATGAGCGCCCACTGCTCGCTTCCAAAGTGAGTGCATACTTTTACACGCACTTGACGGTATGTGAGAAATTATTCACACAATGGATGCCCATTGTTTGTTCACTTTCACAAAAGGAAGTGTGTGATCTATCATTCCCCTTCCCCCACACGTAGTCGACAGACGTACGTACACTTCCCGTACTTTTGAATTCCCGGAGCAATGTGTGCATGTTGGAACGCGTGTTCGCTACACGGCTCTCGCGAGCAGGAGGTCGATCGACGCAGCAGTGTAGGAAACTCAGCCGCAGCGCAGGGTACAACGGGGAGCTTGAGCTTACGGTAGATGACGTGTGGAGGGCCGGGACAGGCCATACCAGGCACACTGTAATCAGAAGTGTTCAACTGACACTCTGAAAATAGTATTGAACACTTCAGATGCCTCGTTAAAAAGCCGATGTATTTCTTTGGGGACAAAAGTGCTCCACACTTTAGGTGGACACTTTCTACTGGCCCACTGTGAGAAAAAACTACAATTTAACTACAATTTTTTACCGTTATTTCGAAGTACAATAAAATATTGTACTAAAATTGTACCCAGTATAGGGTAAATTAGTGATGTATGGCAACGAAAACCGTAAACCGTTAATTCAAAACCGTGGTTTAGTTGTATGAGGTACGGTTTTTCTCACAGTGGCCAACATACCAGACTAATACCGTCTAATACTTGATGCGTCATATACAGGGTGAGCGACTTTGTATCTGCCAGACTTCGGGAGCGGATAGGGGACATTTAGACGAGTATTTTGATATAAGACACTTGGGGTCGGAAATCAAAATTACGCCCGCTAGAGGGAAATTAAATTTCGGAACCGAGCGCCGGCAGGTAGGCAACCCTGCCGGCTGGCAGCCTAGGAGCGGCGTGGCGTGGCGTAGCTCAGCTTCCCCACGAGACTGCGGTCCTCCCTGGCGTTGCCACGGGCCTCCACCGCGAGGCCGCGGGCCTCAACGGCGGGGCAGAACTCACGGGCCAGACCCACAGTCTCGTCGGAGAGGCTCGCGGTCTCGCGGGAAACGTGCGTAGGCGTAGAGGTGCGTCGCGAGCTCGCGAGGTATCCCTAGCTACCGTTTATGTCTTAGACTGGAAACCCACTACTTACGCGCAAAATTGTGAGCATTTCCGATTTGGGTTGCCTACCTGCCGGCGCTCGGTTCCGAAATTTAATTTCCCTCTAGCGGGCGTAATTTTGATTTCCGACCCCAAGTGTCTTATATCAAAATACTCGTCTAAATGTCCCCCATCCGCTCCCGAAGTCTGGCAGATGCAAAGTCGCTCACCCTGTACATGAGCCTTTTAACGAAACATCTTAGAGTGTTGTGTTACACACTTGAAAGTGTGTGTCGCAGTTGAACACTTTTGATTACAGTGCAGTCTGCTGCCGGGCGGGCTGCGGGCCTCTTCTGGTCCTTCTGGTCTGGGGACTAGAGATGGAAATTTTCCGGAAACTTTCAAAGTGTCCGAAAAAAACCGGAAAAATAGGAAAAAAACGGAAAAATACCGGAAAAATTGGAAAAATTGGTTTTTAAGTCCTGTAGTGGGATATGGACATAAAACCGACTACTTTCGTATTTCATTAGGTCTTTAATTCCACTGGCAACTCTAGATGACCAACAGGAATCACAAAAAACGCACGAGAAGGAAATGTAAAAGGGTATAAATAGGATGAGTGCACTGAGAAGCGTCTTCACAGAGTGATGAAGATATGCTTTTTGCCTATTTCCAGGCGAAAAGTCGTGCTTTTTGCCTATTTTGCAGGATGAATCTTTCCAATTTTTCCGAGGCTAGAGAAAAAAACCGAAAAAAACAGTGTTTTTTTCCAATTTTTCCGGAAACTTTCCGGGCATTTTCATCCCTACTGGGGACACGGACCAGTAACTGGAGGGAAGGAGTGGGTGGATGAGGAGGAGGAGGAGGAAGGCGCAGCGGAGTCGATATGCAGCTCAAGCTTGAAAATAATGACACTATCTTTGTCCCACTTCTACTCTGGCCCAGCCCGCCGCACCACTTCACTCCCGCCTTCGCTGCTTGCTTTCTCCTACTCCCTTTCTCTCTGACGTCTCTCCCTCTCCCTCTCACTTTAACCACCGTGTGCAGCAGCGCACCCCTTCCCACGGGCCCGGGCCGTGGCCGGCCGTGGCCGGCAGCCAGCCAGGCAGCCAGCCAGGCAGCCAGCCAGGCAGCCAGCCAGGCAGCCAGCCAGGCAGCCAGCCAGGCAGCCAGGCAGCCAGGCAGCCAGGCACAGACACACAAGGGGATTACCTTCTACTTTTCATTCCCCTTTTCCCTTTTGTCCCGACGTGCTTGCGCGGTGTGACTACTGCGGGAGTGTGTGTGTGTGTGTGTGTGTACCAGTCCAGTGCTCGGGGGGCGGCCCCCCCAGGGCGCTCACAGGCCCCTGGCACCCCTGGCGCCCCTGGCCACCGCTTCCTCCACATGATCTGCATCCTCTTCACCCCACCTGCCTCGCCTCCCCCGCCACCCTTACCAGTCCTCCTCCTCTCTCCCTCTCTTCCACTTTCTCGTTCATTACTGCACCCGCGCCTGTCCGCATTCTCGCGTCCCCTTATGCGACCTTCTCTCTCTCTCTCTCTCTCTCTCTCTCTCTCTCTCTCTCTCTCTCTCTCTCTCTCTCTCTCTCTCTCTCTCTCTCTCTCTCTCTCTCTATCTCTGTCTCCCTCTCTCCCGCACTTTCACATGTCCTTTCATGTTCCCGAAGCCGCGAGTCCAGTTCTCACCTCATATCCTTTTCTCACCCTCCTGCTCCCTCCCTCCCTATTGCTCGCTCTATCTCCTCTACTCGCACCCCTTTTGCAGCAGGGAGCGTCCCATATGCGCAAGGAGGTCGTAAGCGGCGAATAATAAGGTAACTTGGCCGCGTCGGTTTCGATCCGACGAGGAGATAGCAGCGGCGGCGTGGTCTCGGATGGTTCTCTGCCCGCGTGCGTGCGTGTATGTTTCGTCCCGTTATCAGGGCACGGCGTGGCTATGGCGGCAGCCGGCGGGAGATTCAAATGATGTCGCACCCTGGCCCAGCCAGCTCCTCGGAAAGCAATGCAGTCCGTACGTGCCGCGTGCGCGAGCGTGCACGGGCGTGCACAGCCGACTTGTTCCGAAGAGCGCTCTAGCGCCTCCGTCTTTGTCGCACTCACGGGGGCGAGCCGTATACCCAACATATGGCACTGCCGTAGGTGCGACAAGGACGCAGGTACGAGAGCTATCCTTGGAATCAGACAGCAGGGCGCGGTGCTCCGACCTCAGCATCCCCTGCGGGCCTGCTGCTGGGACGGGGTAGGCGAGGCGCCTCGCCCGAAGAGTGAGGAGGAAAGCTGTGCCATCTCGGCTAGGATAACGCTGTTTTCTCAAACTGTTTCATTTATTTTTTTTTTCATTTTTTTATGATTTTATTTTACTGCACTGCTTGGGGGAATCTACCAAACAAAATATATAAATATATATGAAAATTGTCCGTGACTGGCGTCTCGTCTCCCCTGGAATGTGGTGGCCACACACCGCGCCGGGTCCCGGGTCGGGTCGGGTCGGGTCGGCCGGGGGATGAGGTGCTTCGAATAACGCGGCGGGTCCCGGGCGTGTCATCGCGCGCCGCTGTCTGTGTCCGGGCCAATCAGCGCCCCCCGCCCCGCCCCGCCCCGCCCCTCGCGATATGGAGCTGGCCTCTGCTCCGGCGCACGCATTTGTGTTTTGGGCCAGCCGCCCCACCCCGCCCCGCCCCACCCCGCCCCGCCCCACCCCGCCACGCGATGGTCTCGCGCTCTGCGGCATTAGAGCCGGTGGCCCCATCGGCCGAAACGCACCCCAGCGGGGCTGTTTGAACCTCCCGGACAATTATGGCTACCGTGTCAGGCCGCGAGCCTCCAGGACAGCGAACAGCTGCTGCTGCTGCTGCTGCTACGGCTCCCACTGCGCTTGCCATAGCCGGGATTAAAAGGGTCAAAATAATTTGGGGAAGAAGAAAAAAGTGAGCATGTGTCGTGATTGTGGGCGGGCTGATTGTTACGGGGCTACGTGCTGTTGCGGAGGCTGGTCCACAGCCTTCCTGAGGAGGGCCCGGGGTGGAGTGGGGTGGCGCGGGGCGGGGTGGGGCGCGGGAGGGCGGGGTGGGGCGCGAAACAGGGCACCACCACCATTACCGCCGACAACTGCATGATTCTCCCCGCTCCCCGTGTGTTCCATCTCTCACCCCTTGCTACTCGAGCTCCCTTGACACAGTTTCTGTTTTCGTCCTCTGTGTGTGTTTATATATATATTTTGCTTTAATGTGTTTTTTTTTGTTGTTGTTGTTGGCGCTCTGCTAATTACGGGGGGGCCTCGGGCCGGGGACGGCCAACTACTTTCCCTGCAGGTAAAAGAGTCTTCCGCCCGTATAATAGGGGCTGGAGCGGCTGACCGTGGCGAGGCCGGGTGGGGCGAGGTGGGGCGGGGCGGGGCGGGGCGGGGCGGGGCGGGGCGGGGCGGGGCGGGGCGGGGCGGGGCGGGGCGGGCCAACGGTCTCACCCGAGCCCTGCCTCACTTCGACCAGTCGCGCCGGTCTCTGGCCACGTCACTTCCCCAATCACATTCAGTCATTTTCCAGTTTCATCCTGTCTAGGAGGGATAACGCTGACCGCAGTATTGCGAAATTCCCCGCAGAATACTCCAAAACGGATTGAAAATTGCAGTACAGCTTCTTTTTGGGGTCAGCAGGTCAGACAACACGTAGAGGGAGTAGCATTATCTAGTCGCAGTTGAGTCAGCAATACGACAGGGCTCCAGTCACTGGCCTCCGTTTCAAAGCCTCCCGATATCCTCATACCTAACCCCGCCGCGCCACGCCTCGCCTCGCCACGCCCAGCTCCTCCTCGCGCCAACACGCCGCGCTGCAGTCACACCACGCTACGGGGGGCTTTGGTTCCCAACAAAAGACCGCTTGACCAGCGACAAGGACACGGCTCGCTGTTCCACCGAGTTTATGTCGCTGGTGGTGTGGTGTAGCTGGTCGGGAGAGAGGTAGGGGGAGAGATGAGGGTGTGGGAGGGGCTAGGTTGAATTTCAACGGTAGAGGAGAGAACGAGAGAGAGAGAGAGAGTAAGAGATAGAGTGAGAGGGGGCCGAGGTGTAGGCTGCTCTGGGGGATTTACACGAGAGTGAGAGAGACGGGTTGCACAGCAGGCCCATCCATTGTGGAGCAGATCCACTCGCTAACTAGCTAACTATGTAGGCAGCAACTGTAAAGTGTTACTGTGCCCCGCCCGGCCCCGCCCGGCCCGGCGCAGGACACGCGCTGCTTCTACTGCTCCCGCGCCCCGGCAACCTCTTCCCCCACCCACTCACGCACTCGCTCAATCTCTCTCTCTCTCTCTCTCTCTCTCTCTCTCTCTCTCTCTCTCTCTCTCTCTCTCTCTCTCTCTCTCTCTCTCTCTCTCTCTCTCTCTCTCTCACCCTCACATATCTCTCTGCCTCTCTCACCCTCGCCGTGTTGGTCACTCTGCTGTGTAGAAACTTTTCAACCGAGGATATAGCAGCAAGCCTGACTGCCAGCTACCACCCCCACGGGAGGCAGCAGGTTTTGCGAAAAGCGTATGCTCTTCAAGGGGGAAACAACTCCGAATTTTGGTGTACAAATTTAGTGAATTTTCCTGATTTTGTCTTGAATTTTTTTTTGCAATTATTGGTTGAATTTTTCTACATTTTACGAACTTAGCTGATTTTTTCATAATGTTTCCGAATTTTTCTGCATTTTGATAAATACGAGGTGTACAAAAAAAAAAAAAGCCCCTGGTCGGGGCTCTTGCATGGCAATGTAGTCGAGGATGTTGCGAAATTGGGGCTCGGGTATCCTGCACGGAAAAAAACGTATTCGCTGGATAAGCACTAGGTGAAATATTAGGCGATATTAGGCGTCTCAGCTAATTTTTTTCCTGTACTGCAAAACACCCAATCTGGTATAGCAAACGCTAGTAGCTTTATCAGGCAAAAATTAGCTAAGAGAGGTAATATTTTCAACTGGTGCCGTATTAGTTCTTATAGAAAAATCCTTTTTACTCGTTCTTTACCACCACCTCTCTCCTGAGTGGTGAAAAGAACGAGTATTGTTCTCAGTCGAGTGTAACCCTTAACTGTCCACACTTTCATCTCAGATCTCACAATACCTACAGGCATAATAGTTATACCATTCGAAACTGGAAATGCCGGTCTTTATTCCAACAATGAACTATTTTTCAAGTTTAATAGTATTATTTTGAGAACACTTAACAAATTTTGGATGTTTTCATTCTAAGTCCATAACCCAACTTATAAGTGGAGTTTTCAATCTCAGCAAGTACAATACCCACAGACATGAAACTTGCGCTGATCTCAGCTAGAAGCCTTCCTCTGCATTGCAGCAATGAACCTTTTTTAACGTTTAATAGTATTATTTTGAGAACTCTTAACAAATTTTGTGCGAGTTTTCATTCTAAGTCCCCGAGTCTAGTCGTAGACCGAGTCGGCTCGCGCCAGCTCGCGCTCCTTTATGCGCCCCAACAATCGGACCCGAGCGGGAGGGCCGAAGAAGGCCCGAGCACACGAGACGAGCAAGGGCGAGTGTCCCGGGAAAAACTTCCCCTGCACACACGAACGGTGATGAAATCTGAGATGAAAATGTCTTCAATCGACTCACATAACGTTTTACACTCCTACCTCTGTAGCACATAATTATGTAAAGAACGAGTTCCATACTTATCACAAAATTCATTTTGTGTTCTATTTGGCCCTTGTTTTTTAATCGTGTGGCCGGTCGCTGAGGAGTTACTGTGGACCGAGGGGGTATTCTTTTCTATAATATCATGTACTCCTGACTGGGTATTACATGGTCGCGTAATGTAACACCAAAAAATATCAAAATTTCCTCTACGATTGCACATTTTTTGTTTGTTATACCGGTGTAAAACCGCGTAATACAGTGCAATACGGAGTACTCTGTACAAGTTTTCTCGGAGTAAATACCCCCTCGCTGCGGACGGGTCCCTGACCGGGGCTAGCGGGGGACGCATGCGCGTGCGTGCGCGGAGTGCGTCAGCTTTGCCGCTATCGGAATCAGTCCAAAGTTTGGCTGCTTAAAGATGGAGCTTATGAGTTTGGTTTACGTATTCATTGGCTATTGTCGAGGTGCGCCCTGCGCCCCGTCCCGTATCACTGGCAGAGGCGAGAGAGCGAGAGAGAGAGGTGACTGGGGGCGCAGCGGCGCAGCGCAGGGAGTGAACTTGCGAAAGGCACGCCACAGCGCCACAGCCGCGCGCGCACCCCGCTGGGGCAGGGAGCGGCCTCCCCCGCCCCACCCCGCCCCGCCCCGCCCCGACCAAGTTGGGTGGCAAGCCAACGAGGGAACCACCACAATGGAGTCTGGCGTACGTAAGCCTTGGAGGGGTGCGGTGCCGCGCGGCGGGGCGGGGCGGGGCGGGGCGGGGCGGGGCGGGGCGGGGCGGGGCGGGGCGGTACAGCCTGTTGAGGGTGATGGCGGGTACGATGGTGTCCGTGGTGGTGCTCGCGGTGGTGGTGGTGCTGCTTGCTGCTGCCGTCGGTGGTGACGGTGAAGAGGTGCAGCAGGCTACCGCCGCCCCCGCCCCGCTGCTGCCTGCGTCCTGGTGATATGCGGCAAAGTTTTGCTGGTCGTTGCGCGGCGAGGCGCGGGCGGGGTCGTTGGTCGGTTTTTGTGGTTAAGCAGGTCACGTTTAGGGCCGAGGAGGAGGCACTTCGCGGTGCTCCTTGGCTAGGAGAGCGCGGGCGGCGGGTAGCGCGCGGCGGAGCACGAGAATTTTGTACTCGCGCCGTCAAACACGGATCTTTAAGGCTCACACGCGGCGCCGTTTTGGAAAAAGTCGAAGAGGAGAGAAGGACGAAACGTGTATGGCTTTGCGCGCACGCGGCCGGGCCGGGAGCATGTCGCGCACGCTCGCATGCTCTATACCCGTCTCGCTCCCTCTCCACACACAAAACCAAGCGCCGTTTTCGTGGCGGGGTGGCGCAGGGTGGCGCCGGGTGGCGCCTCTACCCGCGCGCTACCCCAACGCGCTCTCCACCCCTCCCCGCCCCGCTGCGCGCCCCGGGCTCGTCGGCATGAAAATTTAACAGCTGGCAGGTAATTGCATCGTTAACGCGACATGAATTTGCAGTAAAACGGCCATACTTCCTAACTAACTAACTGTATGGGCTTCCGTTTTAGTTTTAGTGGTGACGAGACCGCGGAGGGGCCAGGGGGGCGCGGCAAGGGAGGGGGGGGGGGAGGAGAGAGGGGGCGGGCCGCTGTCATCGCACCGCGGTCCCCTCCGCAATCTCTTGAGCCCCCTCGACTATCGCATCGCTGCCCAGCTCTGGGCTGGGCCCCCTTTAACTTTGCGAGAAAAACGTTGTAATTTTTGTACCCAGTAATTTGGTGGTTTCAGTAAAAAACGAATTAAAAATAAGTAGGTGCACCACATGGGGTGGGGCATGTGTCGGGCTGAGGTAAGAGTGCGCCGACTTAGGCCTACGGCGTTTTAGGATTGCATTTACAGGATTTTTAGGGCCCTAAATGAAATAAAACTTGTGCGCACATTTTTTTTTTTTTTTTGCTGTTTTGTTTTCCATGTTGGTTAACTAGCCGGGTCGCGTTCCCAATCCCATCACGCTGGTCTCAGCCTGGAGGTCCACCCTCCGGTGAAAAATGTTGGCGGAGCTATTAAGATTTTTATTGAGAAGTGCTCGCCGGTCCGCAGTGCTCACTGCACACACTTGCAGCGGGTCAGGCGAGGGGACAAAAACTCTGAAATTTTTGTACAGCTCATAATTCATATCAATTCAGAAAAAATATTCAAAAAAATGTAGAAATTTAGAAACATCGGGATAATTTCGGAAAATTTGCAAAAATGTAGGTTATTATTGAATTAAGAGTTGTTTCCCCTCGGGGTCGGGCCCGCCGCGCCCCCGGCAGGTAGACCGCGCGTCGACCCGCACTGCGGCCGTGTTGGGCGGCCGGCCTACCCTCCGGACTGCAGGCGGCCTGACGGCGGGGCGCGCCGTGGGCGGGTATAGTACCGCGGGGCGTGGCGGGGCGGGGCGTGGCGTGGCGGGGCTGCTGCTGCTGCTAGTGCTGTTAGCTGCTGCCGCTGCGGAAGTTCCGCCCAGCGGAGCCGCGTTGCTGCCGCTGCCAGTATATACTGTGCCGCGCGCCTCGCCTCCGCAACGCCCCGCGCCCAGTTGCAGTTCTCGTTGTACTGCTCCGAGTTGGGAATGAATTGAATGGGAACTTGATTCTGCAGCAGCAGCAAGCGGCACGTGAATAAGGGGTGGGGTGGGGGGTGGAGGATCATCGCGTTGGTGTAGCTGACGGAGGCACTCATCCTCGAGGATTCTCTACCCCCCTCCGCCTCGTCCCGCCTCCACTGATGATCATTGCCGTTCCGTTAATTCTCCCGCAGTTGGTACTCTTAAGGGGTTCTCTCTTATGCGAATGCACCCCTACCCTACTTTGAATAAAGAGCAAGGGGAAAAAACAAAACAAAAAGTGGAAATCTCGGTTGGAACATTTTATTTATTTTTTTTGTTTTTGCGTCGTTTTTATTTTTCTGTTTGCGGTGGTCGGGCGGGTGTGTGCTTGTGAAAGCAGACGCAGTGCCGCCAGGAGGAGCGACGAGGAGCAGGAGCAGGGTCCTGTTGGAATGGCGCCCGCCCTGTTGTCCGCCGGACGGGGACGCGGGGTTCAGCGTGGCGTGGCGTGACGTGGCGACGGGCCTTGGCGGTGTGTTGGCCGGTGGCGCCAGTTCGGCAGACAGGGCCTCTCCCCCCTCCCCTCCCCTCTCCTCTCCTCTTGGTGGCCGGTGGCGCAGAAGCACCCCTTGCTCATTGCTATTTCATTTGTAAGTTGTTGGTCCCTCCCCCCCTACGCCTGGCGCCCACACCTCTGTCCTGTATCCTGTCGCCGTTGCTGAGCCCGCCGCCCGCCGCCCGCCGCCCCTGTCCGTCGTCCCCGCCAGCTGTCCGCACGGCTGTCCGCAGCTGTCCCCGCCGGCCGGCCGCACCCCGGCCACCCCGGCCCGGTCGGGACAGGACAGGACATGACATGACACACTTGCGGATGGGATTTTAGGGATGGATGGAGCGGGGCTGGCAGGGCGGGGCGGGGCGGGGAGGGGCGGGGCGGGGCGGGGCGGGGCGGGGACCGAAGCAGTTGTGCGGCGCGGCGGCCCCCAGCCCAGCCCGGGCCAGACCAGCCCGCCATGTCCGGCACGGCACGGCCCTCCCTGCGAATAAGCGCGCCGCTGTGCAGACGCGCTGGACTGTGAAATAATTAACAACTGAGAGCACACGGTCGGGCCGGCGGCCGCGGCCGGGGGCGCTGCTGCAACGCGCGCGCCAGCACATATCGCCGTGTGTTTTTTCACCAAGGCACGCGGGGCTGTCTCAAGTACTACTCGCGCTCGTATCCGTCGTGTTTGTGTGTGTGTGTGCGCACGCGCTCGCTCGCCCACGCGCGTACGCACACACTCATACACAGGCACGAGACCAAAAGGCTTAAGCAAATAAGCTGCCTGCGCCCTCGCAGAATGAGATGGAAAGTGCAGCAGTGCGCGCGCGGATGAATTTCGACAAGCTTTTGTTTTGCTGGTTTGTAAAATTGTTTCGGTGTGTGGTTGGTCCTTATTGTCGCGGGACGTGGCCTGGCGTGGCGTTTCGCCCCGGGGGCGGCACCAAGTAACAACACGGGTGTGCCGGGCCGGGCCGGGCCGTGGCCGCCACCGCTGCTGCTTGTTAGTGCATCGCGCACAAGAAGACGGCGGCCAGAGAACAGCAGCGCGGGGCGGCGCGGCGCGGGGCGGGGCGGGGCGGGGCGGCGGTGCAGGAGGCCACCGGGGACCGTGCTCATGTCACTCTCTAGACTAGGAGTCCAGGGGGGCGGCCCGGGGGCACAGTAAAGTGTGCGAGTCCCACTGATGAGGCTGTGGAGGAGGAGAGGGGCTGCCCTGCTGCCCTGGCCTGCCCAGCCCAGCCCTGCCCCGCCCTGCCCTGCTCTGCCCTGCCCCGCCCTGCCCGCGACAGAAGTGACAGCGGAGAGGAGCGGGCCTGCTGCTGGCTCCTGGCCGGCAGGCCTTACCCTGCGCTGCTCTGCCCGGCCCGGCCCGGCCCGGCCTGGACCTTGCCCCTGCCCCGCCCCGCCCTGCTGTCCCCTTTACTTGCTGGGTATACTCTCATATCGTCTGTGGAACGGGGCGGGGGACGTAGCAGCAGGAGCTGCGAGAGAATGGAGACCAAGGGGTCGGGTGTGGAAGGTCGGAAAGGCAGCGCAGGACGATAAATTGTTTGTCGGTGCGGAATAAGGCGAGTAACCCTTTCTCTCTCTCTCTCTCACGCACACTTGTGCGCACATCGCAGGCATCCCGGGCGGGCGCTTCGCGCAGATCGCGGACGGCCTGAGCATCAGCCGGGTGTTGGTGCAAGACCAGGGCTTCTACGAGTGCGCCGCCATCCAGATGTCGGAGCAGGTCACTGGCCAGCAGACCCGGAACATCAGCCTGCGAGTGCGCCGTGAGTATTCAGGAGAAATAACTGACTTCCTCAGAAATGTATACAAACTTTTACATCTCCACGAACACTGTCTGCCCATGTTCGTTGTGTATACGAACCGAAGGGAAAACAACTCTGAAACTTTTGTTAACCTCTAAATTCAGAAAAATTCAGAACCAATTTAGAAAAATTCCGAAGAAAAATTCTCAAAAACAGAGGTAAAATTAAGGCAATTTTTTAAAAAATCAATAAAACTCAAAAAAGTCCACAAAATTTGTAAACCAAGACTCAGAGTTGTTCCCCCCTCCGTACGAACTTTAACATCTCCCTCTCCGTTGTGTCCGTGCAGACAAGCCCAGGCTCCTGGCCGAGACGTCCAGCTCGCCGGTGTACGGCTACCTGACGGGCGAGGTGAACCTCACCTGCGCCGTCTCGGCCGACCCGCCCGCCGCGATCGTGTGGTACCCGGAGCGCGACCGCCAGCAGATGGTGGAGCCGCTCGCGCCGAGGGTCATCAACGAGGAGAACAGGTCCACGCTCAGGGTACGTGTTCACCCCGCTCCTCCGCACCCCGCAGAGACAGCCTTCTTGAGAAAAAAAAATAAAGACTTTTTTTCATGTGTATAAATATGTGTATTTCGTAAAAATCAGTCCATGCGACTCTACGACAGGCCTTGTTTGTCACGGTAGGTGGAAATACGCGAAGAGCCCGTATATATAAAGCACGTGAGTATGGAGACGGTGTGCGGACAATAGGGTCCCCCCCCCCTCCCGCTAGACTGTCACGATTAGGACCGCGCCACCATGGTCTCCCCCCACCCGGTTTAATCCCTCTCGACGCCTCTCCTAGGACTTAGTCAAGGGTAGCGATCCAATGCGATATATTATTTGCTCTGGCTTCAAGCGGGGCGGACCGTGAGGGGAGGGGACCGCCCGCGGGGACCGCCCCGCCCAGGGGTCCGCCCCGCCCCGCCACGCCCCGGTCTCGTCTTGTGACCTTGCCTGAGGACGTGGCGCCGCCACCCTGTCCGCGCCAATGCCTCCGTGCCGTGCCCGTCAAAGTTTTCAGAGAAGTTAACGTTTTAAGACGACGATAGGACGTCGGTGGTTTGACGGCATCCTTCCTACCACCCTCCCTGACCCTAGCAATGCGTTGGGACTTCAAATCACCGGTTTAAAAAATTTAAAAAAACAAAATTACCGTAAGTTACAGGGAGATTGGTAATTTACCGTAATTTTTGGAAGTATTGTTAAGTCTATTTGTTTGGCCACGATAAATGGAGTTTCTCTCGCATTTACTAACTGTCCTAGCAGCAGCAAATATCTACAAGCGTGAAATAAAAATATTCGATCCCAAAATTGCCAAAAAAAGTGCAACGTCGAAGAATCTCCAAGCCTCGTGGTAACACGATTAGGCACATCAGGGAAGTTCCTTTTCATCTTATTGTTCTTACTGTTGTTGTTTTCATGGAGAAGTTTTTGACTGCTTGTAAAATGGAAAACTTCAATTTCAATAAAACGTTGTTGAAAATGGGAGGCCTGTTAACAATAAATTGATTGTTCCAATGAATTTAGAGCACATTGTAGCCGAAATGAATTTCATAGATCACCGGTAATGTTTCCCCCTTCAAGGGTAACATGACCCAAGTTACGGTTATATCACCAATCTTACCTGTAACTTTTCACGCCTTTAAACGCCTTAGAGAGAGAGAAAGAGAGAGCGATAGACCGAGTGTGTGTTTGCGTAGCAGCTGAAAAATGATATGTCGTGCTGATGGCCGTCCTGCCTTCTCGCAGGTGAAGCTGAGCAACAGCACCGTCTTCGGCAAGTACAAGTGCATCGCCCGCAACGAGCTGGGCAACGTGACGCGGTCGATCCTGCTGCAGCAGGGCTTCAAGCCCAAGCCGCCGCAGTCCGTGGTGCTGACGGCCGCGTCGGCCACCACGGCGCAGCTGGACGTGAGCACGCCGCCCGTGGGGCCCAAGGTGCAGCAGAGCACGCACAAGAGCGGCAGCGGCGGCGGCGGCGGCAACGCGAGCGCCAGCAGCAGCAGCAGCGGCAGCGGCGGCAGCGCCCCCGGCAACAGCAGCAAGAGCGGCAGCGTCAACGACACCCTCGGCTACCGGGTGCGCCTCACCAGGCTCACCAACGGCACCACCGTCTCCTTCGAGCAGGAGTGCGAGCCAGGTGAGTCGTCGGGTCCGGAGCCGGCCGGAGCCTCTGCCCCGCACGCCTGCCCGGTGGCCTATATAATTTTTATTACACGTCCGCGCCGCGCGCGAGTCATTTGCTCAGAAATAATTAACCGCCGCCGGCCAGGAGGCAGGAGGCAGGCTGTTTCATCTTTGAGCTGTTAATTTTGACCGGGGCCGGCCGGCCGTTAGCCCGACCTGCTCTGAGCCCCTCTGCTGGCTGCTTCCTGTCTGAAATGCAGTGGTTTACAACCAACCCCTCGCTGCGCCCCTTTGCTCTGCACCCCGCCGCGCACTAAAGCCAACGACCACTCAAATTCCCCGTGTTTGGATAGTAGATGCTCCTTTTGCCTCGTTGCGTAGGTGACGATGAGGGCTGGGGCGGTCGGATGGGAGGAGCGGGGCGGGAAAGGTTTGGGGGCATAAAGAAGAGGGGAAAAAGGAAAGGAAGTAGGGGCTTTGGTGGGGCACGGCCGGCTTGGGAGTTCAAAGGCCTCCAGTTGCCTGGTCAAGGCTCTCGTTTTTTTTACAACCCTGTCGGTGGCGGCGGCCGGCCGGCCCGGGGCCCCCGCAGTAGATTTCTAGATTGCCCCGCCGTTTTCCAGCGAACGAATCGTTCCCCCCTCCCTGCCCACGCCCTCCCCACCCCACCTGTACCGCGGGGCGCTAGGAGATTGGCTCGCACTATTCTTTATAAGCGCGAAAGAAACAGGTGTTGAAAGGGCGGGAAGGGGCGAGGAGTGTGGTGGGGCGGGGGGAGGAGGGGCGAGGGGTGGGATAGGAAGGGGCTCGATTGGACCTGTTCCAGTGGGCCGTCAAGGTAAGAAGGAGGAGTATTTCCCGCCGCCCGCCCGCCCGGCCTGCCTCGGAATCCGCTCAACTGGCTGCTACTACAGCCTTATGCGTTGTCTTTAACTTGATCCTTTTTTCGTCGTCATATTATTGAACGCATCGTTCTGTCCTATTGCAGCGCCGTGCCGGCTGTACAACCTCACGCCGGGCTCCAACTACACCATGTACATCGCCACCAAGGGTAAGGCCGGCCTCTCGGACTGGGTGAAGGGCCCCATGTTCCAGACGGCCATGGGTGCGGCCTCCGCGCTCGCCCCCAACCTGCTGGCCATCGCCCTCGCCGCGGTGCTGGCGGCCGCCCTGGCCAGCGCCGACCTGGGCGCCCCGCGGTCGTAAGGGGCCGGGTGGGGCGGGGCGGGGCGGGGCCGTGTGATGCGCGCACTCTGACCTGAGCCCCGCCTTCCTCTGGACTACTCCACTTCTCTGGAGCCGCCTGGAGGGACCGCCGCGCCGTTCACTCCGGAGGGCGCTCCGGCTCCGGTCTCTGGAGGCGCGCGGCTTGTGGCCTACCCACCCGGCCCACCACCACCGCCTTGCCGTGAGACTGAACGCTGCTGGCCGGAGTCGGCCGGAGTGGCCGCCCCTGCCGGCACCCAGCATCTCGACAGTGCGTGGTTGCTTGAGTGCCGTGTTTGTTATTTTGAATTGTTATTTTATTTTCCCTTTGTGCGGCGGGTGGCGCGCTCCTCATCGTGATCTCCGTCAATCAAAAGATTGTAAGTTATTGAAAAAAAATCTATATGGTATTTATTTTGCTGTGATTCTCTTGTAATATTGATGCGGCCTTGATTGCCGGGTCGAGTAGGGCCACGCGGCGTCCTTGTAACAAAACCGTTGTGATACGCCAGCCCTTTATTATTATTATTGTCACTTCTTTTCATAAAGAGAAAAATGCGCTGTCCTCGTCTCGAAAGGACGCAGAGGAGCGAAGAGGCTGCAGCGTAGTAGACTTTTTTTTTCTGTCTTGGGTACGTGCAAGTATGCTGCGCTTGTGTGTGCGTGCGTCTGAGTATGTTTGCATGAGTGTGAGTGAGTGAGCGAGTGAGTGCGCGCGCGTGTGTGTGGGAGAGAGTGCGTGCGTGCGTGTTTGCTGTGCCTTGGCGCGCGCGTACGCGTGAGCGCGGGCTTTGCTGCCACGCTCAAGTTTAACTCGTGTTTGTATTCGATCCAACCCTCGGTACACAGTGCCAGCCGAGGAAGAGACCAAAGCCAGCTTGGTCCGCTATTTGCGCTGCTCTGCCTCGCCCCGCCCCCGCCCCAACGGGCTTCTGTACGCTAGATTAACGCCGCATGATCGTCATATTTTTCGACCCTTCCCTTGTCAGTTTTTACTTAGCCTCTTTTCGGGGAACTTATAAAAATTTTCCCTTCAATCTGGAAACAAGCTAGCGGTATAAAAATATACAAAGTATTAATAAATCAAATGCAAGGGAATTCCTGTAGTGTGTTGAGGTCTGGCGACGAGAGGTTGGGCGAGGCGAGGGGAGCGCGTGCTAGCGAGGCTCAGGCAGCGTGGAAGCCCCTGCACTACAGAGGGAGTGTGACGGCTTCTGGAACTGAATTATTTTTGAAAGTGTAGAAGGCACGAATTGCGAGCGAAAAGTTAGCCTAGAGATACGAAAAAACAATAATTGTGATTGGAAACAGAACAAAGATTTGAGTGGTCTCGATATATTTTTTATGAAATTAGTTACTGTTAATACTATGAAAACTCTTCTGTTAACGCGCCATGTTCTCTGGATATGTAGCTTTGATCAATGTTTTACCTGTCTCAAAACAATTGTATTCTCATCTCACCACGACCATTAGGTATTCGACCCTCTCTTTCCCTCCCTATCAAACAGCTGTTACAAAATTCATCACAAAAATGACTGCCCCTCTGCGCTTTTCCCTCTCAAAATCCCAACCGGATATTCAGGTCAGTCTATCCCAACCGGATATTCAGGTCAGTCTAAGTTCACTGCCCGACCAGCCACTAGAGACCCAAGCTAAACCCAGATTTAAATTCGTGACTAGAGGATGTACGCGCGGTGCGGGCCACGCAGGGGGATGCGTGTTGGCGAGAGCAGATTCAACAGCCCCGGCCCCGGCCCAGCCCAGCAGTGCCCGGTGCCCGGTGCCCGGCCCGCCCCGCCAGCCTTTGAGCCTGGCCGCGGCCCGGCCCCGGCATGGTTTTGAACTTCCCTCCTCCCTGTACCCCGCACGCTGGCTCTGCCTGGCCTGGCCCTGCCCTGTCCGGCCCGGCCCCCACTTGCCCCTGGATTTCATAAAGCCCATCCTCTTTGGAATGGAGAGACGAGAGACCGGGTCGTTTTGATATGGACCGAGCGGGTGCTGTGCTGGGCTGGGCCACGCAGGGCAAGGCCGCCGCGGCTGGGCCCGTCTCCTGCTCCCTCCAGCAGCTGGGCGGCAGGGGAGGGGTCGCACCTGCCCGCCCCGCCCCGACGCCCCACCCCGCCCTCCACTCTGCGCTCCGCCCACCCGCCCCGCCCCGCCGGTCTGCTTGTGGCGTGTCCCGCCCTGCCCTGCCAGCCCGGCCAGGCGAGTGGAGGGTGGCTTTTAAACCGATTACGCGCCCTGATGTGATGAAGACAAATGAACCACTTTCTGATGATGAATGACATGTATGAAGTAGGAGAAGGAGGGCATCCGCGATTCTCTCCCTTTCTCTCTCTCTCTCCCCTCTCCCTTTCCCACTGTATCTCTTTCCGATTCGTACTCATCATCTACACGTAGACGTCATGTAAACCTACAGTTTTCTTATGCCCTTTGATCCCCCTCCCCGACCCTCCCGCCCTCCACGTGCACCCTGACTCATGGCCTAGGCTATCAGCCCCACAGCATTTATGAAAACTATTATCGTGTTCCAAATGGTGCGCAGTTAAATTGTTTACATTTTTCTGTAATATTGTCACAATCGTCAGAGCAAGTAACTGTACTTTACTGAGCGTGTCACAAAACTACAGTGCCAAGGTTGTGTCAGAGTCGTACATAATGTCAAGAATTATTGAAAAGAGTAGAAATACTTAAAACACAAAATGGGTGTACTAAAATGTAACATTAAAACTTTTTGTTTATGCCTTGCTTGAATTCTTGACAGTAGACAGAGTGACACCAGAGCACCAACTACCAAATAATGATTGTTTCATGCTGGAAACAGTTTGCTTAAACAAATCTTTTCTTGTGGTTGTAATTTTAGCGACAGACCAGTCACATCATTTAAGCATTGATTTTTACTAATCTGTGATATTTGAATAGTTATAAAAGTCAAGACACTCAAAATTTTAAACATTTCCTATGGGATTTCTCATTTTAAAATTTTAAGAAATAATTAGTCATGCAGCTTGTATGTAGCAGGTTCTGGCACATTCATGTGATTGGTTTGATGTCAGTTCATCGTGAGGATGAGCAGTGATGAGCTGTTAATGCTTTTTATCGGTTTGATCTCAGTTCATTGTGGGAATGAGCAGTGATTAGCTGTTGCTGCTTTTTATTGAGTGTGTTTTTTTTTTTTTTTTTAACTGGAGATATTAAGCCCCCTGCCCTTCAAAAAAAAATATTAACATTCCCAATTACTATTTGCCTCAGAATCTGCTTTTTAATTCAGTAGTTCAGGATCTCTATTGTAAAATCGGATTTATGCTTGTCCCTATCAATTATTTTGGGAAAAATTAAAAAGCAAATTGATGTATATTAAAAGAAAACTTAGCTGTGGAGTGAATACAAAATAGGGAACAATATCAATTCTATATTTTGCAGTGCAGAATTACTTGATAGGTGCCTTGTAAAGTTGCATACAACCCTTTGTTTATGGTTAAGCAAAGTATTTATTCATATATAATGTATGTACATAAGTATTGTAGATGTGTAATTAAGAGTATTAACATGCAAAACTGCATGCATGACTGTATTATATTGTGTAAGTAGACAGGGAGAACGAAATGGGTGGCTCTTTTAACAGCATACTGCTGAAATCATAAAGCTATATTTGCAAAATATGTAGTGATTGTGACAAAATCTGTTCAAGAGAATTAGAGTAAATACATTCCTCCTCCATTCATTCAATACTCTGTTTCCATCACATTGTTAATTGTATAGTTTGTCACAAATGCAAATGGGCTGACATAATGTATGTTCTCTTTTTTGAAATGCCTCTACTATTTTTCTGAGATTTACTGAGTGCTGATCTTATTCATGGAATCCATTCATAAAAACTGTTTCCTGAAAAGATAAATGTTGTGTCCATTTTGCACACCCTATGATCTGCACTTGCCAAATTTTGTTTGGAATTGAAACTTTTTGAAGAAAGTTGTTTATGAGAAATTTTAAGGGTTTTACTCATTTCTCAACTGACTTCAATTAATTTTTAAAGAAAAGTGTAGTCATATTAAAAAGTAGATTTTAAGCTGGATAATTGAAAAGTTGAACTTCATCACACAAGCAAAATTAGTACTTGTCAGTTTTGAGTTTTAGATGTTAACCAAGGCCCTTTCTCTTTTAGAACAGAATTATAGGGACAACCATAAATTGTAAAATGTTCACTGACTGAGGGATACATCTTTACATGATAAGAACTTTGCAAGGATTTAATTAATTTTGTTTGATGTTTAAAGCTCTGTTATGTTTGTTTGATTTTCTATGACATGCAAATTAAAGGACTTAAATATTACTTTGTGACATGTAAATATTTTTTAGTCATAAATAAGACAACTTACCTCTGCCTACTGACGATTTTCTGCTGACTGTGTGACTGTGTTACAAACTTTTTTATGATTTTCCCAACTCTTAACTTGGCATTCTCTGAAAATATTTTTCATGAGAGAAGGCCCTCTTTCATAAATTAATAAAAATTAGGAAGCAGGACAGACATTAGTAATTGGCAATCAATCTAAATTACCTGCCACAATATCGTTCAATTTTGCATCGTGAGCAGCGCTTCAGACCTGGTTTCCCACATCGAGCACATTTTGGTTCCTCACCCCCTAAACGCTCTAATACTTCAAGGTTGTAAGCAGAACTCAAACTGAGGATCCATACAAA
The DNA here is from genome assembly GCA_029379305.1 of Frankliniella fusca. Lineage (NCBI taxonomy): Eukaryota > Metazoa > Arthropoda > Insecta > Thysanoptera > Thripidae > Frankliniella > Frankliniella fusca. The sequence continues at coordinate 324,091 of JAHWGI010000700.1, read as the reverse complement.
ACTGTTATTAAGAGTTGTCCAGTCCAATACAATTTAAAACCAAAGATATACAAAGAACTACCTTTGAGCCATTCGTAGAACAGCCTCCTGGTCTTTATGGAAGAGTACTTTGCTTTGGGCTCGAGCAATTTTCTGCCACTTTCCACTTCCCCCATTCAGAAAACCTCTCCTAATCTGGAAAGGTGCTCAATTAATCAAAAATCATTTAATTATTCTTAAAAGAAATTTTTTTCAGAGAAGAACATCTTACTTCTGGGATGACTTCTAGTATGAGAGGTCTCCGTAATGTTGATGAACCACTTGATATTTGAAGCTGACAAAGAAATTGTTTTAGATCAATAAGTGGTGATAGTTGATCAAGAAGAGGATCAGTCATGTATCGTAGAACCTAAAAATGCCAGAATGACATCTCTGAAAGGCTTCACTTATACTTATTTCAGCAAAGTGTTTCACAAAATTCCACAAAAATACTTACTTTCTGTAACTGACTTTTTCTAAATTCAGAAAACTCATAGTTCCTAGCACAACTTTCTCTTAACAATAGCTGCCTTAATGCTAACCATACTTGGCCCTCAACTCGAGTCAATTTTAGTAGATCCTCACCAGATACCTGAACCCACCTTCCATCTGAAAAAAGTTACAAAAATATTTTTAATTATTTTTCTGACACTAATCACATAATTACATAAAAGCAGACTTGCTGTAGTTATTCAGCTGCTTGGATTACAGAATGTGAAATTTGAAATGATTTTTACATGCTCAAGGATTGAACTCATAAATTAGTGATCTACGCTAATGCTAGAAAGCTATGCCAATGTAAAGAACACCCTCAAATTGTAGAAGTAAAATTTAACACAAGGACAAACCAATAAACTTCAGCTTTTGACCACATATTTTAGGATTATCTCTTTCCCATGGATGATTCTCAAGCAAATGAACTAGAAGAAGGGGCACATCATGGTGGGTATACATCCTTGACGTCACAGCAAGAGGTAAGCTACCAACAAAAAATGTGCAATTACATTACAAATATACTTTCAAGGGAGGATGTAAACATACACATACAAATGAAACCTATCTTACCTGTCCATGGATTCAATCAGATAATGTAATACAGAAATACAGCGTATTCCAACATTGAAAGATATAAGTGCTTCTTGTTCTTTAATTGCATCTTTGGTCAAAGTGCTTTCATCAGATTTTTTAAACCTGCTTTTAAGTAAGCATGTTAAAAATGCACAAATAGTTTCAAAATATCCATTTATAATAATTATTCAGCTCAACAAACCCATTAGCCACTTGGAAGAGAAGTGGCATACAATAGTCCAGTAAGTCAACAGCTGTATCCCCCAAAGCTTCACAGGAGTCAGAATGGAAGAGAACAGTTTCCAGAAGTGATACAGATGTTGCTTCATGAAATAGCTTTGAAGAAAGTAAATAACAATAACAATCAGGGTAAGTCAAAACCAATTACCAAAGATGATCCACGTACCACAGAGTAGACCAGAAAAGTATCCTTTGGATCATCTTCAATCTTTAGAATTTCTGGAAGAACTTTCTCTCGCCAAACAGAAATGCATATTGCATCATGAACCAAAACAGGCACCTTAATTAATTCAGGGAGAGAAAAATTTTAACTGTTAATTTGTTAGCTTGTGGCATCTATTTACAAAAAGGAAAAACAGCACTTACTTTATCATAGGTTGACATGAATTCTTTCACTACTTCCTCTCTGTGCTCAGAGGCTTCTAGAACAGCCTGTTGGTGTAACTTCTGCATGTATCCATGTTTCTGTAACCAACTTGTAAAGCCAAATAATGACATCATAAACCTATTTTAGTACTTGAAAAATTATTAAAAATCAGAGACAATGTATTTCTTCCTACCCCTCTGTTCCCAACTCTTCAATCTTGCTAGGCTTCAGACTCATGACATATTGCTCGGTTTCTCCAGCATTTAGTACTTCAAATAATCCTTCTTCCATTTCGTTTTACAATTTTCAAATCTCACAGCTTAGACCTTTCTTACGGAAAATGAAGATCCAATCAAACTTTGAATAGGACAGCTTTTCCCTCAGACCAAACTAGGCCGCCTCGGCTCGGCCATTTGTAAACAAGGGAACAAAACAAAAGACGCGCGCTCCGCGCTCAACGCCTTCTAGTAAAAATACATGAGGTGTCCTCCACCAGAGAGCGTTGTTGTCGGGCTCCGCTCCGCTCTCCGCTCGCCTCCTCTTCCCCCCTCACCCTGCATTCTTCATGTAGCGGTTACGTTTGAATCTCGCGTTGGAAACTGTAACGGTCATTCGAATTTTCGCCTGTCGGCATGAATGTTTACCGAGATAGGTTTGTCTCGGATTGAATGGGGAAAAGTGTAGCAGGATTTGTTTTTGTTCTAGACAAACAATTTGTGTCGGTACATTGGCAATTTGTTAAACAATCAGAGGCAATCATTGATTCATTGGACGCCGAAACCGTAAAAAGCCGGTCGAAGAAATGGATGCATTCACTCAGGTAAATCAACTTTCTCTCAGCTCGACGTAAATCTGTCTCCTCATCCCACTTTATCTTACTAAATCCAATTCTATTGGAGACACAGTTTCCAGATTATTGTCATTATTACACTTGTAATTATTACACTTGTAAATATTATAGCTTTCAAAAAGACTATGTATCTTAACATCTCTTTGGTTATGCCATTCAATCATACCTCAACTTCATTTTCATGTCTTGTCTCCATTGGCTGTTACGTATTTTCTTGTAGCATGAACCCGCTTTTGTTTCCTACTTCCAGCGAATGTTGGAGCGAGCACAGGCCCGTAGAGAGAAGCTCGACAAACAACTTAATAGTATTGGTGAACAACCAACTTCGAAAAAGAGAGCTCCTTTGATTGAAAACAATCAACCAGTTAACGACCTGGGTATGCATATGTGATGGCTTTTATGTGTTGTATGTCAATGCTGTTTAGTACAATTTCCTTAATTGTGTAATGTTTCAGACTTTAAATCTAAATGTGGCTCTCCATCCCCAACAAAAAGTAGCCTAGCAGCCAAGAAGATATCAGCTGCTTCACCACAACGAACCTCCACAAGTGGACGCAGATTTAGTAAATCTCCTAGAAAAGAGGCCACTCCTCCCCCACCTGCACAACATAGTTCAGAGACTGAGACTGATGAAGATGAAAGAGGTACGCAGACTGATTCTGACAGTGAAAGAGAGCTTGTTTCTGATGCAAGCAACTTTCAAGGGAAGGAATCTAAAGAGACCTCTGGTGGTGATGGTGGGGCTGCTATAACTGATCAAGTTCGCTCTCGCCTTAAACGCCTGGGAGCTCTTTATTCTGGTTAGTCTTTCTTCCATAGTATTACAGGTCAAGAGCAAAGAGTTCATTATAATGAACTAATTCATACTTAATTTCTTTTCAGAATCAGAGCAGTTATCATCTCCCATTCACCGTACCGAAAGCAACTTTTCTGCAGAACCTGTTTCCCGTATCACCCGCAACACTTCTGCTACTCGCTCAGCTCGTCTAGCTGCCCTGGCCAACACTATTAATGAATGGGAAGATGACCTTAGCCACCCTAGTGTTGCAACAGCTTCTGCACGTGTCAAGGCTTCTGACTCTTCTTTAAATGTAAGTCCATTCATCCATATCCTAAATGAATTCCATCTAAAGCCCTCTTCATAATTATTTGTAAAATATGGACTCCATTTTATGTGATTTCTACCCATATCTTCTTTTGCATAAAATTTAAAAATTTCATTCACAATTTTTATTGTACTAACTGGATGTGATGTGTTATTAGCAGTTTCAAGCTTAACTTGGCTTCCTCTTTAGTTTACAATTGCTTTATATGTTGCTTTTGTGAAGGAATTCTTGTGAGTGTGCCTTTTAGAGCAAACAGTCATATTGTAGTTAAATTGTGTCAGGAATTTTTATAGTTGATACTGTATGAATTATTTCTTGATTTTGTTTCATACTATTTTTTAGAAACCTGTGACAAGGTTTCATGCAGCTGGAAGAAAGCGAAAATCAGTTGACAGGAGTGAACTGCAACCTACTGTCAATAGCCCTGTTAAAAATTTAGGGACTCCTATTAAAAATTCTTCAAGCTCCAGATTACCTGGTTTAAAGGCTACCAGGAAATCTGGAGATGGGTGCAGTCCCAAAGGGAAAATACCAACAGAGGTAACATCTCCTACCAAACAGTTGCAGTGGGATAAAGCCATGCTTGATAGCTTGGTGAGTGTTCCTCACTTGCTCCACTGATTAGCATTTTCGACAGGGGATCTTAAATTATGATCAAGTTTGGTGATAAATCCTTAACAATTTTTTCCTGTCCTTCCACTCAGCTTTTACATCTGTTGGTGTTTGTGTATCTTCCCTTCATTATCTTGAAGTGAATAAATCTAATCTTGGCGTGCAGTGTTTGTAGTGAGATACTTTCAGGTTTGCATGTATTTCTGGTGATATGCTTCTTTCTTACTTATTTCTGACTTCCCAATTTTGTAACAGAAATGCCATTCTTGTAATGGAATTTCAAAAACTCTTCAGTTTAGGTTGAATGTTTTGAACTGTAGATGAATTGTTCAAGAGTGTATTTTTTTCTTCTTATTTCTTCTTAATTGTCCTCTCCAATAGAATTTTCTTTCATTTCCTGAAATTATTTTGTGTATGTGTGTTTTAAGTAGGTGCATGGTTTGTGTTCATTGGCATGCAGGAGTCCCAGGGTTTTACTCGCTCTACTTCCAACAGTCGACTCATTTATGACTTTGAGGAAGGAAGTAAAGACTCCAGTATTAATTCAGAGGGGTTGCAAAGTTTGGAAGAAGAAGAAGATGAGGTAGGGCTTCAGTAAGGTCACATGCAAAATATTGTGTATTAACTAAAATTTTAACTATTTTCTTAATTTTACTCCAAATCCTGGCCTCCATAGTCTTAATTTGCTCTAGAACTGAGCTGTTTATTTTCTTGCAGAGTTTGCCGAGAAGCCCGTTAAGGAAGGATGTTTCAAGTCCTGTGAAGAACTTCAATAAGTTCACTAGTCCCTCTTGCAGTCCTATTGTTATGGGAGTAGCACAGCTTCGAAACAATTCTTCTCCTTTAAAGCATGCCCCTGGCAGCCCTAAGCGTGGGTTGGCTTCGCCAACAAAGCCCCAGTTTAAAGTCAGCTTGAAGCCGGTTGGTTATTAACATCTGTCACAAATTAACTCTTTCCATGCTTTCCTGTAATCAATTGACTGTTTACTTAGGTCAATATTGATGAATCTCATCCAGAAGGGTCTGTGTTGCAACGAGCAGCCAAGTATGAATCTGATGCTACAAGCCCATCCAAGCGTATGGCAAGGGATCCAGCTGAACTTCCTCTCTCAGAGCGAATGGCACTATTTGAGAAGAATAAAGGTCCATTATTAGTTCCTAAAGTTCCATTTTCCACACCAATGCCTGCCAAACTACTGAGAGAGGCAGAACCTGGTAATAGCCGTTTAAAATTTTTTCTTGGGTAGATTTTCCTATGTTGTACCTTAACATCTCTGTTATTTGGAATACTGTCGCAGCTTCTCATCAAACTCGAAAATCTCCCCACCAAAATGGCACTAGAAAATCTCCTCCAAAACCTGTCACAAGCTCATGTCCTCCCATCAAGGAATCTGTAGTGAATCTTCCAAAATCACCCAGCAAAGTATCTACAACAATTAAACAGAATATAGAGGAGTCTGGAGTACTGCGTCGCTTGCAATTATTTGAAGCTGGAAGAGTAGGTCTCGAGGAGAGTCCAAGTCGTCCACAAAACCAGGCAGTTGCTGAAAGACGTAAAGAAATGGAAATGCTTGCCTCTCGATGGAATCGTAATAAAGAGATGGCTACAGACGAGACCAGTTCTCCCAAACCCAAGACACAAGCTTCGCCTCTAAAAGCCTCTCACAATGTAATATGTTTTTTTTGTTTTACTGAAATCTATAGTAACAGTTGTTATTTATTTAAACTAAAAATTGACGTTTCTGTTCTTTCATGCAAAATCATCTTAAAGGTACCAAAGGTACCAGGAACTCCACCTCCACCACCTCCCATGCCTGCCTTAACTCCATCTCCAACCAAGAAGGTTTCACCCCGCCGCTCTCCACGACGCCCTCCAACTCGTAAGTTTGAGTGCATGTTTCTATTACTTATTGCACAGAAGAGAGTTACATCCTTGTCTCTTGTTATCATGGCATATTTTAGAAGAGGGTTACCCAGGATTAACTGAAGTAAAACGAATCAAAGTCTCTCCACCGAAGCCAGGTCACCTATATCCAAGTCTATCTGATGTTGAAGCCACTACTGAAACTGAGGAGCATTCTAGTGGAGAACACAGGTATGTAACAGTTTTCTCATTATGCATTTTTTTTTTCCATCCTGTTTTCTTCTTAGCAAATCCATGTTCTCTTCCATTTCTTTTTCAAATTTTCTAGTTATGAAGATGCAGAATCTAGCTTAGAGTTGGGACCAGCTGACAACAGCTTTGGAAAGGACATACTAGAAGCTGCAGAGAAAGTCCACTCATCCTACCTATCACAGAAGGATTCAATGGTGAGAAATTTGTGAATGTAAACACAAAAGATTCCTCCTGTTCTACTTATTTAAAATTCAATTTCTGTCAGGATGATGTTTCCACTACTGAATCTGCTGTGCTCAGAGATATGGATGATTTTCTGGATGAGGCTCTTGAGGATAGTTCTGATGAAGAACACAAAGTGTCTCCTCCTAAAAAGGTATGAAGAACACTCTCTAGACTGGGTATTAATATGCAGTCTTCAGTGCATTTTCTTCCAATATTTTTATCCCCTTATTTTTAGAGTTGCACAACTCCAAGCAAGAAGTCTGACAGTTTCCACTTCAAGACATGTATTCAGGAACCAGCACCTGAACCCATTCTTGAGCGCAAGTCACCCAGGAGAGCATCAACCAAATATCGGGCTCCTCCTCCACCAGTTACACCTTCATCATCAAATGAGGAGCAGCAACTACCCCTCATGCACACTGTCAGTTTCTACAGAAAGCAACAAAACATGGTATGTTAAATTAATAACCTTTCCTTAATTATCTATGGGTCTGAATGTTGTTTAAAAAGTAATTGAATGTTATTTTGTAGACACCACGCACACCTGCAAGACAAGTTCAAACTCAAGGGTCTCCAGATAAAACATTGGGCTCGCACGATCAGGAGAATAAAGAACATGAGAGGAATCTTGTTGAATTGCGTGTCAGAAATCTCTTAGATGAGGTTTCCAAACAGCAAACTGTAATTTCTCAAGCCAGTCAAGCTCTCAATTTGTGTAATGCCACTGTTGAATTCTCTGGTTCTGCTGAGCAGGTAGAAGGAGAGCGATTGTTGTTACTATCCAGTGAGTCGTTTACTTAATGGCACTCATTTGTAAAACCAGCATAAGCTGATTGTAACATACATTTTTTTTCACCTTTTAGCCCACAAACGTCAAGCAGCTCTCAATGAGATCCAGAGGCTGAAGGTGGAAGGTACTCTTTGTCCTCAAAACCCATCTGGCCATGACTTAAGTAATTTTTCAGAGCATGGAACTCTCCATATAAAAGAAATAACACTACCAGTCAAGCGGGATTTTGTACGTTCTATAGCTGCTGAAGATAATAGCCATCATTTTGTGTGCCTTGCTAAATGCCAAGATGTTGTCCTTGCAACTTCTGTTTTGTCCATTGCAAACACAAGAGATTTGCAGGGTGGTCAGACTTTGCGTTTTACCTCCTCTCTGACTCTGCCCGACCTATATAGCAACTTCCGAGTTTCTTTGGAAATCTATACTATGACCTGCCGCAAGGAAGTGCTTCCTCATGATGTGAAGTATCACATCAACAAGAAGGTTGAAATTCACCTGAACAATTTTTTTGAAGTACTTAACAGAGAGTGAAATTTTAACTTCAACTGTTGCTACCACAGGATACTAAACATCGTATGACTCCCAAGAAGCAAAAGCAGGACTCCCATCTTTTGCGCCCTCCCATACAATCTCCTGCTGGCCCTGGGGCTGTGAGGTCCCCTCAATTTTCTCTCATTGGATATGTGATTTTCTCCCTTCGTGAAATTCAACGAACATCATTCACCCTCAATAAGGTTAGAATAACCACCCTGCCTTATTAACAACTCTGAGTTTTATTCTACATATAATTAGCGGCAAAATAAAAATTGTTCTTGATTTTTCCAAATTTAAAAGGTACCGTACACTAGTCCTCTGGAAGGTAGTGTACAGCTTCGTTTGACCTGCGACCTTTCTTTGGATATTGAGCATCGAGGGTTTCTTACTATGTATGAAGTAGTTTCTGGATATGGAGCATGGCATAGGCGTTGGTGTCTACTCAAAGGAGAAATGTTGTCTTATTGGAAGTATCCTGATCATGAGAAGACAGAAGTATGTACCTGCTCTGTTGCGTTAATTACTGGTAATGCAGCATTAATTTATCTATTGCTAATTGAATATGTCCACTTTCATAGATTCCCATTGGTTCGATTGATCTACGATCTTGCATCACTGAACATGTGGGTCTGGTGACACGGGACCTTTGTGCTCGTCTGAACACTTTCCTTCTTGAAACTTCTCGCCCTGCAAAACCAACTGATGAGGATTCACTTGACTTGGTGTGCAAGGGAGATGTCACTCATGTTCGGTATGTCTCATGTCCAGTTCATGCCGTTCACTGTTTTTTATCTGTTCATGAATTATCTATAACTTTCTTGTTTGCTTTAGGCATCTCCTTTCAGCTGATACTAGAGAAGAAAGAGTTGATTGGTGCAATCAACTGAACAAAGCCCTTACAGTAATTCGTGCATGGGGGAAGAAAACAGATCTTTAATTTGTATTTTATTGTAAATGTCTTTCATTCATAATTTTATCCTCCTTGTATGACTGAGCCCTGTCTTTCAACAATTTTATTGAAGTTATTGTCTTTACGCTCTTTAATTCATTATCCATTTGGGTAACCAGTATTGCATGCATTTACATAGGATAATATAACTAACTCATTTGTGCTTAGTTTAAATTAAGTATATTTACTGTTTGATTTAATTCAAATAATTGGCATGTACCATGTACCATGGTATGCACTATGTTCTTCTTGACTCTCCTCAATACTAGTTCTATTCTAATTTAGAATTTATGTATACTGATGAATGAAATTAATTCCTTTAAAAAGTTATTCTCGTAATAGTCATGCTAAATCATCTGTTTATGTCCCAAAGGACATATGTTTCTGTTGTGTGTTTACCATGCATGTTCAGACAATAGATTTAAATATCTTGACCTACTTTGAAACTTATTTGATAAATTACAAGCTACCAATTAAAAGAATAATTTTGATTTGCTCTCTATTCTCAGAATCTCGCTTGGTCTTGAGTGGAAGGTGGAGGAATCTGAAAAATACTGACTAACATTGCCTCTAATGTATTTGTTTTAAAATTAATTTTATCACTTACTTGTAGTCAAATGAAATGTAATATAGTCCAGACACCGGTCTGTGTGTAAGTTTACTGCTAAAGCATGCAGAGCTCTTACACACAGTCTAAGTGCAGATATCTATTCTGTGTTATACTGAATTTTATTCACCTTTTTCTTTTTCTGACTTGATGATTCTCAAGCAGTACTACTTACACCACCATTCAATTCAACCAAGTAATGCATTTCTTCAGTCATGTGTGTTGTGCTTATTTTATTTTTGTTGAAAATGTCAAATAGTTCTTAAACTTGCTTCATTGCTGCTCAAATTCCCTATCCTCTGATTGGAATAGGTTTGGTCGTGAAAACCTGTATACTTCACATGGATCGGGAAGAAGTGAACAAGTTTTGATATGCTTAGCCACTAAGCTCTTTGTAATAAAGCTTCTGTCAAGTCAGACCAGTCTCGCTTTATGGGTTTTCTTTTCAGTCACTACAACATCGACATTCACATCTACTGGAATTGGGCTGGTAAGGAAATAGGGGTGTTAGTCCGGAGTCTGTCCAGTCCGTTAACTAACTAAAAACGACGTTTTCTGTCGCCTTTACCTCCAAGGTTCTGGCGTCGAATGGCCTGCCTATCATTCAGGCGCTAACTTGTCATCGCGCTAAAAGCGATTAGAGAGTGTCGTCTCTTGTATTTTTCAAAAGCATTTTAAAGATTCTCGGTCGATACACTTTGGGCTCCATATTGTCGAGAGCTGTGGGCTAGTAGACTAGTTGAGAATAGGGCGAATACAATTTCCTCAAAAGCTAATTTCTCCCAAACCAAGTTCAGCATCGCTCTAATGATGATGTACTCTTTTTCTCCAACAGCAAAATACATCGATAAGAGAGAAAAAAACTTGCCGACGTAGAGATTTGAACTAATGTTTACGGTATGGGAGGCAGTCATTTTATCCACAGCCACTGACGGACGGTTCAGTCGTTCCGCAAATAGCACTCAAGTTTCGAAATGCGTCTGTAAGGACAGTCGACTTGAAAAGAGATACCTCCTAGCATTTGCAAATCGAAGGATCAAAAGGTGACAAACCGCCACTTCCCTCGAACACACTGCAGCGTGCTGCTGTCAAATGGGTTGCCTATTCATCAGGCGCCGATTGAAGAATTCTCGATTCATAGCGTAAGACGCGAATTTCGCCCAAACCAAGACCGGTATCGTGCTTCTAGAAACTGACATATATGTTTCACAGTGCGTTAAGAATATTCCCTGTGAAATTGGGCGTGATCTGAGACTTTCGATTTTTTGTCAAATTTCCAAAGACTAAAGACCTTGCATTTTTAAGGATTTTGGTCCAAAAAACGTTTTCCTCCAAATTGACTGGGTTTGTGCAGAGGGGCTCCAGTGCACCAAGAGGAAGATTTCACCCCGGAGGGTGAAATCATCCGAAAAACGGCGAAAATAAATTCTTAGGTCGACCGCGATTCGAACACGACAAAAGCGTCCCGACAGCGAAGTTGGTTTGGGACGGGGGACGGGTATGCTAACCACTACGCTGTCGGTTCGCACACGTCTTGCCGATACGAAAAGGATTCCGTATCTACCGGCCTGGACGGGTCCGGCGCGCGCACAAGAGTTTTCCTTTCCGAATAGGATTCCGAATTTCTCCCTAAGCAAGAACGGTATTGTGCTTCTGGCTACTGGTATATGTTTCGCAGTGCCTTCAGGCGATTACCTGTGAATTTCAGCGTGATCTGAGACTTTCGATTTTTGGGCAAATTTTCAAAGGCTATACCCTTTGCATTTTTAGGGATTTTGGTCCTAAAATATTTTTCCTCCAAATTGACGGGGTTTGTGCAGAGGGGCTCCAGTGCAACCAGAGACCAGCCCCGGACGGTGAAATCATCCGAAAAACGGCGAAAATAAATTATTAGGTCGGCCGAGATTCGAACACGACAAAAGCGTCCCGACAGCCTAGTTGGTTTGGGACGGGGGACGGGTGTGCTAACCACTAGGCTGTCGGTTCGCACACCTTTCGGCCATGCGAATTGGAATCCCTATCTACCGGCCTGGACGAGCTCCGCGCGGCGCAGAAGAATTTTCTTTTCCCTGTCACTTTTTTAGGGCCCAAAAGATGCAATCGAGGGGGTAAGCTATTTAACGCATCTTACAACTAGAAGGAAAACAGGTATTCTTCTTCTCTCCCAAGACCGTTGCTAAAAATAACAAATTAAAAAAAAGAAAAAAGAAAACTTCTGGATCGCTCGGGTTCGAACCAGAGAGCTTCTGATCAGGTGCCCGCTGCTCTAACTACTAGACCACAGACATCTGCTGTCAGCAGCACTGCAGGCACCATATAGCCACCGAAAATCTCTTGTTACCAGGAGCCGATTTCGAGGAGGTTACCTCCTCGCCTCTTCTGAACTCCGGGTTGAATACGGCTCGTTTCGCACGATTTTCTCTCAAACAAGCAGGCGCGGGCTGGCGTCGAATGGGTTGCCTACCAATAAGGCGCCGATTAAACAATTCACTATTCCTTGCGTAAAATGCGAATTTCTCCCAAACCAAGAACGGTATCGTGTCCAGGTCGACTCTAGTGCACCCCCAGACCAACCCCCGAGGGTGAAATCATCCGAAAATCATCGAAAAAAAAACGATGATCGACCGAGATTCGAACACGACAAAAGCGTCCCGACAGCGTAGTTGGTTTGGGACGGGGGACGGGTATGCTAACCACTACGCTGTCGGTTCGCACACTTCTTGCCGATGCGAAAAAGATACCGTATCTACCGGCCTGGACGGGCCCGGCGCGCGCAGAAGAGTTTTCCTTGCCGAATAGGATTCCGAATTTCTCCCTAAGCAAGAACGGGTTCGTGCTTCTGGCTACTGATATATGTTTCCCAGTGCCTACAGAGAATCCCCTGTGAATTTCAGAGTGATCTGAGACTTTCGGTTTTTGGTCAAATTTCCAAAGGCTATACCCTTTGCATTTTTAGGGATTTTGGTCCTAAAACATTTATCCTCCAAATTGACGGGGTTTGTGCAGAAGGGCTCCAGTGCACCAAGAGACCAACCCTGGAGTGTGAAATCATCCGAAAACCGGCGAAAAAAATTATTAGGTCGACCGAGATTCGAACACGACAAAAGCGTCCCGACAGCCTAGTTGGTTTGGGACGGGGGACGGGTGTGCTAACCACTAGGCTGTCGGTTCGCACACCTTTCGGCCATGCGAAGTGGAATCCCTATCTACCGGCCTGGACGAGCTCCGCGCGGCGCAGAAGAATTTTCTTTTCCCTGTCACTTTTTAGGGGGCCCAAAAGATGCAATCGAGGGGGTAAGCTATTTAACGCATCTTACAACTAGAAGGAAAACAGGTATTCTTCTTCTCTCCCAAGACCGTTGCTAAAAATGACAAATATAGAAAACGAAAAATGTCTGCGCCGCTCGGGTTCGATCCCGAGAGCTTCTGAACAGGTGCCCGCGGCTCTAACCACTAGGCCACAGAGTTCTGCTGTCAGCAACACCGCAGGCACCACATAGCCACCGAAAATCTCTTGTTACCAGGAGCCGATTTCGAGGAGGTTACCTCCTCGCCTCTTCTGAACTCCGGGTTGAATACGGCTCGTTTCGCACGATTTTCTCTCAAACAATTAGGCGCGGGCTAGCGTCGAATGGGTTGCCTACCAATAAGGCGCCGATTAAACAATTCACTATTCCTTGCGTAAAATGCGAATTTCTCCCAAACCAAGATTGGTATCGTGTCCAGGTCGACTCTAGTGCACTCCCAGACCAACCCCCGAGGGTGAAATCATCCGAAAATCATCGAAAAAAAAAAAACGATGATCGACCGAGATTCGAACACGACAAAAGCGTCCCGACAGCCTAGTTGGTTTGGGACGGGGGACGGGTATGCTAACCACTACGCTGTCGGTTCGCACACCTTTCGGCCATGCGAATTGGAATCCCTATCTACCGGCCTGGACGAGCTCCGCGCGGCGCAGAAGAATTTTCTTTTCCCTGTCACTTTTTTAGGGCCCAAAAGATGCAATCGAGGGGGTAAGCTATTTAACGCATCTTACAACTAGAAGGAAAACAGGTATTCTTCTTCTCTCCCAAGACCGTTGCTAAAAATGACAAATATAGAAAACGAAAAATGTCTGCGCCGCTCGGGTTCGATCCCGAGAGCTTCTGAACAGGTGCCCGCGGCTCTAACCACTAGGCCACAGAGTTCTGCTGTCAGCAACATTGCAGGCACCACATAGCCACCGAAAATCTCTTGTTACCAGGAGCCGATTTCGAGGAGGTTACCTCCTCGCCTCTTCTGAACTCCGGGTTGAATACGGCTCGTTTCGCACGATTTTCTCTCAAACAAGCAGGCGCGGGCTGGCGTCGAATGGGTTGCCTACCAATAAGGCGCCGATTAAACAATTCACTATTCCTTGCGTAAAATGCGAATTTCTCCCAAACCAAGATTGGTATCGTGTCCAGGTCGACTCTAGTGCACCCCCAGACCAACCCCCGAGGGTGAAATCATCCGAAAATCATCGAAAAAAAAAAACGATGATCGACCGAGATTCGAACACGACAAAAGCGTCCCGACAGCGTAGTTGGTTTAGGACGGGGGACGGGTATGCTAACCACTACGCTGTCGGTTCGCACACTTCCTGCCGATGCGAAAAGGATACCGTATCTACCGGCCTGGACGGGCCCGGCGCGCGCAGAAGAGTTTTCCTTGCCGAATAGGATTCCGAATTTCTCCCTAAGCAAAAACGGGTTCGTGCTTCTGGCTACTGATATATGTTTCCCAGTGCCTACAGAGAATCCCCTGTGAATTTCAGAGTGATCTGAGACTTTCGGTTTTTGGTCAAATTTCCAAAGGCTATACCCTTTGCATTTTTAGGGATTTTGGTCCTAAAACATTTATCCTCCAAATTGACGGGGTTTGTGCAGAAGGGCTCCAGTGCACCAAGAGACCAACCCTGGAGTGTGAAATCATCCGAAAACCGGCGAAAAAAATTATTAGGTCGACCGAGATTCGAACACGACAAAAGCGTCCCGACAGCCTAGTTGGTTTGGGACGGGGGACGGGTGTGCTAACCACTAGGCTGTCGGTTCGCACACCTCTCGGCTATGCGAATTGGAATCCCTATCTACCGGCCTGGACGAGCTCCGCGCGGCGCAGAAGAATTTTCTTTTCCCTGTCACTTTTTTAGGGCCCAAAAGATGCAATCGAGGGGGTAAGCTATTTAACGCATCTTACAACTAGAAGGAAAACAGGTATTCTTCTTCTCTCCCAAGACCGTTGCTAAAAATGACAAATATAGAAAACGAAAAATGTCTGCGCCGCTCGGGTTCGAACCCGAGCGCTTCTGAACAGGTGCCCGCGGCTCTAACCACTAGGCCACAGACTTCTGCTGTCAGCAGCACTGCAGGCACCACATAGCCACCGAAAATCTCTTGTTACCAGGAGCCGATTTCGAGGAGGTTACCTCCTCGCCTCTTCTGAACTCCGGGTTGAATACGGCTCGTTTCGCACGATTTTCTCTCAAACAAGCAGGCGCGGGCTGGCGTCGAATGGGTTGCCTACCAATAAGGCGCCGATTAAACAATTCACTATTCCTTGCGTAAAATGCGAATTTCTCCCAAACCAAGAACGGTATCGTGTCCAGGTCGACTCTAGTGCACCCCCAGACCAACCCCCGAGGGTGAAATCATCCGAAAATCATCGGGAAAAAAAAACGATGATCGACCGAGATTCGAACACGACAAAAGCGTCCCGACAGCGTAGTTGGTTTGGGACGGGGGACGGGTATGCTAACCACTACGCTGTCGGTTCGCACACTTCTTGCCGATGCGAAAAGGATACCGTATCTACCGGCCTGGACGGGCCCGGCGCGCGCAGAAGAGTTTTCCTTGCCGAATAGGATTCCGAACTTCTCCCTAAGCAAGAACGGGTTCGTGCTTCTGGCTACTGACTGATATATGTTTCCCAGTGCCTACAGAGAATCCCCTGTGAATTTCAGAGTGATCTGAGACTTTCGGTTTTTGGTCAAATTTCCAAAGGCTATACCCTTTGCATTTTTAGGGATTTTGGTCCTAAAACATTTATCCTCCAAATTGACGGGGTTTGTGCAGAGGGGCTCCAGTGCACCAAGAGACCAACCCTGGAGTGTGAAATCATCCGAAAACCGGCGAAAAAAATTATTAGGTCGACCGAGATTCGAACACGACAAAAGCGTCCCGACAGCCTAGTTGGTTTGGGACGGGGGACGGGTGTGCTAACCACTAGGCTATCGGTTCGCACACCTTTCGGCCATGCGAATTGGAATCCCTATCTACCGGCCTGGACGGGCCCGGGGGCCCGGCGCGCGCAGAAGAGTTTTCCTTTCCGAATAGGATTCCGAATTTCTCCCTAACCAAGAACGGTATCGTGCTTCTGGCTAGTGATATATGTTTCGCTCCTTTCGATTTTTTGTCAAATTTCCAAATGCTATAGACTTTGCATTTTTAGGGATTTTGGTCCAAAAAACGTTTTCCTCCAAATTGACTGGGTTTGTGCAGAGTGGCTCCAGTGCACCCAGAGACCAACCCCCGTGGGTGAAATCCCCTGAAAACCGGCACACCTGTCGGCGATGCGATTTGGAATCCCTTTATTGCCGGCCTGGACGGGCCCGGCGCGGCCGAGTTCGTTCTTGCCGTTAGCCCGAAAAAATGGCCGGCAGCAGATAGTGATAGCGAATCGCATCAGTGTTGCCAGAAAGTTAGGCAAAAATCCCGCCCAATTCACCTGTGTTTGACGGGTTTGTATCTCCGCCTGCCCACTAGGCAACGTATGTGCACGAGTGCAGGGGAGTTGCCTAGTAGGCAGGCGGAGATACAGTCCCGTTACGCACAGGTGTATTGGGCGGGATTTTCGCCTAATTTTCTGGCAACACTGAATCGCATGGCCGATTGGCCGATGGATGTACGTGCCGCCTGGTCCAGCTAGCCGAGATGGTTATCGCAGCTTCCTTCCTGTCTTTGGATTGTGACGGCGATTAGATGCAACGATATGAGAAACTATTTAAATCAAACTTTTGCAGGTTCAAATCTCGGCTGATACTCTTTTCCCCCTTTCCTATTTCTGTTCACATCTGAGGTGTGTATACAGCGACTGCTAGACGCAATGACGTATCGCTATTTTATGACCTGTAGTCGAAAAACCAAGGTGCGAAAAACAATTTTGCTCAAAAGTATTGAGAGTTTGCAGGGTGACTTTTTGTATCCGCAATTGTAGGTTTATTCAGGAAACAGGCATATAAAAATTTAACTCTGAAGCTTCCCAACAGACAATATGGCATTGGGAGGGGAGGAAGACACGGGCGGTACCAGTAGTCTATCGGTTGGTAGGTCGAAGGCGATGAGAGAAGAGCTCGGCTTACATATTGCAGACGATTTGTGAGTTTCAAGTCGTTTTTTTTTTCCCTCCCTTTTTTGTTGACACTAAAGCAGAGAATATTTGGAACCAAATACGTAGTTAGGTGCTTGAAGTCTTTTATTCACAAATGGTAGCAAATATGCTCAGAGCCATACATCCCAATGCATTCATATCTGAATCACAGATTTTGTGGTTAAACAATTGATGACTGTTTCACACTCTGAAATACTTCTTGCAACATCTCACACAAAGTCAAGTGGTAACAGTGTTTTCTTAAGGACTAGCCAAATGCAGAAATACTACCTTTTAATTGTGAAGTTGGCAAGTGAAGCTGAATTTGAGATTCTTTCAAACATCTGGCACAGCATGAAAACAGGTGGTGCTTATTGATATGGATTTAAGCCAACAATAACTGATATGCAGAGAATTCGGTTTTTCGTTAATAAGAAAATGATGTGGCAAAGCTCAGTACCTTAAAATTTGTAGGGCAAAAATGACACACTCTGCATATCTTTAAGCAGCTCTGTTTCAGAAGTTTAATATTCAAGTGAATATGGATTATAAAATTACATCATTCCATTTAAGTTTATAAATGTAATATGGCGATACACATTTAAATTAGAACACATCCTTATGATAGTTATAAAATAACCATCATACAATAAGCAAAATTGACAACATTTGTTTGAGATATGACAGTCATGGAAATAACGAGTAACTTAAAGTGAAACACACAATATACATTTCCAAGTTACAGTATCTAACCCAAGCCTCAAATGGCAATAGGGCTAGTGTATTGTCAATCCTAGTTTGCAGTCTGGTCATATGCCTCGTAGCACCAAATATGAGAGAACTGAGTTTTTATAAGTCAATTCATATAGGCCACTTTTAATATAAATTGATGTAAGTGTTGAACCTATCTGTATATGAAGATCTACAAAAGGAAGACATCACAATAGTTTAAAATTACTGAGGTTAAGGGTCCATAAAAAAATGAAAAAGCTAATTTGCTACATTTTCATATGAATTACTGTGACTACACAAAGTTTATAAAATTTGAAAACATGCAAAACCTTGTTTTTAGGGAAGTGTATGTTTTTGAGCTGAATGGGAAATTCTCTCTTTCTCCATTTCCTCATTGATAACTTCTTGAGCCACCCTAGTTAAATCTTCCACTGTTAAAAAAACATCAAGTTCAGGATCTGATTCATCAAAAGATGGTGAGATAAGCTCTGAACTTGGACCAGGTTTCTCTTGTGTCTCCACAACAAGGTCATTTCTTTCGTCATCATCAGAAAAATTTCCATCTGCACCAGTAATATTCTGGTCATCAGCGAAGATAGGACTTTTTTCTACATGCCTTGGAAATCTTTTAACTTTTTTCACAGATATAGGAGGGTAGCTCGGCCCCTGAGCTTTACGATTCGGACTAAGTTTACTTTTATTGATACATGACGATTGTGAAGTATCTTTCATCCATTCAGGCAGACTGCGTTTACGAATAGTTTTATTTAAACTCATTTTCTCAGAGTTCAATATTTTAAACTACGACACAAGCAAATAAATTTTGTCCTCTTACTTAGCAAAATTACCAAAACAGACTGCAACTGTTTCACACACAACTAATAATTACTTTATACAATAGTAAATGCCCAAACATCTACAACATCCAAATCAAAAGTAGATTAGAAATATTGTAAAGCTTTTGACATTAGTTTACGAATTATTTCTTCAACTACGACAATTAAAAGCAGTCTTTACCATACAAATCAACATAGTTAGGTTTTGAGAGAGAATAGGATTGACAAGAAAATTGCACTAATAACTACATCGACTCGGGAATCCACTAGCCTTGCATTAAACTTATAACACAAACCTGCCACTAATTCGCAGTATTATACACACACACACATTCACTCACACACAAACACACACTCGCACACACACACACACACACAGACAACCTACTTCACAAAGCAAATATTGTACGCGGATCAGACGCCGTCGACCAGAACTCCGGAGTGGTCCCGGCAATTCAGACTTCCTAGACCGGGGCGAAGGGGCATGGAACTCCCTACACGTCCCCGAAGTCCACGGTGCTGGTGCGCCCCGAGTGGTAGTGCCGGTGGGCGGGGGCTGAGGCTGGGGTCGGGCCGCCGCCACGATGGTAGCGCAGCCCCTGCATACCGTGAGCCTGCAGCCCCTGCAGTCCCTGCAGTCCCTGCAGTCCCTGCAACCCTTGCAGGGGCAGACCCAGGCCGCCGTACAGCTCGTCGGCGTCCCTCAGGTCCCGGAGGTCGTCCTCGGAGCTCTGCGGCGACTGCGGCGAGGCCGGCGACGTGGGGGATGGCGGCGAGAGCGCCGACCCCTCAAGACCGTCGGCGTCCTCGTCCTGGAGCAGCTGGCGAAACTCCTGGATCGACTCGTTGAGCGACCACAGCTGGGACAGCAGGGACAGGTCCAGCTGCCGGAGGCCGTACTGCAACAGACATAGGCAAAAGGTGCAAAAATGAGGCTGAAAATTGAAGTTTACTTATTTTAGGGTGAGTCAGCAAACTGATCCAGGCTAACTCGGACTCGGCCCGCCTCGGCCCGGCCCGGCCCGGCCCGGCCAGGCCCGGGGGCGCCACCCTGGCGCTGGCGTGCTGAAGCCCAACAAGACAACCCTCCCCTCTGACCCCTGGCCTCCCCCGCATCCAGGCCGCCAGGCCCAGCCGGGCACAGCCCGACCCGGCCCAGCTGACACCCGAGGAACCTAGATGCGTGTAACTCGATTAGAATTAGAATTGGGCCAGCACCGACAAAGTTCAAAAGATACAAATTCTACTAGAGAGCTCATCGGAGGGGGCATATCAACAAAAGTACAACAAACCCCCAACTGTGGGCCATGACGTCGACCTGGCGAGCGGCCCAGGGCCCAGGCTCGGGTCATGTCCGGGCGGGGCGGGCGGGGCGGGGGAGGTATCGGGGCTCGCCAACCAGTACGGCTGAGTCACCGCCTCGCCTCGCCTCGCCTCGCACCGCGCCGCCAGCCACGCCGCTCACGAGGCGAACTCTTTAATCTCGTTTATATGCCGTAGCCGTGCCACACCCGCCACGCCACACCGCGAGTCCGTCCGTCTGTCTCTCGGCCCGTCCCAGCACGTCCCGGCACGGCCCGGCACGGCCCGGCCGCAGGGCTGTCCGTCATATACCGGCTTGTTAGTGCGACAGAGACACAGCATTTAGGGGGCGGAGGCCATCGCTTTCTCCCCCCGTCCGTCCGTAGAGCACGCGGCCGGCAAGGCACGGCCGGCAAGGCACGGCGCTGCAGAGGCTCCAAGCAGCGCCCACCGCGCCGCACCTCACATCAACGTCGCGCAAGATTCTCATGGAAGGCTTTGCGGGCCAATTTGCCACGAGTTTGTCACGATGAGCTTCTGGCTCGACATTCTTCCCCGCGGCCCTAAAGCCCGAGGGGTCAACAACTTCGAATATTCATCGTACAAGTTGGCGGTAATCAGGTCAATATTCACAATATTCATCCGATATTCGCAATATTCATTCGTAATCACAATATTCATACATAATCATAATATTCACTTATAATCACAATATTCATTTATAATCACAATATTCAGTCAATATTCACAGTATTCAGTCAATATTCACAATATTCAGTCAATATTCACAATATTCAGTCAATATTCAATTAGTATTCACTATATTCAGTCAATATTCGCAACATCAGTCAATATTCAATGCTTACCCTTCCCCTCCCTCTGCCGCTCGTCGAGAAATCTGAGAAACCCACCAACGACCCTCCGACGTTTTCGCTGTTAGAAAGGTACACCGGCACTCGGGTGATAGCTCGCGTAGCCCTTCTAGACCAACAGTGTGACGCACTAGGATAGCTAATGGCCACTAAACGCAATAAAAAGCTATTTCTTGTGTGGTCGTGGTCATTCCATGCCACTGGACTAGTACCAACCTGTAAGGTGTACCAGCCCGCTAAAGGCGGGAAGGGACCTGTCGAACCAAAGCGACATCCGACCGTTGCGATAGGCGATTGGTGCGCTTTCAAAATTGGTGGACGAAAGCGCGGAAACATGTTTGTTGGTCGTATAATTCAGTTCTCATACCTCTTTGGGAAGGGAAAACATCGCCAGTACACATGCAAGCTTGCCCCCACTAGTCCGCCCAAAGGTCGCAAGAGTGTCCGTGGCATTGGAGTGACCTGTGACTGGTACAGGCTGGAGGAAGATGGTGTTCTAAAAAAAAAAAAACACAAATAGACGGCAGTGTTCCCCTCGACAGCACTTGCATGGCTTCTGTTCAAAAACCCCTGTATGAAGACGGGGAATTCATTGTTGACGTGAAGACATGCGCCTTCCTTCAGGCCTACACTGATAATCCAAGTGTTCAACCCTTCAACACTTTAAAGTGTTCAAATACCATTTAAACATATAAAAGTGTTCAACAGAGTTGTTGCACACCTACAAGTGATCAACTCAGAAGTTGTGCACTTGTAAGTGTTCAACTCCCCAGTTGCACACTTCCCTAATACAGTGCGTCCAAGCTAAGGAAGTGTGTAACTGGGGAGTTGAACACTTTTAAGTGCTCAACTTCTGAGTTGAACACTTGTAGGTGTGCAACAACTCTGTTGAACACTTTTATATGTTTAAATGGTATTTGAACACTTTGAAGTGTTGAAGGGTTGAACACTTGGATTATCAGTGTAAGTACTCAAAAACTAAATCAAGTATATTTTGTGATAACCTGAATACTGCAATACTTTCTCATTTCTTTAACCATATTCAGCAATATTCAACGCTATTCGGCGATATTCAACCATATTCATCTATATTCAAAAATATTCAACCATATTCAAAATATTCAACCATATTCAAAATATTCAACCATATTCAAAATATTCAACCATATTCAGAATATTCAACCATATTCAGAATATTCAACCATATTCAAAATATTCAACCATATTCAAAATATTCACAAATATTCAACTGTAATCAAATATTCAAATATTCATCGTACACGAAATTTCGAAGTTGTTGACCCCTCGCTAAAGCCCACCAGCCCACTCCAGCCTTCGCCCCAGAAGCTGTACCAGCAGCAGCCAGGCGCAGGGCGAGCTCAGCAGCAGTGTTGCCAGAAAGTTCGGCAAAAATCCCACCCAATACACCTGTGCGTAACGGGACTGTATCTCCGCCTGCCTACTAGGCAACTCCCCTGCACTCGTGCTCGGATGTTGCCTAGTAGGCAGGCGCAGATACAGTCCCGTTACGCACAGGTGTATTGGGTGAGATTTTTGCCGAACTTTCTGAAGACACTGCGCAGCAGCAGCCCGGCGCACGAACAGTGGGGCGAGGGGAGAGTCACTTCGAAAAATCATTGTACGGCCCCCCCAAAAATCATTTGAAAAATTAAAAAGTAAAATTAAAATCAAGAAAAAGGGATACAGAAAAATCCGGCAAATCGAGAAAAAATTAACAATAAACCGAAATGAAGTAGAAAAAAGACAGAATTGGGGGTAAAAGATCAAAATTTATCAAGAAAGACAAATATTCTTTGAAAAATCAAAAGAATTTTTTTTTTTGAAAAAAAATTAAAAAATCATTGTACACATTTTGTATTGGTGATGCTGCTGCTAGTTGAGGGAGACGGAGGCGAGGGCGAAGGGGCCAAATAATTGGCAGCGCGAGGCGGCGAGCGGCGGCGGAGCAGCACCTCAAGTGCACCGGCGAGGAGTCCAACAAACAGATGCAAGTTATGCAAAGTCGCCTTGCATCACCGGTGAGCTGCCCCGCGCTGCACCAGCTCCCTGCACACTGCAGTTCCACCGCCGCGGGGCGGGGCGAGGCGGGGCGAGGAGCCACGCGGCTGCCCCACGCTCCGCCCCGCCCCGCCCCGCCCCGCCCCGCCCCGCCCCGCCCCGCCCGTTCACACGATCGCATCGGACCGTCGCGTCGCGTCGGCATCCATCATTGGGCCTCGCATGTCCTGCCCGGCCCGGCCCGGCCCGCGGCCCGCCCTCCTCCTGCGGTGGAGCAAACCTCCTGGGACCAGCCCAGCGCGAGAGTGCGAGCCAATAACGTCCACACACATGTAACGCAGATCTAAAAGTGAAAAGTGGAGCGGGGCACGCCACGCTCGGAGGGGAGGGGAGGGGAGGGTGGTCGCGGTCTGGAGCAGTCAGCGCCGTGTCAACGCGCCGCGACGCGGACGCAGCCTCTGCCAGACCGCTCTGCTAAGCCTTCCTCCAGAAACCGTTTGGAAACGAAATGAAACGTAATGAAACGAAACGGAGGCTTCCGGGAGCGGAGGCGCGGGGCGCCGGCGGGGCGGGGCGGGGCGGGGGCGCGGTGCACCAGCCCAGCAGCCGAGCGAATGAATGCAATCACCCCCGGCCCACCAGCAGCAGCAGCAGCAGCCGTACCGAAGAGTCAGCACGGTGGCGAACTCGAGCGAACTACACCGTCGAAACGGCAGCCGAGGCGAAGGCGAGAGCAGAGGAAAAACTGGGGGAAAAGTGAGAACGGAGCCCGTAGGGCAGGCAAAGCTAAAAGCTGACCGCCGAGCGCCGCGTCGCTCTGCCCGTATGGAACGGGACCGTGGCGGTTAGGCTGAGGAGGAGGAGGCGGAGGAGAAGAGGTCCCATTCGCTCACTTGCCAGTAATTACAAAACGCAGTACGGCCGGCCCGCCCAAAGCCTGGGTGGGTAGGGACCGCGCGGGCCCGGGGCCGCGGGGGAATGCCCTGCCCCGCCAGACCCAACAGGAGGGTCCCCGCCGGTCCCCGCCGGTCCCCGCCCCCGCGGTGGCGCCTGGCGCCAGCATGGTGCGCCGTGGAGCACGCGTGACGCACGCCACGGCGCGGCTCGGCGGCGAGGTGGAACACCTCTGACATTTCTGCGCGTTTTTATCATCTTCCTTCCCTCTTCCTCCACCTCATTCACCCTCTTCTTCTTTCGCTTCTTTGCAGCAGACCCCCTGTCCGTTATCACCCCAATCACGTAACGCAACGACGTGTCGTAGGAAAGTAACACATCCTGCACACTCGATTATTAAAGTCGACTCCTCGTTACCGCATTCCTCGGGCCGGGCCGGGCCGGGCCGGGCCGGGACATTTACACGCAGCAGCGCCGCGGCCGCAAAACGGTGGAGGAGGGGAAGAGGCGGGGCGGGGCCGCGCGGGGCCGCGGCAGCCAGGTAGGCGACGTCGAGGGGAAAGAAACGCAGATGGAAAAATAAAATGAACGGTGAACGAAGGGAAAAAAGGCATTAACCTTTTGAATGGAGTTCACACGGCTGCTGGCTGCGCCGCTGCTGCTGCTGCTGCTGCTCCCAGCAGAGGGCGCCGGCCCGGCCCGGCTCCGCACAGTACTAGAGACATCCCTACCGATCCCGTTAGTAGAGCGCGGCGCGGCTCCGCGCGGCTCCGCGACGTGGCGAGGCGTGGCGTGGCGCCGCATCTCTGAAGCCACACACTGTCAAAACCTTCCATTCATAATATTGTACTGTACTTATATTTTTTTTAAACCCATCAGCTCGCGCGCCACCATCAGCAGGCTATACTATAAATCATATATACCGCAGAGATGAAGGACGAGACCAGCAGGTCACAGAAGAAACCGAACCGAGCGACGCTCACGTCGGCGTCGTCGCGTCGGGTCGCGCCCGCGCCACCCTGCCTGCCAGACAGCGGCATGGCCCTCTCCTCTGCCTCCCACAGCCGACTGATTCAGAAGATCGCTCTCCTCCCCCAGCCCTTGTCGCACTCATGGCGGTGCCCCATGTAGGGGGTGGCATGGCCTCATGAGTGCGAGAAGGACGGGGGTACGAGAGCGATCTTCTGAATCAGTCGGCTGTGTATGTACCGGGGCGGCGCGGGCAGGTCAACGACCGGACTGGACTGGGCCGCGCACCGGCTTGTCCAGCCCAGGCCTTGCCTTGTGCGTAAGACCCCGGGCGGGGCGGGGCGGGGCGGGGCGGGGCGGGGCGGGGCGGGGCGGGGCGGGGCGGGGCGGGGCGCGCTGGGCCGGTCCAGGCCTTGGGCCTAGGCCCCACTGACCCAGCTCCGGCCGGCGGCACGCTCTCGTCGGCCAGCTCCAGGCCACGGCCCCGGCCAGGCCCGGCCCAGCCCGGCTCAGCCTCTTTGGCCGCCCCGTACCGCCGTCGCGTTTGCGGTCCCTGGCCGCTGGCCGTCATGACGCATCAGCTGATCGCGCAGTTCGGTCCGGACCGACACGAAGGCCGCCCACTTCTCCACCACCAGCAGCCCGATACATAATGTCCCTCTCTCCCAGGGGCGCGACGGCGGCGGCAGCGTCGGGTGTAACAGGAGGGGGGGGGGGGAGGCGGACGGACGCCGTGCCCACTGCTCGCCCGTTAAACCGAACTGCGCCGCAATTGGGTAATCACTGGCCGCAACGCCTGTCACCAGCCAGCAGGCAGCGAAGCAGCGGGCTGGACCATGGGCTCCAGGCAGCGGGGACGTGGACGAAGTGCTCCGCGCGTCTGAAGCGGCACAGCCGACCACAACTCCCCAACGACCGACCTCTAAGTAGGCATAAAGCAGACGACGCGCTACACACGCACGTAGCAACAGGAGGCAAGTAACAGCCTGGCTACTCAGGGGACTGCTGATGTGGCGCCTTGTACGGCTGTAGCGGTTAGGAGGAAGTCGCCCGGCCCGGCCCGGCCCGGCCCGGCCCGGCCCGGCCCGGCCCGGCCCGGCCCGGCGTACAGCGGCGTGCGGCGGGTAGTGTTTGCGCCTGGCGAGGTGAGGCGATGCAGCGTCATGGAGGACGTCAATCTTTCTTCACGGCAGCGCAGAGCCGGCGGAACTGAGCAGTGAGCAGGGCGGGGCGGGGCCGGGGCCTTGACGAGGGCGGTGCGACGGGGCAGAGCCGGAGCGATGGCGCAAGGGTGGTGGCCCCGAGGTAGTGGGAGGGGGGGGGGGGTACGGACCAAATCAATTTAAAAATCAAAAACAAGAAGAAAAATCAAAATAAAATCAAAATAAAGTTTTTTCATGAAAAAAAAAAACATTGGGAAAAAAAAATAAACAAAAAGTTGAAAACAAATTTTAAAAAGGCTGAAATAAGGGCGGGGGAATTAAAGTTATCAAATAGTTCCAGAAATTTTCATTCTTTTGAAAATTAAAAGAAAAATCAAAACAAAAAATTAAAACAATAAAAAATAAAAATCAAGTTTAAAAAATCATTTTACACATCTTGTAATTAGTGATTCCCCTTCCCCCGGGGAGGTGGCTCCACCCCTGCAGGCCCTGTAGGCCCTGTAGGCCCCCTTGCCAAGGTATACGCCGCGGTCGGCCGCCGCTCGCCACTATGACAGCGACACCCGTCGTCCGAACGTTAACAGCCATCAGCCATCATACGCGGCTCCCACCCAGCAAATCGTGATACAAAGATGAGGCACCCCTTTCCTCGGCTGTACAAACAGATATAGCTTTTTTAGGTTAAAGCAGGTGGGCCCACCCGGTTACCCCGGTTACCCCCCCCCCTCTCCATTTTTTCCCCTAACCGGCTGGCGGAAGCAATTTTTCCCCGCATTGATTGGGAGTCGATCGGACGCACTACTCTGAATAACAATCAGCACCTGGGCGGGGCTGGTTGGGGCGGGACTCGCAGCAGTGCCGTGGCCGTGGCGCGCCGTGGCGCGCCGTGGCGTCATCTCCCTCAAATAAAACGTCAAAACCAGTTCCGCGTCCTCTTCGTGGCCGGGCCGGCCGGACCGGCGGCAGAGGCGGCCGAGGAGGGTCGACGCCCGCCAAACCAAAGCGCCGCGTGCCAAAACCAGGGCTGCGTTGCGTTGTCCCACTCTGTGACGCCGGCCGCGGGGCGGGGAGGTCCAGAAGCTTTGACCAGGTCGCTAATAAACGCCTCGTCGGCCAAGTGTAGAAGTTGCGGGCGCGGGCGCGGGCGCGCTAGCCGGGCCGGGGCCGGGTTGGGCCCCACCTGGGCGGGCTCCGCATGCGCGCTCTGACCCCTGACCTACCGCACGCACCGCACCACGCACTACACGGAGGGGAGGAGAGAGAGGAGAGTCACGCCCCTCTCAACTTTGCATTAGAGAACTTACCGCTTAGCCTCCCCGCGGGTTTGGACGGCGCATTGCGACACAATCAGGACGCGCATGCTGCACCGCACGCCACGCACCCACGGCGCGCGACGAGTGGGCGCGGCGAGCACTGAGTGTGTGTGAGTGTGTGAGTGGAAAACAGGGGGGAAGGGGTGCACTTGTGTGTGTAAAGGGGGGGCAAAGGGGGGTTTGCGCGCAAGCACGAAAGCTCGAAAGACACACGTGCGCGCATAGCAGCAGGAAGGGGACTTAGACGCAGGAGAACCGCGAGGGCGGCGCGGCGGGACCCATAGTCGGTCATAGGCAAAACAAATAAATAAATGTTGCAGTCCTGGGGTCGCCGCGCGCCACGCCGCGCCGACAGTGACCCGCAATCGGGCGATTTAGAGCAGCGGGAAAGACCTGGGAAGGGCGTTCGCAAGCGGCGCAGCGGCGTATCGAAACCGAATCTGAAACACAGCATCCAAACGGCCGGCTTGCCTTGCCTTGCCTAGCGCTGCCTGGCCTGGCTGGATGGGAACCGGTCGCCGAGGGGGCGTGGCGGAGCGTGGCGTGGGGTGCGGTGGGGGCGTGCTAGCGCGTGCGCTTGTGCCCGGCGTAAAGGGCGCGCACAGCTGCGCCGCCCGCGCGCCTTGCAATATAAAGCGCACTAAGGTCTAGGTAACGAACATGAAACAAATTCACATGGGCTGCGGGCGGGCTGCGGGCGGGGCGGGGCGGTAAACTCCCAGCGCCAGGACAGGCATGAGAGCACGACCTCGAAAGGTTTTGCACCATGAGAGAAGGGCGCCCTGGAGAAGAAGGTTTACAGCGCCTCGACCCCGGTTTCGTACCTGGGAAACCGATAGGCTCCGAGACTTTTGATTTGTCGGGGATGGCGTTCAGTTCATTGGATTCCTGAACGTTTTTCCTATGGAACGGTCTTTTCCCCGACTTTCCACGGTGAAAATTGTGGTCGCGGGAACCCGTCACATCGCGCCTTCGGCCCGCGGCGGAGCCGACGGCCGGCCTGGCTGCCAGCGGGTCTGTCCGGTTCGACCCTTTCCACGTCTTTAGCGTCGTAATTAGCCTATCGATTGGGTTCAAATTTGGTACCGGGGGGTTTTCGGGTATGCCGACTCCATTTTCGGTGTCATCTTTTCTATCGAAGATCATTCAGGGGGGGTTGTGGGGGAACATGGGGCTCAAGGTCCCCCCATGACCCCCCCAGAATAATCTTCGATAGAAAAAATGATACCGAAAATGGAGTCGGCATACCCTAAAACCCCCCGGTACCAAATTTGAACCCAATCGATAAGCTCATTACGACGCTAAAGACGTGAAAAGGGTCGAACCGGACAGACCCGCTGGCAGCCAGGCCGGCCGTCGGCTCCGCCGCGGGCCGAAGGCGCGATGTGACGGGTTCCCGCGACCACAATTTTCACCGTGGAAAGTCGGGGAAAAGACCGTTCCATAGGAAAAACGTTCAGGAATCCAATGAACTGAACGCCATCCCCGACAAATCAAAAGTCTCGGAGCCTATCGGTTTCCCAGGTACGAAACCGGGGTCGAGGCGCTGTAAACCTTCTTCTCCAGGGCGCCCTTCTCTCATGTTTGCACTCTGTGCTACTGCTTACGATAATGACCCAGGAGCGAGCAAGTGTAAGAACAAGACACCAACATGCCGGCCGCGGGCCCCGGGAGCATAGGGGAATAAACCCTTCGGTGTACTATACGGTGCCGGCTGCCGGCCCTGCCCGGGGACCCCAGGAGGGCACAGTAGGCCCCGCGCCCCGCCCCGCGCCCCGCACCGCACCGCCTCAGCACGGAGCAGCCGCGAGGCTAGGCTGCTGCAGCGACTGGCCGGGGCTCAGCGCAGCCCAGGCTGGCTCGGCTCCACTGGGCTCACTGCTCACTCCACGGTTCCCGTCCGCGAGGTCAAGGGACCTCGGCTCGGCTCGGCTCGCCTTGCCTCTCTTCTTGTTGCGTTGCTGTTGTGCAGCTCTGTTCTGTTCCCCTCTGCTGGCCGCGCCGGGACCCGGGACGGGACGCGGCGTGGCGGCGCAAACACAACCATGAGGCATGGCATAGAGCGTCTCGAGCCGCGTCCAGAGACTCCAGACTCCAGACCCGACCCGGGGGCGTCCCGTCCCGTCCCGACCAGCATAACGAGGCACGGCGGGAGCGCTGCGAGCGCTGCGAGCGCTGCAGACTGCGCTCCCCTCGCTGACTCTCTCACTCTCATGGGGTGCGCCGTGTAGGGGCGAGGGACACAAACGGCGCTGCTGCCCAAGAGTGCGAGAGGAGCGCCCTTCTGAATAGAGTTCGAAATCTTTAGGAAATATTTTCCTAGACAAACCCTGCATACTAGGCAACCTGCCACACCGCGGTGTCCGAATGTCGCCCAGTAGGCAGGGGTTGTCTAGGAAAAATTGCCGAGATCGCGAACCAGTCTACTGGTCAGAGCCGGGCCGGGCAGAACAAGATGACCGCCTGCCTGCCTGCCTACAGGCTACGCAGCAGCGGTAGCAACGTAAGCAGCAGAAGCAGCGGCCGCAGGACAGCAGGACGGTGCGGCGCCGAGTCGCGAGCATCGTGGCGTCGCGCCGCTATTGAGACCATTGTCCCGCGGGGTAGCCATGGCAACGCGGCCGGTGCTGCTGCTGGAACTGCGTGCGGGCCGTGCGGGCGCGGCGAGGCATAGGCCTATGGGCATGGCGACGGGGCGGCCCGCTGCAGCAGGAGGGTGACTGACTCTAGCGGTCAAGTAGTGTCCTCTCTCTCTCTCCTTATGGCCGTGCCCTATGAGTGCGGGAGAGAGCGTGCGGAATGATTCCTGCTGCTGCGCTCTGCAGGCTCTGCCTGGCCTGCCCTGCAGGGGGTCCCGGCCCCCCCGGGTCCCCTCTACTCCCCGCACCGACACGGGTCAGGAGCCGAGCCGCCGGGCTCCTGGAAGCAGCGGTGCCCCATGCCCCTACCCGCTGTGCCGCCCGGCCCGAGTACGGCGATAAGTCGCGCGGCCAACATTTGCGCTTCGTGAGAAAAGCGCGGATGAGTCAGGACTTTGTCGCGGGCACAGCACAGCATGCTGCTGCCGTACACGAAGTACACGAGCACCCAGCTGCGCGCACAGGGCAGGACAGGCGAGGCGGGACGGGGCGCCGCGGGGCACCCGGCTTCTGTTTCCACATGTACCGACAGCCGACATCCCTCGGGAGAGATAAGCTCGCGATATCAGAATGAGAAAGGGAACGCCCGCACCCGCCCCGCCCAGCCCCAGCCCTACCCCCCGCCGTGTGCCGGGGGCGGGGCGGGGGAGTGGGGGGCTCGGTCACACGTTACTTTTTCCTCCTCTCGCGCAGGGTTTTGCAAGCTGCGGCGTGGCGTGGCGCGGGCCCGCTCTGCTCCGCTCGGCGGCGGGGCGCAGGGAAGGTTCCCGCCCGGTGGCCACACACATGCATTCACATTGCTATTGCGTTCTGAATGTTGTTGGTGCTGCTCGGGTGCTCGGTACCGCCCCGCACCGCGCCACAGCCGTCGAGGAAAAGTGAAAACAACTGCGGTGCAGATCAAACACTTGTAATCCGTGTCTATAGCAGAGAGTCATCGTGTAAGTGCTTTGGCCGGCCCGCCGTCCATTGGGAGGGGCGCCCACGCGCCCACGCCCCCTCCAACGGCTCAACTAATACTCCAGGACGCAAATATTGTGTTTATAGTCTTCTTATGTTATCTGAGTCCCATGGTGCAGTCAAGTCGAGCTTCAGTCGCACCGAGTCGCACCGCCCCCGGCCCGGGCGCAGAGAGCATTCCCACCAGTGTGCCCCCCACCAAACAGGCCAGCACGAGGCCCGCAGGGCAGGGCCCGCATACTGCGCGGAGGGGGCACCCGATCACCCACAAGTACAACGGCCTGCTTCGCCACGCCTGGCTGGCGCCGCGCGCCCCGCCCCGCCGCGCCCAGCAACGGCCCCCTCCACGCAGCCATCCTAGGCGCGAGAAAGAAGTATTCAAAGGACCGTGAAATGATGATGGCTCCAAAAGGTAGCTTGGATGCGTTTTATGTCACCTGGCCAGCGGGCCGGGACGGAACGCCGCGTCAGGGTTAGCACGGACTTCGCGTGGCGGGGCGTGGCGGGGCGCGGCGGGGCGGGGCAGGCCCGCGGAGCCAGCATTCAGGACTACACGGTCCGGCCCGGTCCTTTGTGGCCGCCGCATCGGTCGCATCAATACAGCCCATCGCAAACAGGAAAAATTGCAGCCATTCACAAACCGCGACGGACGGGCCAGCCATCTCGAACCGCGCCGACCGCGAGAAAAATAAGAACGAGTGACCAAAGACGGAGGCTGCTGAGCTGTTGCTGGCTGCCATTCGATGCTCCAGACGAAACTGATACTCTCTCAAAAGAAAATGACCGAGGGGTCCCTCACTCTTTAAATGGGTGTACACTGATTGGAGGGTTGTATTGTGATTGGAAGGAAAATTTGAACAAACTTTGAAGAAATCAAAAAATTTTGGGCACCAATTCGATATTTTGCAATTTTAAGGTGCTTAAAATAGATTTTTGTCGAAAAGTTATGAGACTGGATAGTGATTGGAAAGTGATTGGAGCTCAGGGTGTACACTGATTGGAGAAGGTGAGGTACCCCTCGAAAATGACAGTATAGAACACTTCAGAGTTGATTTGCACGGCGGCCGCGTCTCTCCGCGTTTCTCAGGAAATAACTCGCGGCGCAGTTTACTGGTTGAGAGCGCTCGATGAGGTGGACGACGGCCAGTTATTGAGCCATCCGGTTCCGTCCCGCCCCGGCTCCCATCAGCCGCGGCGGACGCGCACTCTCTGGGAGGTAAAGCTGCGCCCGGCGCGGGGCCCGGCCCGGGGCCCGGGGGGCACGGCCTCAGGCAGGAGAGTCGTAACAAGAGCGCGGCCTCAGGCTCTAGGGCGGCCAGGGCGGGGCACGGGGCGGAGCCGAGCACTCCCAGCTGGAGCTGGGGCGAGGGGGCAACAACTCCAAATGGTTTGAACACGTCGTAATTCAGAAAAGTTTAGGAAAATTCAGAGCAATTCGGAAAAATTAGAAAAATTTAGAGGAAAAATCAGAAAAAAATCAGGAAAATTAAAACAAAGGTAAAAATAAAAATTAGGTAAAAATCAAGTAAAAGTTTACAAATATTCAATGAAATTACACAAAAATGCACAAAAATTCACGACATTTGTACAGCAAAATTCAGAGATATTTCCCCCTTGAGCTAGAGACTCGTGGACTCCCGACTGGAGCAGACCGCCGCGGTGACCCAGGTGGGCCGGCCGCCGGCCGCCCGGAGCGAAGCCCCACGCCAGGACAGAAGGCATCTGGAGCTGGAAAATTCGTGCGCCGCAATTACTATGGCATCTACTTCCACCCGCAGCGGCGCGGCGCTGCCCCGCTTGGCTAATTGCTCAAGGGCCGACCCGGCGTCCCGCTGCACCACGCCCCGCCCCGCCCCGCCCCGCCCCGCCTCGCCGCGCCCCGCCGCGCCTAGGGCCCTAGCAGATAGGACGGAAATCACGGTAAAGAGTTTCTGGGAATGGGAGAGGGACAGAGCGATGAGCGGGATGGAGAGAAAGAGGAGGAGCGAGAGACAGAGAGAGGAGCGAGAGACAGAGAGAGAGAGAAAGAGAGGATGCAGAGGGCAGTAAGGGGCAGGAGGGTTAGGGCAGAGCGCGCGGGGCGGGGTCGGGGCATCGCTCTAATCGGTATGCTTCCTAGTTCTCCGTATTCGTGATCGGTGCGACGAGATGCTCCCCCGCCCCTCCCTCCTCCTCCTCATCCTCCTCCAGCGGCCGTCCCTCCCACACAGCATCGCACACTTTCACCCACTCTGGCACGGCATCAAACGGTTTGCAAAAGGGACGCGCGCCAGTTCAGCCAGACATCAGCCGGCGCTCATCTCCACGCCGCCCGGACCCGGACCGCCCCAGCCAGAGTGATCGTCTGCGTGCCGCCGCCTCACGGCGCCGTGCAGGTAGGCAGCCCCCTGGCGCATCCAGTGCGCTGGAAACAGTGTTGCCAGAAAGTTAGGCAAAAATCCCATCCGATACACCTGTGCGTAACGGGACTGTATCTCCGCCTGCCTACTATAGGCAACTCCCCTGCACTCGTGCACAGATGTTGCCTAGTTGACAGGCGGAGATACAGTCCCGTCACGCACAGATGTATTTAACGGGATTTTGGCCTAACTTTCTGGCAACACTGGAGTCTGCACTGGACCTGGAAAATGGACGAATGTAGAATATTCATTTTCCCCCTTTTTTCTTTAATTTTAGTGTTACGTGCACCTCTTTTAGAGAGGCCCGGGCTCGAGGCTTCGGCAACCAGCTCATTGCGAAGAGCGCTCTCCTCCCTCTGTCTCTCTCGCACCTATGCAGCGAAGCCTACGAGTGCGAGAGAGACAGGGCGAGGAGAGCGCTCTTCGGAATAAGCCGGCAAGCTGCGGCCTCTCAGTCGGCGCTGAGCCTGAGGAGCCAACCAGGCCGCCGCGCGCCGCGCCCAGCCCCAGCCGCGCCGGGCCGGACAGCCACCTTGCACCCGCGACTTGCAGGCGAATAACGGGCCGAGCTGGAGGGGAGAGGTGGAGGGGGTGGGGGGGTGGGGGTGAGATGGGGCCGAGCACGGAGATGGATCTCAGGTGGGAGTGGGCGTGGAGCGGAGTGCGGAGCGGCAGAGAAAGGAAGGCGAGGCGACATTGCGCGGGGCTCGCAGGCCTAAACTACACGATGGGGATGGGGCTCTCCGTCCAAAATCTGCTCAATAAAATCGCAACCTTCCTGCTCTCCTTCTCTGCCCCTCACAAACACGGACGCGCGTGCCGCGAGCCGCGTGCGCCAGCCGGCGCGGCCCCTCATCCAGCATCCAGAAACCAAACACGCCAAGCGAGCCGCCAGGCTCCTGCTGAGGAGAGGGGTGTTTGAACTTCTCCGAAAGGACGAGGCGACAGCAGCAGTCAGCCGCCGGGAGGGAGACAAAGGCAGCGGGAGATGATTCAGTATACTGCCGGGCCGGGCGGAGGCCGGACCAGCCGGGGCTGGGCTCACGGTATAAAGCTCCGAAATCTATCACCAATTGTCACTAACGACCCGAGGCCGGGGCCGGGGCTGGGCGCGGCGGGCCGGGCCGGCCGGACGGTTACGAGGGCGCCGTTAACATGTCGCATCTGGAGGTATTACTGCACCCATGGCCCATGGCTCCTTCCTAATACCACTCGACTGCCCCCTCCGCCCGTCCCGACCCGCATCATCAGACTTCGCTGGCAATTTGCTTCTCGATACATACAGTGCCTGCTCTAGGCTCGCAGCGCGGCCGGCTAGAGTCATAGCGGTTATTTGCTTTCGATTGCGCGCCGGTTTCTATTTCTCACGTCACATATACTAAAGAACAACTACGCGAGGTGATATTTTTTTTTCCTCCGCCTGCAACTAACTATTGACATTCATCTTTAAAAAGTCGAGTATTTTTTTTTCCTTTCTCTCAGGAGTGAAGGTATGACGCGCGCTGCCACCTACGGAACACATGATCTCTCCAGGCGAGCCACACTTGATGATACCCCCCGACACACACACACACACGAAACAACTACACTCTCACACGTGGCCACACACACACACACACACACACACACACACACACACACACAAGCGGTTTGTTTCCAGGCGCCCGGGATCCTTGTCATTATCGCAGGTTGCGTACGAAATAAAGGAGGGGAAAGATGGAAAAAAATAAAGAACCAAGAGAAGCGTGTGACGTGACGTGAGAGACCGCACAAAGGCGGGGCGGGGTAGCTGGGCATCCCATTTCGGACGCAGCCTTTCCTTTCCTTTCCTTCCGAGACGGGGTGATTTTCAAGGCGAGACGCGGCCGACATTCCGGACGCACGCGACCGCGACGGGGCGGGGCGGGACGGGACGGGACGGCCACGACAAAAATTACAGCCTCTCCATACCTCACCTCCCGCCCCTACGCTCTCAAGGATGTTGCACTACCCGTGTCACTGCACGCGATTAAAAACATGCACGAGGATCCGGGTGCGTTTCTACACGGAAAAAAAAAACACGGTACAAAAAATTAAACAAAAGAAACACAAGGAAAAAAAACTCACTAGGGGGGCCTTTCTCATTTAGGACGGCCGCCATGCCTTGCCTAATAAGCTATCGGATCCTCGGCTAGACCATCTTCTTTCCGAAGAAGAAGATTCCATCTATCACTGATAATTCCGGGCAGTGTAATTGATATGCAAATGTCCGATCGGCCGGGCGCGGCGGGCGAACAGGCGCAGCGAGCGAGCGTCACGCGACAGGAC
Source organism: Frankliniella fusca (assembly GCA_029379305.1). Taxonomy (NCBI): domain Eukaryota; kingdom Metazoa; phylum Arthropoda; class Insecta; order Thysanoptera; family Thripidae; genus Frankliniella; species Frankliniella fusca. Next base: position 288,815 of record JAHWGI010000700.1, on the reverse strand, counting down.
AGCGAGACAGACGGGCCGGGGACGCGCCGGGGGCCGGGCCACTGGTCGCCACTGGACAAGAGGGGCCCAAGGTCACTCCCATCATTGTGTGCCCGCGCGGGGCGGGGCGGGGCGGGAAAACAACCGACGTCATTATTGTATTATCATAATAACGATATTAATAATCCCGCTCCTGAGGCGCTGCAGCACTGCAGTGCACCTTGGTGGGGCCGGCGGGCGCCTTCTGCAGCTCAGCTCATGGATGTCAACGCATCTCCCCCGCACCGCGCCTCTACCAAGCAGTGACTCATGCCGGGCGGCCCGGCTCGGCGCAGCGCCCCGATTACTTTGACTGCTGCAGCCGTTGTTACCACTCGTTACTGCTATTAAAGATGCACAAAAAAAGAAACAAAAAAAAAATGGTCGGCTAAAATTACTTCACAACGGCGACAAACTTAAGACATCGGAAAAATAAATAGCAGTGTAGCACCGTAGCTTAAAAATTAACTGCTACACTTGCTATTTATTTTTTTTAAGGAGGGTCTTAAACGCGATTTTTTTTTTTTTTCGTGAGCTGCAACCACACCTCCTCTTCCTACTACTAGAAGGTTAGACGCATTTGAGAACCGTGAGAAGCTGAGCTAAGTGCGTCTACCTTGGCCTGCTGCGTGCTTAATAAGTTAGCAGTTAATTAGAAAAAGCCTTTATCCATTTGCTATCATCAAACCTAGTTTCATCATTGGTTGTTCCGTTTTTGCATAGGTGGTCGGCTAGCCAGCCCATATCTCTCAAATCCCACATCTCACGCTGTCTTACCGTTGTTCTGCCCTTGTCCTGTGCGCTCTCTGACAGGGCTGAACAAGTTTAAATTAAGTTTCGATTTCAATTTTACACGGAGAAAAAGGATTAGCTGTGCAGCTAAAAATTATCTGTACATCATGTATAAATAACTTTTGGAGCTATGAAGCTAAAAGTTTAGCGGCCCTAGAGTTAAGTTTTGATAGTTCCGAAAATAAGTTATCCATACCTAGCCATTTTGCCTGCAACATAGCTAATTCTTTTGCTACTATACTACAATTACATCTACCACTCATACTCCTTCTCCTACAGCTGCTGCTGCTAATGTTGCCACTGCTACTACTATTACAGCTTCTGCTGCTAATGTTGCTACTGCTACCACTATTACAGCTACTGCTACGACCCATACTCCTCCTCCTCCTACTGCTGCTCGCCATTTCGGACCCACCCGAATCAGAGCGCCGCCTCCGCCTCGGCCGGTAAAGGGGCTGAGTGACAATTAATCACAGCCCCTGCCTCGCCCCGCCCCGCCCCGCCTCGGCCCGGCAGGCAGGCAGGCATTTAGAAAATCTGGCAGCGGCGTGGCGTGGCGCCCACCTGAGTGGGAGCGGCGCGCGGCGCGGCGGCGGACACGGGAGTGCCATTGAAATGTGGCTCGATCAGGAAAAGGAGTACTGTACGCTCTGACACGCACGTCCTCATAAGTCACACGCGGGCAAACGCTTCACCTGTGGTTGATACCCTCGACTTACATGGAAATCGCGGTAGACAGGGATTCTACTCTCTCCCTATCACACGGTAAAAACGATGTCTGATGTTTTGAGGAAAAGGGGAAAACTTTGAGGACCTTGGATACTTTGATGAAAACTCTTTGGATTTTGAGGAAGTCTCCTCAAAATTTGCGGTGATCTTCCTCATTTTTTGAGGAGCTGTCATCAAAATCTGAGCAGGGGTTTCCCTCAAATTACTGAAGTTCCTCAAAATCTGGGGGTTCCTCAAAGTTTTCCCTTTTTTCCACAAAAAATCAGAAATTGATTTTAACGTGTCAGCGATCGATTCCGATTCCCCATCTAACAGCAAACGGAGCCTCAAGGAGGAAAATCTGCTTGTACATAACATCCCGGACAATCTACGAAAATACGGCCATCTACCTGGAATCTATCGCTACATGTACTTGGCTGGTCACTCGGACCGGAAGTCGCAGAGACGCACGCAAAGACACGCAACGCAACGCCATGAGGCCATGAGGTGTGTCACCGTCACCCACTTGAAAATGCAAGCGCCGGGCCAGGCCGGGTCATGACGGGGCCGGAGCCGCGGCCCCCCTACTCAGTGGTTATCGGACGCGCATCCGAACAGCGACGGCGACAGAAGTCGTCGTGTCGTGTCGGGCGGGACTTCCCCCCCGCGAGAGCCTGGCGGACGGGTGGGGGCGTTATCGAAACGCAGCCCGGTGCAATACCTGTTCTCAAGGAAGCGGGCTGTGGGGCGCGCGCGCGCACACACACACACACACACACACACACACACACACACACACACACACACACACACACACGCACGCACGCACAGGGTAAACCGGCTCGGGGGCGCGATGCAGTGCGGCGATGGACGCGTCACGCCGGCCACTAGGTAGGTAGGTAGGTACCTCCCGAGTCGGAACACGGGACGGGACACACGCGCGACGTGCGACAACGCCACGCTCTTCTACGCCAATCATTTTCCACCCGGTGCGTTTTTTTCCTATCGCAACTTCCTGCTGCTGCCGGTCGCCAGCCGCCACTGCGCTGGCGTCTCCTCTCTCCTCTCTCTCTTTCTCTCTCTCGCTCTCTCACCTGCATCTCACCTACTTCACCCACTGAAGGTGTGACACGTTCCCATACCTTCTCCCCATCTCGCGCTCATGTGGACAATTTAAGTTGGGCGTTCAAGCCAAACACAACTCATTTTGGGAAGGGGAAAAAAAAAGAAGAAAAAAGGCGTTTGATGTAAAGCAAAGTCAAAAACGTGGGACGGCAAAAATAACAAAAATTCTGTGTCGGAAGGTCGACAGTGTACCTACTGGTGCGAGATCGCAAGAACGATACCAAGGCAAACAACGCCCCAGTGCCGGTGGGGTGCGGCGGTGCGGCTGGGTCCGGCACGCCCCGCCCCGCCCCGCCCCGACCAGCCGGGCCTGTACGTTTTAACGCCCGCTTCGCTCCAATGCCGCGCTGTTCTGCGCTCCGCTGCCACCTCCACGGGGCACCCGCCTCGGGGGCACCAGCCACGCTAACACTGACGACGTGATTCATGTGCTGCTTCTACTTTACAAGAAACAACAACGACTAACATGCGCGTCACTCGGCTTCAGACACCCCCCCCCGCGCCCCCAGTCCGGGTCAATTGCGAGGAAAATGATAAAAATGATATAATTACTGGGAAAAGTCGCAGAAAAATGCGACAAGACGACGCGCCGCCGACCCGACCCGACCCGGTCTGCACGGCACGGTGGCAAGGAGAACCAGACCAGGAGGCTGTGCGGAATATGATTCAGCAGCGTAGCCTCGAGCGGGAGTTGTACAGGCAGGCACAGCACAGCAGGCTCCCGCCTTCGCGAGGCCCCGCGGCTGCATGGTGACTCACGGGCCTCACGGGCGACCCGACAGGCCGGGCCGGGCCGGGCAGCCAGCGCTACCGTCGAGTCGCGTCGCGTCGCGTCGCGTCGCGGGGACCGCGCTGCTGCATCAAAACATCACGGCAAACGAACAGCCGCCTCCTCACCTCACCTCACCTCACGTCCGCCCGGCCCCGCCCGGGCCGGCCCGGCGCCGTGGCTGCGACTGCGCGCAGCTGCAATTACCGAACGGACGACGGGGCGAGGCGAGGCGTCACGTAAATTACACCATTTCGATAGTGAATCGACGGCGGCCCTCCTCTTCCTCGACATCCCGCGCAGCCGCAGCGGGCGCCGGGCGGGTCGGAGGAGATCGGTACCGGGAAGGGCGGGGCGGGGCGGGGCGGGGCGGCGCTCGGCGGCGTGCCAACCGCTTTATGACCCAAAAGATACCCAGTTGGATTACAAGTCGGCGCGGGAGCCGTTTCTGACGCAAGAGGAGAAACGGAACGTTTCTGCGACAAACTGGAGGCAAGGCGCTGAGCAAAAGCAGTGCGTACTGTGTCCCGCCCGTTCCGCGCGGGCGCTGGCTGTGCGGCCATTTCCGCATTGTGTTGAGCTGCTAACTACAAGCCAATTCTACTGCACTGCACAGCACACACACGGCCTACTAGTCACACACAAACACACACACGCACGCACGCACTCACCATCTCTTTCCTCAGCACGGCCAGCTGGGCGTCCAGGTTGGTTGCGCGCCCCGGGCCCGCCTGGCGCGCGGTGCGCGGCGGGGGCGGCGGGGGCACCGACATGCACTGCAGGGGCGACCCGTTCCTGGAGCCGGAGGGCCCCGAGGGGGGCGTCGTGCCCCTGGGGGGCGTCGGCCGGGAGCTCAGGCTGCCGCTCGAGTGGTGACGGAAGCTCCCCGAGTGGCTCAGGCCGGAGCCGGAGCCAGAGCCGGGGGACGGCGCCCCCGAGCCACCGCCGCTCGGGGCGGGTGCCGGGGGCGGGGGAGGCATACCCGTGACGGCCGCCATCTCGGCGGGGGTGAAGAGCAGCCCGCTGCCCTCCAGGAGGTTGGCCCCGCTCAGGGACTTGGGCAGCGGCGGCAGGCCCTGCAGGGACGCCATGACGAGGCGCTTGAGGGAGGCGTTGGCGTTCCTGCAATCAGACCCCAGGGGGCCGCAGGGGTGAGCGGCGGCGGCGGCGGAGGGCGAGCCGATCGGGGAGCTGGCGGGGGACGACGCGGCCGACCCCAACCCCGACCCCACCACCACCGTCACGCCGTTGCACGGCCCGCTGCTGGGGACGGGCGGCGCGGGCGCGGGGTCCTCGATCGTGATCTGGCAGCTGGAGTAGCGCACTTCCTTGCCGTCACCCTCCACCTCGAACCAGTCCGACTGCAGGATGCGGGAGCGCCGCCTCAGCTGCACGCCCAGGTCGGCGGCGCCCTGCGAGCCTCGCGAGCTCAGCGACCCGCAAGAGTCGCCGTCCGACGCCTTGCCAGAGTCCAGAGAGCTGAGCTCCGCGTTGGTGTCGATGACTAGCACGGTGGGGCTGGGCGAGCCTTTCGAGTCTTTGGACGAGCTCCTCAGCTTGGGGCTGGGGGCGGGGCTGGCGGGGCTGGCGCGGCGCGCGGGGGCGGGGCTCAGCACCAGGGGCTTGGACGGCGAGCGCAGGCGGCCACCGCCGTCCGCCTCGCGCGAGGCCTTGCCCACGGGGGCCACGGGCGCCGCGGCCTTCACGGCCTGCTCCAGGGCCCAGGGCGGCAGCGCCGGCGCTGGGGTGTCCTTGAGCCGCCTGGTCCTCCCCGTCGATCGGGAGCGCCCCCCGGGGCCGGCGCCGCTGGTGCCATTGACGGACGCGACGGGCGGCTGGTCCGGCAGCGGGGGAGGACGCCCGCGGGGGTGCGTGGGGGCGGGCGGGTGCGACGGCGGCGGCGGCGCGCGCCTCGTGGGTATCACGGCCTGCACGGGCACCACCACCACGTTGGGCTCCACCCGGGGCTCCGCGCGCCCGCCGCGCGTCCTTGCCAGGGCCTCGGCCACCACGGACTTGCTAGGCCGGGGCGGCACGGGCGGCGGCGGCAGCGGCCTCTGGTGGTTCGGGTTGCCCCGGGCCACCTCCGCGGCCGCGCCCGCCGCAGCCGCGCCCTGGCGGAGCACGCCGGCGCCGTTGGCCGCCGTCAGCGACGGCGTGGACGACGTCATCCTCAGCATACTGGAGCTCCATGCTCAGAGCGCCGGGTCACCGGGACGCCGACTGCGCGTGCACAACACAAACTCCCGGCACTTCATGGCGGGCGCGGGCGCGAGCACGGTGGCGGCGGCGGGGTCGCGGGGGCCTCGGGGCTCAGCTCGGCACGCGGGCCGGAGCGGGGCGGGGCGGAGCCGGGGGCCGTGGCACGGGGACCGCAGAGCTCGCTGCCCGACGGCGGACTGCAGAGCAGCGGAGCCGCGGAGCTCAAGCCACAGCGCCCGCCCGCCTGCCTGCCTGCCAGCTCTGACTGCCCGCCCTGCGCGCTCGGCTGGCTTTTGGCTGGCCGCCCGAGCAGCAGCAGCAGCTCGCGGAGTAGGCGCGGGGCGCGAGCGGTACGGGGACGGGCACTGCTGCGACGGGCAGCCGCAGCGCAGAGAAGGAGAAGGGGGAGATGTACAGGTCGAGTGCCAAGCTGAGCCGGGCAGGCCTGGCCGTCGGCCGTGCCCGGCCCCGGCCCCGGGCAGTAGGGTGATTCCGCGCGCAGTGGTATCGTCTCTCTGTCCTTGTCACACTCATGGGACGCGACCATAAGGAGCGAGAGAAAGAACGCTACAGAACGCTGTTGGGAATCACCTGCAGAAAGCTATACCGCCCGAGCCAAGGGTGTTCGCCCTCGCCCGGCCCCACCCCGCCCCGGCCACAGAGGGCTGTTGTGCTACATAACGCCCCCCCCTCCCCCGCCCCGCTAGAGCTTAGCGACGCGCTGGCGAACACTCCGCCCCCGCCCCGCACTACTGTCACGCCACACCCCTTCCGCTGAGAGGGCGCCTAAACAGCGTGAGAACACGACACACTGCTGTCGCCTCGGCGTGCTGGGCCGGGCCCCGGGCCGGCAAGTCAAAGTGTCCTCAGGTGGGAAAGCGCTCATCACATCACGGCGCCCGGCCCCGCCCTCCTCTATAGATGTGCCGAGGCGCTCCTCCGGATATTTCACACCAGCGGCAGCATCCGTCCAACCAGAGCGGGTGGAGCAACGCCGGTGAGGCGAGCGTGTCACCACCCTGCTGCAGGCGGTGGCCTCGCCCTCAAGAAGGCTGATTCCGCACTGTGGTTTCGTCTCCCTGTCCTCGTCGCACTCACGCGGGGCACCGTTATGAGGAGCAAGAGAGAGAGAGACGACTAAATGCTCTTTAAAATCACCCTGCCTGCTGCTCCAGCCCTTAATCCAGCGCAAGGCCGTACTATCGAGAGCCTGCATGTCCTGCGACAGTCCAGATAGTCCGCAGGTCCCCCAGCAGTGTAATGCGGTCATAACGACGTCCACCAGGACTTGCAGGACCTGCGCGCGGGGCTGGCCCGGCCCGGCCCGGCGCGCCGCGGCGCTCACACGGCCGTTTAAGCGCCGCGCCACGCCGGAGCTCAAGGGGCTTGTTAGAGGAGCGGCCCTGCCGGCGCAACTCGCGCCTCTCAGCGACTGACATTCGCCCAGCCCAGCCCAGGCTGACTGACTGCCTGACTGCCTGACGGGCCTGACTTGCTGACCGGGCCGGGCGGCGCGGGGCTGGGCGGGGCGACAGGACCGGAGCCGCCGTCGTACGCCCGGGACGCGCGGGGGACACAAAGCCAACCAGGGTAAAGCGCCACGCCGCGGGAGGAGAAAATATTTCGAGAGCAAAATTGTCTTTACTCACGGGGCGGACAAAAGGGGAGCAGTGGACTTGACTTTTACCTCGTGACGTGGAGTGGCGGGGCGTGGCGGGGCAGGAGGGAAGGCGGGGCGGGGCGGGGCGGGGCGCGGCACGGTGGACGACGTCGGAACGTGTCGCGCGCGCGCGCGAGGCAGAGGTGAACAGTCATTTAATTTTGGACGGGCGGCGGATCGCTACGACTTCTAAATGCAGCCTAGGCGCTCTCTCTCGCGGCTGGGGCGGGACGGGGCTAGGCAGAGGAAAAACATCGCTGGCCCACAATATTTGTAGCCCCTCCCCTCCCCTCCCCGCTCACTCCCCACCGACAGGAGCTTCTGGTGCAGCCCGGGCGGCACGCGGCAGCGCGCCAAGATGTCGCTCGACACGGACACGTGGCCACGCTGCCACGCACCGCACCGAAATACTGCGCTTAATGTTCGGGGAAGAACCGAACCGTTTAGATCCGTCGATCTTACACGTTTAGGGCGAGCGGCGGCGGCGGCGGGCGGGCGGCTTCACGGTGCATTCTTAGTCAGGGGGTCGGACGCGGATGGAGCAATCATGAACTAAGTTACCGTTCACCTCCGCAATCGATGTCAAAGCGAGGAAAACAATAAACTCAGACCAACGAAAACGCCACGCAGCACCAGTGGAGCTGGTGGAGTATATGTATACGGGGAGGCCATGAGCCGATCCACACTTACAAGTCGGAGGAAGAAAAATATCACTCGCTCTCAAGTGTGACGAAACGTTAAAATTTTAACCATACGTGTTAAAAATTTTGTTCAAGAATGTTATTTATTCACACTAAGCATACATATTGACGATTTTTTAAATTATTTATACCTAAAAATTGTGGATGTACTTCTGTGTTCGCGCACTCGTGAGTACACTCCAGCTATAAGTGATTATTCACCCCTCGCCTGTGGGTTTTGAGTGCCAGCATAGTCACGTGGTCGCAGTCGGGCGTGCGGTGCGGGGTGCGGCGCGGCGGTGGCGTTGGCGGCGGGGCGGAGGAGACAATCCCCGGGGCTCTAATTACGGAGCGCACCCGGCCCGGCCGGCACGGCGCGTGTGCGACATTGTGCAAGTTATTAATTGTCAGATGCAAACGGCGCGAAATTACACCGCGCTGCTGTTGCTTGGCGCAGGGCCCTATGCCGGGGCGGGGCGGGGCGGGGCGGGGCGGGGCGGGGCGAGGCGGGGCGGGGCGAGGCGGGAGCACGCGCCACGGGCCAGGGTCAGAGGTGTGAAGCGCCGCTCCGCTTCACACGCTGCTTCAGTCGGGACGCGCCGTGACGCGCCGTTACATCTCGAGAATAAATCAGACACTTATTTCTATACGCTCCTCCTCTCCTCATCGCAAAACCGATCGCTCGTGGGAAGTGTTGTTGTTCCCCTCGCTGAGCTGACAGCAATCGCTTCTGCTGCCGGCCGGGCCGGGCCGGGCCGGGCCGGGCCGGGGCGCACGGTTATTGGTCTCTCTCCTTCCCTCCTGCTGGGCTGGGTCCCACCGCGGTGTTCGGCGACGCGCCCGCACCTCCCGTCCCAACCGTCCAAATCAGAGGGGCAAAAAATATCTGGTGGTCGATGAGGCGAGTGCAAAATGACACGATCTTCCGCAACGTGAAAAAACAAAAGCGTGTGTATCATTCACCAAAAGGAGAAGAAGAAAAAAATCTTTGCAGAGTGAATCTGTGACGGGGAGCGACGGTTCACGGAGGGACAGAAAAAAAGGGCGCTGTCCAGTCCAGTCCAGCGAGAGAGACATGACCGCAGGCGGTGCAGCCGGGTCCGCGTGGCTAGACAAGCTCCGTAACCCATTGTGAGCTAGAAGGGGGGGGGGGGGGCAGGTAGGGTCAAATCGACGGAGCAAACGAGCCGGCTGGGCTGGGCCGGGCCGGACCAGCCGCTGCAGCGGAAGGAAATGGCATGGAAGAAGCCCCGGGCCGCCCCGCCCCGCCTCCCGTCCCGCACGGCTGGATGCGCTGCTCCACCGGCCGCCGCACGCCGAGCGCTTTTCTTTCATTATTACTACTACTACTACTCCTCCTGCTGCTGCTGCTGCTGCTGCTGCTGCTATTACTAACAGCAGGAAAGAAGAAGCTCAGCAATGGGCGTACTGGTGTACTGGTGCTAGCGTCGTCGTGTCGCCAGTCAGCCCGGGGGCGCCCAGCGGGATAGGCAACCTCGGTTCTGGACGCGCACGGCGGCTCGACGGGCCTGCCTACCTCGCAGGGGCCCCGGCCTGGCCAGGCGCGCGGGCGGGCAGGTCCCAGCCCAGCGCAAACAATAGCGGCAGCAGAGCAGAGCAGCTGCAGCACGACCAGTACGACGACAGGGTTGGCGTGCCGCGAGGCGTGGCGTGGCGTGGCGCGCGCGGGGGCAATGAGCGACAAAAATAAAATGTGGGTTCGCGGTCAAACGTTATCCGGCCGCACGTTTTCACGAACTCGCGCGCGCGGTTAAACGTGCGCGAAAAGAGCTCGCGGAGGCGGAGAGGCTGCAGGGAGGAGGGCGGCCGGGCCGGGGCCGGGCCGGGAGGAAAATGCAGCCACGTCGGTCGGGTGCTTCGTGCCCCCGCCCGGCCCCGCGCCCGCGCTGCCTCCTCCTCCTCCTCCCGCTCACTGCCCTTTTATCCGCGCGGGGCGGGGGCCTCGCCCAGCCCGGCCCGGGAGCGAGAGAGACGAGCAGGGCTCTCTTCTCTTCCTCCACGAACGCGTCCCGGGCCTCATTAGGCGAGGAGCACGACACGGGACTGGCGCGGCGCCGTCCGGCAGCATCGAGAGCACCGACTCATTCTCCTTGATAACATTCTTGTTGTTATTATTGTTGATATTATTATTACGAGGTGGACGCACGTTCAAACCGTGTGAGGCTCAGCTTAAAGTGCGCCTACCTTGGCCTGCGGCGCGCCAAAGATGAAAGATTAACATGAAAAATCTTTTTGGTGAATTGGTGGTTGGCTAGCCTGTCAGCTTCTCTCATCCCACGTCTCACGCCTGGCGCCTCACGCACGCCTCCTTTCCCGTAGGTCTCCCCTGGTGCTTTCTGACAGAGCCGAGCATTTAAATTTTAAGTTAAAGTTTAATTTCAAATTCAGCTCAGCCAAATTATATGGCTCAGATACGTTTATGTTGTAATCCCTCACTGAAAAGGATACTGAGTGCAGAAATTTGAGGTAATCCTTGCGCTTTGCGTTAAACTAATAAAAAACTGATACATAGAGGGGAAGTTTTTCAAAGCCACGACGCGACCGCGTGCACATCGGACCGGGAGCAAGCGCTGCGCGCTGCGCTGCGGTGGGCTGCGGTGCACAGCAGACTCACAGCAGTGTCCTCTCTCTTGCTCCTTATGGCCTCGCCCCGTCAGTGCGACAAGGACAGAGAGACGAGACCGACGAGCGGACTCGTGCTCCCGTGCAGGCCAGGCCAGCCGGCCAGCCAGGCGGATGAAAAAGAGTTAAAGGCGTGATCTCCAGTCTCTGGCCGCCACGCCCCGCCCTGCGAGCTGCGCGCCCGGCCCGGCAGAGGTCGTGAGAGAGTCGCGGAGAAAGAAAGAGAGTGTATCGAGGGGGAGGAGGGGAAAAAAATGGATATGTACGCGATAAATCGTTTGGCGCTTCCGAGGGCATTTCTCCCGCGCGCACGTCCACACGTAAAGCTAGATTGTAAAAAAAAGAAGAAGAGGAGGAAGAAAATTTTCACTGAGGGACATTATTAGCAGATGATACGAAGGTATCAGCCTGCTTGTACTGTCATACAGCGAGCAGTATGCAGAGAGCAGCGCAGCCAGCAGAGAACAACCGGCAGAGCGAGCAGCCAGTGTGGCATAATATTATACAGGGGGGAAATTTTTTTTTATCCCCACACGAGAGCGTGATCACATTTCGGCCATCATACAAACGCAAGGTGTCATTTTCTAATACTAGTCGTCGCTCGAAGGCAAAGGAGGATGTAGATCCTGAAGGGGAGGGGGGGGGCAACTTTCATAATCCACCCACCCCTCCTCCCCTCCCGGTACCGGCATGGACCTGACATGGTCATGGATGTGACCCCTCCAGCCCCGCGGGCCGGGCAATTACATAACGTCACCACAGACCAAAGCCGGGCACGGGCAGGGGCACGGGCAGGGGCACGGGCAGCCACCAGATTCAGAGGATCCTTTTGTAGTGCCCTCTCACTCACTCCTATTGGCCGAGACGCATGCGTGTGACAAGGACGGAGATACGAAAGTGCTCTTCAGAATCTGACGGCAGGGGCCTCGGCAGGGGCACGGGCAGGGGCACGGGCAGGGGCAGCAAGGCGATTCCGAACAACGTTTTGTAGTTTTTCCTCTCTCTTGCTCCTCATGGCCGTGCCCAAGGAGTGCAACAAGGAAAGAGCGACGAAACCAGAGTGCGGAATCAGCCTACAGGCCGGCGCGGCGCGGCGAGGCGCAGCGTTACACATACCTCTGCTAGATGCGGAGGGGAGGCCCTGGTCAGGTCAGGTCGCAGCCACCTGCAGCTGGGCAGCGGCGGCAGCGGCAGAGGCGCTTGGCTCGCGGCACGCACCGGCAACGACCACAACCACCAGACCTGACGGAGAGATTGGGACAGGGACAGGGTCATTCCGGGTCACGGCACAGCAGGGCACAGCCTCAAGGCAACCGTCTTCCCTCCTCAGTTTTGGCTTTGGACACCTGCTGAAACTGTCACAATAGCATTCCCTGCTCCAAGCAGCTGTACTTACAGAATTATTCTTTAAACTTCCACTCCTGTCGGCACATGGGACATTGATGATGCACTGGTTGAGAGTTCAACCATTTCATAATACAATGGATGTGGAAGCAGTGCGAGCATTGGCCCCAAACTAGAACATAAAAATTGCCAATAATACTTTATATGGTCACGCAAAGAAAAATGCTGATATCAGAATCTTAAAAAGTATTCTGAAAACAAGGAAAATATTTTTGATTATTAGTTTTTAGATTTTCATGCTTACCTAGAGGACAATCATCTCCCGGTAGCTTGCAATCTGGGCAACAGCCATCAAAGGCCAGACGGCAAATTCCACAAGTATCGTCATTTGCCACCCATCTCCATGTTGCCACGCCTGTCCAACCTATAATACAAGTCAACAAAAGCAATTTCCATAAGTTGAGCTCAGTGACAAAGCTGCTGCCAATTGTATATCAGCAAGCATATCTAGAGGAAATCAATACAGATGTGTATAACCTCATTCTAAGGACAAGGCTTTTCTGAGACGTAAATAAACTAAAAAGTTTGAATAAAGGAAGGAAACAAATTGGAAAACACTGTTTCTTAGAGAATACTTACTTTTAATCGTTACTTTCATTTTTCTTCAAGTTCCAAAACATTAACATTTCCGGAATTATGTTCAACGGAACCTAAAGTCTTCTATCTCCTCGCGGAAACAAATGATTGTCCTAACTCAGTTAACCTAAACAATTTAAGAAAGTAACAGAGCAAAGTGAGTGTCAAGGTGAACAGACAGTAAACTTCAACTTATTTGTGTTTGAAATAACGAAATTGCTCTAACCTGACAGCGGGCTCGAACTCAAACCTTGCTTCCTGTGAAAAGGCTGTGCGTGGTGCAAATAACAATTACTGCTTTATGTTCAGCATCTGACATTTGTGTATGTCCCGTCTGGCAGCAGAAAGGGAATGTGATAACAGTTTTGCTTGAAGTGTTTCTTTGAAATCTCGTCTCGTCTATTGTCATCGCAACATAACTCTCTTGGTTCATATTATTTAAATGTAAGAAGTGGTGCTCTTGCTCTTTGAAACAAGAATGACACCATAAATGGCGCCCGTTGTGTGACACCATCTAGAATCTCGTCGACTTTTCCTTCTGTCATTTGATTTATCATTTATTCCCCAAATTATTGATGGTCCTCTACGAATCATTCAAGTCAAAGTTCTGATAAGTTTGTTTGTTTTTTACCCTATTCTATTACTATGAAAGGTTATGCCCGTTCTGTTTCCCTCTCTTCTCATGACAACATGGTGCCAAGTGCGACATTTAGTACTAAAAAATTGAACATTTATTGAAAAGCTTACCTCTAATCCATCTCCTATTCCTACTATTCAAGGTGCTGAAGAAATCATCTTAAATATCAGGAATCAGATAAAATGCCCAAAAAATTTGCTGGGGAAAACAGCAAAGCTGTTGCTGCACGGGCTCGTAAAGATGAAAAAAAGAAGGACGAAGAAACTCGGAAACAGAAAGCGATTGAAGATGCTCTCTGGAAAGATGACGATAAACTTATAAATCGTAAAAATCAAAGAAAGGTACAGTGGGAACTATCTACAAATTGTAATGTCCCTTGTACTTTGCTATTAAAATTTGTTTGTTTCTTTGCTTTTTCTTTTCAGGAGGAACAAGAGAAAAAGAAGGCTGAAGCTTTACAAAAGAAAGCTGAAGCAAAGGCTCTTTTGGAACAAGAAATGAGTTCTATCAAAGTTTCTACCGGCAAACAACCAATTAGTAAAATCACACGGCAACAAATTCAGGTAATTTTACATTTGATGAAGGACACAGTGAGGAATGAATATTGAGAGTTGTACAGCAGGTTTTTGTGAAACTTTGCAGCTGGAGACTGAAAAACGGGCTCAAGCAGCTCAACCAATTAAACCAGAATTGGATACTCATATATCTCAGCCCTTAGTTGAAAATGTCAACCGACTTGAAGTAGATGGTGAGGAAGCGAGGACCATAGAAGAAGCCATTTCAGTTTTAAGGTAGGTTCAGGTTTCAACCCTATTTTCTTTTTTTTCACCCTTAAAGAAAACAAATATTTCAGAATTTGTACCTTGAAAATCAACTAGTATGTAATATTGAATATCTTGTTTGCAGTGTGAAGGATTCGGACATTGACAAACATCCTGAAAAGAGAATGAAAGCAGCTTTTTCAGCTTTTGAAGAAGCTAATATGCCAAGAATTAAAAATGAAAACCCAACATTACGACTTTCTCAGCTAAAACAAATTTTACGCAAGGAATGGATGAAATCACCTGAAAATCCAGCAAATCAAAGGCTAGCATGAATGGATCAAGATGAAAGGCTTTGGTTTCCAATTTAAATTAGGTTGACATCTTCACTGCTGGTCTGAAGGCTTAAAGCAAGAACCAACTGCAAAATGCACACAGTCAATCTCAAAACACTTCTATTAAAATTGTTTTTGTAATTACTACCTTATGCTCCTTTTAATTGGTATCAAAATATACGTGATAAAAATGAACATTGAAGAAAACTGGAAATTTTAGTGCTAATTATTCAATGAATTGTTGACTTGTGGTGTGCACATATGAGCAACCTCAAACCATTTTTTTGATGGTCAAGATTTGCTGAGGGGAAGTAAAGAAGGGCAGATCTGTCAGTCTAACAGCTTGATCTCTTCTATATTTTGGCATATCTACAAAGCTTCTCAGTGGTACAAAACAGTTATCAAGCAATTTTGCTGTGAGAGATGTAACAAGTGGAATCTACAAGACACCAAATTACAATCATTGTAACAATTTTTCTGTAAATAATTTGATCACTCTCGTACACTAATGTATGTATGGCTTCAGCAAGTACCTGTTTGTGATGTGATAGCAGAGTCTGTAGAAAAACTGAATGATGTGCAAAACTGTAAGTTATTTAGCTAAAATGGTTAGTGAAATGTAATGAAGAGAACACTCAAAAGTACAAGAAATTGAAGACAATCTTTTTTTTTTTCCTTTTTTTGTGACTAACAAGAAAAGCAACAATACACACAGGGGAGAATAACTTTGGCATGGTTTGAAACACTGACCCAAAAATAAATTTCAGGTGAATAAAAGAAAAGACAACAGATGGTCATAGTTTGGCAACAAAGTAAGGAAGAGAAGGTTCCAATTTTCTGCCCAGACTTTAAAAACATTTAGAGTTCAATTCATAAGCATTGGTGCTAAGTGGCTTTTACTTAATTCAATTACGTGTTTCACCAGGTATCCTGCAGCTTAGCATTAAAGAATAAATTTCTAAAATCAAACAGATTGGCACATAAAAAACTGATACATAGATGGAGCATCGCGTAAATCTGCAAGTGCAAAACAAGATCAGTCATGCATGCCTTAACTAACTCAAAGGGAAGAGAGGGCCGGCAGTATACTTATTACAATGCTTGTAACCACCGTAACATCCTTCTGAGTGACATATAAAAAAGTTGATGGGTACCAATTGAGATGACTTGCAAACCAAACGATTAGGTAAGTCATTGAAATTGAAAATGATTGAGCAAAATTTTATTAAGAAACACAGACAATTATCACAAAAGTGGAACTGTATTTTGAAAACTGATTAAAGTAATACCTGATGGATGATAAAGCAAACTCATGAACAATTACAGACTTTGTACACTTTTCAGAGAATGAACAGAGATAAAAATGTATGATTACAGTCTTGACATTGCATGTCATGCCTGCCATATTAAAAAAAAGAAATTGTAAGAAAAAAAACACTAAGCAATAACAAGATATGACTGGTGACACACTAACACTATGTCAGGTTAGGAAAGCATACATATTTCCATTTCCTTAAGTCTTCAAAACATGAATATGTATATGGCTTTGCCAAAGTCATACACAATGTAGGTGGCCTTATGAGGTTTTTCTTGTACATTCAGGAGATCTTAAATGCATCCCTAATCAGCCACTTATCACTTGTAGAATTAAGTAGGAAAAAAATTTCTAAAATTAAACATTTGAAAAACAGACAGAGGAGGATAGAAAGAGCAGTACTTTAAGCGCACAGCAAAATAAGTCAAAAAAAAATATGTTCTCAATTTGGTATGGTTTATGGCAAATGACATAAAATATAGGACTAATATGCCACAAAGATGTACTCACCCAGCAGTACACATTACACATAGCAATTAATTACTTAATACAGCTCCAAAACTTGGACAATCTGTCATTACATTTTATTTCATTACATATATACTAGAACATGACACAGGAAACTTCCAGGTTTTAGGGTGATGTCCGTGAATTGGATATCTCCTGATAATTTATCACACAGTAAGTTGTTGCAACAACACAGTTACGTTGGTACTTATCTACTTGATATCACAACATGCCAAATCCCTTAGAGTAATTTATGGCCTTCTCCAATCGATCCATCAGCTTCTCCTTGCTTTCATATTCTGGTAGAAGCAATACATTAAAACAAGTATGGGCAGTTGGTAACCTGACATGGGGAAAAAAAAGAAAAAAAAAAGTTAAGAAAAATAAGAAAATGACATCAGATGAATTCATAGACTGTATTATTCAGAATGGGTAACAAAAAAAGAGGAAATAAAAGCAACACTGACCTATCTGAGTCAGGACCATTACGAGATATGATTAGTTTTAACTTTGAAAGACCCCCAACTGGAACACGATCACTTCCAGTGGTAAATTGCAGTAACTTTCTCTTGCTCTCCAGAGGCATTCTATGAACGATTTCCCAAAATTGCTGAATTATTTGAGTCCCAGCAGTATAGCCACCATCATACTCTGTTGCTTCTTCCAGCTCATTGAAATCAAAGTTCTGAAAGATTCAAAACACAGCATTAATTTAGCATGTTCCTGCTCAATTGAGAAAAGGTGTGCTACACATTTTCTCACCTTGCTACCGCACACAAGTTGTTCAATTTCTTCTGGTCTAAACAGTAAATGCAAAGGAGACTCGTCAGTAACCATTTGAAATCCTCTTCGGAAAGCTCTGAATTGTTTCTCCACAGATTTATTCAGTAGAAAGTCAGCGTACAGGTCAACAAATTCCTAAACACAAAAACAGCTCTCAAAAATCTCATTTTCTGTAAAGTTATTCCAGCAGTGAGCAATATTAAGCATACCCGTCTATTTGCTTTGTTTACAGGAATTTGTTCACCCCCTTCCTTCAGGTCATGATGCAGTACTGAGCCAAACACATCTTGATAGCAAACTCTAAATGTCTGAGAAAATGTTTCCTCAATATCATCCCCTTCATATTCCAATAGCTGTGTTAGTCCTTTGTACAGAGTCTGAAAGAGAACAAATTTTATTTTAAAACCCCACTTCATAAAATTGAAGCATTAAAAGAAGGGATAGATACAAAAACAAACAAATCTCACATTATTCCAGTCTTCTAAATCATAATAGGTAGCTCTTTTTCCCATCAGTTTCTTGTAAACAACCATGGGGAAATGAACATCTAGTATAACATTGTTATATATGGCAAGCCCTAGAACAACTCCAATCAGAGAAAACTGTGCATCGCTTTCAAATGAAGTTGGATTAAACCACACAGTTTGTGTCTCCTGATTCCATGTAAACATGCCTACATTCAGAGGGAGAATTAGACTTAATTAGAATTTAGAACAGAAACAGAAAACAACTTAACATTACTGCAAAGTATAATTTCAATTTCCTACCGTAATCAGGATTGAATATTTCCTCAACAATCAGTTGGAAAAATTCCTTGGACACACCACCTTCATCAATACCTTGTTCACCTTCAAACTCTACAACCAATTGTTTTTTAAGATCTTTTGGGTTCTCCATTGCAACCATTTCCAACTAAAATACATACAATAAACTTTAGATGGGTCATCAAAATTCCATTTCATTTTTGGCAATTATCAGTTTACACTTACCTCAACCAGTGCATCATCTATGATATGGTCTCGTCTAACTTTTAATCTGAGAAATGGATTCACTGGCTGCCCAACCATAGAGTGGTATATACTCATTCTTCTTTCACTGTACATTCGGATTCTATTATCATAATACAGCCCCAGAGTTTTTGTGGCCGGAGTTAAAATAAATGAGTACCACATGAAGCTGAATTTGGCAACAGGACATTGAGAATGAGCCAGATGAGCAGCATCACTCTCACTTTTGAAATGTGCAAAATCTTTATCCATTTCAACTGCTTCACTGAGTGGTTCATTGTAAAATTCAGTGAAAGGTATTAGAGGCTTCCTGCTGTCCAGAACATTAATCTGCAAAAATCAGGCACACATGAATTAACAAGTACCATGAGTAGCAAGTTTTGAACAGAAGATATTCAATACAAACGCAAAGTTACCTGCAGTTCCTTCGCAAGTGGGTCTTCATACTGAGCTATAGGGGAAGTTTTATTGCCTGAAAATCCAACTCCTAACAAAGGGTCATCAGTGAGGACAGCTGGATCTTCTTGCCTCAAATCTGCTGGATCAAGCTCTCCTGCCAAAATGTTGGCATAATATAATATCTGTTGGAACACAGTTTCAAGATGCACAGGTCAGGCTGTTAAATTTATAGTACCGAAATTAGTAATAAGAATAATATCTTTTCAGTTGTTACCTTCATAAGTTTTGTTGGGGCAACAATAGCATCTTCATCTTGAACCGAATGATCTCGAGAAAATGTTCCAGAGATTACTTTTAAGGTTATCAGTTGTTGCAAAGATACTAGCAGCTCTTTGAGGCGACCTCGGCAGTGTTTTGCCCAAATACGAGCTAATCTACCCTGGGTGTATAGTGGCATCTTCACTGCTTCCTTACAAATCTGTTAAAAATTACATGACAATAAGACTTTAACCTTAGAATACAAAAATGTGAAAGAAAAAAAATCAACACACACAGACAATAATATTTAACTTACAGCTGGGAGAGCCACTTCGAGGTATTCAGACTGTCCAAGGACAGGTAATTCAAAGATAATTACAAAGCAATGTAATCTTGCACCCTCACACATACTTGCGGGAGCAAATTGACGAGTAATTTCCATACTTGCAGCAAGTGTGGTGAGAGCATTCACAAGTACACTTTCTAGGGTTGCACCTGGTACCTGAAACGTTAGGACAATTTTAAAGATTTTGATAGGTAAACAAAGTAATTATTTGAGGCCTACTGCTCTTCTGAAGACAAACCTGTTCAAAGAGAGCTGCATATGCTCTCCTAAGAGAGGGCAGGTCAACATAAGTATCCCAAATTCCAATATCAACTCTGACAGGCCTTGAACAATGACCTAAGACAAGAGCTGCTTGTGCACAATGTTCTCGAAGTGCTGCTTCTTGACTGTCTTCATCCTTATCCTGATCACCTTCCAATGTCCTGACATCTTCTTTCTTCAGAAGACGTAGGTCACCAGGTGGAGCCTTGTCTAAAAGAGCCTCTGAATTTTACCATAAAGAAGAATAGCATTCAATAATTTTGTCGAATAAGAAAGAGGTTTTCACAGGACTTCCATTACTCACCAAGAGGTGACTCTGGAATTCGCTTCACAAAACTATGAAAAAGAGAGTCAGCACTAGAAAACACTTCTCCTAAGGTCCGAATGAGGAGAGAATAAGAACTTTCTCTCTTACACGTTTCTAATATTTTGAGAAGTTTCTCTTCAGTTATGTGAGGAATTGGCTTTTCTACAAAAAGAAAAGATGAGCTCTAGCTTAGATGGATATAAATATCTCAACATGATTTTTTTTAGGAATTATTAGAGTGCAGAGAAGATAAAAGCATGAGGTAGCAAAAGTAAAACATTTGAGCATTACTTACCTTCATGCTGAGTTGTCAATTTAGATTGTAACAATCCTGAATGACCTGGTGTGGCAGATGGTATTGAATGAGATGTGCTTGATTGTGTATTATCATCCACATTTGAAGTTGTTTGACTGCCTGCTTCAGTATCACTTTCAGATGTTCGAGCAACTTTAGATGGCTGAGTGTCACATAATTGTGCTTCTTGAGAGAATAACTGAATTGCTTGAGCCGCTGCTTGATTAGGAGTCAACACTTTTGCCTGGATAATGGGTATGTGAGCATGCGTAAGAAAGACAATGTTCTTGACTTAAAGTTTTTAGAGAATTTGAAATTGTTTCTATCTGATACCAACCTTCCCACTAGATGCACAATGTACATTATCACAGTTGGGATTTCCGCAGCCATCAAGTAGTTGATAGAAATATCTTTCTATAAGTTTTTTAGCTGCAGCACGTTTCATACTGTCTGATTCTTCAGTGAAAGACACTGACTTATTAGAAGGATGAGTCCCATAAGGGGACTGAAGACCAGAAGTGCTGTTTAAAACAAAACAAATAAGTGATTCTCACAGTCAGATCAATAGAAATACCTTCAAAAATGCATTGATGGTCATGTGGTCACACGGAAGGTAAACAAGAGGAAAATTATTGCCCTAGCAGAAAGGTATGACCATACAAAAAAATTGAAAATTATAATTGAAATGTAAACAAAGAAGTTCAAAACTGTTTTACAGCCTAGGAAAACTTTGATAATACTACTAATTTTAAAATCCTGAGCCATAAAAAAAGGTTAAAGATAAAACTTACGAAAAATGCAAAATCGTACAAAAAGAGTACTTCCATCAAAACAACAGAACCTCTGTTAAGGTTATGTTGACATTACTGGCAGGATGACTAAACGGCCGCGCCCGCATTGAAAATGATTTGTCAGCACCTTTCATAAAATTGGAAGATGGCAGAATAGAAAAAGAAGCCCCGAAGCCAGAACGACAAAGAGAAAGGGAGAAGTAAATATTTTCGGGCTTGGGCATCAAAATACAGACAAAACTCACCTTGGAGATTCGTCACCACCCGATCTCGAACCTTCGTCCTTAGAGCTCATAGAATATACTAAATAGACAACGTAACTTTAAACTGAGACGGGTTATCACGTCAGTTGATAACAGGTACAAAATCTAAATTTCTTTTCTATCTCCTACCTTAACTTTCTAGAGAGACAACAAGGACCTCTCAACAAAAGTTATTCCATATCGATTCATTTTCCAGCCTTGTAGCTGAAAATGAAAACAAACCTCTTCCTACTCTAAAGGTACCAAATGTACGGCACAAAATTAATCGTTGATATCAGTTACGCACAAAAGTACTGGCAAATTTGTGGAAAAGAAGGAGTTCCGTTTTACTTAATCATGTTTGGGAGCAAGTTTAAGATTTTTTATCTGAACTACATGAGAAAGAATGATTGATCGTCTCATTCAAGTGTTGGTATGCTTGAATGGCGGTTTGCCTCCTTTATTATAAAACACAACAAGCTCTATAAGGCGAGCATGAAGGCGAGACATTACTCTCTGCTGCTTGCTTTCGGCCCAAGTTCACGTCTGGCAATCTTTAGTCAGACCTAATAAAAAAATTTCTTGAATGAAAATTTAACGAACTAATTCGCCTCGTATTGCCTCCCGTATGGACCTGTCGTTCGACGCAAGCAATCAGTAGGCCTACATCTTCTCTCGGGAAGAAGCCCCAAGAGAGGAATTAAACCTATGATGTAAATGATAATAAATCTCAAACATGTCATTTTATTCTGGGCGTGTTGCGTTGTCCCATCAGCCCCGACGGCATGACGGCGTGATACGACCGTGACTTCCGTTTGCTTCCGTCCGTGGCGGGGGACCTCACCGTGTACGGCACGGCCGCGGTGCTTTAGCGTGCGCAGTGCGGCCGAGTCGAGCCGAGCCGAGCCGAGCCGAGCCGAGCGCTAGGCTGCCTGACTGCTCGGGCTTGCCGCTTGTCGGGCGCGGGCTGGACGGACACAGCTGGCGTCTGCTCGGCTCGGCATCTCCTCGGCTCGGCTCGGCATAGCCTAGCCAGTCAACCACAAGCCTGCCTTCGACCTGGACGCGTATATAGCACACCCGCGGTGCATGTACTCAAACAGGAGTGAAGTGAATCCCGTGAACACACCGTCGTGGAGGGGCTATGGTCGAGGCCCAGACAGGACGCAGCTAAGGCCTGGAGTCCGAGTGCGAAGCCAGAGGAGCCGCAGGGAGAGCCGATATATTGATCAGGCCCGGGGTCGGGCTCGGGCTGGCCTGTCAGGGCCCGGATCAGGGAGTCGGCTGTAGAGCTGAGCGACGAACATGGCGATCCTGCTGTACGCCGGCGTGGGCCTGGGCATCGCCGTGCCCGTGGTGTTCGCGCTCAGCAGGACGGTGCGCTACTACGCCAAGCTGACGGGCTGGTACCTGGGCATCACCATCACCGGCCTGCTCTTCATACCCTTCATGGCCCTCCGGCCGCGCCACCCTTATAACTTAGTGTAAGCCAAAACCAAACGTCAATTTTATTCAAGCTGGCCCGCCCCCCGGACTGCCGCCGGGGGATGGGGATGGAAGCGGGTAGGCGACTTGCCTGCCTCCCAGGGCGAGCGGACTGCGCGCCCGCCTTTGGTCCAGGACCAAATTTGGTTTGCAAACTGGGAACATAGCATGTCTTGCAAGGGGGCTCGGGGGGTTCGGCCGCCCGCTGCGGGTGGGAAGGGCTGGTCGACGATCAGCTGTGCGACCCGCCCAGCCCAGCTGCGCCCGGCCTGGCCGTGTTCTTTGTGTGAATCCAATCCCCAGGACTTGGGGCCCCTGTTTTCATAGAGGACCTAACCTCTACAAAATTGTCGGAAGCGCTCCTGTTGTTATGGACAAGGGATGTGAGGGAGGGTGCTGTTTACACCCTCGCACATCGAATCTTTTCATGTGATTCTGTTCGTAAAGCTAGTGATGTAGAGGTATTTAAGGACACCGTGTTTTTGGTCCTCAGTTAAGTTTTTCTGGTAATATCGACCCACGACGCCCTTAATGCGTGCGAGTGTGTTTCGCGTGATCTGCAAAGGACCTAACCTCACACCTGCGAGAATAGCTATATAAAAATATTTATGGCAGGGTTGACTTCGGTTTAATTTTATGGCACTGTGTGCAACAAAGAGAATACGAGGGGAAGTACCAAGGAACCTGTGAGATTTGTATTTCAGTCCATCCAGTCTTGAAACATTGTATTCGCGATTACTGGGAGTGTGCGGCGCTACAAATAGCTGATTAGCCGTGTGTCTCTTTTACAATTATATGCGCTATTCCCATAGTTCGCTTATTCAAGGTCGCGCGTTTCTGATCAGCTGACGAGAATTAGAATGAGGCAGCCGCCCCCGTGTCGTGCTGGGCCGGCCATGCGCCTTGCGGCTCCGCTCCGCTCCCGCTAGCGAATCTTTCACTCCCGACGCATGTCCGTATCTATTTGCTCTGGACCTTTCCCTGGCTGTCCGTTCGAAAACTCTCTCTTCTCTGTGAGTGCCTCTCCAGTCCAGTCCTCCTCTCCCCTCCCCACTCGACCGCGAACCCAGGAGGAGTCCGTGGGCTCCGTGGGCCGGCACGGGGCACGGCCGTCATAGACATAGACCAGGACTGGAAGCAGCGGGGAGGTGCGGGCCAGCAGGTCAGCAAGTCCGAGATCTTGGAACGAACATGCGCGCAGCTGATGGGCCCCGGGGCGGGGCGGGGCGACCACTGGGACTCCCTACCCCGCAGCGGCGTAGCACGCGCACAGCGCAGCGGGAGCGGGGCAGGGCAGGGCAGGGCAGGGCAGGGCTCTCGAGAGGGCTACAATGTTTGAGCTCCGACTGGGGAAGTGAGCCGGTCGGACCCCGGTTCATCATTTGCGACGTTCTTCAGATAACGCTCCGCCCCGCGCCGCCCCGTCCGCCCCCAGCTTCCCTTTCACCCGCGGGTGACGCCGAGCTGTCATTAAAAAGGTCAACGATCTGATGGTGGCAGGGAGGGGGGGGGGGGCGACGAGGCTGAGGTGGCGGGGGAAGAGAGTGGGGACCACGATCAGGAAGACTTTACGACGTAACGTAACAGCAGCCACGACGCGAATACCACACCACCGTGTCGGGTGCGGGGCAGGGGGCCGGGGGCGGGTAGGAGCAGGGACAGGCTGCGAATCAGGTTGGGATGACGTGTACTATTTCACGGGCAAGCTGTCTGCAGGCCACCGCGGGCGGCTCACTGTAATTCAAAAGGCGACAAATTTGTGTTCCTTGGTGGCGACACATCGAAAAGGGACCTTTTTTTCGGCAACACATAAATGTGTGACCTTTTTCGGCGACAATTGTCCAAAAGCTCCGTATGTCACCGAAACGGAGACGCATGTGACCTTTTTTGGCGACACGCGGAGGTTTTGGCGACAAAATTGTCGCCGATAAAGGAAACACATTTATGTGTCGCCGATTAAGGACACGCATTTATGTGTCACCGATTTTAAGGCAACATGCGTTTCCTTTAAAATTACAGTTTGCGCGGCCGAGGGGGAAACAACTCTGAATTTGTGTACACCTCGTAAATCAAAAAAAAAAAAAAAATCAGGAAAATTCGGAGAAATGTAGGAAAAAACATCAGAAAAATTTGCGAAAATTCACAAAATTTGTTCACTAAAATTCAGAGTTGTCTTCCCCCTCGGGTGCGCCGCAGGGGATCGCGAGCTGCTGCCACTGTTGACTTTCCGTATGTTTGTCGGGGAAAGAAAGACTCCGGGCCACAAATGCCATCGAGCAGGGTCGCGCTCGAGCCGTAGCCGTGTTCATCATTATCAATAAGTCCCTGAGTCGACGGCAATTTCCCCCCTCCTGCGGTTTGAGCCTGTAGCAGTCTGTCTCGACGGCCGCTTGACATGATGACGCTTTTTCCTGGTCCGTCTTTGACGGCTCTGATTGCCCCGTTACGCCTAATCTCGCCGCGCCACGTACTGTACCCGCCTCCCGCGTGCGCGCAGCTGATGCATATGTGCATGAGCATTCCGGCCCGCTGCGCTGTTAGTGAGTGACTTTGCTCGCGTTTAGTTTGTGGCTGGGCGCTATTAGCGCTACTGGCGCGCACGCCGCGCGCGAGGTGCCTAAAGCCTGCTCCTGCTCCATTACTATTCCGACGTTCTCACGGCCGTCGGATCTAGTGTCACGCGTAAGGCCCAGCAAACAACACAAGAATTAAACCACACCAAATGAGAAGGCGCGCGCGTGCGGTAAAACTAGTAGAATGCTGGGCATTTTTAGGCTGAGTGTGAGTGTGTTTAAAGATTTCAAATAGATTTTAAAAACACAGAATGGACAGATTTTTTCTAATTTTTTCCTATCTTTCAAATCAATACAAAACCAACCTAAACTAACCTAACCTATCCAAGATGAATTACAAAAGTTGGAAAAAAAAACCTAAACTAACCTAACCTAACCAAGATGGATTAAAAAACTTAGAAAAGTTCCAAAAAAAAACCAACAAAAAACAAACACAAAACCAACCTAAACTAACCTAACCTAACCAAGACGGATTAAAAAACTTGGAAAAGGTAAAAAAAAATTATAAAAAAAAACAACCTAAACTAACCTAACCTAACCAAGATGGATTAGAAAAGTTTAAGGGACGCGAATACAACAATTTTATGTATAAATGTTTTCTACTATTAACTGACTGCACGGATAATTTAAATATATTGCCCATCTCGCATGTTTTATATGTAAAGATACTTAAAACGACCAATTTCAACTGGATTGCAGGTTTGATTACCTGATACAAAATGGATAAAATTAAACCCAACCTTCCATTCAACATGACTGCACTGCTAGCATTGCTGACAGTCAGGTTAAGGTACATGTATTTTGTTTTCATACAATTTTGAAACAAAAGTTCACGATTGATAAAGGAATAAATTCATTAAAGTAAATTAAAAATCTTGTTGTTTCATGTATATATTTTAATGTTTTCTACATGAATTTCAACAACTCTAAATCAATAAATCTGATTTTACAAATTTCACAATTCATATAATAAAGAATTCATTAATGTAAACTTTGTACACGTTATACTTTAATTAAATATTTTAAATATTTATGTACACTTTCACCATCACCATTAACGTATCAATATACATTTGAAATCACAATAACGTTAATACAAATATTCAATTAAACGTCATACAGAAAATCACATCATGTGATAATGAAAACTCACGTCATGTGATTTCGACAAATCATGTCTTGTCAATATGAAGATGATGACAATTCATTCGATCTTTACAACCTTGATAGGAAATGCAGATGTAGACGCTTCTCCATCAGTCAAATCCGAAGCTGGCCTTTTCCTGCAGACCAACTTGTTGGTTTCCTCAACTTCGTGGAGTAATTCTTTCAAAACATCTGCAATAACAAATCGATTAATATCCTTTCATTATCAATTTAAATTAATTCAATTCCAACTTAGTATACAAACCTTCATCGGGCTTATGAAGTCTTGATATGAAACGTTTCGATTTCCCATTTCCAATGCAACCGTAAAAACACACTTTATAATATTTCTTCTCTTCTGCCTGCAGCCTTGTTAATATCATCAATTTTACTCATAGTATACTTCAGAATGCCAGACGGAACATATGTTACTGTTTTCAATAATGAACTCTTCGATATGTCAATTTTCACACTATCAACTGACTTTCCGTCAAAGCGCCGCACCTCATGAATTGCTGCTTTAATTGGATACATTTCACCAATTGTCAACTTGCATGTCATACACTTCATTTTGCAAACTTTGGATCTCACAAGTACCATCTTCAATTGATATATGCACAATAGAACTTATTCCAACAGACATGATACATAATACTTTTCAAAACTCCATCTGAATATTACAATCTCTTCATTCAACTTCAGTAACATACACATACCAACAACTCTCAATGAATGCATGTAACGTAATGAAAAAACCTATATATAATAATAACAACTTTAAACTATAACTTCATTCAAACGCAAAACGTTCCGTTTGATTTACACACATGTCTTCTTTGCATCCTCCTTACCGCCTTACCATTTTTCAAATCCCGACAAAAGAACCTCGATAAAGCAATTCGATTGATGTGTACCAACACATAAACACAACACACATAACACCATTGAAAAACAAAAATTTCTATTTAAAACCTTCTACAACCATAATAATTTGTTTCAAACGCCGCATAAACTGAAGAAATCGCTTTACAAAGTTCCATATTCAACGTAACCTTCCTATAACCAAACTAAATTGTGGTCTTAGGTTGGCAGCAACCTGTTTGTAGGTTTTTCTGCCTCTCTATCTTGGCTTCGTGAGAAAGTATAGTACAGTATAATACTAGTATAGTTTAGTTTAGTTTGCACTCAGCCAATAAAAAAAAAAGAAAAACGCCAAACTTTTATTCAAACACGATGTCCGTCCAATGCGCGACAGCTCGTAAAGTTTTTATGACGTGTTAAACATTTTATGGCTCTCTCTCTCTCTCTCTCTCTCTTCCCACCAAAGAAATGAATGATGTTGGCTTACGGTACTAATCACTTTTTCTGTCCATCTTGCAGAGCATGGAGCGCCATTTGTAAACACTTCCACCTCATCATCGGAGCGAGATACAGCATAAGAGGACTGCACCACCTCGAGAACCTGGGGGCGTGCGTCGTGGTGGCCAACCACCAACATGCCATTGACGGCACAGGTGAGACGAGAAAGAAAAGACACGCGTCGGGGCCTACTGGATCCAATTAATGTCGAAGTTAAAAAAAGCAAAATTTAGTTTTTTTAGGCAACAAAGTTGCCTTTATTTTTTTATTCGTTTATTGTGTTTGTTGTGTTTTTGTTTTTTAGAAAGTCTAAGTGAAATTTTTCTCTCACGATTAATTAACGCGACAGATTTTTTTTTGGTATTTTTTTTTGCGCTTCAGATATAGTGGCCTAATTTTCTGACTTGATGTGCTCTCTGCAGGAATGAACAAATTGTGGGCGGCGCTCAAGAGGTGTACAATCGTGTCCAAAAAGGAGGTGCTGTACGCCGGACCCTTCGGCCTGGGGCTGTGGCTGGGAGGTGTCATCTTCATCGACCGCCTCAACTCGGAAAAGTCTCGGGAGGCAATAAACAAAGTCTCGACAAAGCTCAAGAGGGACGACGTAAGTACGATGAGACGCGCGAACACTTTCACTTGAAAAATAATGTTCCGGTGATTTTTCACCTAAGCTTGGATGATGCACCCTGGTTTAGTGCGACCAGTGCGACTCACTCTTAGAAAATGCGCCGTAACTTCCATATACGCGTTGAAAGTCTGGTAAAATAATTATCCGGAACCTCCGTGCTGTTTCTGTACCTTTGCACGCCTTTGTACGTAAAGGTACATTGGACGCTGCCGATGCTTTGTACAAGCATTGACATAGATTTTTTTTTCAAGTGTCCGTATGTTTGTACCGAAAATCTCTGTACCTTTCTGTACAAAGGTACAGACAAATCTGTAGTACGGATGAAGTCCGTACTAGTTCGTCAGGACTTTTCCGTGAAAAACAAACGAAATTTTTACTGTATAGCTTGCCGGCGCAGAGAAAGCACCGAGTCACATACCGCCAAGGCAGAGGAGTGAAGGCGAGCGAGGGATAAGACCGTCGCCTCTGCGGAGAGGACCTTAAGGGAGGGGCGGGGGTGGGGGAGGCCTAGTAGTTAATAGCTTGTCTCTGCCAGGCGGGCCGAGGCCGGGGCCGGCCGGCCGGCCGGCCTGCACCAAGCTGCACCCGGCACCAGCATCTCGGCTCTGTTGGGCTCAGCCCGAGGACTTTGTCCTCGCCGAGCCGAGTCCTCTAGTCGGCCACGTGACGTCACGACACGACAAGCCCGATACCCACCAACTCATGTCATGAATTTGCAAAGTCTGCGTGGAGGTGATGGCAATGGCAATAGCCGCCGCCCGCACGACCGTACAGATAACACCCGGCGGCGCGGTCATATGGCTGCGGGAGAGATGCATGAATGAAAGAGATATGTACGCGAATGCTCTGCTGAATATGCAATGAGCCTCCAACTTCAGCTAGTGGCGTTGAACGCACACTAGATTCTTGCATACAATTTTTTTCGCTCAGTAATACTGCTCTCGCCTGTGTGCGTTCTCTGTTCTTCTGTGTAATTGCATTCATAATTTAAAAAGAAATGTTCACAATCACAGAAAAGATGTTGCATGCTAAACATCTATGCGCAATATAGTAGCATGCACAATACTTAAGCTCACAACATTTCGCGCGTGGTTAATGCCTACCAGGTGACACCTGAGCACTACTGTGTCGGCTTTTTCCCCTCTCTGTATTCGTGTTTGGCCTACGAGTCCTTCTGGTGCGCGTAGGGGACCATATTAGCTCTGCAAGTCTGCAAAGTCGCCAGCGTTGCCAGAAAGTTAGGCAAAAAAAACGCGTAATACACCTAACGGGATTGTATCTCCGCCTGCCTTACCAGGCAACATATGTGCATTAGTGCGGGGGAGTTGTGCCTAATAGGCAGGTGGAGATATCACCACCTGCACATAGGTGTATTGCGCGGTTTTCTACCCAACTTTTCTGGCAAAACTGAAAGTCGCTGAATCTGACGCGCCGACCGGCCCGGCGCACGCCGCCTCGGCGTGAGCAGATGACCGCGAGCACGGTGAGAGGAGGAGAGGTGAGGAGGTGGATGGAAGGAGAGAGGAGATCTGAGATCTGCGACGGTCAGTGCGATTATTCGGCGATTCTGCAGAGCTCAGTCTGCCGGGCCGGGCCGGGCCGGGGCAGGGGTCGGTCTGCCGTCTGATTCCGGAAAGCGGTTAGTAGTGTCCTCTCTCTTGCTCCTTATGGCTTCGCCCCATGTGTGCGACAAGGACAGATATACAAAACGTGGACGAAACCGACTCTCGGAATCCGACGGCTGAGCGCGGGAGGACACGACCCGGCTGGGCTGGGCCGGCTCACCGCTCACACGCGGCCCGGCGGCGCCGCGCCACGCGGTGGAGGTGTGAAGTAGTACTGTACGCGGCCCGGCCGAACAGAACAGAACAGAGCAGCCCAGCCGGGGACTTGTTAGGCTATCTAAACGCGACAAATATTTGACCTCTCATGCTCCTGTTCGCTACGGCTGACACACATGTCTTCGCCCCCAACCCCCACCACCACCACCACCTGTGCTTTCCGTGGTGATTTATACAACGGCGAATCCTGATCTGTTTGCAGCTGAAGCTGTGGATGTTCCCCGAGGGAACGCGACGCAACACGGGGGAGATCCACTCCTTCAAGAAGGGCGCCTTCCACGTCGCCATTGCCGCCCAGATCCCAATCCTGCCCATCGTGTACTCTCAGTACTACTTTATGGACGAAAAACAGCGCAAATTTGACAATGGTGAGTCAAAAAAAAAAATTGGAATGGATAATGTTTTGCCAATGTGCTGCATAATAAGTGTACTTATCTTGCACGTTGAAAGGAGAGACGGCGGCGCCATTTGCTGACTATTTGAATTTTTTTTTTCAGGCAACATCATCATCTCAGTACTGCCGCCTATTTCGACAGAAGGAATGACCGTATCCGACGTCAACGATCTCATGGAACAAAGTCATAAACTCATGAGTGAGGAATTCTCCAAAATCAGCGCTGCTGCACAAGAAGGAAAGAACTTAAATTAAGTCACTTCCCTTTTTTTTCTTCTTTCTTTTTCTTTTTTATGTCTCTCTATTTGTTTTGTTTTGTCACTGCATATTGCTGTTGACATATTTGTTTTTGTTATAATTCTCATGAAAACGAACTTTGTGACCGAATGAATGTGTTGTAGTTGTTGCTGGGCATCCTACTGCATCGATACTTTTAATTATTTGATAAAGACTGTAGGTATTGCTGTACTTTGTTTTTAAGAATCATGAAGCCTATGAGTGGACTTTGCCATTTTCCTCTTTATTGTAATTTTCACTGCGCCTTTTATCATACTTGTAATTATTAGATTCTATGCGACTAGTCTAGACTTAGATATTAAATGTGCTTTCCTTTTCTTAATAAATGGAGATCAAAAACATGTGGACGTCTATCTTATTGAAGAAGGCAGTGTAAAAATAAGTCAGATCCATTACAAAACATTTTAAAATTACATGATTTTAAGAAACGGAGGGTGTAAACATTAACACTCACATCACTTAAAGTTTTGTGTTCCCTGACATTCCTTCGGAAGAGTGGTATTCTAATTTTTCTTAAGTTTTATACACAAAAATACTCTCGGGTTATGGTAATTTTACATGAAAGAAAACTATGATACACGAATGGATTAACAAGTGAAAGAATGATTGTCTCTTCCAGAGCACATTATCTGTTTGGCGGTTGGCCACTGAACTGGCCTTTACAATTTTTAAAACAATTATTTCTAAGTGCCGGCGCTAAGAAACTCACCTCGGCGATTCTTCTCGTGTCGCCGCCACCTGCGCCCGCCACAGATTCTTACAGAGAAGCGAAAGGCGAGTGGGACGCGAGGGCAGAGTGCAGGTAACCGACAGTCTGGCTCCAGCCTGCAGATGGCGCTCTCCCGCTAAGCTTTTTAGTTGACACGAGACAATCACAGTGGCTTGAGTATACCCTAGATAAACTCTTTTGCTGGCATTAATCCTTGAAAACAAATTTACGAGATCGTTGAAGTATCATTTCAACCGCGCACCTGAACCCATGGCACTAAATCCTCAAAATTCTGAAGAGAGGCGGCAAGCAATCCCAAGTCACCATCATCCCGCAGTAACACGCGGTCCTCTCGCGTCTTCCTTCTCCCTAACCCCCACTCCCACCCCGTCCGCTCCGCGCCTGCCCTGCCCTGAGCCGTGCCCCGCGCCCTGACCCTTTCAACAGAATTTTGATAAATTGACATCATTTGATGTCATTGTCAATATCTAGTCATTTTGACAATGACATCAAATGATGCCAATTTGAAGAAAAAAAATTCTGTTGAAAGGGTCAGGGCGCTCTTGTCACGAGACGTCACGTCACCACATGATGCTCTGGTTCGCCCACCTGCCCTTATCCTCCTGCCCTTGCTGCTCCTCCCCCGGGGACGCCCTCCCCGCGGGCTCAGCCCCGGACGCGCCCCGGGACCCGGGCGGGTCTGCCGCTCCCTGGGCGGGCCGGCCCGGGCCCGTGGGCCTCCGCTGGTACAGGGTGCGGGTGCGTTTCCGGGGCGAGCTGTAGTGCACCTCGCCGACGTAGAAGCCCTGCGACAGCGGGTTCCGGTTGCGCCGGGCCGTGCCGCCCCGAGCCGCGCTGTCCAGGTTGGCGTGAAGGTTCTTGCGGCCGTAGCTCTCCACCATCCGGCCTCCGAACGGCGTCCTGGCGCGCAGGCTGGCGTCCCCCAGCGTCACCATGGACGGGATGCGGCCCTGCAACCCGCGGCCACGCATTAGAGCCATCGCCCCCCACCTGCTGGCCGGAGCTTACAGCACCCAGAAAAGCGTTTTATTGTTTCAAGAAAAGTTGACACAAGTTCACAGGGTTCCCACAAGTCTGGAAAGCCTAGAAAGTCATGGAAAAAAGTGGTCATGGAAAGTCGGGAAATTGCATCATCATGAAAAAAATCGGGGGACCGGTACTCTTTGTAAGAGATATTCCAGACGCTCCGCCAAGAATTTTAAACAGAAAATTTGTCAATTATTTTAAAAAATACAATAAATAATAATAATAAAAAAAACTGCATGCGGAAAAATCATAGATTTTTAAAATTTTGATCTGGTAAGTCGTGGAAAAGACATGGAAAATTTCAAGTGCCAAAATGTGGGAACCCTCCGATTTCACGTGAAACAAAGCGATGATGGTGTCCATGTTCCTCCTGTTCGAGAAGCGATAGCGATAGCGACCCGCTTCAATTAAAAAACAAATATTGTGTCAGATTTCCTTGAGAAAAACCTAAAATGTGAACAAATGGGAGCAGAAAGAAGTTTTGTCGCCGGGCGAGGGACGGGCTTTGGTGACGACGTACGCCTAGTCTGGAGGCTCCTTTCCCCGTCCGCCCCGCTCGCTGCGCGTCCTCGTCGTCCGGGAACAGCAGGTGGTCCGTCACCAGCTCCTCGCCGAAGCTGCGGTTGCGGCTATGGTCGCCCCTGGCCGGGGCCGAGGCCGGGGCCGGGGCGGGGGCCGGGCCGAGGCCGCGGTCCTGCCGGGGGCGCACGCCGAGGACGAGGCCGTGCGCGGGCAGCGGGGGCCTCGGCGGCGCGGGCCGGGGCGGCGGGGGCTGCGGGGCGGGCCGGCGCGCAGGCCGGGGAGGCGGCGCCGGTGCCGGGCCCCGGCGGCTGCTGCGGCTGCTCCTGCTGGGCCCCGCCGGGTGGGTCGGAGCCTCTCTCAGAATCACCCTGGCGAGCCAAGAAAACGGTTGGTTGGAAACGTGACATTCGAGGCATCGCGCGACGGCAGTCCGCCTCTCGGCTGTTAGTCACCCCACATGCGGCGGCAGCTCTCGGCCGTGCCCCGCCAACACGCGAGCCGCCCAAAGCCCTATACGCTTCGCAGACTGACACCCGCCTGATAGCCGATCGGCGGCGCGTGCTCGAGATAAGGTCAAGTTATTTTGCAGGTGACGACGGAATCTTACTACTTTGAGTACACTCGAAATGTTTCACGACGAGATTGATTAGTCACTCCCTCCCTTGAGTGTGTCTGCGGGTCTCGGGGAGCGCCTGTAACGGTACGGTAGGCCACCCGGCGGGGCGGCCGTGTCAGGATGGGTGGCCTACCCTCCGCTCGTCAGGCGCTCCGCTGGGCTGGTCGCTGGTCGCTCAACTCACTCTTTGGCAGCCGCCGGGGGCCATCTTCACGCTGCCTCCTGCAGCAGCTGTCTCTCTCGCTCCGCCTGTTTCCTGCGGCTCCGCTGCGTGCCTCCGTTGGCCGCAGGGCTGGGCAGGGGCAGGGGCGTGGCTGCGCCCCCGCCGCCTCCTGTCGTCGCCTGCTGCTGCGCCTGCTGCGCCTGCTGCGCCTGCGGGGCCTGCTGCTGCTGCGCCTGCTCGCTGTGCCGGACCCCAGCCACGGCCCCGCCGTGCACCGAGGGTGGCCTGGTGTCGCGCCTCGGCCTGCGGGCGGAGAGACTTGTTAGGACAGGGGCAGAGTCAGGGTGCTCCATTTTAAACGTGCACTAGCGTAAAAATATTTTTGTAAAAGTAGGGGGGGGGGAGGACTTTTGGATTATTTTTGAATGAATTGTAATGCAAGACGACGGTTATCTCGGACCGCCTGTTCCCCGCAGTAGGATGTGCCACAGAGACTTTTTGAGCACCATGACATGGGCATGTTTCCCGAATTTAGACCCAACCCGACGCGGCTTGTTTTCAAGGTGGTCGTGCTATCTTTCCGACAAACGTTGGGGCTGAATCAGTGGCGCCCATATGATACTCTAGGTAGGGCACTACTTGCCCAGGTACACTGAGCTATACAGGTACATTCCGAGACTATTCAGGTACAGAGAAGGCGGTAAGAAGAGGAGGAAAAGAGGAAGATAAAGAGACAGGAAAGGGAAAGGAGAAAGAGGGAGAAAATAAGACACCTAAAAACCCTTATGAAGGTAGGTACACAAAGGAATTTGCCCAGGTAAATTGGGAAACCTGTGGGCGCCACTGGGCTGAATAGGAAACCGGAAACCATGCCCAAGTAGCACTCCATAAAGTTGCCCTGCGGGACAAACACCCTACTCCGCACCCACCTGGTGCTGCTGCGCTTGGTGTGGTACGCCTGCTGCAGCAGGGCCTGCTGGTAGGGGCTGGCCCTCAGCTCCTCCACGTACTGGTAGGGGCTGGGCTCCAGGGCGGCGGACAGGCGCTGCTGGGGGCCGGCGCCGGGGAAGCCCGTCTCGTAGAACTTCTGCAGGTCGCAGTTGCACAGATCGTACGGCAGGGGCACGCCCAGGGGCTTGGGCGGCGGCTTGGGCGGGATGCCTGCAGCCGTACAGTATAGGCGACCAGTGTTATTTGTCTGGGATCCTTTCATTACCCGTGACCTCACCCCACTCCCCGCGCTTACCCGAGTCCTGGTGGCCTCTCCTCGGCGGCAGGCTGTACTTGACGGCCCCGCTGTCCGTCTGGTGGTAGACGACCTCCTCGGTGATGTACTTGCCCTGCGACAGGACCGGCGACCCCATCCCCATGTGGAGGGGGCCCATGTTCCCGCCGGGAGACACCATGGGGGTGATCTCGGTGGGCAGCGGCAGGTGGTAGACGGAGGCGTCCACCATGTCGATGAGCCCCGGGGGCCCCGAGGGCCGCGGCGGCCCCGGCGGGCCCGGACCCTGGTAGCCCCGGTGGCTCTGGTGCTTGTAGGCGGGCGGGCCCAGCGGCAGCCCGAGCGGCAGGGGCAGGCGGCCGAGCAGGGTGTTGTTGTTGTCGCCGGGGGGCGTGTCTCCCCTGCAAGCGATGCGGCCCGAAATAACGTTTTTAACGTTATTTCTAGTGCAGGGGCACACCCCCTAATTCCGTTACCACCCTTCGCTTTCTATTTCTTTCCTTTTTACCTTTCTCTTCATCCCCTCTGTCACCCTTTCATTTTTCCTGTCACCCTTTTATTCAGATTTTTGGTACAGCATCCGCCGCACCTGGATCCCCTTCTTAGCGCCTCTGTGTACTATTGGACCTATGAGGCGAGGGTAAAAATATTGTGGTCCCTCATTTGTATCTGGACCTTTCTCTCTCTTCGACTACCATAACATGAGCACCCCCTACAAACATGATGGGATCCTTACACACTTGGGAGGTAATCCTGCGACTAATATTTGTATCCACCCTCCAGGGCGCATAGTCTATGAATGATCCCTCACTCGCCGTCTCACTGATCCATTCGCAGCTACAGCCCCCCTGCGGCGAACAAGGTCCCTCGCCCACGTAGATGACACTCACCCGTTGGCGTACTTGTCGGCGGTGTGGTCAAAGTCCAGGAAGCCGTTCTCGCTGCGCGGCGAGAGGCGCAGCTGCATGTCCTGCTGCTCCTGCAGCTGCAGCTGCTCCTCGCGCCGCTTCTGCCTGCAGCGCGGCAGCTGCACGCACACCAGGATGGCGGCGAGGAGGGCCAGCAGCTGCACGAGGACGAGCGCCGCGCCCGCGGCCGCCAGCACCTGCAGCTGCTCGCTCAGCCAGCGGCCCAGCTTGAGGCCGCAGCCCTGCGCGAGAAAGAAAGAAAAATCACTCAGCTGAAATGAGATGAGAAAAATTAGCACTACAGCTGAAAACTTAAGACAGCAGAAAAATAAGTGGCACGAAAATAAGCAACGTGGCTTAAAAATTAGCTGCGCTTATACAGCTGAAAAATTAGTCCAGCGGCTAAGTTTTTTTAAAAATTATTATTTTTTAAATCAGACGCGAGTTATTCTTTTGCGTGCGCACAGGCAAAACGAAGCCAACGATCAAGCCGGGATGAAATAACAGGAGATAACAGACAGTCGCATTGGGAATCCAGGAGAGAGATACTATTTTACACACGTGTTGTAGGGGAACGAAAGCCCATTCTTCTTACACTTCAATGCCATACAGCCATTTCCATATCTCAAAATGAGAGACGTTCTTATACTTGGATTCTCAGTTCCAAATAGGGTAGCTAAGTGACGTTCGCCGAAAATAAAATAAAAAGAGAATCATGAATCCTCTAGAACTAATTGTGCGTCGGTGTTTGGGATTTCCAGGCATCCTCCTATGCGCATGCCTGGGCTGGGCCGGGCCGGGCCGGCGCCATGGCCTTGAGCTGCGGGCGCGGGGACGGGCGCGGGCGCGGCCGGGCGCGGCGGTGCACAGCATGCCGCTGCTGCGGCCTGTCTCCTCTCCTGCTGATTACCGGAGCGATCGCTTCGGGTTACCGCGGTGCGATCGGATAGGATCGGATAGGGTTAGGTCGGTCCGCACCGCGCCGCGCCTCACCTCACAGCCGGGGCCCGGGCCGGGCCGGGCCGCACCTCTCTGTGAGAGCTCGAGGTCACGAGAAACGCCGACCAAACGCCACGGCTAAAATCTCACAGCTCTTTTTTGTAGACGACGGAAATGATAATTGTTTCACCGAGTTGAAAGTAAAATCTCTCCTCTTCAAGTCGTGCACGTGCGCACTCAGTGGTCGAGCCCGTCCGCGCCCGCGCCCGCCCCGCCCGCGTGTCGTCGCGTACCTCCATGTGGCGCTGCGGCCGCACCGTGTCCTGCTGCAGCGCCTGGCAGAGGCTGAGGTTGGAGGGCCGCGGGTCCAGGAAGCCGTCCGGGTCGCGGGCGTTGTCCAGCTGGCAGCAGGACAGCGGCACCAGCAGGTCGCGCTGCCCGAGCTCGCGCAGGCGCCACCAGGACGTGTGGTAGTCGGAGCCGGCCGTCACGCCGCAGCAGGCGAGCTGCAACAGGAGCGACAGGACAGGCGTGGTCATCCTGCAGACACGCTGTCATCGTAGGAGCTAACCACTCGGGATATTTTTTGAACGCCACATTGACCAAGCCAAAAAAAGAAAAGAAAAAAAAGAAAAAAAAAGTTACGTCTTTTTTCGGGGGGGGGGGGGAGGCGCTTTGGCTATCCCAAGTACACATTGTACATCACATTCCATTGAAGATATGTTATCCAAACAAATTTGTATCTAATAAAAATAGCTTTGGAAGTTGTCAAATCCTAGTCATTTTAAAAACAAAAATTCAGTTACTCCCCCCTCCCTCGAGGCACCCGAAGAGAGGAGCACGTCGGTACACTCACCGAGACCTGGGCCAGGTCGAAGGCGGCGGTGAGCTGCTCCTTGCCCGGCACGCCGTACCCGCGCTGCAGCGCGTCCGCCAGCCTGGGGTGCTCCACGGCCAGCCCCAGGAACTGCGGCCCGAGCACGCCGAGCGCGCCCACGGCCATCTCGCCGAGCAGCAGCAGCGTCAGCAGGAACAGGTACTGCACAGGGACCATATTAACAAGTTTGTTTTTGTTTCCTTTTTTAAAGCTTTCTTTTATCCGGAGCAGGTTTACATTCTAGGAGGGGTCAAACTTTGAATTTTTGTTGCACAAATTTCGTAATTATTGTTTTTTTTTAAAAAAAATTTACTCAACTTTTTATATATTTTTTTTAATTGTAAATTTTTCTGATTTCTTTTTCCTGGATTTTTCTGAAATTTTCTGAATGACTTTGAATTTTTTCTGAATTACGAGGAGTAAAAACAAAAATTCTCCGAGTTGTTTTCCCCTCGTTTGCATAATTGCAGTGAGCGCACACGACACGCACCGTGCCCAGGATGCAGTAGGAGCGCAGGCAGGAGGCCCAGCAGCCCAGCACGGCGACGGCGCACACGACGAGCCCCAGCCCCATGGCGGCCAGCGACACGTAGTACAGCAGCGGCTGCGGCGGCGCCAGCCCCTGGGCCGGCCCCGCGCCGCCGCCGTACGCGCTCGCGGCCAGGACGAGGCGGGACAGGAGCACGCGCGGCGCGTCCGAGAGCAGCAGCGCGCCCAGCACCACCGCGCCCAGCCCCGACGCCTGCGGACAGGAGGAGATTAAGCGAGGGAAAACAACTCGCAATATTGGTGTACAAATTTTCTGATTTTTTGCAAATTTTTCAAAATTTTGGTGTTTTTTTTTCGGAATTTTTTTTTTAATTTTCCTGATTTTTTCCCCAAAGTTTTCAGATTTTTTCTGGATTTTCCTGGATTTTTCTAAACGACGTGTGCAAAAATTTCAGAGTTGTTTCGCACTCGAGGTTAAGTCAGCTGGGTAGGCTAACGAAATATCATGCTAGTCACCCCAGAAAATTGCAATATTGTGGCCACCATCGTATCGTATCGTTCCTTCGCGGATAAAAAAAATGTGGTTGAGACAACGATACAACTATGCCCTATTGCTGCGTGAACCATGTTTCATGGTTGTCCCTGAAGTAGACTTACGATGGCTGCTCATAACTCTCCACCAGCCAGAGCCAAGATATCGTTAGCTTTCCCGAACTACGGTTGTAGCCTAAATTTTCAGAATAGACCCATGATCCCTCCCGCGGGAACTGCCGCATCATTACGTCGGCGGCTCTGGCTGTCGACAGCCTCGAGTAGAGGGCCAACATTGTGGCCCACGGGAGGGCGATGCGATCAATGTAATCGCCGCCGAACGTGCCCCGCTCGTGAGCAAGCCGGACGTAGTTTACTACAGCCAGAGCCGACAGCTCTTCCAGCGCCGACGGATCTTGCTCCTGCTCAAGTCGGTCCCAATCAGCCATACCTGCAATCAGAGGGGGGAAAAATGTTGCTGTTTGCTCTATCTAAAGCTCGAGATGACTTTACACCGACGCTTCCCTAGCATAGATTCTTTACGACCCTTGAGTTAATAACTAACTTTATACACTTCAAAATTATCCCAATTTAGATGCAGGAATTCATTCCTAAACTCTAGAAAACCAGTAACAAGTCTAAGCGTATTACAATGGGCAGTCAAAAACATTGATTCTAAATTCAACCGCCGTGCACGCTCCGAACTTTCAATATACACCAACACTCTATCCATCATCCCAATTTAAACCATGCTCGTTATTTATTCTGATAGTATTTACTGCTTTTGTGTTTTCTGGTAACATATCCCACGACACTGGTGATTTGAAGAGAAAATGTGCAATTTCATCGCTGCCGAGGCTCGCAATAATAGCTAGTCCTTTAATCAGCGTCTTATCCTCCGCGTCCTCGAAACCGAAGTAATCCACCACAAGACTCATTTTAGATGCTTACAAAGAATCACTTCTGCTTGTCCGTTTTAATTTTTTGATTTTGTTGTCGTCTAGTCAGATCACTGACATTGTTTCGACGCAGTGTCAACAGAGATTGGATGCGATTGTCGAGTGGCCACAAAAACATTCACATTCCAAATAGAAAATTAATATCGTGGCCTATTTCGGGATGATAAGATTTTCGATTTCTCGGATAATCTTTCAACGATAGATCGACAGCTTTATGCTGCTGCCTAGCAGCTCAGCTAGAATGAACGCGTGGGAAGTCGCTTTTGTGAGAGGTTTATTTTGTTTACTATGCATGTGAGGTGAGGCGGGGCGGCGGGGCGGCCGGCGCGCGCCACAGGTGCGCTCGCGGGTCACGCGATAAGGCCCAGGCCCGCGCGGACCGGGCCGGGAGCTGCTGATAAGTGATAAGCAAACGACTCTGGGACATTGACGCCAACACAATACAATCAGCATCCCTCCCGTCCCGCCCCGCCCCGCCCCGCGCTAAAGTGTTTGCGGTGCGCGCGCCCCCACGAGGCGAGGCGCCACCGCGCCACGTCGGTCCTTTTAAAAGAAAATCTTTCCCGTCCGATTGATTGAGAGCTCATATACCCGAAAAACACTTACTACGTCACTTCTCAAGACTGAGGCAGTTTCCTCGGACGGGCTTCCTTTTGTCTCGCACACAATGTTGCCGGCGCCGCCTGGTCGCTTATTGACGTCGCCGGTTTGGGTCGCAGTGCGGCAAGCGACACTGCAAGAGATGGGAAATACACACAACCCCTCCCGCCCCACTCACCGTCGTCTCGCTGTCACTTATAGCTGACGACCGCGGGTATGTTTTGCCCCTCTCTCTCTCTCTCTCTCTCTCTCTCTCTCTCTCTCTCTCTCTCTCTCTCTCTCTCTCTCTCTCTCTCTCTCTCTCTCTCTCTCTCTCTCGCCGCCGAAAATACTCGCCGAATCCATTATGCCAGGCATTATGCGAGAACTTCGTGACCCCGTCAGAAGAAAAAAGGAAAAGACACCGCAGCCGGTAGCAGCGGCTGGCTGTGCATGAGGAGGGAAAAAAAGGAAAAGGAAAAAGGGACAGCAATGCAGCCGGGCCGAGAGCAGCATAGGAGGAGTCAGAGAGTCAGAGCTCATTGCTGGACGAGACCAATTAGTGACGCGTCGCGTCTCCTGCTCCCCGCCGGCCCTGCCCTGCCCCGGCCGGCGCACCGCAGCGCGTCTGTGAGGGCTGTACGAACCGCGCCGTGGCCTGGGGAGATAGGCAAGCCCGCATGACACCTGCGCACACGGGCCAATATAGGCTATGCACCGGGTGTCTCTGTGAATGCGTAACAGTGTTGCGGGATTGCATACTCACCAGCGCTGCAGGGGCCATGGCGCCTTACGGACGAGTTGGGTAGGCAAACCCGCAACACTGTTGCGAATTCAAAGAAATACCCGCGGTACTCTCGTGGCGCTTTACCGCGCTGATTCCGTATGAATCTGTGGTGGGTCATTTTGGCCGGGGACGGGGCAATGAGAGGGGGAGAGGTGGGAACGGGGGCGGCGGCGGGCGTGGAGGCGCGTAGGCACTGCGTTTCCCATGTCACACTCGGATGACCCCACTTCCGTCCCACAGCGCCACGCCACGCCGCGCCGCGCCGCGCCACGCCCACCCCCTCTGTTCCCGCGCGCCCTGCACGCTGCACGCCGGCTGCGCATGCGTCGTAAACACCAATATTGAAACTTGTGCCCCGTTACAGTGATTGCCGATGCCATTATGCCGACTGTTGCTCTGCGGTTCGTTTCGCCCATCGCGGTTCACTGCGTCTGAGCAAGACGACGCTCCCCGCCCGCCTATGACTTAAAATATGATGCCAGACGTTCGCAGAACCTCCGCCCAAACGTAAAATAAAATTAATAAAAAAGACTACTGAAAGCGTGTTGAACGAAGTTATTCAACAAACTTTCTGTTTATTTCGTGCAAACGCCACTCAAATGGGCTCGCCCCACTTTCTATATACAAAGCCGGCAAAAGGTACCAAAAACTGGAACCGCGTAGAAGCAAAACAAAAAGTCTTCTTCAGCCGGTCAGGCAGGCGGCACGGACTAGCCGCGTTACGAGCCGTGGCTCAGCCAAGCAGAGCCGCAGGGAGGAGAGCGCACGACCGATTTCGCAAGAGACGAGGACAAAAAAAACACAAAATCAAAGCTCAAGCCGACTAATCACCGGGCGCGGATGCAGTCAGACTGTGAACTGAACTAGGGGCAGGGGCTGTGAAGAAAATTGTTGGTTCGTGTAACGAAGCAGGAGGGTTCGTTGGTACGCAACGAATCCCTCGCAATACGAGCTAAACTTTTCCCCTCCGCGGGCTTTTGCCTGCATTCTCGCAGATTTGAGCACAACCGACATAGCGGCCACGATACGACAAAGCGGCCCCCCACGCCGCCCCAGCCCTCTCGATCTGCACCGATCTGCACCTGCAGCAATGACCTGCAGCCTGCACCCTGCACCCGACTCTGATCGAAGCAACAGGCCGACGCTGGCGGGGGGCGGGGGTGGGGGGAGAGGGCCTGGTCAACGAGCATGCTGCGGCAGCCTGTACTTACCAGAAAGAGGGTGTTGCAGACCACCATCACCGCCCTCCCGACGCACAGGTTGGCCATGATGGCCGGTGGAGCGGTGGGCTCCGCGGCTGATGTTATAGGTTTCGGTTGTAGCTGACGGCGGGCCGGGCCAGGCCGGCCAGGGCTCAATGGCCCCTGCTGGTCACACTCGTGGCGTCACACACGCGGGCCCGCAGCACAGCCGCACAGTCCGCACGCGAACCTCTGCGCCCGCTGCTCGCTGCTCGCTGCTCATCCACAGTGCAGGACCCGGCGGGGCGGGGCGGGGCGGGGGGTCATGTCGCCTCCAGCGCCCTCCTCAGGCCCGGGCCGGCGCAGCGAGCCGCTCCATCTCTCCTCGTGGCGCCCAACATGACCCTCCCCGGTCTGGACGGGGCGGGGAGGGACACACTACCGGCACCCCAAGGCCGGTGGGCCGGGCCGGGTAGGGCCAGGTGCGGCCGGGAAGTCCCGGGGGCAGGGCAGCTCGCGGCCGGCAGGTCCAGGAGCGGTCAGGATGATCCCGGGCGCCTTCGGTGTCGTTGGCGGAGGGCAGGTGCGCGGCGGTCAGAGAGGTCACTGAGGCGCGGGGCGTCCCTCCCGGACAGGACAGCGCGGGTGACCTGGC
Organism: Frankliniella fusca; assembly: GCA_029379305.1. Classification (NCBI taxonomy): domain Eukaryota; kingdom Metazoa; phylum Arthropoda; class Insecta; order Thysanoptera; family Thripidae; genus Frankliniella; species Frankliniella fusca. The sequence continues at coordinate 246,084 of JAHWGI010000700.1, read as the reverse complement.
CTGGCCTGGCTCCGGTTGTTCCGGTGGTTCCGGGCGCTCCGGCTCCGGCGGCAGCGACGTGTCCGGCGGCGCGGCGTTACGATCATGGACTGAATGACGGCACAGCGTCCACTCGGCCGCGCCCGACCCCCCCTGCCTGCCTGCACCGCTCCAGCCGCTACCGCGGGCCGCGCCGCGCGAGTGAGCGACCACACCGCCGCGGGCGAGCGCGGGGCGGTGCTCATCCGGGGGTAGTTCAGAGTCAACCTGCTCCTGGTCGCGAGCACCCCGCCGCGCCCCCCGCCCAGCTCGACGCCTTCTAGGGAGTACTCAGACGACGTGTGGTCATTTGGGTGTCGCTGAGGACCTCTCTCCCTGCTCCCTCTGATGCTCGGCTTAAAAAAAAAAGAAAAAACGGCGCGGCGCAGCGGTCACGGTCTGCTTGACGGCGCGCGGGGAGTCCGGCATGCAGAGGAAGTGGACGGCGCGGCGCTAGTTGGTGGGGAGGGGAGGGGGACTGAATGGGAAAGTGACGAAGGGGGGCGGGGGTGTGGCGGGGGTGGGGCGGGCGTGGCTCCCGTCCCGTGTACCGCTCATTCCGTGAGTCCACATCCATCTCCCTCCCCGGTCCGGTCGCTGTCTGATTCCGAATAAGATCGCTCTCGCGCCTCCGTCCTTGTCGCACCCAACATACGGCACGCGGCCGTAGGTCGTGAGTGTGACAAGGACGGAGGTACGAGAGCGATCTTCTGAATCAGACGGCCGTTCAGTTCCAGGAGCCGCGCGACGAGGGCAGAGCCGGCAGAGCGCATGGAGCGCCGAGTGGGAGGCGGCGGGGCGGCGGGGGTGGTTGTGTCCGCTGCAGCAGATTGCAGCCTGCTGGGCGGGGCGGGACCAGCGGGGACCAGGCAGGCAGGCCGCGGGTCCGCCCCGCCCCGCCCCGCCCCGCCCCGCTCCGCCCGCGAGGAAGGCGTTGCTGCTCGCCGTTGCCGATGACACAACGCTTATTGTGTTTGCACGGCCCAGAGAGTCCAGATGGGACGGACGTGCCCGGCCCGGCCCGGCCTGCCTTCCCTTCCCTTCCGCGAGAAGAGCAGAAGCAGAGGCAGAGCGAGCCAGCGCCACTGATTCTGTTCTGCTGCATGTCACTGTCACGCATCAGCGTAATGAGATGAAATGGTCGCGGAGCCCCGAAAAGATGGTGCAATCCGATAGAGGCACTTGGGGTCCACGTTGATCCGTTGGCTCGCGGCCCCCCACGCCGCGCCGCGGTCAGTCCCTTGCACGTGCACGTGCACGGTCAGCGAATATGCAGTCCCTGAATCCTGGGTGCGGGCGGGTTGCGTATACCTCAAAAATTCACCGGGGTTCTTCAAACGCGTGTAAATTTCTGGTCTCTCTGCTTTTCTACGCTATGAATTCCTGCGGAATATATTTCACATTTTGTTACAAATATCTAATACTAGTACTTATATTCCTTTCTAGTGGTCCTCCCCGTCTGCTGATGAACTCGTCAGCAGTCGCTTTGCCACCGCCCGGCCGGGCCCACGCCCCTCCACATGCCCGCTTCCGGGCGGCGGCGCGGATCGAGGGGGAGTCCTGCCCTATGAAGCCGGGCCGGAACCGGGAGGAAGTCCGGAGACAGGACGGGACTTCCGGGCGGGGCGGGGCTGGGCGGGACAGGTGGCGCGCGCCTCAGCCTCACTCCTCCTCGTCACCTTGCCTTGCAGGTGACTGACTCTGGACTGACTGACTGACGGGGAAAGGAGGGCTTCTGCCGGACCCAGTCCCAGCCCCGGCCTTGTTCTCTTCCCAGCCATGCCCCTCCAAGAGAGAAAGAGATAGAGGCAGAGGAAGGGAAATACTTAACACCCCGTGGAATCAGTCCCTGTGTTTTGGAAGCAGCGACCTGGTCTTCCCTTTCCCCTCCCATGTGTGGCGTGGTGTGAGGCCCAGCCGCCGCCGCTACCGCTGCGTGCCAGAGTGCCAAACCGAGCGTGATTCCTGCCGGTGCGGTCCAGTCCCCACTCACTACTCAGTCGCTGCCTCTCTCTCGCTCTTCCAGGCCGAGTGTGATGCTGGAGGGAGAGAGGCAGGAGGCAGAGCGTCCCGAGTACAAACTCTGACGCGAACGGCGGCGCGCTGATGGCTGTACGGCTGGCTTGGAGAGGAGGAGAGGGAAGGGCACACAAGTAATTTTCAGTCAATCGACAGAGACAACCTGGTGGCAGAAGCCACATGACATAGAAGGCGGCCGCAGAGACTTACATAACTTCTTAACCAAGGTAAATGTGACAGCAGAGCGGAGACAAAGAATTTTCAAAAACTTCATTTTGAAGGGATCAAAGGTGGTGGAATGGGAAGGGTTGACCAGTAACACACTGGTTTTTAAGATGACTCATGGAATAGGCAATTTAATTATAATAATTGTTTTATTATATGAACATGGGGTAAACAAATTTACAAAAGACAAAAATAATTTAGAAGTCCAGTTTGCTGCTTGGACTTGAAGAACATCCCATACCTGATCTTTTTTCAGTTGAAATATCATCCTGTTCACGTTGAGCTGATTCCTGGAGTTCAGGGGGTAGATGTAGTTTCTAAAGAAAAATTGAGAGACAAGAGACAGGTCTATTAATAACAATTCTGATTAGCAAAATGCATTTGTTCTAGTTTCCAAATTTACCTCAATGACAAACTTTTTCCGCCTTAACTTGAATGCAAGATCTAAACTCTCAGGAACATGAGTAGCTAAAGTGTTAACTGGTCCTAATTTTCGTATATGAAGAAGACCATGGTATTCTTTGAAAACTGGATTGGTTTCATATGATGATCCAGCAAATGACTCCAGACGAAGGGCCATATCACTCTGATACTCACAGAGCTTTATGATTGAATTATCCTGTGTCAGTTAAATAATAAAAAATGTTGACTGAAAACATGGGAGCACACATTTTATAAGAAAAGGTCAGGCAGAAAAAGTCCTACCCTGAAAAGGTGGGATGGCACAGTGATGACAGCCAGAGCATAGGACTCTCTCAGTATTGCTCGTAGATATAGAAGAAATTTAGGCAAATCTCTTTTTACCCCTTCATCCAATGACTCATCACAGGAACAGCCAACCCACATAGGGGATCCTAGAGAATGTATGGCAAGACGAAGTATGCTCTGCTTAATGGGCTCATCTTGCACACGGAATTGGCCTTCCGCGATCTTTTTCTGTATCTTAGATAGGAGTAAGCCATAGTTTGGGTTGCAAAAATTACCTTAAAGTGAAAGTGTTACGGTAGAATTTGAAGTAGGACAAGGAGATTAGTTTAAAATTGAGATTTGTTGGAATTTCAAACTACCTAAAGGAGTATCATTTTCCTCAGGTTCAGACCACAAAGTGTAATCACAGTTTTCTAAATCCTCTGGCAGGATAAACTGTGTTAGATCAAAATTATGACCAAGGTGTGTACCACTGTTTGAAGATCCTGGTATGGATTGAACCTGTCGCATGTTCTGATATCTCCATGCTATTGTCATGGGGTCATCTGATTTTGAGTCTTGTCCTGAGGCTGATGAGTCTCCCTTAATAGGGACAGGTATCTGTTTTATCTGGGAGAAAGAAACAAGAAGGGTATGAGTACTGATTGATTGATTAGGACCAGAAACAATTAAAATAGGCAATGAGAAACAATATGAGTGAATATATAAACTTACAAAAGTGCTAGGAAGAAAATCACGGCTCGCCAGAAACAAAGGATGGTCGCAAGCTACTCCTTCAGCCAAAAAGTATTTTAGAATGAACTTTGAAAATGTTCCAAATGTATCTTCCTCTGAAAATGGTTGTGTATGATAAAGAAATGATCAAGACTCGCAAAGATTTGAAACTCACTTGGTGAGGGAGATTACAATCATACCTATGAGAAGAATACTACCAACAGGAAGGCCATTACCTGATAAAAAATACGCGCATCATGATAAGGAATTTCAAAGAATTGGAGATAGCAATAATTTTTCACAAGTAATTGTAAATACCATATGAATTAAAGGTTAGAATCTTGTTGAGCGAATAAAAGGTACATACCTACGACATGGTCAAGTGACGGTACACCGCTCGACACTAAAATTTGAGCATTTTGAACAGACTGTCGCGTTCCCTGTATGTAAGGAATCCTGTTTCTTCCCTTCCTCTGAAAACTCGTGATATTTCCATCTGAGGTTAGAGCAGCCATGATGTTGATAGTGTGCGAACAAGCGGCGTGAGCGGCGTCTAGTAGGTTGTAGGTTGTTTTGTTTTTTGTGACCATCCATAAAAGATCTGAGAATTAAGAATTTCTCATACCAGCAGCTGCCAACAGCAGACGACACATCCTGCAAATAACGCACTTCTTTGCTTTTGTTTGTGTCTGCTTTCTGCTTTGTTTTGATACGACGAAGATGGAAGACGAGTGGTATATCGCTCTTTGAAAGAAGAAAAATAAAAGGAGATTGTCTGATAATTGTACCGACTGTGACCTTTTGATCACGAGGGCATGAAGTGATGCTTTGTTTTGCCAGTCTGGTCTGAGTGACCATAGAAAATAGCCTTGCTCTCTCTTCGATTTTTGAGAGCACTTCTCTTGTGAGGACTGATACATTTTTTTGTGCACAACTAGTTCACTGGTTTTCTTAACTGAAGTTTCTTTGAAATATTTCGTACATTTACAGGAGCGTGAGATTTAATCATGGGGCAAAGACATTGGATGCTTGGAGTGTTAATTCTATTAAGTGTAACAGCGACATGGGGAAGACTCATCCAACGTTTTCCCACTTTCCCTGTGGGAGGAATGTTGCCCAATGGAGGAAAAATTTGGGCTCTTCTTGTAGCAGGTTCTAACGGCTATTACAACTACCGTCACCAAGTACGATAGCTTAAGTACTGTATCGTGTTCTGTAATCTTTGCTAAGAAAAAGTATGATGAAAAAATATCAATTATTCTTTTAGGCTGATGTTTGCCATGCTTACCAAATTCTTCACAGAAATGGAATCCCTGATGAAAATATTATTGTCATGATGTATGATGATATTGCAAACTCCACTGAGTAAGAAATTTACCATTTTATGTTGAACTGATACATCTCCACATGTTTATCAAGATTCTAAATTCAAATATTGTCTGTTTTCTGTACAGGAACCCCACACCAAATGTTATCATCAACCGCCCAAATGGACCCAATGTCTATAAAGGGGTCCAAATCGACTATTCTGGTGAAGTACGTCCCCTACCTTCTTGTAATAAATTAAGACTTGAAATATCAAGACTTTATTCCACTCTTAATCCTAGGATGTCAATGCAACAAACTTCCTGGCTGTGCTGACAGGGGATAAGAATGCCATTTCAGGTGTTGGTTCTGAGAGAGTTATTGAGAGGTAAGGACATTCATATATTCAATGTTATAAAACAGTGATGTAATTTGTTACTAATTAAACCATGATCAGTGGTCCAAAAGATCACATATTCATCAACTTTGTAGATCATGGGGCTCCTGGATTCCTTTGCTTCCCGAATGATGAACTGCATGCAAAATTACTTGAGTCCACCCTTGAGAGTATGGCATACTCAAATAAATTCAGTAAGGTAAAATCTAAAATCTTTAAAATTTTTAGAAAATAATACTGGGTAAAATCTGAATGTTATAACAAGAAAAAACACAATTTTTCAGATGGTGTTTTACGTTGAGGCCTGTGAATCTGGATCTATGTTTGATGCCATCCTTCCTGATAAAGATAACAGTAAGGCAAATAGCTGCTAATTATAAAATTTTAAAATGTTATAGTTTAAATAAACTTTTACAATTTAAAAAACAAATAATATAAAATATTTCCAAATTTCAGTATTTGTAATAACGGCCGCAGATCCAAGGGAAAGTTCTTATGCCTGTTACTATGACAAGTTGAGAGGCACTTACCTGGGTGATGTCTTCAGTGTTAAATGGATGGAGGATTCAGATAAAGTAAGACATATTTACGAGACAATAAGACTAACCCTTTGGTTACCTTAATATTTAAATTGCTTTTTGAGCAGGAAAATCTTCTCCTAGAGTCACTCCATCATCAATTTGAAGTAGTTCGCACTGAAACAAACACAAGCCATGTTGAGGAATATGGGGATCTTGATATTGGATCATTACCTGTAGCATACTTCCAAGGCTACCGCCAAACAGTTTCCTTCGAGGAATTCTTGGAAGCTAATGAAATTCCACCAATTGTGGTGAGTGACTAAAAATTATTATGCTATCATTTCTTATGGCAAAGAATTTACTCCTTTTAGAGCTGTTTAAATTAATTCAAGATCTGAATGTATTTCTAGGATGCAGTTTCTAGCAGAGATGTACCCTTAGAAATTCTTAAGAGGCAATATGAATCAGCCGTTGATAAGAGGACCAAAAGGATTCTTGAATTCAAAATCAAACGCATGCAGAAAGTGAGTAATGCTGTTAATCATTTGTTTTCTATTTCAGCTTCCAATTTTATGTTGTACCATAATATTATTATTATTAATCTAGATGCGGCGTCATCTGGATGTTACCGTGTCTGACATAGCATCTGAAATCGCACAAGGAGATCACGAAAGAGCATCTTACCTACTTGCATCAAAAAGCAAACTGACATATCCAAAACTGGATTGTTATGAAACTTTAGTTCATTACTTTTCTAGAAAATGTTTCAAGCTGTCAGAGGTAAATTCAAATTTATTTTTTATTTTGAAATATTTTTTCAATTAACTTAAATTCTGCCACTTTCTACTTTTACAGAACCCTCACGCCCTTTCTAAAATGCAAATGTTAATAAATATTTGTTCTGTGCCTTGGGCCTCTGCTCCATCTGCTATAAAGGCAATGGATGTCATCTGTATCAAAGAAAGACATCTGACAGGAATTCTTTAGAGGCATACTAATTTTCAGCCATATTATATAGAAATCTGTGATGATCATTAAATCTTAACTCAGTTTCTATATTGATACAGCAATTGATTGAAAGATAATCCTCCAAGTCAATTTGTAATAATAATAATAATAATAAAAGATTCAAGATTTGTATTCATGGAAACTATTTATCTAAAACACAATCACTTATGAAAACACACAGTGCTCGGCATTCACTTATAACTTCATCATTATACAGTAAAAAATATAGCCCTGCAACCAATAAAGTCACAGTAGGAAAGAAACAAAACCTAGATTTTAGGAGCTTAAAATTGATAGTGACCAGTTCTAAAATATATTGGCTTCGCCATGCCCATGGCTAAACAAACTCTAAAATAATATCACTCTTAACAATATTGCTTTTTAAAATTAAACACATACATAAAACACGTAGAGATTTAAAAGTATCACAGTCAATACATTATCCCTACCACTTTCAATCAAAAGAAACTACATCACCAGTGGTTTTTCTATGGTAAAACTATTTATATTGTGTAAATCATGAAGACTCTTGAGTGAAAGCTGGGTTTTCTGCTCCTTCAACGACTGTAGAGGAGCTGGAATCCTTGGTTTTCACAGCACAACTGAAACAAAACATTACGTTATATTTCATTTAAAAAATAAAAAAATGAATAAATAAATAAATTATAAAAAGAAGAGGCATCTTGCAGATGACCAGCCAAACTCCTCAAGACTCCCATCCGAAATGCTTTCTTACTCTTTCCAGCTCTCGACTTCGGCAATCGTGTCGGGCAGCTCCCTGTGCAGCGTCTCGGGCAGCATGTAGACCAGCAGGCCCGCCGCCAGGGGCATCAGGCCGAACACGAGCGGCGGCAGGCACAGCGACACCGAGTTGAGCGTGGCCACGAAGGGCGCCAGGGCGGAGCCCACGCGGGCCACGGTGGACGACGAGCCCACCCCGATGTTGCGGACCACGGTGGGGAACAGCTCGGCGGCGTAGATGTACACGCAGGGGAAGGCCACCGACATGCCGGTGACTCCGCAGGACGCGAGCAGCACCGTCACCCAGTCGGGCAGGCCTGCGGGTAGACCGGACCGGGCCGGGCCGGGGCGGGTTAGCACCGCAGCGCGTCAGAATCCATTCCAGTTTCGTAAACCACGCAATTCAGAAATATGGAGGTGGCAAGCATTCCGGTGTCGCAGTATGGTTGTCACCCCTCCCCCTCGCCCCCGGGTGCAGGCTCCCCTCAATCAATGGTATGGTGGACTCCTGCCCAGAGGGAACGTGTCTCCCCGGGGGAAATAGGCACAAAGGGTATGATCCCAGTTCCCACCCTTCTCATCCCCCTCATTGATGGTATGGGGCACATCTGCCCTTATAGGGAACATTTACCCCCGGGGGGACATATGCACTAGGGCATGCAACTCCCCTCATCTATGGTATGGGGGACACACGTTCCCTTTGGGTGGATGTCCCTCACATCCTCGAGGAGGGAGGGGAGGGGGGTGAGGCACATGTCCTAGCGCTTGTCTACCCCAGGGTTCCCAAGCCCTAGGCCATGCATCCCGGGGGTGTATCTCGTACCGGGGGGACGGGGACAACCATCCTGTTGCGCAGATCAAGAATGATTTTTCGGTTCGATATCAATACATAGACAAATCGACATCAATTTGGGCTTATAATCGGTGAATGTTTCCGAATTTTAATCGAACTGATATATCGATTCGAGTACGATGAAATCGAGTTGAAATATGACATCGAAGAAATATGTGGGATTAACGATTTCGAATCGACGTCGTCTCGAAGAATCATTTCTAGCCGGGGCGGGGCACGGGTCATGGCATGGCCTCGGCCAGGCCTCTCCTCTCACCTAGTAGCGGCACGAGCATGATGGCGAGGCAGGAGACGCCGGTGCAGAGCTGGGCGGCGAATAGCGTCTTGCGCCGGCCCCAGCGGATCAGCGAGACGCAGCAGATGACCATGCCGGGCATCTCCAGCACGCCCGACAGGAAGCCGTTGAGGAAGATGTTGCCGGCCACCTGGCCCATGTACTGCACCAGGCCGTAGAACACGAGGCCGCAGGCCGCCCAGTTGGCGTACATGACGAGCGTGCAGCGCCGCATCATGGGCGTGCGGAACAGCGCGCCGAAGCCCGCCGACTCCTGCGGGTCAGGTCACCGTCACAGTCCGAGCCGAACCCGAGGGCGCGGGGAACGCCGGACACGCAACACCTCGCGAGGGTCTGCCGTAACGCCGATACAGAAACAAACTAAACGTAAAATGAAAATTTGCAGCTCAGAAGCGTTATTTAGCGTACCCATGAGAAAACGCGGCATAAAGTGTTAAGTCTGCTGAAAGACCGCGACAAAGCAGATCTCAATTTTAACTGTCATGTTTGATTTGGTGCGATTGAAATGGCGTTGTTAAGTAACGTTGTGCACGCGGTAAAAATAGTTTCTTGTATTTCAAGATCTTTCTTGGATCTTATGGAGAATACCAATGGACATCCAAGACAGATCTAGAAATACAAGAAACTATTTTTACCGTGCGGTGCCCTGCTCTCACCGTCGGGCATCGTGGACCAAGGGAATAGGCAGGCCACTGAAAAATAGTCGAGAGGGTTGCGGAAAAAATTTCTATGATAATGTCGTGAAGTTACGACTTCGAGTTGAATATAGTTACTAGTATTATTTGACATGATGTGTTGACTTAGTTTTCTTCAACGGTCGAGAATTTGCTTTCTTAAATTTACGACTGCGGTCGTACATTTACGACTCCGTGTCAAAATCGTCAAGCATGAAAAAATCGCGAATTGACGAATATTGTTCTCACAGCGAACATGGCCTGAGTCACGCAAGGTATGAGCGCATCGCACATCGTGCATCTCGCGCAAGGTGCTGGTCAACGGAACAGCGCAGAGGAGCTCTGCGCATGCTAAGCACATAGCGCCTGCTGGGTAGGCAGTCCCGTGGCACAGCCCCGTCCTGCGGGTCGGCCTAGTGTGGCGGCGCGTTGCGCCTTGCGCAGCCCGAGCACGAGAGAAGGACGCCCTTCGCTCCTGGCCCGAGGCCACCGCGCCCCCAGTGTTGCCAGACAAGAAGGCAAAAAAATACCATGCAGACACACCTGTGTGAGGCAGACGGGTACCTCGGCCTGCCTACTAGGCAAGTCCCCTGCCCATGAGACAACATTCATTTTGCCTACTGGGCAGGCGGAGATACCCGTCGTCCGCCTCACACAGGTGTCTTCGTGGGACTTTTAGCCTACTTGTCTGGCAACACTGGCGCTCCCACCAATCCCACCCCACCCCGCCCCGCAACGACACCCCCACCCACCCACCACCCCGCCCCGCAACGACACCCCCACCCCACCCCACATACATTCAGTGCGCAATGCCTAAAGAAAGAAAACCGTCATGCGCTGCGAATAACGTGCTCAGAGCAACGCAGCGGTTCCCCGCTCCACCCCACCCCGCTCCGCGGCAGATAAGACAAGGGGATTCACCACGAGGCTTTGGGGGAATCACCTCGCCGCGACTGGCCTGGCCTGGCGCCGCCGCCTGTGACTAAAGGCGTGACTTTCACATGTATGTGTTTCTCAGGATCTAGTCTGGGCCGCGGGGCGGGCGGCGCACCTAAAGGCATATCACACGCAGTGTAGCGCGAATACTTCCACCTGCCGCCGAGCGATTCCGAAGATCGCTTTCATACATCTGTCCTCGTCGCACTCACGGAGCACTACCATGGCTTGCATCAGGGCACCGCTGAAGGTGCAGCAAGGACGGAGGGATGAGAGCGATCTTCTGAATCAGTCGGCTGGTCAACAAGTCAACAACATTAACACCCCGCCACGCCCCGCCCGATACCGCTCCCCGTCTGGCACGTGTTCATCCTACTGCTAGTCAGCGCCCTCAGCGACTCCTTGCAGAAGCATTTACGTCCGCAGCGCCCGCCCAGCCCTGGCAAGCCCCACCCCGCCCCCGAAGGCGAAAACAACTCTGAAATTTTGGTACACCCCGTGATTTAAAAAAACCGCAAAATTTGGAAAATTCAGAAAAAATCACAGATATTCAGAAAATTTGGGAAATTCGAGAAAATAAAACAATTCAAAATAAGTAGGAAGAATTCAAGATTCAAGGAAAAAATTGCGAAAAAGAAATCCACAAAATTTGTACGCCAAAATTCAGGCGATTTGTTTCCCCCTCAGCCGGGCCGCACTCACCTGCTCCTCGACGCTCTTCTGCCCCTCCTTGCAGGCGGCGAGCACCTTGTCCCAGTCGGCGACGGGGATGCGGTTGGCGCTCGCGCCCTTCTTGAGCACGCGCACCGCCTCCTGCTCGCGGCCGACGGCGATCAGCCAGCGCGGCGACTCGGGCACCAGCCAGACGTACGACAGCTGGAGCACGACTGGGATGCTGACGGCCAGCTGCAGGTGGTGCCAGTCGCGCAGCAGGTAGGCGAGCCCGGCCAGCATGCAGTGGCCCACGCTGAAGGGCAGCCCGCTGAGGGCGTTCACGGGCGTCCTCCAGCGCCCGCCGATTATCTCGATCGCTGCAAATCGCGCAGGAGCGTCGCGTCACACGTTTAGCAGAGGGGGGGGGGGGTGGGCTCTGACTGACAGGAGCCATTTAGAGGGGGCCAAACAAGCATCACGGGTCACCTACTCACAGAGGCTTTGTCAAGCATCTTGCCTACCTGGGCTGTATCAGAGTGCATGCATAGGCTTAACAGATCGAGGGCATAAAAGTCTAAAATATTCGTATCCTAGGGAGGCGCACGTGGGGCACGTGCCCGGCTGAGATAAGAGTGCGCCTTCACATGCCTGCGGCGCGTCCGTATTGCAATTACAATTAACAATTAACAGAATTTGAATGTCACAAAAGTTTATTATTTTTATTATTATTTTTATTATTATTTTATTTTTAATTCTTATGCTGGCAAGGATAGGTTTCCCATCCTTTCAAGCTGGTTTCAGCCTGGAGGTTCACCTTGCAGTGAAATGTACGCTGAATTTTTATTTTAAAAATATTAGGAATTAGCTCCGTAGCTACTCTGCAATCTGTACACAATTAAAAAAAAAACAACATTAAAATTATAGTAAAATTCACGCCATTTGAACACCAAAAGAATTTGTTCACGACATATGGTGGGTTTACTCAGTTTGGGTCGAAAGCACTTGACCGCGGCATATGACCACGGCAAACTCTTAGCTAGCTTTTCTAAAATACCCTGTAGGAGTTTTTTTTCCCTTTGTTTACCGGGAGCAGGATAGGATAGGTGAGGGACGGGCAGTATTGTGTCATCCATTCGTCGACCCACCGCGATTCGATTCACCAGAGGAGGCGAGCCAACCAGGCACCAGGCACCACCGGCGCGCCAGGCCCGGGCATGGGCAGGGCACCTCCAGCTCCAGCCTCCACCTCCACGGCTGCTCCAGTGTTGATGACCCCCTCCCCTCAGATCTGCGCTCAGGCGAGTCACGTCCGCATTTGACGAAACATTTGTCTTTCCCCGGTAACCTTAATCTGGGTTCTTGTCCCTTAATACGAGCCCCTGGCTCATGGGACCTATAAGCTGAGGCAATAAATAAATAACTAGGTAGGCGCACAAGGGGTACATGTTGGGCTGAGCTAAGAGTGCGCCTCCCTAAGCCAGCGGCGCTTCCAAACTGTAATTACAAGTTTTTTTTTTCTTTTTCCATGTTGGCAAGCTAGCCGGGTCAATTCCCATCCCATTACGCTTGGCTCAGCCCGGAGGTCCAACCTGCAGTAAAATGTAGGCTGAGCTATTTAGATTTCTATTTTGATACAGATCTACATTTAGCTCCGCAAATAAATAAATGTTTCCGCGCGCCCCATTCTGGGCGGCTTTATCCGACGCGACGCGTCGCGGCGTAGTTAGCGATGAGTTGGCACCTACTGACAGCGGGCGCAGGACAACCAGGGTTTCAGTGATTCAACGCTGGGCCGGGCCGGGTGGCAATAAAACCCGCCCCGCCCCGCCCCGCCCCGCCCCGGTCACCACCACCGCTCCCCACCGAGCGGGCGCCGCGCCCACGTCGTGAAAGGTGCGCCCCGCGCTGCGCGCCGTGGAACAGAGTGGCGCGTCGAATGGGTTGCCTACGCGCCGGGCGCTCCAGCTAGACTCACTGAGAACGAATCCGGTGACGGTGATGGCGCCGACCGCCACGGCGCTCAGGAAGCGCAGAGTCAGGTAGGCGGCGAACCACGGCACCAGGGCGCAGCCCACCCCGGCCACCAGCATGAGCCCCGAGCCCCAGAGCAGCGGCGGCTTGCGTCCGTACCTGGGCGACAACAACATGGAGAGTCAGAGGAGGGGGGGAGGGAATCACCCATATACAAAAAGTGCACTTTTCATTGTTCGTCTTGATTTTTCTTTTGATTTTTCAAGGAAAATTTCTGTCACTTTTGGATACATTTTGATATCTTTCCCCTATTTTTGACTTTATTTTTTTTTATTTTTAGGTTCATTTGTTGTTCATTTTTGGGATTGTCTGTATCTTTTTTTCTCTTTTTTTTTCTCTTAAATTTTTGAAATGATTTTTCAAAGTGACCCCTCCCCTTGGGCTTCATGACCGGAGGACATGGTGGCGAAGGCGCGCCAGGAAGGAGCTAGCTCTGCTTACTTGTCAGCCATCATGCCTCCCAGGGTGCAGCCCACCAGGAAGCCGAGCATGAAGAGCATCTGCACCACGTTGGCGAGCTGGGCGCGCTGGCACACGAGGTCCCACTGCAAGAGAGAGACACACGAGCACAGCGCGAGGTCAGTGGGTGCGAGCGAGACATGTGTTAAGGCCCCCTAAAGGTGGAACGAACTAGTCTCACGAGCATCTGCCAAGCCACGAGTGTTGCCGAGCATGAGTCCGCGAGTATTTATTATTATTATTTTTTGCAAGTTGACACGAGTAATCTCTCGTATCTTGTGATCATTTCGTCTCAAGTACAACGAGTTTTCTTAAAAGGGAGTGAGGGGCTTCGGGTAGTTGGCTACCAGCCGTTCGAGTGCGGCACTGCTGCCTACAATTCCATGCCAACTAGACCGCGACCGGGTGGCTGACCTGAAGAGAAGAGCGCCACGCGCGGCGTCCGTCATTAGGGTGATTCCGAGCAGTGGTTTCGTCTCTCTGTCCTTGTCACATTCATGGGGTATACGGCCATAAGGAGCAAGAGAGAGGACACTACTAGACGCTGTTCGAAATCACCCTAATGATCTCCAGGGTATCCCCAGGGTTCACCCTGGGATTCTCAGGGGATGCCTTGGGATTCCCAGGGGATGCCCTGCAAATCATTCCCGGGGCATCTCCTGGTTTCCAAATACCCTGGGAATCCCAGGGCTTGGTTTTAACGAGTGCAGCTCAGCGCACTCTAGCCCAAATGCATATCCTCATTTCATCTCCAAGGTCAACTAAAGTTAGTTGTCAGTGGAGTGTTGTGTGGATTAGGATAGATGGCGGCAGTGCTACCAGATTCGTAAATAGCGCCGAGCGATACGCGGCTGACGTAGGTTACAGAGGGTACGAACTAATCAAACACCTGATGATGTTGCACATCGCCTGCCCAGCGACTTGAAAGGAACAAAGAAGCATAAAAATACACTGGTAAAAAATACCCCCACCCTCAAAAAAAATAAAGTTTAAAAAAAAATTATATCAGAATGGAAAACTGCTTGTCTGTTTTAGCGAGTTTGTTATTCCTGCAGAGACATTTTTGTGGTTCCGGTAATTATTTTTCCTGTCACTACACTTGCAAAACTTAATCATAAACCAGCAACGCATTTGCAGGGTGGCCACGCGATCGGAATTTTCGATTTCCCTGACTTCTCCCTGACTTTTCCCTGACTTTCTTGCAAATTTCCCTGACTTTTTTTTACCGTGCTAGCCAGTAAATTTTACCGTATTTTAGGCACATCAAAAACATTTTCGTACTTTTGAATTCGAGAAAATTATGCAAGCAAATAGAAAATAAGTGCCACGTTTGTTGCTACCGTCCCGGGGGGAAAACAAGCGTGAGATTTGAAACGATCTGGGACTTCGCACGGATTTCCCTGACCGCCCGTCCATTTCCCTGACTTTTCCCTGACTTCCCTGACCACTTTTTATTTCCCTGACTTTTCCCTGACTTCCCTGACTTCCAGGTTGCGTGGCCACCCTGATTTGTTATGCGTGGAAAGTAAGCGGCACTACTACTTCGTGGGGGATTAGCTCGTTTCGGCGACGCCTCCCGATTTGTCCCTCGCCCCGGCCCCGGCGGCCCGGCCACTACTGGAGGAAGCCTTATTTAAACACGCTCCCGTCGACCTGCCTCTAACAGCTCCAAAAGCGTGCTGCTCCACGTTTCCCGCCCGCAGGACCTGGTTAAGCAAAATAAAACCCCGGGCCGGGCCGGGCCGGGCTGGGTTTCGTCACGGCCATCCCGACAGGCCGGACGTGGTGCAAATTTAGGGCCACCAGAAACACAACACTTGACAGTAGTTTTTCGCGTGGGCTGCTGATCTCATATCACACCGAGCGGTCGAGGTGCGCGGCAGATTCATGGGGAGACTTTTATGAGCGTACATAGTGACCTGGTGTACGTACGAGAGAGGCGTGATGTACTTGTTAGAGGGACTTGATTCGGCAGTAACTAATGAAACTAATAGGACAGCCCCTCGCGCTAAAACAACGTAAATTTCTGCGGCCTCTTTCTACATTGTTATTTTATTCTAGAACTCGTGTTTGAATGCCGAATCTTGGTGCTTCATTTAAAGTTTAAAAATTGGTTAATTTTTTTTTTAGAATGGCATTTGTTAGGCCTTATAAAAAACGCCACAAACGGCCTGTATGCAGGTCACATTTAGGTCTTCCCTAAGATCAAAAATTTGTGTAGCACATTCAGGAACAGTATGAACAGTACGGCGCGTCGAGCTATATGACTTGAGTACCACAGACACTTTTCTTTCCATTTCTATTCTGAGGTTGACAAGTAAGTAGACACGTACCTGCGTGATGATGGTCTCCGTGAAGATGCTCCTGTCATACTCCCAAGACTCGCACGGGATGTCCTCGCCAGGCCCAGGAACGGTACATTTGTATCGCGCGGTCACACTGAGGAAAATAGACAGTTACAAACAAATCCAACTCGTTTCACCCCAAATTAACACTGTGGACTTAAAATAAAAAAAAATAAAAAAAGCGCCAATAAGGACATATAGAATGATTCCGCAAATGAACCCTTCCAACATTTGTGTCAAATAGCGTTTATGTAATCGAGAAAAATGCTGACACCGCAACAGCAGAAGCGTTGTGTCCCGAAAAGCCTGTTGCTAGGAGGACGAGTCCACTTGAGTCTGCCGGATGTATAGAAGCGCGAGTGAGCCTCAGCAAAGTGTACGCCAAGGTGGTTAGGATTGCTCGAGGAAAAATTTGGATTGTTTGGCGAGTAAAAATAGGCATCTGAGTTCGTCATTCGCGCTCCATTCATCCTAAAGGTGTATAGACGCAATGGACTGCCTCCATAAGGGGCCATCGTCAAGAATAATAAAAAATTCTAACGCTAACGCGTTAAACGGCCCCCTATGTTTTAACACTAACTCGAGAATGAGAAAGACTTTAATTTTTTTCAGTCAAAACGTTATCAAACCAAAGCGTGAATTTCATCTGCCTCACATTTTCCACATAAAATCTCATCACCCCCTGGGCCAGCAATCAACAACGCTGCCGCAAGCAATCACCATAAATAACCCAAAGATGCGAGCTAAATTGACAATTATTTTAAAAAAATCGATTTTACAAAAATCTGGTTGGCACGAAGTTCATTTTTTTGGCTTCATTAGAGACTTTCGTGGATGGTCTAGGTAAATAAGAAAATAAGATCTACTTGTTTTTGTTAAGTAAAAAAAAAAGTTTAACCTTAGTGTTTGATCAGTGTCACTAGTACAGCGGGTTAGATGCCAAATTTCAGCTATCTAGCTCAAACGACTAAGAAATTGGTCTGTCAGTAAAATTTGTCCGATTAGCTTGATTTTTAAACTGTAGGCTCGTAATGCAATGGTTATTCGAAAACTGCGTTAACAATTTCATTCTAACATGTCCTTCAAAATTTTAGTCTTTGAACTACTGTGCATAAGTTGAATCAACAGGTCCCCCTCCCCGCGGTTCTCCACTGCGCGCCGAGGCGTCGAGCCTCTCAAACAATACCGAGCCACCAAGCCGGCTCGGCACAGGGTGCTCGGCTCGCAATCACTATAGAAACTAAGGATGCAAACTAGTTTTATGCCAAAACCGCACAGGGAGTCGGGCATCAAACCTATCTCAAAAAAATTCTAATTTTTCGTAGTATTTTTCATCGTAAGTTTGTACGAATCGTATAGACGCAATGGACTGCCTCCATAAGGGGCCATCGTCAAGAATAATAAAAAATTCTAACGCTAACGCGTTAAACGGCCCCCTAGATATTAACACTTACTTCAGAATTTTTATATAAAAAAAAAAACTTTGATAATATTCATCAGTCACAACGCTCTCTCAAAAACAAATCTTAAATTTTGTCTGCCTCAATTTTGCTTTCTACATCGTGCTTTTGCTACACAAAATGTCGGTGGGCCAGCTATCAACAACGCTGCCGCGCCGCAAGCAATCACCATAAAAACCAAACATGCGAAAAAAAATTATCAGTTAGGAAAAAATGTCATTTTAGGAAATTCTGGTACGCTCGAAGTCAATTAATGTTTTGGTTTCACAAAATATTTTCGCGGATGGTCTATGTAGAAGATATTGAGCTACAAAGTTTTTACCTTTTTGGTTGAGTAACTCAATATGTTTAGACTCAGTGTTTGATCTGTGTCATTAGTTTAAGTAGCATGACAAATTTCATAATTGTCGATCAAACGACTAAGAAATTTGCTTTTTTGCTTAATTTTAAAATTTTGCTTCAGACATGTCCGATCAGCTTGATTTTTGAACTGTAGGCTCATTATGGAATGGTCATTCGAACACTGAATTGAAATTTTTACTCCAACGTGTTCTTCCAAATTTTAGTTTTTGAACTACTGTGCATGAGTTGAATCAACAGGTCCCCCCCTCCCCTCCCCAGCCACGCCTCTCTTCCCCGGCGCGCCGAGGCGTCGAGCTCCAACAATAGCGACCCGGCTCGGCACAGGGTGCTCGGCTCGCAATTGCCATAGAAACACGTGATGCAAACGAGTTTCACACAAAAACTGACAGACAGCTCGTCATCGGACATACCTCAAAAATTTTCTAATTTTGCATAGTATTTTTCAGTAGAATTTGGTGAAGATTCGCTCGACGGGATCGGCTGCGCCCATAAGGGGCCATCGTCAAGAATAAATAATAAATAAAAAACTCACGGGCGTGAGCAATAGGCACCCCTTACGGGGGCCTAAAAACTCACGGGCGTGAGCAATAGGCCCCCCTAACGGGGGCCTAAAAAAAAAAACTCTGCGCCAATCGGATCCGCTCATCTGAAGACGAGCTGAGGATCAAGATGATGGTAGTGACAGGACAGGCAGGGCGGCTGGACACTAGACTGCCTGGCAGGAGGACTGAAGCCCAGCCCAGCCCGTCCCATCCACATCCCACCCTCCCCCGCTGGCTCCCACTGTAAGTGACCTGGCAATAAGGTCAGCTGGGCGCGCGCGGCTATCGGTCAGCACCCCGGCAGCGAGGAATGCCAGGGCGGGGAATACGCACAGGGATGCGTCACGTGCGTCGAGAAGCTACCGTCCTCTATCACCTGCCGTGCTACATGTCCCTACTTACACTGTACACTAAACTGGTGTAACATTACAACTTTTATAATCTGCTCAATTTTTGAAGCTCACACGTCCGGTAATCTTTGGTTAGCGCAGCTCTATAGAGCTATACCCGTACAAAAAAAAGAAGTATGCTTTTAGTACGCTTTCGGTGCGTTTTTAGTACGCTTGACTGTCGACTAGGACACTATTGGTGCGCGTGCACAGGACTTTGTACGCTTTTAGTTACCGATGACATGGGGACTAGGAAGCTTGGAGGTTGCTGCGACTCGCAGCGGCGGCATCAGAGACGCGTATCAGTACGCCCTCAGTACCCTTCACATGAGACTTGGACGTCTCTGGTCCCTTGAGAACGAACTAGTGTGCGAAAAGGTATCGAGAAAACTGCTGATCCCGGACTTTCACTCAAACAGTACGCCTGGTCGCTGCACCCAGCACTGTTAAAAAATAAAGAGCTTATCGGAGCGAATTCCGAATCAAATTTAGTATGCTGTAACTTCGAAAGTTATTGGAATTTTGACCTCAAATTTTATTTGGGGCTTCTACATTCTATTTTAGTAGGGCCATTTAAGTTTCATTGAAATCGAAGCAAAATTTTCTGGCAACTCGTAAACGGCTTTAGCTAGGTCAAAACGGACAGCGGATTTGGCTTCGCCTCGTTATCGACACCCCTTTACCACGTTTCGGTTGTTTTATTACTAAAGGTTTTACTTTCTTTGTGGAGAATAAACTTAGAACTTTGCATCTTTGTTACCAACCAATTTTTGCATGGTAGCTTCTGATCGGTAAATTCCCTGTCGGATTTTGCAGATGGGCGCGCACTGAAAGCGTACTGGACTAGATGGGGACTAGTACGTGAAAGTGGCGTTTTTTGGTACGATTTGGCCCTCTAAGCATACCAGTCTCGTTACCGTTTGGAGACTGAAAGCGTCCTGTCCGAGCGTACTACTTGGCGTACTGAAAAGGGACAAAAGGGGACTAATATTTTTTGTACGGGTAGTCGGCTATAGTAGTAAAATTACAATAAGCCCAAACATGAACACATCAAACAATTAAACTTAGTAGATCGAAAGAAAAAGATGGCATTAGGACAGTTGCACATTGCTCAGAAGCAATTGTTTTACGACAAACGCCATCAATTAACAACGCTAGCAAGAGATACAACTTACAAGTGGGCAGTAACTGGTCCTCGGCCGCACTGCTTGTAAGCAAAAAGTACATTTTTTGTAGTCACAGATAATGTTATTCCAGAGAGTGATAGATTCGCATTAGAGGGACGACTGAACCATTTGCTGCAGCAGGCAGATAACATGTACCAATTTCAAAGTGATGCTCATCTCTTACTTGGAAAGATAAGGCGGACAGGTTCAATGCTCGATGATCGTGCTCAGGTAGCACTGAACGACATAATGTCGAAATCGCATTGGATACATTTTTTTCAAAGAGCAAAATATTGGCTTATTACTTTCATAGAAAGCCATAATATTCTTCCTCAAATTCCATTTTTTAAAAATATTATTATTATATAAAGAGAAGGACAATTTGCGGGCCTCTTCTGACGGCCAATATTTAAAGAGGGAGCCGCAAAGTTTGACATTTCAGGTGACCCACGCTAACTACATTTGTATTTTTTATTTTTGCAGAGTTAGAGAATCGAATCTCTTGCACAAATTTGTGCGTTCATTTGAAGACTTTTGTGCATAATTGAAAGGAAAATCATGAAATGTTGCGCACAAATTTGTGCAAAACGAAAACGCAGCAGGTTTAACTTTGCACAAACGTTTGCTCAAAATGCTTGGACGTACTTGTGGTCGGCGGGCAGCGGGCTGGTGCACCAGAAGTCGACGGGCGGCGCGAGGAAGACGATGCCGATCTTGAACCAGGCGCCGGGCAGCCCGGACATGGCCACGGCCAGCGCGATGCCCAGCTGCCATCGGCCGAAGTCTCCGATGGTGGACTGGAGCGCGTCCGCCTTGAGGGACGCCCGCCGGTCTGCGAGCCCCACTGCAAACAAACACAATAAGCTGCTCAGCCTGCTGACAGGAGAAGAAGGGCCGCCAGGAGCTAAGCGCCACGCGTGGGCGAACACAGCGCGCTCCATGGAAATCCTAAAGGGAACGAGTGGCGTCGCCGTCACTTTGTTCTGGCTGTTCTTTGCCATTCGTAGTCGACGACCAGCTCCGCCATGGTCAAGGTTATCACACACACACACACACACACACACACACACACACTCACACACACAACACACGGACTACACACACACGCATACAGACAACACAAACACAACACACACAAACACACACATTCTCGGTTCGCATTTCGAAGTTATCGCACCTTGTTTGGCGGTTCGGCAATTTCCAAGGAATGTCGGGCGGCAGCTTTGAGATTTTGGACGGGCAAAAAAATGATAGCCATTTCTACGGCGTAGTGAAACGAAGCAACGTTTTCGTATTACAAAAATTTCCGTTTTGACCAAGGAAAGATACATTTTTGCACATCCAGAAAGCGCGTTCGTTTTTTATATCGGTGGATTCGATATCTCTGGAGCTTCATTGTTGGTTCCTTCAGGACATCTTTTTTTTTCTTTTTTCCTCTCTCTCTCTCTCTTTTTTTTTTCTTTTTCTTTTTTTCTTTTGATGCTATTCGAATGTAAATATTTCACGATCTAGAATTGTGGCGCAGATGCTTGTTGAACACCATCCACGTCGAAAGGGAAACAACTCCGCAATTTTTGATTCAGATTCAGGAAATTTCCCCCAAATTCAGATAAATAAAAAAAAATTAAGGGAATTTAGAGAAATTCAGAATTACTCAGGTAAAATTCAAGTGAAAATTCACAAAAATTCACGAAAATTCGCAAAATGTGTACACCAAACTTCAGAGTTGTTTCCCCCTCGATCCATGCATACAAGATGAAACCGCGAACCCCACTGTCGTGCAAGCCGTAATCACCGCGTCCTCCCGAATTCCGCATCCCGCGCCGGCCCGCTCATTATCCGGGGCCCAAATCACCACCCTGGCCAACATGCCTGCGAATCTCGGGAGCGCGGTTATGCGTGGCTGCCGAAGCCGAGCGCTCGCATGCCGCACGCATTTGGCGTGGACATGGCAACCTCTCTATACGTTCTTCACAAAATAGTTATTAGCTCGGCAAACTTTACGATAACGCGCCGCGTTCAAAACCTTATTGTCAGTGCGGCCCTATTCGCTACAATGTCTGCAAGACCTAACAGTGATCATGTCGTGCCCAGCAGTATGAAAACAGTGATGTTAGATAAGTAGGCAAAATATCGTACGCATGCACCAGTGTGCGGGCAGACGGGTATCTCCGCCTGCCTACTAGACAAAATGTATTCTCGTGTGTGGAGAGTTTGCCTAGTAGGCAGGCGGAGATACCCGTCTGCCACACACAGGTGTCTGCGTACAATCTTTTGCCTACCAATCTAACATGACTGGTATGGAACCAGAGAGGACTTCTCTCGTGGCGGTGCAGCCACACGCACAACCAGTCGTTGAGGTTGAAGCGAGTCAGACGCGAGGTGAATGGCACACACAGGCAGAGAGCGCAGAGCTCAGCAGCGCGATGCGGGTCGGAGCAAGAAGGAGGGGGGGGGGGGGGGGCATGCAACAGGACCGGCCGCCGCGGCCACCGCATCGGAAGCACGGGGGACGACCCGCCCGATCGGATCGGTTCGGGGGCGACCACCGCGATGACATACAAAGTGAACAACACCTCTCTGCCGGCAGGCTCGCCCCGCCCCGCCCCGCCCCGCCCCGCTCCGCTCCTCCCCGCCCCGCCCCGCCCCGCCCCCCGCAAGGTCGATCGTCGCGCCGGGCCGCCGGCCGCCGAGCGCGCACAGCACGGTGGTGGAGCACCGAGGCGCACAGCGAGGCTGGTCGGTGGTCGGCGCGTCCCGACGCTGTCGAATCAGGTGCCGGCGACCCTTGTACCGGGTGTTTCTTTGAATGCGTAACAGTGCTGCGGGATTGCATACTCACAAGCGCTGCAAGGGTCATGGCGCCTTACGGGCGAATGGGGTAGGCAAACCCGCAACACTGCAACGCATTCAAAGAAACACCCGGTGCACCTACCCCCTCAACCCCACACACACACACACACACAGAGACTCGCATCTACAGCTGAGCGTATGAAAGTGGGAAACAAATTAAATTTTGGAGGACAAATTTGGTTATTTATGGTTAATTTTCGTGAATTTTCCTAATTTTTTCTGAATTTTTCAAAAAATTTCTGATTTGTTCTGAATTTTTCAGAATTTTTCAGAATTACGCGAGGTGCACAAAAATCTGCAGAGTTGTTTCCCCTCGAACACATGTGTTCACGAGCAGCAGCGCGGCCAGCGCGGCCCGCACGCAGCCTCCGTATACCTGTACACCTTTCCGCTTCCCGACCACACACACAAAAAAGGTAAACAAACAAAAGTTGACATAGCCCCACTCCCGAGACGGTCCGCGGCCAGTGCCCTGCGCGCGCCTCGCGCCTCTAGGTCAGCGGGCGGGCGGCGCGCCAGCAGCCGTCGGAAACGCATCCGCAATCGAGATGCGCATGCAGATGGGCCACGGGGTCATGAACAGTAAGGCACCGCGGGGCAGCGCGCTGGCCACGCTGCAGGAGTAAGAGAAGAAGGCGAGGATCAACGTTACCAGAAATGCTTGACATTTGCAGGGGAAATATGAAAAGGTGCGGGGTCGAGCCGGGCTGGGCGGCAGCGAGGGAATGGCGTTTCTAAAACCGCGTGTGTTTTGGCACAGGAGACATCAGCCTTATCGGTAGCAATTTGAACCACTTGGATCAACATTTACTGACATACTCATCAGAAAGAAAGAAAAACAGAAGAAGAAAAACGAGTAACCCAGTGTAACCATGGGCACTCCGAGCTGCCAAAGGAGTTCTCTCCTGACTCGGTTTGCCATTTCCCCCAGACACTCCAAGGCGGCCTTGTCTGGCCTTGAGGCTACGCGCCGCCACGCCACGCCACCGCAACACCAGAGCACCTCGCGAACCGGCCGGGCTCAACAACCGGACCCAACAGCTTTCATCCAATTCCCAGTGTGTGTCTCCTCTTTATGTCCACCCCCCCCCCCTCTCTCTCTCTCTCTCTCTCTCTCTCTCTCTCTCTCTCTCTTTGCTGCTGACAATTTAAGCTTTTTGTATTGCATTCTCGTGAGACTGCTAAATCCATATTTTTGCAATAAAACTCAAATCAATCAGTCAGTCAGTCAGTCAGTCAGTCAGTCAGTCAGTCAATCAATCAATCAATGCCCACCTATCTCGTTTCCTTCTCTTTACTTTCAGACGTCGCAGAAGTAACCCCGCGCTCAGGCTGTGTGCCCGCATCCTACACCTTGGACCTCAAGGTACGAATAATTGTAGTAATCACAAAATAGGCGCGCAGTTTGCTCAGAGTGGAGCCTCCGCGGGGTCGTCGCGGCCTCCAGCCCCGGCCCCCTTAGCCCTCTCGATCGCGCTGCGTCTGTCGCATCACGCCCCAGCCCCAGCCGTCTCAATCCGACGAGGGGGACCCGACTCTGAAAACTTTGTACACCTCGTAATTACAAAAAATTCAGAAATATTCAGAAAAAAATTTGGAAAATGTAAAAGGTAAAATTTGAAAAAAAAATCATCAAAATTTTAGGTAAAATTCAAGTAAAAATTCACAAAAAATCAATAAAATTTACGAAAATTCAGAAATTGTGTACACCAAAATTCAGAGTTGTTGACCCCTCGGATTCCGAAGATCGCTCTCGTGCCTCCGTTCTTGTTGCACCTACGGCGTTGCAAGCCATGTTAGGGGTTAGGGGGTGGCAGAGCTCGATGAGAGCGCGACAAATAGGATGGAGGCGCGAGAGCCATCTTCGCAATCAGACGACAGACAGGGCAAATCCGGTAAGGTGCACCGCGCCGGTCACCACGGCGTCACCGTCACCCGGGTGACGCAAGGACGACACGCGCGACACGCGCGCCGCGCTGCTCCCGATAGCATCTCACTGCGCATCACGACGTCGCGTTATATAGAGGGGCAGAAAAGCCTTACGCAAGCGGATGCAATTAATCCTCTCCCAAACTCATCGCGGAGGCTGCCGTTGATCACGCCCAATAGCCGGTGCACGACGCTGTGTCCCGCGCGGACCCTCGATGGGTCTTTTGCACAGAATCGATGGCCTTCCCCGCCGCGCGCCGCGCACGCACCTCGCACGCTCAGAGTGGGTGGCGCGCGCTCGAGAGGGAGAGAGAGGGAGAGAGGACGGGAGAGGCCGAGAGCAGAGAGGGAGAGAGAGAGGGGGAGAAAGCAGCTATGGGACCGGTAAACTTAACTTCAAAATTGTTACAGTACCTAAAGACAATTTTCTCTATAATTTTATAAAATTTTCAAAAAATTGTGCATAAATGTACAGAAACAAATCACCACGTCTAGAGAAAAGACGTTTTCTATTTTATGCTAGCGCAAATAAGTCTCTAGCAGCAAATGTCTACAGCGGTCTAAGAGTCTGAGGAGAGATGGGGAGAGAGGAGGAGAAGAACAAGGGAGAGTGCGGAAGCTCTCTGAAAGCGTTAAATTTCTCTGTAATCTAGCACTGTAACTTAAGGTGAATGTCACTTTAATATAAAATGAATCAGGTTGCACCACCGTAACATACAGTGACATTCGTCGTGTCTTATGGCAACAAAAATCACTGTAAGCTGGAGTTCTTTGTAGCTGACTGTGAAATTTGCCGTAAGCTTGTATTAATGAAAAAAAAGAGAGGGCGAGATATGAAGAAAGAAAGTACCATGGGGAGAGAAAGAGAACCGGAGATAGAGAGTGCGTAAGAGAAAGGGGGGAGATGGAAGATAAGAGATGGAAAATTGGAGAGGGGAAACTTATTTAGTTTAAGAGCGAGGGGAAGGAGAAACACACGAGGTGCAGTCGAGGGGACAATAACTCATCCGAATGTACATACGATTTCTACTGATATGAGATTTATTTGGATTGCGAAAGATTTCACCAGTGTAAAGATTTCGTCTGGTAAGAATTCACTAACTTTTACGAGATTTCGCAAAATTCTAAAATATTTGACAAGGTTCTACACTGTAAAAAAGACATGTCGTAACTTAACAGGTAATATCTGTGAATTTTGTTAAACGACCTGACTGTGAATTTACTTTTTATTCGTGTCCATTTACAAAAAAAACTCTGTAACTTGACAAAAATATTCCGTAACTTTACAAAAGAATTCCGTAAGTTTACAAATTTTATCTGTTGTTTCGCGATTTTTCTTGTTAATTCACAAAATGTTTCATCAAACTACAGGAAAAATCTGTTCACCGATTTAACAGCGAAACCTGTAATTTTTTTTTCGTTTTCTTACAACAAATTTTTACAGTGTAGGGATTGTCCAAGGTTTCATGAGATTTCTATGATATTTCGGGGTATTTCACAGCTGGATTCCCAATATGATTTCATCGAGATTCCCCCGGGTTCGTAGGCAGGATTGCCCCCTCGGATAAAGATGAGATATAAAGAAGAGAGAATGTTCCCACTACTGACCTACAATTCTCGATACAGAACGGAACCAGCCTCTTGCAGGCCAGGCAGCGTCCGTCACTAGCCCCTCCACGCCCCGCCACGGCTCGTGCCAATCTCACCAGCAGCAGGTTATGCTGCTGCTCCCCCGATACGGGCTGCACTTACTTATTTGCACCCCACCCAGCCCGGTCGGCCCAGCATGTTGCAATTTTCAGGGTTTGTTGGACGAGGTGGCAAGCCGCCCGCCCAATGAAACACATTTATATATCGCACTGATGTAATCTGCACACAGACATCTCACTCACCCATTCACTCATACTCTCTCTCCCTCCCTCTCTCGTACTCAGACACACACACACGACGGCGTTAGTAGAATGGCGAGATAAGAGATATGCAGAGGACAAGGGGGTTTTCCACTCGGCATCTTCGTGTGCGCGGTAGTACGCTAGAACGAGGCATTACGCGAAATGATTTAAGGTATTAGGTAGAGCACACGGTATATTATACGCGATTGAAAGCCCCCGCCTGCTCGGCTGCACTGCCCTAATGATGCCACGGTATTTTGTCCGTGCAACAGAGAGTCGGGTCGGGCGAGGTGAGGTGGGGTAGGGACGGCCCTCAGGATCCCGGCATCGGAATCGCCGTACAGGTGATGTCGACGGTGCGGGACCAGACGTTAAAGGAGTAGGGCGGCGGCGGCATGCCCATGCCGTGCCGCAGCTGATAAGATGGGCGTCCCCACACGGTAGGCCCCCCACGCGGCGCATCGTCGGAACCGAAGGGGCTTATCGCGCGAGCGGAAGTTGCCAAATTTCCTCATCAAGCCTACACTAGTATACGTCTCGTGGCGAGCAGGCGTGCTGCTGCTGCTACGTACTCTCGTTGGCGTTGTCTAGGATTCGGCGGCGGCAGCGGCGTGTTGCGGTCCTGGTGTGTTTGAGTGTGCGCGCGGGCCGAGCTGCTCCGGGCGTCTGCACGGCTGGAACATGTGGACGCCGGCCCGCAGCCCGGCCCGACCTACGGGGGGGCCCCGCGCTGCCCCCCCCCCCCCCAACCGGCCCCCGCTCCCCCCTCTCTCTCTACCTTTCGCAGAGGCGAGGCGGTGCGTCGCGCAGGTGAACAAGGACGAAGCACGCTGATCTTGAACCGGCGTGCCGCTGCAAGCAAAGCCGGCCATCCGTGCCCTTGCCCGCAACGGACACTGCCAGAGGATCAAACAGTTTGCGCGCCAAACAGCCGCAGCGCCTTTATCTGCTGATTGATAAATATGTTGTGTGTGCGCATGGGCAGATCCAGTTGGTTTCTGCTACCATCGAAATTTAAGGAGTGTGGGAAAATATCACTGGTTACAAGACTTAAACCGAGACCCATATCAGAACAATATTTTTTGTTTTGTTTTTTGTTTTTGTTTCTTTCTGTGCAGAAAAAGCGGTGTGCACTGCCCAAAATCCTGCACCAAAGTACAGGACTGGGTACGGAAAACTGTGGCGGGCAAGGTACAGGATGACCGTACCTCGTTCACTGTGGCTCCCATAAGACTCCATGATAAAAATAACCGTGGTCCGTACTTAAAAGACCGTACTCGATCAGGACCTAGAGTTTGCAATCGGTCGGGCAGACCCTAGCGCGCTTGCCCGACTACCGGACGTGTGAGAGAGACATCACTAGCAGTCTCTGTCGCACGCACGGTGATCGTCACCTCAGTTCGGGTCGGGTCGGGTCGGGCAAGAGCAGCCAGCGTGCGTCGGGCAAGCGCGCCGGGCGGGTTTGGCCGACCGATTGCTAACTTTATCGGGAACAGGTTGACTAGGCAAATTGTCTACCAGACTTTGCCGTACCAAACACCGTGGTTTTTTCTGACAGTGTGGGTAGGATCATCTGTCTGGATGTCCGCTAATGCCTAATGCCAGCGGAAGTAGACTTATCTATATCAAAGAGCAAAACACTTGAAGAATAGGATGAGCAATACGGCAGGGGTCTCAAATAGAGAGTGGTCC
Source organism: Frankliniella fusca (assembly GCA_029379305.1). Lineage (NCBI taxonomy): Eukaryota > Metazoa > Arthropoda > Insecta > Thysanoptera > Thripidae > Frankliniella > Frankliniella fusca. The sequence continues at coordinate 217,895 of JAHWGI010000700.1, read as the reverse complement.
CTCTAACCGCTCGCCTTGCGTGCGAGAGAGGGCGGACTATGTGTGCTGTCTCTATCTCTAGTAGCCGAGACGTGCGGCAGAGGAGCCGAACCGACCAGCGCCGGACAGGTGACGCAGCCGGCTGGGCTCTGTGAGGTTCGAGTTAGAGAGACCGGGGTAGAGCTGGGTTTGGATCCTGAAAGATCGAGAGCAGTTATCAAATCGCTAACTACTACTACCAGAGAAACGGAGAGGAAAATAGCAAAGAGGTCAACAAAAACAGATTTTATAAATTTTATATTTCATTTTCTTATTTCACAAATTATGACGGTCCTAGATCAACCGAAGAAATTCTTCTATACAGTACTAATTCTGATGAATGTTTACTCATGCGAGAGCTTATTTATTAGCTTACTTCGACGGAGAGCACGCTACAAGAATTTCTTGACGAAATTGAAGTTGCCTGCCTATGTGCAGGACTTGTCTCCGCGCGGCCTTCCCGCTCGCTGTGTTCGGCCGGCGCGGTGGCAAGCGAGCGAGGGGAGGGGGGAGGTCACTTTGAAAAATCATTATACGGCCACCCCCAAAAAAATCGTTTGAAAAAAAAGTCAAGAAAAAAGATACAGTGAAAGAAAAATCCGAAAAATCAAGAAAAAATGAAAAAGCAGGCGAGATAAAATTGAAAACATCCAGAAATGGGGGGGTAAAATGTCAAAATTTATCAAAAAGTGACAGAAATTTTCCTTAAAAAATAAAAAGAAAAAATCGAAACAAAAACTCACAAAAATGAAAATAAATCGAAAACATCAAAAGTCAAAAATATCATTGTACACATTTTGTATGAGTGATTGCCCCCTCGGTGGCGAGCTCACAGGTCACAGGTGACGTCTGCCCCCAGAACCGTTTCGGACCCCAACCGGCAGGCGGGCCGGGTAGGGCGCCCAGACAGCGGCACGGCTCCTAAAGCGGCAGCGCCACCCATCCGTTAGATAACTCTGCAATACATAGGCGGGGGGTGGCGTACGGTGTTTAAAAAATTAATAATATTTATGAAGGAGCGCACTGAAAATGAAAATGAAGTACTTTCTAACGAAACCACACCAAAGTCTCGTCGCCGCCGGGAACCACGCACATTTTCCCATTTTAGAGTCCAAATATTTTACATGAGCACCTTCTTCGAAAATTTACCCCGTCATTGACTTTTTAGCGGAAAAGTTAAATCAAAGGCAAATTCACTCCGTGTTCGTGATTTACGCCAACCGTACCGTAGCGCGAAATCCGTAAAGGATAGAGCTCATATCTCAGTATGGACCGTCTCATTCATTCGCAAATTGAAAAGGTATGGAAAGGAATCAAAGTCTTGTTTCTGTGACTGATTGCACTCGACAAGTACACGCTAAAACGTGCGTAAGTACTAAGTACACTGTAAATGCTACGGCCTGCCTGCATGCCGAAATTTCGGCATTCTTCTGGAATGCCAATGTTTGCCATCTTTGAATGCCGAACTTATTCGTCTTTTTCCATGAAGAATGACGAAAATCGGCATTCAAAGATGCCGAAAATTGGCACTACGGAAGAATACCGAAATTTCGGCATGCAAAGGGGCAGTAGCATTTACAGTGTAAACACCTCGGTTATTTGTAGTTGGCCTGCTGGAGCTCTCTGCGCCTGGCGCCTGGCCAGTCGGCCATAGGCAGCAGTCGCAACAGGCGAGCAGGACGTTGCCTAACCGCCCGGCGCTTCAGCTGACGGTGGCCCGTCGGTTTTCCAACGACACCACGTCAGATACTGAAATAAGATGTGCGTACGTTACCGAAGGTAAAGCCCTCAAACATATTTGAGTGCTTCGGCAGGTGCACGCCAAGTACAGTGTGTACTATGTTCAGTACACACCTGTGCACTGTGAAAAATACTCGTAAGATTTACGGGAAAATTTTCCATGATAAAAGTCGTAAAATTACAATTTGAAATTGTAAATTTACAAGCACTCGCTATCGACTTGGAATTAGAGATGCCTAATGCACGGGCTAACGGGCCAGCTGACTCTGGAGCTACGCCGCGCCACGCCGAGGTTTGCACCGGGCCAGCCGGGCCCGATCGGAAGCAGCGAGCCGAGCTCTGCGTGAGGTGGCCGGCCGCCTTCTCTCTCGCACGCGCAGCAGCCTCCTACCCGTCTCACCTGCGCAGTTGACACTTTGCTACGCAGCCTTCGGGCTGGACGGGCCCGCCTGGCCCGAGACCTCTCGGGCCGCACACTGTGCGTGTATTAGACGCTCGGGCTGGCAATCGGCAAAAGCCCGTGCATTAGGCATCTCTACTTGGAATTGACCGACGAGCAAGAATGGGCTGTCGTAAATTTACGACATATTTTGTAAATCAAAATTACAAAAAATGTCGTAAATTTTCGAGGATATTTTTCACAGTGTGAGTACAATCGCAAGTACACACCTATGTGTGAGTACAATCGCAAGTACACACCTATATGTGTACACTATCGCAAGTACACACCTGTATGCTTGGAAGTACACGCTAATATGTGTGTACTATGCACTGAGTTGGGTTTGCAGTGCAACCTTAACCCTTCCCCAGATACATACACCTACTACCTCCAACAATGTCTCACCGGTGATTATGATGCGGTGCCGGTACCTTTCGTTACTCTCGGTACCCACCTTATCAGCCGGCCGGTGCGGCCAGTACTGCACTGCTTTGGTATTGGGTTGCATTTACACCTCACTACTTATCTCGCGGGGGAACCCCTCGGGGCGTTGCCGTGAGAGAGGCTTCGCTGTCGCCTATGCCCTGTGGTCACCCCGCGTGAGGCTACCTGCTAACCGACCTCCTGCCGAAGTCTCGCGCGAGACGCCACTCAGCCCAGGCTGATGTGCTAGTTCTGACTTTGGCGCCTAGATAACTCTGTCCGGTGCTAGAGAGGGCGGGTAGAGTAACGACACACAGCGTTTCCAGCTGAAGAAGTTTAAATTTCAGGTGAATTGCAGTACTTCGTACTTATGTACAGTACTATATACTCATGAAGAGTACGACAGTTCCCTTGTTTATACGCAACTTTCTCGCAGGAGGGCCACTTAGCGCGCCGCAGCAGCTCAAGTGCGCCAAAAGCTTAGCGCGGAGGCGAGGCTCATAGCCTGCAGGGGTACGAGGCGCACTCCTCCGTTGCCAGGACCTGCCCCGCCGCCCCGGGCCGGGCCGGGGGCACCTGCACCTGCATACTGACCGCCCGGCTGCAGTGCATAGCAGGGGCGGGCCCGGCGAGCCCCCCGGGTCCCCCGGGTCCCCCGGGTCCCCGCAGGGCCGCGCGGACTAATCCGGCGCCCGCGCCGGCGCAGGTTGATGATAGGACCGCCCTGCCGCCCCGCGGCCTGGCCTACGTCATGCAGGACCCCGGCTGATAAGCCTCTTCATAAATAGACCCCCTACCGCCAGTCGGCGCATCACTGTGTCTCCCGCCGTCTTTGCAAAGGGGTGTGTGTGTGTGTGTGCGTGACCAGCAGCAGCACACACCTGCCCCGCGAGCCCACCATGCACGCCCCGCGCCCGCTCGTCGCCCTGGCGGTCCTGGCCGCCACCCTTCTGGCCACCACGGCGGTCGACGGCCACCACCAGCCGCCCTGCATGGGCGCCACGGCGCGCGCCTTCCTGCAGCTCGTCTCGCGGCGCGGCGTCGAGCCCCGCGTCCTGGGCGCCAACGAGTGGGCCGAGCTGGGCATCGAGCCGCAGCACCACACCGTCGGCTTCTGCCCCTTCACGGTGCGCCGGCACCGCAGCCACCGGCACGCGCTCGAGTTCGAGTGCGTCGACACGGACGTGCGCTCGGGCTGCTGGCAGCAGTACGAGCAGGAGGGGGACCGCAGCGTGCTGGCCGGCTGCGTCTACGTGCCGCACCGGGACCGACTCTCGGACCCCGCGGAGTAGCGAACCGAACTGGATGAGTGGCAAAGGAAACAGTGGACACGCCTTTTTTAATTTTTTTAAATTTTTAGTTTTTTTTAATTTTTAATTTTTTGTTTACTTTTAAATCTGCGATGTGTTGTCTTTTTATTTCCTTTATTTGATCGGTGTATACAATTTTTGAAGTGTTCAAACCCCTCGTAACTGGCTGTGATGAGCTGAGAGGACAAAGTGGAGAGCAAGAGACTTTTAGGGTAGAAAAATCATTCAGTGTTTGGTTATAGGAATCTGCGAATCTTCGGCATGACGGCCATTCGCTGTGCTATGTGCTCAAAGAAAATACCAAAGTCAGCAAGTTGCTACACGCTGGCACTCTTTGTACAATTATAGTGACTGTTATTTACTTGTATTAATTTATTAATTTATTGTATTTATTGTGGAATTAGATGGAAACGGCATCTAAGAGTGATCATGATTGTTTTTATAACATGGAAATAAATTATTTTTGTAACTTTAACTATGATATTTTCTCTAACGGGAAAGTTGGACGAGGACGAGGGTGGCCATGGTGATGGATAAGTTGCCTGCCGCCAGGCGCTCGACGCCTCTCCATGCTCCACGTCGAATGGGTTGCCTAGCCGCCCGGCGCCCGCTGGAACGTGCTCCGCGCAGCGCACACCTGCCTGTTTCACAAGCCGCACTCGGCAGGTATGCCACACGCTCACAATGCGCACCGACAGAAGAATTTGTAGCACAATCACGACTCTCAAAGCTGCGTTTCGTTACCAGGAACAACTTTCCCCTCGGCGCGCATGGCGGTAAAACCGAGGGGCCTTCACTCAAAAAAATCAGAGCACACCCTAAAACGAAATCAGTAAAAAAACAAATCAGAAAAAAAGAGAAAAATCAATAATTTAAGACAGAAATCAAAACAAAATCGGTAAAAATCAAGAAAAACAACAAAAAAAAATCACGTAAAACTGGTAAAATCACAAAAATCGGCGTACGCTTGAATTTGTCGTGAAGGATCCCTCGGGTAAAACAGAGGAAAGCTACTGCGACTTGTTCGGTCTTTCTCACGAGAAACTCCCCGAGAGTGTCACTCTGCGAGTCTGTCTTATTATGAAGATATCCTAACCGCGTACCGAGCGGTGACTTCTAACGCACACCACATTTTTAGAGCAAACGACCCTATACCGATACACGTCCCATCTCCGCTTGCCGCTGCAGCTCGCAACGACGGGGCAGTAATACAGTTCGTGATGTAGATGAATGTGACGTTTCCATAACAGAACAATCATTCGAAGCGTGACAGACATAATTTTCGGTTGGTTTCGTGCCTCGGAGGCCAGGCCGGCGGGCGGCGCTGGCCTGCGCTGAGTGACAGGGAGCTCCTCCAGAGGCCCGAGGTGAGCAGCGGGACCGACGCAGTGCTATTTTTCACTGTCAGGAGGCCCTGCGGTGACGTGATTTTGGACAGGTGAATGCTTTGTTTTGTCGCCCAGCAGATACGCAACGCTACATTTTACGTATTTTCTTACAGTAGTCGTACTTGGTTAGGTGGTTTACAAAAAAATTATGGTATTCAACTTAGTTAACGAGTGACTTCTTTCCTCTCTCATTTAGGCATTTCACACATTTGTGTAGGGACAAGTGCACGAAAAGAAATCCGCACGGCACACCAACAGTTGAGCGACACAGCCACACGCGGGTTTCTAGTGCATTTATATTCGTAGCAATACAACGTACAGAAAAATCGTTTCTAGGTGTAAGTGCTATGGCCTGTAAGATCAAATTTGCATTTCAATCGAAGCAGAATGGATAATACACTTTGAAAGAAAGTCGTAGGTTTAGGGAAAATTTTCCACGAAGCAAATCGCATAACAAAAGGCACTACCTATGAACTTGAAGTTCAAATACAAGCAAGAGAGGGTTGTCATAAGTTTATAACATTTTTCGTAAGTCGTCATTTACAAAATATATCGTAAATTTGCAAACATGTTTTTCGCACTGTATTTGAAGGAAAATTTCATGATCTGAGTATAAAATTACCCCAGTTTCAAGAGCAAAATTATCTTAGGCGTGTCGTTGGATCAAGAAACGACTTTTCTGGGCGAATATCGCAGAACGGCAACTTCGATTGCCTCCATGTCGACATTTGAAAATGACACCACCACGGACCTTCTCATACTGCGCACTTTGGGTAGGTTCACATAAGAGAAAGGGGAATATTCTTTTCCCCGCGTAGGACGCGCGCCATCACCGCGTACATTCGCTTCTGCATGTCATCCGAGAGCAGCAGAGTGGAGAAATAAGAACACCAGAAACAATAACAGCAACTCGGAAATAATGAGCGTCACGAATGGAGATGGTCCCGGGCGGGGCGGGGCGGGGCGGGGCGAGGCGGGGCGGGGCGAGGCGGGGCGGAGCGCAGCTGCCGCCGTGCCCTTCCCCCGCGAGTGAGTTCATTGGTTCAGCCCTGCTCCAGTCGGATCGGAGGAGAATAGTCATCGTGGAGGGGAGGAGGGGAGGGGGCGCTGCGGCCACGTGATTTGGGCCCCGGGAGGTGAGGCTCTCTCGGCTGGGTGGTCCGATTTCACTCGGTGCACTGCTTGAGATGCCGGCTTGGCTCCTCTAGGATATACAACAGCGAGATGAACACGGTAGCGAGCAGCGCGCGGCGCCTGCACGGCAGAGTTTTCATTCGGGTGGGTAGTGGGACCCGGACGCCTCCGAAAATGACGGGTGTGTGAGAAGGATAGAGCTATATGGCCCGGGTCGCGCATCTCACCCCCTCGTCGTTTTCGAACGCGTTCGAGGGTCTTTTTACCCGCTGAAATGAAAACTCTGCTGCAATGCACTCCTCGTGCCGCAGGAGCCCCGAGGAAGGAGCCTCCCAGCTTGGTATATGTTTCATTAGAATTTGAGTTCCTGTAGGGATTTGGTCATGAAATCGAGTGAGTTTCCGAAGAGGCTACCAGTATGTTTTACGGACGTGCACAGGACTATTCATTACACACAAACATGACTTTCTTGGCTTAGCTGCCCTTAATTTAAAAATTAACTAGAAATCTAAATCTGGATTTAAATCTAAGTGCTCTGCCAAGGCCTCAAGGAGTAGAGGGGAAACGCAAATAAAAATATTCTAGATCCCTTCACCACCGGCTAAGAACCTTTGGAACGCTGTGTCAAAATGTAAACAAATTGAATTGAGTCAGTCATTTGTTGTTTTGTTATTTTCATCCAACATTTTTTTTTTAAATACTCTTGAATTCTTGCAGGGTATTAAGCTCTGCCTCAAGTCTTCGACTTGAACAAGTGTGAATTAAGGGCTCATATGTTAGTTTTACGATGCCTTTTTGAGTGTATCTTGTCACAAATTAGAGGGGGCCAGTTAAGTATTTTGAGGCTTTTGAGCTTCATTATGACAAATTTGCAGGTGGTGTAAATTTTTTTTTTTGTCAAGTTAACGATCTAGCTGACGAAATAGGTCGTTTATAAAGGTTTTCAAACAAAAGGCGTACTGACACACCATTTTTTTGCTTTAAAAAAAAAAAAAAAAAAAAAAAAAAAAAAAGAAAACAGTAACGGGCAGACATTGCAGACATTAGCGCGTTGCTTCAGATTGTCATTTCCAATTTCCCTCTCCCCCGTTCCTGGGCGAGCAGCAGCGGGCGCCTGGCGCCTGGGCTGAGCACCCGCAGCCCATTCCTGACAGAGTAACGGCCCGCCCCGCGCCACGTGGATTATGCTCTAGAAACGTGTGTGCGCTCCGCACGGCTCTCGACTCGACTCGACTCGCGCCGAGCAGCAACATCGAATTAAAATATACGGAGCGTTTCGAAGCGCGCGCCGCCCCTCCCCGCCCCGCCCGACCCACATGAGCCGCGCGCCACGCCCCGCCCCGCCCCGCCGCGCCTCTCGATTGTCAGACATATATATTCCAGATCAACGCGCGCAATTACTCTTTTCGAATCAAAATAGCTGTCGGTCGGAATGTCGGCCTTAGCAAATTAGAGGGAGAGCAGCGCGCGCTCTAACGTCTCTCACCGCGAGCGCGCGCGCCTGCAGATGGAATTGAAAAAATAAAGGAAAAGAGAGGCGGGCAGCAGGCTGGCAGCAGGCGACGCGCGGGCTGTACTGGTAAGCGGGGGGCGCAAGATGGCGGCAAAAGCTTCCGCCCCGCCCCGCCCCGCCCCGCCCGTGCTGCCGCCCGGATCCAGCCTCCCGTGCGATAGGTCGATTCCACGTTTCGATTAGGCTGTATAGGCGATGTGGTGACGACAGGCCGAGCGGCCGCTGACGCCTTTCAGCAGTCTGGAAACAACTCGGCCCTCGGGGAATGCCAACTAACTGGAGCAGCACAGAGGGAGGCCAGCAAGTATGAGCCCCACCACCCCCCGACGCGGTAGGGAGTACGAGGGGCTGCACAGGGGGCTGAGATCGACCCAAAACGGGGGGAAAAAACCCTAATGTTCAGTGTTGGGTGGCGCCGGCTCCCATAGTCCGGAGGTGAGCTGTCGCCAAAGGTGTGCGACAGGCGTATACAGTTTATCGTGGTGTGCAGCCGCCACGCGCTGGGACCCCGCAGCACTACTGTACTCTGTACCCACACTGTACGGCGCTCAGGGTTGAGGCGGGTCATGGGGGCTTACCCGCGGCCCGCCGGGGGGGTCTAAAGAGACACACCCACTCTTTCGCGTCATGTGTCTTTTCGTTGTGGAGCGCGCGAGTTGCCCAAAAACGCATTAAATATAGCATGTCTTATCATTCCAAGGTACACTCGCACTCGCGGCCCGGCTCGGCCCGCGGGCTCCGGGCTGCACTCTCTACGGGACGGGGGGTGCGAGTCGAACACCATCGCATGAAACGACGCGATGTAGAGAGGCCATTCAGAAACAAATTCTCAAACCGAAAATCAACATACGCTACACTACACATGGCCGCGCGCCCGCCAGAGGCGCCACCAGCTCGCGCGGCGCTCATTGACGGCGTGAGCGCAGATAACAGCTGCTGTTATCTACCTGCCAGACCGACTCACTGGGCGGCCCCCACCCAATAGTGTCCGCGAGAGTATTGGCTTCATCAGGCCGGGAGTCCCCGCGGCCCGCTCCGCTACGTCACCTCGGCACCAACTCGGTGGCGGGCCGGCGTACGCCACGTGCTTTTCTTACCGAGGCGAAGCTAGAAGCGAGGGGCCACCTCTGAGCTCCGCGCTACTCGTGTGTACACGAAGAAAATTACTCGAGCCCAACTCAACATTACTCGGCAGAACTCACCAATACTCGGCATTACGCACGCGCACCAACACTCGGAATCTTTTTTTTTTTTTTACAAATTACTCGCGAAATACTCGCCAAAACTCACAAATACTAGGCAGTACTCACCAATACTCGCTTTTACTCAAAATAATCGTGTGAACACTGTACTTCAGGGAGTGGTGGACTCCTCGGCTTAAGTTGCGCTGCCAAGGTGATGCAAAAGAATTATTGAGAGCAATTTAATACCTTTCAAACAGTGTTTACTCTTGAGGGAGAGCAGCCTCATTGCCCCGCCCCAGGGTCGCGCGCGGCGCATGCGCAGCGCGAACGACTGCCATTCGCGCGCGCGGATCATCGGGGACGCATGGCGCGCGCGTCGTGGCGGGCGCAGGCGGAATACAATGTTGCGTCCTCAACCCGCGCGATTTCACGTTCCCGATGCATTTGGAATGGTGATGAAATCCACCTGTAATTGCGCTCGACTCGGCTCACTCGGCACGCGCCGCGCGCGCGTCCCTCTCACCGGCTGCGCGCCGCGAGCCCCGCCCCGCCCCGCGCTCATAGCGTCTTCCTGCGAGGCAACATCATGTTGGCAGGGTGTTCCTGTACGTTCCGGTAGAAAGGTATAAGGAAGGACGCTACCACCGGTCTGAGCGAGCTCAGCCCTCTTTCGTTAATCTGACGGAACTCTTTTCTTTGTTTTGACGATGTTTGCCATACGCTAAGTAAAATATCCCTCAATTTTATTTTCAGGTGTAAAATGCATAGATGCTCATGCATTTCGCTTTTGTTTCAAGGAGACCATTTCCTGGATGTGGTCCTGGCTGCGGCTGCGGAGCTCCCGAGGGGAACAGACTCTGAACTTTGGTATACACCTTCTGTAAAGTTTTGTGAAATTTCACATGAATTTTACATAAATTTTTGTGAATTTTCCTAAATTTTTCAGAATTTTTGTGCGTTTCCGTGAGTTTTCCTAATATGTGTCAATTTCTATGAATTTTTCTTTATTTTTCTCATTTTTCTGATTTACGAGGTGTTCATAAGTTTCGGAGTTGTTTCCCCCCGGGAGAGCGGGCAGAGCGCCTGGAGGGTAGGCAGCTCCCGCCCCCGCGCGCGCGCAAGCTGAGCGGGCGGCCCACCCCAGCGCCTGGCGGCCCGCAGGCCCCGCAGCCTAGCCGGGGAGGGCAGGGCAGGGATGGGATGGGCGGGGCCCTGTTTCTCGTCTCGCGGCTCGGGCCATGCCACCCGAAATGGGATCGGGAAATGCGTCACTATTGGGACAATGCACAGCGTGCACAGCCCCGCGTAGCGCTGAGGTGGAGGGAAGATGTAGAGACAGGAAGAGAAGTGGAGCGGGGGGGAAATGGGAGGGGGGGAGAGAGAGAGAGAGAACGGGAGAAGAGGGGGAGCGAGAGAGAGAGAGAGAGAGAGAGAGAGAGAACGGGAGAAGAGGGGGAGCGAGAGAGAGAGAGAGAGATAAAGGGCCGGGTACGAGGTACGGCACGGCCAGGCACGGCGCGGGGCGGACAGAACGCGCTCAGTCGGAGATTACCGTAATTGTTGAATATTGTCGGTGCGGACTATTGTTGCGGGGCGTGGCGTGGCGCGGCGGGGCGCGGCGGGGCCGGCCACATACACCACCACACCGTGTTGGATTGTGCAGCGTGCTGCGCGCGCGCCGGCTTCCACTTTAGAAAGGGGTTCGAATTTTTCTATTAGCTCAAATTACGGTCCGAGCGGTGTGCGCGGCTCGACGGTGAGGCGTGGTGGGGTGGGGTGAGGCGGGGTGAGGCGGGGTGAGGCGGGGCGGGGCGAGGCGGGCTGTGCCCGTTCTCGGTAAGAGGCCCCCCCCGCCCGAGCTCTCGCCGGCCCGGCGGCCCATAGCCCAGCAGCCCAGCTTCCTGCCGGAGCCTGTGCGGATCTGCGTGTGCACGCGGGGGAAACGGCTGTTCAACAGATTACCCGTGGATAAGACCGCGCGGGCCACTCCATTACGAACCATCGTTTCGGATAAACTCCACATAGTCTCTGGAGAATCCCCAGATCACCTCGGGATCACCCTGCGCGACCACCCCCGAAAAGACCATGTCTGACACTTAAGTCAGCAAGCTCCCCCCCCGACCCCCCCCCCCCCCAACCTTTCGGATGAGGGCTGCGCGCTGCGCGCATCAACATTCAGGCCGCGTCGCCCGCCCTCTCTCCTCGACTCTAGAACAGTCTGCTCTCGCCCACTGTCAGCCACCCTCTCCCCGCGCCCCCTGCGCCAACAACAAGCCATTGTTTAGTCTCTAACGGAGGCGAATGCGCCCCGTCCCGTCGCACAGTGGATCCCCATTGCAAAAAAGTTGGCCTAAACACAATTTTTGCCGCAACTCCTGGCTGACTCAAACTGATGCCAGTGCTTCAAAGACCACAATTTTGCTCTAGAAAAAAAAAAAGCAATCCTGCTTCACGCTCAGATCTCTAACTGACTTTTTTAACTGTAATGTGTGAGGACAATGAAATTTGTCTACAGATCATAGATATTTGTTTTCAGGCCTATTTAGCTAGAGATAAAACGTCAAGATCTAGAAATTAAAATGACGTAATGAATGGACATAAATGTTTATTTTAGGGTAGTACAATTTTCTTGCTTTAAAATAAAGAAAACTGTACTACCACAGAATTAACAGTTTTGTCAATTCAAATGACATTTTTCTATATAACCCCGACTTTTTTTCTCACCAGAAAATGAGCTCTGTCAACAAAAAAGTGTACTTTGAAGACAAATTTCATCAAACACCTATGGATATTCCACTTTACAGAGAAAATAGTCCATTTCAAGTCTGAGGGTGTTTGCTTCAATAGTACGAATTTGATCTTGTGACACAATATGCTTCGACCAAAAAACGATTTAGCTTGAGGGTCCTTTGTTAGGACGTGATTTCTGTTACACCCAACCATGTCTCAGCCCAGCCGCGCAGAGATGGGCGTCCTGACGCCTTCAGCAGGACCGAGCCGCTCGCAGCAGGACGGCCACATCAGGACGAGACGCCCACGACAGGAAACCAGCTCCGGGTAATGACTGGCTGCCGACCTCTAGCCACGTGGCCAGGAGACCCTTTCTGAATGTCAATAACAATACGAGCCGCCGCGCAACACGTCAGGGAATTGTCCAGTCACACATGACACCGAAAAGAAAAAAAAATGGAGTCCTGCAGGTAAAAAAAAATTAAGCACAAACCAAAAATAAATCTTGGAATTGGAATGCGTTAAGAATACACTGTTAAAAAAATGATGGAAAATTCACAACACCTCTGTTGTGAAAAAAGTTGCCAGAACTCCTCGTTAAATTACAACAGTCCTCTGTATTTAAACAAGAACTCTTCGGGACATTACAACTGGCCTCTGTATTTAAACCAAAACTCTTCGGGAAATTGCAACTGTCCTCTGTATTTAAACCAGAACTCTTCGGGAAATTACAACTGGTCTCTGTATTTTAATCACAACTCTTCGGGAAATTACAACTGTCCTCTGTATTTAAAATAGACTATGGCTTCAAAAATATGGTCGACTGTCCGACAAAATGTTTCACTTTGAGGCAGCAAAAGTGTCCCTTTCTGATTGCAGAGAAGTGTTTGGGATTTCACAATCGTTCCGTATCGAGGAAGTGCTGGGAAATCACAATAAATTTTTAGGCGCGGAAGAACAGAAGGGAGCAATCTAAAAATCTTGAAACTAAATTCTTCGCAAACGCTACGAAATGGCACGGCAAACGCCTCATAATTACACCCAGAAAAGTGCGTTCTTGATTTTTGTGTGGACTTAAATTTTTGAGTGCATTTGTTCTTGTCGGAAACCAAAAAAGTTTATATCAGGAATAATTTGTCCTGATCACAAGTATTTTGGCTTACATCCAGAACAAATGTATACTCAAAAATTTCAGTAAGAAATCAAAAACAAACTTTTCCGGGTGTAGAACACAAGGGATGCGCATTATTCGTAGCGTCAGCGGTGCCCCTTACCCCTCCGCTGCGAGCATGTTTGCCTCCCTCGCGCTGACCTGAGACAACAAAAATTCCCATTTTCTCGGTATTCGCTGATGTTCGAGTCGAGCCCCATTACTGCGACGCCATCCACGCCCTGCTCCCCCCAGCTTATGCATATTTTATGTTGACTCTTAATTAGCCTCGCCCCGCGCGCAAAAAAGGTCCCCCTCCGCGCCTGCGGGTCGGGTCGGGTCGGGTCGGGCTGCGGGGCCGGCCGGCCGGATGCCGGCGGCGGCTCCGACTTGCCACCCCATTGGCCCGCACGGCGAGCCTCCGGGACGCCGTCGCCTCCCCATTGGCCGCGGCGGCCGCGCCTTCGCACTTCCGGCTCCGCGCGCCATTTGCGTTAGCGACGCCCCGACGCCGCGGCGGCCGGGCCGGACCGTTCCGGGCGAACGACATATACAAGAAGTTTGCGGCTCGGCAAATATAATGACGGCTGCGGTGCAGGCGGTGCAGGGGAGAGTCTTGAGGGCCCCGCCTGCCCCGCCGGCCCCGCCGGCCCCGCCCCGCACTCACACGGTACGTGCGTGAGCGCTCGAACACCTGCGCGCCAGCAGCACCTCCCCGCCGGCCCGCCGGTACGGCCTCCGCACGGAGCAGGAGAGGCAATGCCATCGCTTTGCTTACTAAACAATTGCCCCGGCGCGGCGCGGGGTCCAGCGAACGCTCTGGAGTGGCGGGGCGGGGCGGGGCGGGGCGGGGCGGGGCGGGGCGGCCGCTGGTCAGCACATGGATACGGCCCTCCTCCCTCCTGCCTGCTGCCCGGTGCCCGGCCCGCCGCCCTGTAATATTCCCCCGCAGCGCGCGTGGTTTGCGGCCGAGACAGCTCGCCCGGCCCGGCCCGGCTCGGCTCATCCACTCAAACGCATATCGTAATATCGATTCGAGGCCCGGACCAGCAGCAAGCGGCCGCACCGCCTGCCTCTCCAGCGCGGGGCGGGGCGGGGCGGGGCACTTCACTTACTACCGGCGGCGGCAGGGGAGTTATCGCAACAAAGCGGCGCGGCGGCGGCGCGCAGCGGTACAGCTACAGTGTAATCAGAGGAGTGAGCAGCAACCAGCAGTTGTTGCCACGGCGGACACACAAGTCTTGGACAGTTTTACATACACACCCAGAGAAGCCTGTAGTTGAATTCCTCCACTGCATATTGCGCTCTTTTCTTGCATCAAGAAACATGGGTGGCCATTCTTCCAGCGCAAAAGGGGAACGATTTGTGAACAAATTGGGGTTCATTTGAGCACGAACAGTCAAGTACTCAGGGACTTGAACAATGAGAGTCCCGGGCATTCAAGTATAGGCTATTCTCGGTGCAGTATAGTTTAAAACCTCATGTATCTCTTATTCGAGAAATGATTGCGACCCTTTAAGTTACAACGGTATCACACATGTGTGGCGAGCGTTCGCGACCCACTCGCTACCCGCCGCGCAACGATAGCGAACGAACAGCAAACGTTTAGCGAACAATCATTTTAGGTCGGGACATACACATACACACAGGTGTGTGGATCCGGGGTAGTGTGAGAGGGCAACCCGAGCAACCCGTCCGTTCAAAGAGCAAAATAATGGCCTTCTAAGGCTCAAAATTCTTGACGCGCGGTCAATGGAAGGTGACACGGACGGTCTGTCATCCAATCCTGTGTGTTCAATGAGATAGCGCCTCTGCGATAACGGGGCGGGTAGGGCGGCGCGACCCCGCGGCGGCCGAGTCCTTTGCTATCGCGAGGGCCGCGCCCCGCCGCGCCCCGGGTGAGCCGGCCGCGCCCCCCGCGGGGGTGCCCCTGCACCGACACGGCTGCCGCGGCGCGCCCCCGACACACCCCCAGCCCCCATTGGCCGGCGGCGCGCACACCCCCGCGCGTCACGGACTGACGTCACGTCGAGCGGCTCAGCTAGGCCGCCGGGGGCCGGGGGGCTTACCCCAGCCGTCTGTTTCAGAATATCCCTCCCGCGCCCCCTGTCCTTGTCGCACTCGTGGGGCCCTGCCATCCCAACCGTCGGACACCGCCATACAGGTGCGACGAGGAGGGGGGCGCGATGAGAGCGATCTTCGGAATCCGACGGCAGACACACCCCCAACGGGGCCGATGTGGGTCAATCCCCGCGCCAGACCAAACACGCGCCGCGTCAAGCCGCGCGCCAGATGTGCCAAGCGACAATGTTGTCATCGACACGCCAAACGTCGAGGGCCATGCCATCATTGGCGTGTCACCTTGAGCCATTTAACACACGTGCAGTCGCTATCGTGGGGATGGCACCCTCAAGTACGTTAAGAGTGATGGGATGGATGCACCACGAGAGGAACACGGCTTTGTGGGCTTCCTGGTTTTCCGATGTTTCCTTTCGGTCTTCCCGTTCTTCAAAAAAGTCACCTTGTTTTTTTTTTGTTTTTTACTCGTTTTTTACCACCACCTCTCTCCTGAGTGGTGAAAAGAACGAGTATTGTTCTCAGTCGAGTGTAACCCTTAACTGTCCACACTTTCATCTCAGATCTCACAATACCTACAGGCATAATAGTTATACCATTCTAAACTGGAAACGCTAGTCATTATTCCAACAATGAACTATTTTTCAAGTTTAATAGAATTATTTTGAGAACACTTAACAAATTTTCGTGTGTTTTCATTCTAAGTCCATAACCCAACTTTATGAGTGGAGTTTTCAATCTCAGCAAGCACAATACCCACAGACATGAAACTTGCGCTGATCTCAGCTTGAAGCCTTCCTCTACATTGCAGCAATGAACCTTTTTTAACGTTTAATAGTATTATTTTGAGAACACTAAACAAATTTTGCTGCTAGAATTCTTTCTAAGTCCAGAACTCAGTTTTTCAATAAACTTTTCCTACAATATCAAAATATCCACTGGCTTAGTACTTAAACTATTCAAAACTGGAAATGATGCTTTTTATTCCAGCAATGAACTTCTTTTCACGTTCAATAGTATTATTTTGAGAACACTTAACAAATCAGAAGAAGTTTTCTTTTAAGTGTCAAACTCGCATCCGCGTCGTCTGTTTGTGGACGGCCGGCCGGGCCCCGCGCCGCCCCGCCCGACGCAGCGCCCCCTGGTGGCTGTGAAATATAGGTGACGCGGTGAACTTAAACGCCACTGCCGTTTGGGCCAGAGTCTGGGTCCGGTTGGACCCAAGTGGTTTTCGCGCTTGGGCCGTGCCGACCCGCTCGAGTCTGCATTTCCTAAACCTACGGAGCCCGCTGCGGGCGCTGCGGACCAGCCCGGCCCGTGCCAACCTGTGCAGGGCCGGCGAGGCCCGTCCCTGGGCCAGACATGCCCAACTATTTTCTTAATGTTCATGTCTTCCCCTCACCCTGCGTCTCCCTCCCCCTCACCCACAATTTTGAAGTCTGCACGCGCGGGCCGGATGGGTCTACTGATCCGCTGCCCGGCCCAACCTGGTGACCTGGCCCATGCTGCTGATGCTGCTGGTCACACATCGTGCTGCTCATGGTCCAGGCGGGCTCGTCAGAACCAACATCGCTCAGCGTGGGCCAGCTCGACCCGCACTAGGCCGGCCCGGCCCGCGAGTCAGTAAGTTGAAAATGTAACACGAGATGATACGCAGCTACGGTATAGGCCGTTTGGGGCGCCCATAAACAGCGGTTCTATTGCCTACCTTACAGGCGCTTTACAATAGCACAACGCCAGGACGCAAACTGACCTCACCCCGTCCTTCAGCACTTATAACGAAACTTATTATAGATTATTACACCCACTACATATTATCACACATACATCATACATCATTTACATACCATGCAAAACACATTACCTGCCATAAACACTCATACAATATGAGATGAAAGTGGACTCCAAAGTGACACTCAAAATACTATGTTTTTGTTTTATTTTTTTTATTTTTTGTAAAGAACGAGTTGCATACTTATCACAAAATTTATTTTGTGTTTGGTTTGTCCCTTGTTTTTTTTTCCGAATATTTTGGTTTTCTGGACGCTCTAAAGGCTTCCAGCAGTTTTCTTCTGTGGTTAACCTATGGTTGCTTACAGGCCTTCTCTTGATTTTTTCAAGTCTTCCTCCAGGTCACGTAAGCTGTCGCGCCTAGTAGCTTCAAATAAACCAAACCACTATTGGTGTTCAGTAATGCTGAGCAATTCATTGCTAGTGCTGCTATGAGAGCGACATCCTTTGTTTGCAGCCCCGCAGTTAGAAATTTGGCACCATCCTTTGCATTGGCGAGGCATGGCAGCCCCTTTCGTTCAACCAACTAAACAGCGCGCGTATATAGTAGGTTTGCTCACGAGAGGGCTCTGCGCTGCGCGGGTGAGCGATGAGCCCTCATCAGAGAGCTCAGAGCCCGCGGGCCGGGCCGGGGCGCCACAGTGTGGCCACAACGGCGCGGACACCGCATACAGGAGCCCTGCGCAAATAACATCATGCGCGCCATTTGTTCCGGAGGGTTGGCAGCCTGACTGACTGCGGCAGCGGACGCAGACAAATGTCGCCACGCTGAGCAGCAGCGCGGACAAAAACAACACTCCTCGCGGCCGTGGAGTCTAAGAAACACACAGAATGAAGATGGTCTGATGCACACCGACTGGAAATGCATACTTCTTGGACGTTTCACATGTAACAAGATAAACATCAAGATTTATGCACAAAAAGCGTGCTTGATTTCCAATAATATTTTTCATAAACCTGTTTAAATTTTAGCATTCTGTGTAATGTAAAAAGAAAATAATAATTGAAAATCTGATTTATGCGTATTCTACATAATTAATTACGCTCGATTTCGATCATAAATCGGCATGTTTATCTGGTTTCAGATAGGATTTCTGAAAAAATAATAAAAAAAATTACATTTCCAGTTAGCGAGAATAGGGAATAGCACTTCCGTGCACCGAAAGCGCTCATGCTGCCTGTGTGCGAACACAGATTTGACAAGCGTTACTGAAATTGCACCAGGATTATTTTACCGGGAACAATGATGACTTGGGCCGCACCGATGTTTTAATAATAAGTCACCTCGGGGCCCCTCCTCTGCCCCTGCGGGCCCCTGCGGGCCCCTGCGTCCCTCTCACTCGCACTGCCGGGGCGAGGAGGAGGTGAGGAGGTGCCACTCATCTGGAGGCACTCAATCCGCTCAGGGCCGGTGATTTATTGCTCATCACACACTTTTATCCGATTGGACGCGCACAGCCGCGCAGCCGCGCATCGCCCTTTTCTTTCTCCGTGCGGGCCGGCGGGCCGGCGGGGCGTTTTGGGCGCGTTCTGGTTTGGTCGTCATCAACAGCGGCAGAGCCCATGTCCCAGCAGCGCGACCGGGAGCGAGCGCTCTGGTGTGGGAACCTGAGGGAGCTGCCGTCTGATCGCTCCCCTGCCTCCGTCCTTGTCGCACTCATGGGGGCGCCGCCATACGTGCGACGAGGATGAGAGGTACGAGAGCGATCTTCGGAATCAGAGGGCTGCAGCTGGACGCAGAGCGAGGCAGAGAGGGTTAGTTACATGGACCTCCTCCTAATCTTACTGCCACGCTACGAGATTTTTCTCTCAAACATTTCTTTTGAAAAAAAAATAAATCAAACGAGCAAGAAAGAAAACGGCGGCGCATTAAAATGGTCAAAATTGCTCAATTCGACAAAAGGGCCTGAGAAAACGGAAACCTCTTCCTCCTCGTCCCTGGATGCGCCTCTCCCGCCCGCCCGGGCGGTCGGGTGGCCCGCTGGCCCGCTCACAAGACACGACGTAAAGAAGTGGCAAATTGAAATTACGGCAAATTGAAGAAGTGCGGCACGATGGCGTGCTAACACCGGCCAAAGACGAGCCGCAGCAACCCCACTTTTTTTTTGTCTTTTTGCCGCCGCACAGGCACACAAAAGTGAGTGTATGTGTGTGTGCGCGCGGGCGTTTTCGTGTGAGTGTGTGTGTGAGAGAGTGTCTGTGTGTGTGTGAAACCGAGTCGCGCCTCACACAGAGATGCGCAGTTGGATGCTTCATTTATCGCGTCTGCGTTCTTCTTTGCACTCCACGCCGCCGCCGTTCATTTTTGTTGCGCCCTGCCGCCCCACCTCGAGCCTGTTGCGCGGGCAGGCAAAGAGTCAGAAATTAGGGGAGAAATATAAATTTAAGCCTGTATTTAGAGGCTGACGTAGGCGGCGCAAGGCTGCGGGTTTGCGTGTATTTGCCAACACAATGTTAAATCACATCGCGCAAGTCGGAAACTAAAAAATATAGCATCGCGTTCGCGGACAAATTTCGCTCCTCGATGAGATTTTGGTCCACGGAGCAGCTGTGAGCTGCACCCCCCGCGGGGAACGGCCCGGCCCGGCTGCCGTCCGATTCCGAAGATCGCTCTCGCGCCTCCGTCCTTGTCGCACTCACGAGGCCCTTGCCACCCTCAACGTGAGGCACCGCCGTAGGTGCAACAAGGACGGCGCAGACCGAATGTTCTGAATCAGACGGGCGAGAAGAGGCGCGGGGGCGGAAGTGTTGTGATCGAGGCGAGCGAGGCGGAGACAGAGAGATACAAATCAATTTGTCTTCGCGCCGCAGGAACACCGAAACAGACGAACGGCTCTGGCTGGCTGGCTGGCTGGGCTGGCTAGAGGGACCGTGATGAGGCAATGTGGGATTGTGATGAATAAAGACGCACATCTCTCTGCTCCCTCCCCGACTCATCCATCTGCTGACAACACGTAGCAGCTTTGTTTCGCCTTCACGGTGGCCCGGCCCGGCCCGGCCCCGCAGCCGCACCGCCCGTTATCGGACCAGGAACGAGTCGAGATAGATGCAGGGAGCATTCTAATTGCTCAGTGTGGGGAGGGAGGGAAAGAGGGAGGGAGGGAGAGAGAGAGAGAGAGAGAGAGAGAGAGAGAGAGGGATAGAGAAGGAGAGGGGATGAGAGGGGACGTCTGCGAGAGGAAGGGGGCATTTTACATCCCGTGAAAAATGAGTGTGTCGGTATGGGTGTCGACGCCTGCAGTAGGCGTTCATAATGCCAATGACTATTCCCGATGGGCCGGGCCGGGCCGGGCGGGGCCGAGTGGGAGGGACATTACAGTCAACACTGAATGAGGAGCGCGGCCGCAGCGGAGAGCAGAGAAAGAGAGAGAGAGAGAGGCCTCACCCGTAAAAGCCTTGTCGCACAACTTTGTGTTTGAGCAATATCCAAAGGGGGAGGGGAGGCACTTCAGAAAAGCGTTGTACGGCCCCAAAACAATCATTAAAAAAAAATATATCAAACTAAAATCAAGAAAAAAGTTTCCAAAAAATCTATGATTAAAAAAAGAGAAATAAAATTGAAAAAAAAATCAGAAATGGGGGTAAAAGATCAAAATTTATCAAAAAGTGACAGAAATTTTCCTTGAAAAATTACGCCTAAAAGGAAAATTAAAACAAATTATTTTTTAAAAAAAAGAAGTCAAAAGTCAAAAAAAAAAAATTCCTGTTCACATTTTGTATAAGTGATTTTCTCCCTCGGGAATACCACTCAGGGCGCACTGGGTTCCGCATAGCTATGCAGATAAGATTTGATAAGCTTGAGGGGCGGCCACCTCTTCTGTTCCTGAGTTAATTTTACATTCATTCCACGTTTAGCAGATGACATTACATGTATCTTAACTTTACTGAACCAATATTTACTATCAGGTAATGTCAGCTAATCTTTTTACTCTCAGAGAGAGCGAGGCAGTGTTCGCGGAATACCATGACAGGGGGCTTTTGTGAGCGGCGCGCTGCCCCCACTGCATAATACCAATTGTACCCAGGGCGGCTTGCGTCGCGCTGTTGACGGGGAGCATTACTCTGGAAACACAAGTGTGTACTTGAATGCAGTATACCTTGAAGTATACCTTGAAGTATACCTTGAAGTATACCTTGAAGTATACCAGTATACCTTGAATGCATACCTCCATGTATTCAGGAAATACTGTGTACTTAGTCAAGTACGCAGGAAATCCTGTGTACTTGACCAGGTACACACGAAAACCTCCAAGTACACATTATTTCCTGAATACATGTAGCTACTGCATTCAAGTACACACTTGCGTTTCCATAGAGTACGCTCAGTATCGGACAGCAATTTTGTTCATAGTAACTGCCGTTTTTATTTCTTTTTATTTCTCCATATTTTGAAGAATTTCAATATATTTTTCGAATATTTTTGAGTATTTCTGAGCGCGCGTTTCCTTTTGTTTATGGATCGAGTTATGGCCGCCCCTGCCCTTCAGTTGGCTTTGGCGCACTCGTATCCATCCTTACAGGCCGTAGCTACTCCTCTACTGTCGGAGTGTAGATGCGTGGAAAACTTCACTCACCCGCAAAGATGACCGACATTCGAACAGTCGCGGTTTTCCATCCAGAGGAAGCGCAACAGGATAGAGACGCGGTGAGGCCTCGCTCGCCGGCGCCTCACTATGGGTTTTCCTGCCGGTGAGCTGCCGCGCCTCATTTGGTCACGCCGCGGTGCGCCCTGTCGCGCCGCCGATCAGTTATTCACTAAAGGGAGGTTGACTGCGCTTTGATTAATCACCACTAATGTGCCGCGCACAGGGCCGCGGGGCGGGGCCGCGCAACCAGCGCCGCCGTCCTTGTCGCACTCATAGCGCCCTGGCATCCCCAACATGGAGCACCGCCACAGGTGCGACAAGGACGGAAGGAGCGAGAGCGATCTTTGGAATCAGACGGCAAGCTCCGGCCCCGGCGACACCCCGCCGCTACCACTGACCCGGCCCGGCTCCCAGCGGCAGGCCAGTCCCAGACAGGTCTTTATTGACGATTTGACAAGCAGCAAGCGTCGCGCGGTTAGAGTCGCGGCGACAAAAATGCACCAGGCTGAAGTATCTAGTAGTGCCTCACACACCGCGGGGGTCCTGAAGGATCGATTTTAATGCGGCCGCGTTGATGTGTGCGCCAGATAATTTACTACAGAGCGACGCGCGCGACAATGAGAAATAAAATAATAAAACCGGGGAGGGGGGGGGAGAAGGAGGAGGGGTGTTCTGTTTCACGCCCGTACAATATGGAGTGGCGTGCTCGCGTGATTTGAGATGGCCACAAAACGAGATTCGGGAAATGTCACGCGAGGCGAACACCGAGAGCTGCTGAAGGCTGGGCGCGAGGCTAGGCGCGAGACTGGGCGAGTCCCTCGCACGAGCTCATAGGACGACCCCGTGCACATGCGCACGCGCTCCAATCAAATGGTTTCCCACAATTCCCATCGATAACCCTTATTTCGGGGCGACGGGAGGCACTTGAAACACATATTCGATCCAGCATCGATAGGTAGGAGGCCTCCTAGAATGTAACAACATGTCGGAGAAAAATATGTCTTGTATCGAAGCGGTTGAGGTGCGCAGAGGGGCCGAACGTGAGAAACCGAGTAGGAGAGAACACTTCATATATAACTGCATCAGCGTGAATCCGGGTCACGTACCTTGCAGTAGTTGGTGAAATCTCTTTCGCGTGTGCTAGGCGTGGCGGGGCCGAACAGGGCGGGCCGCGGGCGTCCATCGGGTGCTGTTCAGCTGCTGCGGGAGCCCTAGCCGAGGCACCCTCTGAACACTGTTATTGCTGCCATACGTGTCCGCGCACACAGCGCACGTACATCGTCAGTACTTCGTCCCGGGAGAACAAAAGGGGGAAAAGGGAGAGATTTGGAATTGTCAGCCACCAATTTGGATGCAGACTCCCAGCAAAGACGACTGAACTTGGAATGCTTAGAAATGAGAATGCGTCATTACATACTTTACAACTTTCAGCGAGGAACGCCATCGACGCTCGTAACCTTCCGTTACATTCACCTAGGAACGAGACTATTTGCATTGTAAGAGCGTCGGCGCTTTTAGGTGACTGCAAGTCTAAATGGAAAGCGCGCGACGTCGTTGTAGAGATGGTTGTCGGATAGCATGACATTCCCAAGTTCTGTAAAGAGAAAAAAAGAGAGAGAAAAAAAAGGCCTTTCTCCAGTCGGTTGGCAACTGTTAACCCGGGCCGAGCCGGGTGCCGGCATGGCCGTGGGAGAGCGGCTGGGGCTCCGGCGGCACACCAAGGTATCATCACTGTGATGGGGCTCGTTGAGCACAGGGGGCGCTGTGAAAGGTCGCGGACACGTGATCGCGAGAGGGTGCTGCTCTGCTCACTGCAACAGCTGCCCCCTCTGAGAGTGGAAAACAACTCTGAATTTTTGTGAATTATCGTAAATTTTATTCATTTTTATACTGAATTTTTGTTCTTGTTGTAGTTTCACCAAAATTTGAGTGTTTTCTGAATTTTCCGGACATTTTCTGTTTTTTTTTCTTCTGGATCCCACACGGGGCATCGGTATGGATGCAACATAGCCGCGGCGTGGGCCACAAGGATTCATCCATTTAAAAGTAAAATAGATTCCACCGTGACAACGCATGGGATGATCGACGACGATTGCTCTACGTGCCATTCTCGTAAGATGATGCCACGTTCATCTACGTGGATCCAACAGTGATATAGATATCCACATTGCTTGTACAGGGAAAGATCCACATAGAAATATGTGTAGGATGTGGATTCTACGCGGAGTTTTCTTCCCCCATCCACGGAGACCATCAGGGCCATCATCTATCCCCGTAGAGGAATTTCCACATTGATGACATAGAATTTTATTTCCGCATTCGTGATGCTTGTCATCGATAGAGGAAGAGCTGTTCTGATTCCTCCTGAGTAAGTCTTTAGACTTTATCATCAAGAGAAAGGTTGTGC
Organism: Frankliniella fusca; assembly: GCA_029379305.1. NCBI lineage: Eukaryota > Metazoa > Arthropoda > Insecta > Thysanoptera > Thripidae > Frankliniella > Frankliniella fusca. The sequence goes on along the minus strand of JAHWGI010000700.1, from coordinate 194,006 downwards.
TCCTCTTTTTAGACAACTTAATACGTCGTTCTTTAACTAAGATATCCCTGTGGCATCTGCGTGGATAAATTGTGGATGGCCGCACGGGCGTACACGCCATATAGATAGCCATTCCAAGAGTTTCCCGCCCCCACGTGTTCCTCGCCGATGTAAGCCTTAAACCGGAAGTGTTGCCACGTATGGTAACATTCCGACGAATTCACCACTGTTAGGCAGACGGGTATCTCCGCCTGCCTGCTAGGCAAACTCTTCACGCCTGTGACTTTATTTTGCGTTGCGAGCACGGGGAGATACGCATCTGCTTCACACCAGTGCACTGTAAACGCTGTGGCAATTTACATTACCGAAAATTTGACGTTTTTTCCTTTTTTTTCTGGATACCGAAATTTTGCCATTTTATATGCCGACATTTTACCTTTTTTTCGGAAACGACAAATTTGGCCAATTTGTATGCAAAAAATCGTCATACCAGAATGCCAGAAAATGGCATTAAAAAGGCCCAAAACTTAAATTTTTTCAAAGGGCAAAGGGAAGGCCACTGGACTTAAAAGAGTGCTCCCATTGAAATTTTTTGGCCCCTCTGACGACATCGCCTTCCCCGAGATGATCACACGCAGCCTCACACACGTCGCCGACCTAACCCGCCCCAATTTCTCATACCGTGGCCCAGCCCGGCGCGCCGGTGCAAAATGGCGGTCGGCGGGCGCGGCGCGAGGCCCCTCCCCCAGCCCGGGCCGCCGGCCAATGGGAGCGCGGGCGCGCGCGGCGGGGCGGAGCGCACCGCGCCGGTGGCGCCCCCTGCGCGGCGGCCGCCCGCACCTCACACACACACACAATGCCGATATGAATTTCATTTGAGTGCGCGCCGCTGCCGCCGCCGCCGCCGCTGCGCGCGCGTTTTTCTCTCGTTTCCCCTCCTTTACCCTCCTGCTGCTGCTGCTGCTCGCGCTCTGGCGCGCGCGCGCCCGCGATTCCTCGCCCCTCCAGCCTCCTCCTCCTCCCCCTTTCCCTCGACGACGACGCCCCCCCGGGCCCGGGCCGGACGGGGCGGCCCCTCGGGCGCGCGGCGGCAGGCAGGGCAGGCAGGGCAGGGGGCTCCGGGCCGGGCCCGGCCGGCCGGGAGGGGATTCGCTCGTCAGTGAGAAGTGAGCGCTGCACCGCACCGCGAGAGCGTGTGTCAACGCGAGAGCGTGTGTCAGTCAGAGCGCGCGTCCGGCCCGGCCCCGCCGCACACACTGCGGCCGCGAGTGACTAGCGCGAGGAGCGCCCGCCAGCGTGTGAGTGTGTGTGTGTGTGTGTGTGAGTGCAGCCCAGAGGAGTAACACCCCCGCATACGAGTGGACCAGCGAGGGAGACCACCACTCCGCACCGCATGGACGCGACAGCAACGTAAGCATCGGCAGGACCGCGCCGGAAACCACGTGACAAACAGTCCACGCGGGGGGATGTGACGTCAGGACGAGGAGGTGTGAGCGGCCAAAGGCAAAAGAGTTATGGCAAACTCTATGGTGTCAATTCGTGCTAGCGTGGTGTGTTCACTTCATTGGTTTCATTTTTCCCCGTTTTTTTTTCTCCTTCTTCGGAAACGTTGGATATATCATCGAGCGCGGCGAGGGGGCGAGGGCAAAGTTGACAGTCGAGTGCAAGCAGGGTGGGCGTACCCCGGGGCGTGGCGCGGAGGGGCGGGGCGGGGCGGGGCGAGGGCGAGGCGGGCGGGCGGGCGAGTTCGACAGGAAAAAGTCCCGGACAAGCAGAGCGGAGTAACGAAACGAGACGAGCCCTGAAGCACGCGTCAGTTTGATCCTCATTACCGGCGCATTACACACACACACGTGGAGGTGTTCCTCGGCCTTCCTCGGCCCGCCCCGCCCCGCCCCGCCCCGCCCCGCCACTAGACCATAACCACCGCCGCCGCCGCCGCCTTCAAAGCCCATGCACTCCCGGCCGAGCCTGGCCTGCAGAGTCGGGTCGGGGGTCGGGTCGGGTCGGGTGCGCGCCTGCAGGGGTAGGCAGGCACCGGGCACTGCCGCCGCCAGGCCCCCGCGGGCCCCCGCCGCCCCCCGCCGCCCCCCGCGCAGCCCCCCGCCGCCCCCCGCGGGGCCGCTGCCGGGGCGCGGCCTCCATTAGGCCCCTGATGGGCGGCGCGTCGCGGCCGGCGCGGCGTGGGGGCGGCAGAGGTCACAACACTCGAGTCACGACCAGATGAATAGATAGATGGATGTATAGATATATATTAGGTGATTTTTCTTTACTTTTTTTTCTCTCTCTCTCTCTCTCTTCGAAAGGGCAGCCGCCTCCTTTTAACGAAAATGAAACGGTTTACCGAAACGAAGCCGGCGCGAGGGCGTGTATGCCTCGGCCGCTGCAGCCCGCTGGGACGGGCAATTACTGCCGCATTGTTTTGCTTATTCAACCCCCTCCCCCGGACCAAGCGCCTGCCCCGCCCCGCCCCGCCGCGCCACCAGCCGGATACTTTCCCCCTTTTCCTAATAACCCTTTTGGTACAGTAAGTCTACCTCGCTCCGAACCCAACAGACCCCACCGACTCCGAGCGCCTGGCGCGTCCCCGGGCGCGTGAAGGGCGACACGACCCGGCGAACCAACAGAGAAAAAAAAATTATTAAGAGAGGCGAATTCGCCAGAGGCAGAAATAGGGCCCAAAGGCATGAATGGTTGTAACACTTAAAAAAAGACATTGTTATGCAAGTGTAATCAAAATACTGTTTCGAAACAGTTTAGACTGACGGCGAATTACGTTGGCACAGTGGTCTAAATAACTTAGACTGCAATAGACATTAAATATTCCAGGACCCGACAAGTCTTTCAGACTAGACGAGGCCGAGGCGAGGGCGAGGCCGCCCCTGTTGTTGGCCTACAGCCACGTGCGAGCACTGCCTCCGCGCCGGGCAGTGCAGAGCGGCAGAGAAGAGCAAAGCAGCCGTCTTGATTCAGAAGCAGATCGCTCTCGTACCTCCGCCCTTGTCGCACCTCAGGCGGTGACTTGTGTTGGGCATGGCAGGGCCCCATGCGTCAGGGGTGGTTTTAGGGGGAGGGGGCAGTAAGGGCAATTGCCGCCCCCCGTCGCGTCATAAAGGCAGCCTTAAATGTAGGCAATATGAGGTGCAAACTCCCTGCATGTAGGCAACCCACAGCACATCGCCCCTCCCGCGTCATCTGGACTTAACTGCCCCTGCCATGAGTGCGACAAGGACGGAGGCGCGAGAGCGATCTTCGGAATCAGACGGCAGAGCGGAGCGGGGTGGGGCGGAGCAGAGCAGAGCGCGCCACTGGGCTGCCCCGCCCGGCCCGGCCCTAACCCGCTGCACCGGAACGTTAACCGCGAGTCGTGCATTCAATTTGAGGGAAATGGCCCTGCCGCCTTTGTTCTTGTCGGGCAGCCAGCAGGAGGGTTGGGCGCAGCAGGGCTGCAGGACGTAGTCAGCAGGGCATAGAGCAGGAGAAGGAGCGCCGTCAGCAGGTCTGCACGTCAGTAAGCAGGGCATAGAGAGCAGGAGGAGGAGCGCCGTCAGCAGCAGGTCTGCACGTCAGTCAGCAGGGCATAGAGAGCAGGAGGAGGAGCGCCGTCAGCAGCAGGTCTGCACGTCAGTCAGCAGGGCATAGAGAGCAGGAGGAGGAGCGCCGTCAGCAGCAGGTCTGCACGTCAGTCAGCAGGGCATAGAGAGCAGGAGGAGGAGCGCCGTCAGCAGCAGGTCTGCACGTCAGTCAGCAGGGCATAGAGAGCAGGAGGAGGAGCGCCGTCAGCAGCAGGTCTGCACGTCAGTCAGCAGGGCATAGAGAGCAGGAGGAGGAGCGCCGTCAGCAGCAGGTCTGCACGTCAGTCAGCAGGGCATAGAGAGCAGGAGGAGGAGCGCCGTCAGCAGCAGGTCTGCACGTCAGTCAGCAGGGCATAGAGAGCAGGAGGAGGAGCGCCGTCAGCAGCAGGTCTGCACGTCAGTCAGCAGGGCATAGAGAGCAGGAGGAGGAGCGCCGTCAGCAGGTCTGCACGTCAGTCAGCAGGGCATAGAGCAGGAAGTGGAGCGCCGTCAGCAGGGCATAGAGAGGAGGAGCGCCGTCAGCAGGTCTGCACGTCAGTCAGCAGGGCATAGAGCAGGTGTAGGAACGCCGTCAGCAGGGCATAGAGAGAAGGAGGAGCGCCGTCAGCAGGGCAAAGAGACAAGGATGAGCGCCGTCAGCAAGTCTGTACGTCAGTCGGCAGGGAATAGAGCAGGAGAAGGAGAGCCGTCAGCAGGTCTGCACGTCAGTCGGCAGAGCATAGAGCAGGAGCACGGCCGTCAGCAGGGAATAGAGAGAAAAGGGAGGGGGGGGGGAGGAGGAGGGCCTTCAGCAGGTCTTCAAGTCGGTCAGCAAGGCGTAGAGCAGGTGGAGAGCTGTCAGAGCAGAGCTACAGACCAGTCAGCAAGATCAGGCGGGGGCCGGGTCGTCAGCAGGGCATGGAGAGCAGGTGAAGGGCCGTCAGCAGGGCTGCAGACCAGTCAGCAAGGCGTGGAGAAGGCGGGGGCGGAGGGCCGTCAGCAGCGAGGGGCAGCCAACTAATGTATCTCTGTGTACGCTTTCTTTGTATTTGTATTTCTCATGTATTTTTCGGTATATCTTGTATTTGTGATAAGTAAATTGCTTAGTATTTTGGTGTATTTCCCTGTCAGTCAGCAGGGCATACGAGAACAGGAGAGGGCGGGCCGTCAGCAGGTGGGCTGCGGGGCGCGGCGGTGGGAGAAAGCAGGCCGCTCCACCGGCCGCGTCCTCTGCTTGTTGTTGAACACGACAGAAGCTAATGTCCGTCCCGGCCCGTCCGCCCCGGTCTTTAGGCCCCATGATTAATTCCCCTGGCCAATCAACGTCGCGCACTTTGCATATCGGGACAGCCCCCCCCCCCCCCTCCAAATGCCTTATGAGGTCGTTCGACCGTCCGGGGTGCAATAACGTTGTCCTGTCAATAACACGAAAGCTGATTTGACGCCATACAAATGCAAAGCCCAGCAGGGCAGGCGAGGCAACGCATTGTGAGGGAAGTGCTGTTAAAGTTTTTAACCTCAATTACGACGCAAACTTGTTGTTTTGTAAAGTCTCGCTCCCCCCAGCTATTCTGTTGTTGGTCTCCGCCATGCGGTCGGGTCGGGAGAGAGACAGAGTGAGAGAAAAAGAGGTAGGGTGGGAGAGATAGAGAGAGAGAGCTGGTAAGAGAGGAGAGGGGAGAAGGCAGCGAGTCTGACCACGCCGATTCGCTGCGGTCGAGCCGAGTCGCCCGCGGGGCTTCCCTTTGTGGGCACAGCCGCGGGGAAGGGCCGCGAGCTGCTCAGGGGAGACATTTTGTCAACAGAATCCGCTCACCGCAAAACCTTTCACGAGCTTCAAACGGCGCCGATAATGTTTTTTGTTCTACATTTCTTTCTGTTTCTCTTTAAGCTTGATTTCTTTTTTCTATAGAGACAAAACCCTATACGACTTTCTGACTCGAACAATTAAGATTCAGAGGAGGAAAAAAAAAAAAGCTCTTGCTTGTCCCGCGTCGTCCCGACCGGCACAGAGCACAGAGCGACGAGGCAGTAATGTTCCCACCGACTGCGCCTGCAACATCACGCAGGAGACATGCAGTGCGGCAGCCCGGCCCGCCCCGACCCGACCCACAGCAGCGCGCTGGAGTGAATTGGAGCAATTTGTTGTCCTCAAACAACGCGCACTCCCGTTTGGTCACACCCCGCCCCACCTCGCCCCGCCCCGCCCCGCCCCGCCCCGCCCCGCCCCGCCCCGCCGCGGAGATGTCAACTCGATTCGTCACGACGGAGAGCTCCCCTCTGCCGCATCGCCACCACGCGCGCCCCGGTGACGGACGGGTGTCCGCGGCGCGGCGGTGCGGTGCGGTTGACACACGTGCATCCACCTCCCGCGGACAATGCAACACGCCTCCGATTTAAATCGCAGCGGGACTGCGACCGCGAGAGAGACTGACAGCAGACCGGAGAGAGGTAACCGCCGCGTCTCTTCTGTTCCAGGATGCCGTGATGGAGGCGGCCCGGGGCCCGGACCCGGAGGAGGACCCGGAGTGGGACCCGGACGAGCGCCGCCAGCGCGTCCCCGATGACGCCGCCGTCGGAGCCTGACACCGCCATGCCGCGCCCCAGCCGAGACTCGTACGGCGACCAGAAGCCGCCCTACTCGTACATCTCGCTGACGGCCATGGCCATCTGGAGCTCGCCGGACAAGATGCTGCCGCTGAGCGAGATCTACCGCTTCATCACCACGCGCTTCCCGTACTACCGGCGCAACACGCAGCGCTGGCAGAACTCGTTGCGGCACAACCTCAGCTTCAACGACTGCTTCATCAAGGTGCCGCGGCGGCCGGACCGCCCGGGCAAGGGCGCCTACTGGACGCTGCACCCCAAGGCGCTCGACATGTTCGAGAACGGCAGCTTCCTGCGGCGGCGCAAGCGCTTCAAGCTGCCCAAGGTGGACAAGGAGGCCCTGGAGCGGGAGCTGGCGTCCCTGCAGCACCAGCGGCCGCTGAGCCCCGCGGCCGCGCACGCGCCCGCCGCCGCGCCGCGGCCCCCGCGCCCCGCCTGCTCGCCCGAGCTGGGCGCGCGCGCCGGCCCGCTCACCACCACCACCGGCGGCGGCAAGAACTCCTTCAGCATCGACCGGATCATCGGCGAGCCCGCCACGGCGCCGGCCACGCCGCACCCGGCCGCCGACAGGGCCGCCTTCGAGCACCCGCTGCTGGCCGCGGGCGCGGGCGCGGCGGGCCGCGGGGGGCCGTTCTGCCCGCAGCCGCCGGGGCCGCCGCTAGGGCCACCCCTGTTCCAGCCGGCGCCGCACTTCACGGGCGCCAGCCTCTTCAGCGCGTCGCCGCCGCCCGGCTACCTGGTGCACCCGGCGGCCGCCGCCATCTACGCGGCCGCCCTGGCCACCGCCGGCCTGCTGCTGCCGCCGCAGGGCGCCCACTTCGACGACAAGCAGGGCCTGCACGCGCTGCAGGGGCTGCACCCGGGGCTGGGCGGCCTGGGCCGCGGCCTGGGGCTCGTCAAGCCCCACCCGCTGCTGCCCTTCTCCTTCGGCGCGCTGCGCGGCGCCGCGCCGCCCGCCCTCATGCCGGCGCGCGTGCAGGAGCTGCCCGACGGACCCCTCCCGCGCGAGGCCACGCCCCACGTGGACGTGGTGGACGAGTCGTCGTGCTCGTCCTAGACAGGAGCGATGACCAGTGATAAAACTGAAATGGCCGGGGCGGGGCGGGCTGACGGGCTGCCTGCCTGCCTGCCTGCCTGCCTGCCTGTCCCGCGCCGCGTCGCCTGCCCGGGGCCCATTGCCCCGCCTGCCCCGCCGCATCGGGCGATAGCGATAAATGCATTGCAAACACATGACAAGCAAATAACGACCACCCATGGTCGTTGGCGACACACATTTTCAGACCATAAATTCGTCGAGCGCGCGCCCCGCCCGCGGGCAGGCAGGCAGGCGGGCAGGCAGGCAGGCAGGGCCGCGTGTCGCGTGCGCCGCTCTTCTCACCCGCAGTGTTGCCACATCAAAATCGTATTCGGAATGGCATTACCAACAGGGCATTACCGGCGTGTCATTTGGGAATCAACGAAAATATATGTATTCTCTTTCGACTTTGCGCGCTATCGTCACGGGGGCAAATCCTGCCCATTTTGTACTTGGCTTAAAGTTTGGAGATCAAAATAATTTTTTTTTAAAATCATTTGCTTGGTTGGGCCAGTTTTTACGTTGCGGTGAATGCGCGGTCAGAAACATCAACACAGAATAGATCCGTGAGCATTCAGCGCCACGTAAAAATGATACGACCATTTCACGATTTTCGTTTTTGAATTCTTAAACTATAGATTTTTCTCGCGCGCCCGCCCGCCTCCCTTTAACGCCACACTGCAACTTCGACAACGGTCGCTTCCCGATTCCGCCGCGCCCCGCCCCGCCCCGCCCCGCCCCGCCCGCCTCTCTCCCTTGAGCACCGCAGAGGGATTAGCCTGCGGTGTATCGACCCGCGCGCTCCGCACAGCCTTGGCTTGGCCCGGCCAGGGGGTCGTCCCGTCAGCTCCCTGCACACCTCGCAATTTGAATGTAATTCAGAGGAAACAGTGCTTTTTGTGGCGACTTTCATCTCCGCACAATGGATCTCCTATTCCCGCTATTTTCCTGCCATCTCCTCAGACGCCGTGTCACGAGTGTCATGGCCGGGCGGGGACGCGGCGGGGCGGGGCGCGGCGGGGCGGAGTGAAATGGCTGGCAGGCGCTAGATGAGCATTTATCAAGGGCTTTTGAGTTTCACGGAACGTTGCGCGGCTAACTTGACAGCGGCGAAGGAGGAACTCAATTTCAGGCATGGTTTGTCCCGCGGCGCCACAAACAGGAAGCCAGCGCCAGGTGTGTGCGGAGGAAAAACCCCGCTTTGATTTGAAACACGGGAGGTGATACATTTTCAAAGAGCTCGAAATTCTTTTAAAGTAAGTCATCTCAAATTTCGTTTCAAAGCTTCTTGTTGCAGAAGTTTGAGAAAACGGCAGGCCAAAAATAATGATAATTGATGTCACCTAAGAAATCTTACCGCACTTACTCTAGCTTGAGTGTCGCGGTGGGGGTATTGATAGTTCCTCAATCTGTATACGATAAAGAAAATTACCCTGAATGGGTTTTATGTTCCTTCGTGTTTTATCATAATACATTTTTGTTAATTCATTTATATACACCATAGTCTAGCAGAATTATTCATGGAAATGTTATACCAAATTATGCATTAATTTTGTGTGGGTGGTATACTGAATGATTTATAAAAAATTCAATTATCTGTAAAACAGAACCCTCTATTAAAACATTGTCGATACGATTCGACTTATTAAGAATTAAGCTTTTGTGATAACCTGTAAAATTACATAGCGATTGAAATGATGTCATAGCGTTGTTCATTGGGACAAGTGCTTGTGAAATTAATATTACACGCAATGAAAATCTTCCTATTGTACCATGTTACCTGATAATGGACTTGTAAGTTGCTAATATCAGTGAGGCTGTATTTGTTTTTGTTGTGATTTCTTGTTTGTATTTATTATTTTATCCAGACTGAGTGGTCTGGGTGTTTGTCTCGGTCATGGACTGCGAAATAAAGATCTATGCGGAAACTCTCCCTGGCTGTTCGAGTTATAATTACAATGGCGACTCCTTTTACTTTTCTTCGTCACTACGGCGCTGAAATTGCCAAGACAAAACGCCTCTCCTGGGCGTGGCCCGGGCGGGCGCGGTGCAGAGCACTACAAACGACTTTTTCTCTTTCCCTTTCGGAGCCCCTAATCCACCACCCCCAATCTCCATATCGCGTTCCATCTTGATTTAGACTTCACAAATTGCACTGTGGGAGACTTTACGGCCAAGAAATCTTTCTCCAGAGGAACAAGGAAAGTGGGTCATCTAAATGACTGCATTCCGAGTGGCTTTTTCGAGAGTTGTGAAAATGGCCCCCAGTGCGACTGATGTTGTGACACAATAATTGTTTTCTTTGGACGCGCGGGGCCCCGCTCACTCCCACGCAGCCCGTTTCAGAATAACGCTTTCTCCCATTTTAGTGACGCAAAAAAAAATTATAAAAGAAAGGAAAAGTCTTGAAAAGAAATTGAAAAGAAAGAGTTCTGCAAACTTATCCCCTTACAAAGAAAAAACACAAATAAAAAAATAAATCGTATAGATCAGTATAGATATGCTCGACCAAATAATAAACGCGAAGGACGTTTGTGGCGCACGGATCACTTCCTAGCCGATGGCGGCCGCGCGTCCAGCTGAAGGCCGGACAGCGCCTGGCGGGTAGGCAACCCATTCTACCTCCGAGGCGGCGTCACAGGCTAGCGGCCGGCGGCGGTGGTGCGCGGCCGCGCGGCCACTACTGCGGGCGGGCTGATTCCGAACTGCGTCTAGTAGTGTGTCCTCTCGCTCGCTCCCCATGACCGAGCCACATCAGAGCGACGAGAACAGAGACACGAAACCAGTGAGGGGGGATCGGCCGGCTGCGCGTGCTCAGCCGAGCGGCGCCGAGGGAACTCCCACCGGCCCACCGGGCCCACCCCACCGGCCGGACATATTTCGGTTGAGACATTAGAGCCCCCCCCCCCCCCCCCCCCGGTCCCACCCTGCCCCGTAGAGCAGAGAGACGCACGACGCCTCACGACATTGGAGAGGCGGCCACCACAAGTTTATGAAATTTATATTGAAGGAAAAATAATAAAGCGATAAAAGGAAGGGGAAAAAAGAAAGAAAATCAAAGCCACATGCATGGCGTGCGCTGCCGCGCTGCTGCTGGCGGCGTGCATTCCGTGTCAGGGCCGCCCATCGCTGTTTGATTGAGTCACGCGGCGCGGCCCGGCCGGGACGAGACGCGCGCGGGGCGGCCGGCCTTTATGGGGATCGTAACGCCTTTTTACGTGTGTCTCTGATTTCAATTCCACGGCGATAGCGCATCGGCCGCACCGCACCGCGCCGAGGGAGGGAGGGAGATAGAGATACAGCGCGGGTGTCGTAAGCGCCGTGGCGCCGCGCGCGTCCTCCATCTCTCTCTCTCTCTCACACACACACACACACGCACACATACACACTCAGCCAGCAGCAGCCTCTCCTTGTTTCCAGCGGTATCAAACGCGACTGAATCGTGCCGACCTCGCGCTCGCGTCCGCGCGGTCCAATGCAGCGGCGGCCTTCTCAGGCACACTGAGTCAGAGAGTGCGAATGAAAATTCACGCGTGGACAGGTGAGTGACTCTCACTCGCACACCTGGATCTCCAGATCGCGCCGCAAAACCAGCACACGAGTTGCACTACACTGGATACCCAAGTGTGTGAATGTCGCACACTTGTAGGTGTGCGAGGATCCATTCGCACGCACTCAATAAACGTGTGAATTTTTCCTCGGACATTCTCACTTTGAGTGGCCAAGTGTACGAATGAATCCTCGCACACCTACAAGTGTGCGTCATTCACACACTCGGATTTCCAGAGTATACTGCCTGTCGCGCCGCCGTGAGTTTGTCGTGGTTTCGCACCTCTTAACGCGAGCTGATTTTAGCTCAGCGAATTAAAACGTAATAAAAATAAATATGATAGTAAAATAAAAGTAATAAAAAACCAATAAAAACGATTATTAAAAAACAATAAATCAGAGGAGACATCGTCGTGGGAGGGGAAGGGGTAAGTTCTGCTTGGGGCGGGCGCTGGGCGGGCGCGGGGGAGGTGGACCCTGATGGGGTTCGCTGCTGCATCACGCTCCGCATCCATCAAACAGCCCCGCAGCCTCCCCCGCGCCCTGCACGGCTCGGCCCACGCAGCCCTCCAGGAAGAATGTACTCCACATTGACAGACAAAAAGGGGAAAATAAAGAAGAAAAAAACTGTGCGGGTATGAAGGGTTGCTAGAGCAAAGACGGAGCATCAGGACTGAGTAGGCGAGAGCTGGGGGAGAATCAGGGAAGGGGTGGGGTTGGGTTGGTGTCGAACCCCTGCCCGCACAATACTCCCTCTCTCCCTCTCTCTTTCGCTTAAGGCCCGACGACGTGGTTATTCTCTCGCGCACTCTGGCTAAAGCCCGCCCCGCCCCGCCGCGCCCCCACATTTTCGGCAGCACGGTACACCCTGGGCTGGGTGCGCCCTGGCCGCCCCCAACGCTGAGTCGTGCTTCCGTTTCAAAGTTTAGTTTGGCGGGTCGGTTTGGGTCATGCAGGGCCTGCACCACCACCACCCCGTTGGGCCCGGCCCGCAGCGGAGGCGGGTGTTCGTGCGTGGCGCACCCCGCACCAGCACCAGCAGCGCCGCGTCCACGACAAGCGGGCCATGCGCCACCTGCCCCCGTCTCTCTGTCCCTGTCGCTCTTGTGGGGCTCGACCACGAGGAGCAAGAGAGAGAGAGAGAGAGCAGGAGGGCCCTGCCTCTGCCTGCGTGTGGCGACGCACCCTTATGTCCCACCACCACACCACCCAAAACCATCGCCCCAGCCCCGCAGCCCGCGAGCACCGTCTCGTCTCCCCACATGGCCACTCCAATTTAAACTAAGACTGGCGCGCTGAGTGGCGGGAGTGAGGCGGGTGCAGCAGGGCAGGGTGGGGAGCGCGCGAGGGGGAAATAACCTCGCACTTTTAGGTGTCTAGTCCAATTCAAACAAGGCAATTCAACCTAATTTCAATTTGATTCCAATTCAATTTGCGCCCATTTAAGTCAATTCAAGCCAATTCAAACCCAATTCAAGCCAATTCACACACTAATTTAGTCCAATCCATAGGCAATTCAAGCCAATTCAAAGGCAATGCGCATCCAACTCACGAGATTTGTACACCAAATTCAACGGTTATTTCCCTCTCGGGAGCACGACGACGCGGCTGTCTCCGTCCGCCCCCACAGCGCCCCTAAAGAGTAAGCAGCACGCCCAATCTCGCCGCCAAGCACGCGTGCACACACATGCTTCAATTTTGATTCAGCTTTCGAATGAATACTTTAAGGAGAATTCCCAGCCGCCCAAATTGGCCGGTGCGGGGCAGGAGCCTCGCTACACAGCGCCCGCCAGCCTAGCCCGCTGGGGGGCGGGCCGGGGGCGGGCCGGGGGTGGGGGCAGACCAGGAGGGCGGAGGCAGTCACGGGCCTGGGCAGGGCAGGGCAGGGCAGGGCAGGGCAGGGCAGGGCAGGCGAGCGGGCCGATGGGCCAGGCCCGACCAGGCCGTGTCACGCGAACACGAAACATAACCGAATTACTCTTCCGAGGCGCTCTGCGCGCCGCGGGCGCGGGCCGCGAGTAGAGCCGAGTCCACAGTGGGGGCTGGGCGGGGCGAGGGGGCCCCGGAGGCCCCAACCCTGACCCGGCTCCCGCCCCAGCCCGGGCGCCGCGGGCGCGCCACAGGGTCGCGGCCCTCTGCTTCCCTAAGGGGGCGCCAGAAAACTCCCATCTTCAGAAAAGGGTTCTGATTGTAACGACGGCGGGGCGAGGAGGCCGCTATGAGGTCGACGTCGACAGAGCTCGCCGCTGGGCCCCGCGGGAGCGATGTTCATGTCCAGTCTCTGGTGACCGAGCCCCGGCCCCGGGCCCCGCCGGCCGCGCCACCTGCCCAATTACGGTGTTATGAGCGCCATCTTTGTGCGCGAGCAAGTGGATTGTCCTGGCGATGCCACACGCACACACACACGCGCGCTCGCGCGCAAACACACACACGTCACAATTACAGACGCACCCACCCTCTAATCGCGCCGCTGGTGGAGTCCGACGTGTCAATCCCGCTGCTCGCGTTTCAATTTCCCTATCTGCTGGATTTACAAGGCCGTAATGGTGGCCTCCCCTTGCCTCACCCCGCCCCGCTCGGCCCCGCCCAGCGTAATTATTGCCTCACCATACGCCGCCGTGCGCAGGTGCGACAGAGAGGATCGAGCCCACGGTCGAGTCACGAGGACGAGGAAGTGGGTTGGGGTCCGGAGAGCGTCCAGGGCGACCCTGGACCTCTGCTCACCTCTCCTGAGCTCGCGCCAGGGCCAGGGCCGGAGCAGGTGTTGATAGCTGACAGCGTGAGCTTTGAGTCAGAGCACAGCAGGGAGAAAGAGCGGTGTGTGTGTGTGTATCCTCCCGAGCAGAGCAGCCACGGACGTCGCCAGCCGCCTGATTCCGAGGATCGCTCTCGCGTCTCCATCCTTGTCGCACTCTTAGGGCACTACTACCCCCAACATAAGGCACCGCCATAGGTGCATAGGTGCAACAAGGACGGAGGTAGGAGAGCGATCTTCGGAATCAGGCGGCAGGGGCAGGCGCGGGGCAGAGCATAGCCGAGGGGCAGCGGGCGGGGGCAGAAGGTGACGCGACGTCGGTCCCCGCCCCGCCCCCCCGCCCCGCCTCGCCCCGCCTTCCCAGCGGCAGTCATAAACCCAACACCTACCGCGGCCGAGGCGCGGCCGGCGCGGCGGCGGTGAGCGGCCCCCGGTGTTATATTCAGTTAAGAAAAGGCGAAAAAATCGCGCTGGCCCCGGGGCGGCCCCGGGGCCTGGGGCGCGTAGCCGAGAAGGGAAAGGGGGGGAGAGGGGAAGGAGCGGGGGGAGGAGGGGGCGGAGCGGGTTCGACAGGTAGCGAACTAACTGCACGACGAAGGGTCGGCCGGGCCGAGCCGAGCGCGTTCGTGCACCCGCAAGCCGAAGCCGACGGAGAGCCGCGTCGTGCAGCGAACGTCACCGTGCAGTTGGTTCTTGGAATCAAGCTACCCGCTCCTTCCCCCGCTCCTTCCCCCGCTCCTTCCCCTCTCCCCCCCTTTCCCTTCTCGGCTAACAGCCCCAGGCCCCGGGGCGGCCCCGGGGCGGCCCCGGGGCCAGCGCGATTTTTTCGCCTTTTCTTAACTGAATATAACACGGGGCCCGGAGCCCCGCCCCCCTGCCCCCGCCACGGCCTCGAGGCCTCGAGGAACTCTTTAAGAATCTCATTAAACAACAGATGGGGTGGGCCCTAGGCGCCGGGGCGAACGTTCACACAAAGTCAACTCAAAACCCTTTTCTCTATTCAATTGGAAATCGCTCATTTATTTTTATGAGACGTGTGCCGGAGCCCATTGAGGTCCGAGCCCGAGCTGCAGCTGGCTGTGGGGAGGGTTTGTCACTGCCTGAGTTATTCGGCCCAGGGTGATATCTCAGTCCCTGAGTGCATTCCACTCGACCAGACAAGGCAGGGCGGGGCCTGGGCCCGGGACTCGTGCGGGGCCCTGGTCATGCTTGGTGGTGGTGGTGTGCAAGTGTGCTCCCAAACTGTCGGCAGATCAAGGGGGTGGAGTTCACCAAATCCTCAACGGAATTTAAGAACGCAGAAATTTTTGGGCTTGCATAATTTTTAAAAAAGGAAAAGAAATCCAGTTCTGCCTGTTTTAAGACAACTATTTAACACAGACGTGTTTTTGAAAATATTGGAAAAGTTTACCCTGAGTGGAGCGTATGACGCTGATTAGTGCCGAATCATAAACACTTGCCTAGATCCACAATGCTGCTCACACGTAATGTTTTCTTAGTATTATAATCAGATGAACTAGGATGTCAATGCGCAATATAAATATAGTCATTGAGACTATCTTAGATTAGCACTGTTAATGCAGTTAGCCATACACAGCAGAAAATAGAGGAAGTTGTAGAGAAAAATTCAGGCTTTTTTTCGGTGAAACTAAATCTGTCATTTTATGAAAGGTCATAAACTGTTGTATATGCCAACTTCCAACTTTTTTATCCATTTCGGTTAGGTTTGGTTAGTTTAGGTTGGTTATGTATGTTTTAAAGTTTTTGGAGGCTGGTAAACAACTAGAAGGATGTCTACAGTACATTTTTGCCGAAAATTTTAGGAGCAGCGTGGCATGAAATTTGTAGCAAAACCAAGTGGATGAGCCAACACAAATCTCTAGTGAATTACCTGCAAGGTCGATCACATTAAAATTAAGAGGTGAGAAACTTACCTTTTTTACTCCTCCGGAATCGCTTGCGGTCGACGGGGTGAGCATTCTTACGACGGAACCGTCCCTTCTTGTGCTGCTGGCGGGCCTGCTCCTTAGACATCTCTGCGGTCAGATGGATCAGTAACCTCAAAATTCGGGGGACAGACGAGTTATGTAATTAAAATATACTTTCATGGAGTTTCGATTGATAAAATGTCTACGGATAAAATCAAAATACATCCAATGAAATACAACTATGGTAAGCCGAAAACACTTCTGGAGGGGTATCACGGAGCTCCTCGGAAACGTTCTTCCACCACCCCCCTCACCCTTTGTAGACTGGTTATAGAAGGCGCTTCGGGGAGCTCCGTGATACCCCTCCTGATAAGATCGTAAATTTTCTCTGATCTACGCGAGAATGCCTCAGACAGTCTGCCCCCGACCTCCGGCCTCCGGCAGTTCCCCACTATCTGCCACTATCTGGCGCGGCGCCGGTGTTAGATACAGGTTCGCTGGTTATTGGCAGTTATCGGCCCTGTCATGCAAACATTGAACCAATTGAACATGGTGCTAAAAAGGTGTTGCGAAGTTCCCCCATGCTTTATTCTTCGTTATTCTTTTAAATTTGGAGGTGAATTTACTGCAAACAGTTACTTTTCAGTACATTAGCGCTGCGGAGTCGGTTTTACGTCTTTTTGAAAAGTTACTCTCGAATTGGCTTGGTTGCATGGTGGAAATAATACACTTGCGAGAGGTTAGGTGAGTTAAAAGGTTCTTATCGTTCTTATGCGTTGAAAATACCTCATTTGCCAGGAACGCGTTGTAAATGCTAGATGAAAAAATATTAGGTTTTTTAAATGACTCGCGTCTTTCTTTTGCATGAATTTTATTTTATGTTTTCTCTTTTTAAAAAACCTTTCACGGATTTTGGCGCGAACTTCCTCCACTGCCGAATGGGTTCGAAAAATTCTTGATTTTCTAGAAATTAGAAACACGTTTCCGGAGTACTCATTTGTTTTGGAATTTTTAAGTTTTTATTCTTCCAGTGAGTCGAAAGGATTTACGAATGGTTTGATAAATTAGTGGCTTCCCTTGTGACAAGCTTTGTGACCACTTGAGACCTTATAGTAACTTTCCGCGTCCCCCCCCCCCCCCTTCCGCTTCTGCTGTCCCTGTCGATTTGCCTTTGTTCAAAGTTTTAAGCGGGAGAGCTGTAACCAGCCGGTGTGTGATTTGGAATGGACTCGCGCCATTGTGTTTTTGCACAAAAGGATGAAAGTGAGTTCCAGAGGGTACTTCCAGTGTACTCGTTCGTACATTACACATGAGAGGGAGAGGAGTCCCCTATAGAGCGAGTGCAGTTCCTTGAGGTTAAGCGTCGGTCCTTGACTTGTCGCTAGCTCGCCGTGTCGCCTCCAGGCCCGGCCCATCCTATCCGTGCCCCAGCCGTGCGCTCTAACCTGACGCCATCCTGGCGACCAGCTTGTGCTCGCCGGGCTGTCATCGCGTGAGTGTCGTTGTTGGTTGGGGCGGGGGGCGGGGCCGGGTAGGGCCAGATAGGCATCGCCACTGTCAGCAACTCTCTGTCCTGTCCCATCGTCCTGTGGGCTTGCCGTGCCCCGCGCCCACCCCTGCCCGGAACGAGCCGCTCATCCTCGCCATTCTGTGCACCCCAGGTCGAGGGGGAAATCACTTGCGTAATAGCTCGTACACCCAGGCCTGTAATAATTACGTAATAGAACGAAATAGCCCGTAATAGTGCGTAATAGCCTGTAATAGGGCGAAATTGCCCGTAATAGTTGCGTAATGGCGCGTAATAGAGAGTAATAGAGCGTAATAGCGGCGTAATAGAGCGTAATAGCGTCGAAATAGGGCGTAATAGCGTTGTAGTGGCGCCTTTTGAGGATGAAGCGCTCAAGCTCGAGGCTGCACTTCGGTCTGTTTTAAAAGAACGGTTGGTTAGTTTGTGACCACACACACCGACACAACTGCGATGAGATATTTCTGTCACCCACTGCCCCCTAGATAGGCTGACCCGCCACGCAGCTGTGTGGAGACAACGGCCCACGCAAAGCGCCCGCAAGAGTAATCGTCGGGGTAGAAGGACAATAATTATTTGATCTAGGATCTAGCGGTACGGTGACGACAGAGACGGTGGTTTCGTTGATCCCACACAAGATGAGATCCCACATGACGTACATCCCGCAGGTGGGACTTTCTTGTACTTGAGTGACTGAGGTAGCACCGTTGTAAAAAGTCATCGCAACGTCTACCGCTTACTGCGGCAGAAGGCACCGTGGCGTAGATGGTAAAGGGAAGAGCTAGCAACCAGAAGGTTCGAGGTTCAAAAACTGACTCGGCTCCATTTTTAAGCGGTCTCAGCACCGCTTCTAGCGCTACGTCGGCTGGGGCGGGGAGCGTGTCGTCGTCATCGTCGACCGTCGTCGCTTCGGGCATGGTCGTCCTTTCGGGATGGTCGTCACTGTGACGTCACGCCTCCCCCCTCCACGCTCTGTCCCCACTCGTCTAGTCTGTTCGTGTGTCGTGACGTCTTGTTAGGGACCCACTGGATCCACGGCTCCGATCCTCCTCGGAAGAGCGGCCCGGCGCGGCGGGCCCGGCGGCGGCGGAGCCGAGCGACCGAGCCGAGCGGAGCCGAGGAGGATCGGAGCCGAGCCGAGGCTGGATCCGGTGGGCAGGAGGATCGGAGCCGAGCCGGATCGGACCCAGTAGGATCAAAGCCAAGAGGCAAGTCTAGTAGGATCGGAGCCGAGTGGAACCAAGTTGGACGCAGTGGGATCAGAGTCTTCAAAATATTATATATTTTCCATTACCTTGGACTTTTATGATATCAATCAAGAAAGTAATTTTTGAAAATAATATTTGAGTATAAGGTTTAGAAGTATTTTCTTAAGAGTCTTCAAAACATGATACATTTTCCATTACCTTGAACTGTTATCAAATCAATATCAAAAAAGTAATTTTTGAAAATAATATTTGATCATAAAGTTTAGAAGTATTTTCTCTCATGTTTATTTTTAAGTCGAGTCAATTAAATTAAAATGTTCACAACTTCATAGTTGTTATCGCAGTTTTAATACTTTTGCTTTGCAGGAAGTAAGGGGTCGTCCACATATTACGTCACGCGCTTAGGGGGGGGAGGGGGTTCGGCAAGCGTGACGCCGCGTGACATAGGGGGAGGGGGGGGTGTCGAGCGATGTGACGTCACATTTCCGTAAAAAAAGAAAAGAGTTTTAAACAACAAAGTTCACTCGTTTCCACGATTTTTTCACGCGATTTCGGCCAGCGAGCTGCTGTCTGGGTGCAGGGAGTAGACGCGGACGGGCGTCGAAAGTCAATTACATTTTCGACTTCTTAAAAGAAGTGTACTTACCTTGCTCTAATTATTAACTTGCAGCACTGTAAACATTCAACACTATAAACTTTTATTATCGGCGTAGCGCTTTCTTTTAAATTATATGTGGTTTTTTTTTTTTTTTTTTTGCAAAGAGATCGAAATTGTGACGTCACAAGGGGGGGGGGTTCGTCTATCGTGACGGTGCGTGACATGGGGGGAGGGGGGGGTCAAAAAGTGCCCAAAATCGCGTGACGTAATATGTGGACGACCCCTAAACAGAAATTTTCTTTCTTTGCTCAGTTCTGAATTCATCTACAACCATGTCTCTTTTCATCAGTTTGTGAATTACAAATTACGCTGAATTTATCAGAATACTCAACTAAAGTTCTGAATTGGTCGAATGGTAAATTCCAACGTAATCATTTTTCTTTTGAAATGGCCACAACGCTTTTAAGCCGTTGTGAAATCTCATCAGTAATAAACCTCCGTATATGACAAAATTGCACTGGGGAAAAAGGAAAAGTGTGCAGAAGTAAAATAGTGGAATAGACTTAAAACACATTTATTCATATTTATTTACATCACAGATTTTAATTTCATGATAATAGGGTAAAAAAAGTATTCACTAAACCATATGAGATTTAAATATTAGTATTGCAGACAGTTAATACCAAAGGTAATCGTTATCACATATATTTCCCCAGTTCTTGGTTCTACTTCAAAATGTTCCGAACATGTGACATTCACACAGCGAACAAACTTATCACCATACTAACTGCCAAAACAGCTGTTATAAATTAATGTTTAATTTGTGGTTTTCTCAATGACATAAATCTGAAAGAGAATGCTATAAAATACAAGACACACCACTTATTACACAAACTGCGAAGGAAAGACTGTAACTTGCCCCCCGTCTGAAACCAACTGAACGCCAGGAAAGCTATTACAAACTATAAAACTCAGAAATATTACAAGCTTATTAAATCCATTTCAGCTTTTACCAATTAGAAATCACCTTCAAAAGTCAACAGTCATCATCAAATCAGACTCCAAAACGTTGAAGCGTGTAAAATTGCCAACAAGTTTAAGTATCCATTGCCGTGTATACCCTGCTTCTACATTTATTACAAAATAATGTGATGATTCGAAGAAGCAACAGTTTGAGAGACAGATGGGAGCGCACGCTCGAATCTAAAAAAAAATATTTCATAAAGATGCAACGACAGAATAAACAACAGCTTCTGCTGGTTGAACCAACCGACCAAAACACTGCACGACACCACTGAAAACAATGCCCTCTGAAACTAAATGCACTTGGTGCTAAATGCAGTATGTATCATCACGTTATTAGAACGGTTAAAATCCCTTTCACAATACCAGCAAGAATGTTCCTGTTCTTCATTAAGGAGAAATTTGTGATGTCTTTTGAGGTTAGTCGCCGGCCGGCTGAGGCCTGCACTACAAACATCGCACACAAACCTGAAAAGAAAACAATCACGATTAGTTCTTTATATTGTAAATAACAAGCACTATCAAAACTTCATGATACTCACATGGTTCAAAGGATAAACACGGCGACAGCACGATAAGAACAAAAATATAAACCAAAACAAACAGCGGCTCTGATCCTCTCGGCGTCGGCGTGGCGTGGCGTGAGCCTCGGCTCCGGCTCCGATCCCGATCCTCCCGAGCGCCTTCGGCTCCGAACCCACTCGGCTCTCGGCTCGGCTCCCGAGGAGGATCGGAGCCGTGGATCCGGGTGGGTCCCTAACCGCTCCTGTGTCGTGTTCGTTGCTCGGCCCGGCTCGGCCCGACCCGGCTCCCCCCGGCCCGGCTTGGCTCCGGGTAAAAAAATGTCAGGAACCACAAAATATCAGGTCTGATATGTAGGTTTTGAAGTTGTATCGAGATTATGTGACGCATAAACTAATGTGGTCTGTCCGATGTCAGCTAGTTTTTGTACAATGAGGACCTTGCCCCGAATGGCGGAGCGTAGTGGGAACCATAACAAAGCACCATAACCCATAATGTAAACTAGTTTAAATCTAGTTTTATATTCAATTCTAGCATAACTCTGTTAAAAAAATGGTGTGTATTAGGGCTGCGCATACATTCGGATCATTTTAAATTACAAAATATCAGGTCTGATATGTAGGTTTTGAAGTTGTATTGAGATTATGTGAAGCATAAACTAATGTGGTCTGTCCGATGTCAGCTAGTTTTTGTACAATACTGGGCCCATCACTATCACTCATTTGTAGTAATTTTATTTCATCTCCCTATCTCTTAAATAATAAAGAACCTTGTTTAGAATACACAAGTTTGGGTGCAGGCAGCAGAATTAGTGAAACTGATATCATTTGATAGGTATCATTTATTATACACTTGGTGACGGCAAACCGTGGATTTAATATATATCATATACTCTTACCGAAACTATTGATGCTGCTGTACTGAGATGTTTTATAAATCCTAAGGGTAATATAGAGAACTATTTTAATTTCTTCTCCGTATTCTAAATAAAAAAGTACCTTCGTTTTAAACACAGAAGTTTGGGTGCAAGCTGCAAATTGATATCATTTGATAGGTATTACTTATTATACACTTGGTGACGGCAAACCGTGGATTTAATATATATCATATATTCTCACCGAAACTATTGATGCTGCTGTACTCAGATGTTTTATAAATCCTGAGGGTAATATAGAGAACCATTTTTAGCAATATTAAAGGACTGAAAGATTCAAATTGAAATTTCATTCAGATCATGTGAAGCGTAGAATACAGTGTTCGGTCGAATGTCAGCTAGTGTGTTTTGTATAATATTGGTCCGATTACTGATTTGATGCAAATTTATTTCTTCTCTGTATTCTAAATAATGAAGTACCTTTGTTTTAAATACACAAATTTGGGTGCAAGCTGCAGAATTATTTAAATTGATATCATTTGATAGGTATTATTTATTATACACTTGGTGACGGCAAACCCTGGATTTAATATTTCTTCTCTGTATTCTAAATAATAAAGTACCTTTGTTTTAAATACACAAATTTGGGTGCATGCTGCAGAATTACTTAAATTGATATCATTTGATAGGTATTATTTATTATACACATGGTGACGGCAAACCGTGGATTTAATATATATCATATATTCTCACTGAAACTATTGATGCTGCTGTACTGAGATGTTTTATAAATCCTAGGAGTAATATAGAGAACCTTTTTTAGCAAAATATTATATACTCTTGCCTATTTTAGTCTAGCATTTGAGGCCTATTAATCAGCTTTAGACATTTTAGTCTACATATTTAGCAAGTATACATATACCAGACAAATTTTAGATTTTCCATGAAAAATCTTTTCAAGTCGTTTGTATCTTAGAATTTTGTTATCATCTGGCCTATTTTTTTAGCGCTCCCTTCTGGTTTGGAAAAGCTTGAGAGCGGGCTTTGGTGTCTGTTTGTTTGTTTGTTTGTTTGTTTGTTTGTCTGTATGTTTGTTCCACTCCAAGGAGTTGCTGTAGAGAGTCGAAATTTTTGGGGGTATTTTAAGGGTCACTCCTGGACACCGAAAGGCCTGGTTCAAATCCTGCCAACCCTCATTAAGGCACTGAAAAAAAAAATAATTAAAGTTCTACAGTAATGGGAAAAAAATTTATCGGGAAAATTTCATGAGCTCGTAACGGGTATGTCGACGAGTTAGGTTTCTCTAGGTCAAAATTTTGCCCGTTTTGCTGTATCTTCTACCGTTTTGGGTCGGCTCAGCCACCCACCGTTTTTGCGATTAAGGGCGTAACTGGCCGGTACAGTGTAATAAATAGGCGAAAACGGTCCAATTCTAATTTTGTCTAACCCAGCTGACCCGCACATCGCCAGAACCGTCTCGACGGTGGCTCATTGATGCCGCCCAACCTTTTCAGCGATTTCCCAAAATATCTCTGGGAGCTGAGTTACGCCCCTCCGGAAAGGGCCTAAATCACGATATTGGCGTAATTTTAGTTTTGGAGACGCCCCCATCTTCCCGCACCTCTCAGGAATCGTCTGGACGCGGCCAGAATAATGGCGCACACCATTTTTGTTCCAGGGGCCCAACTGGCCGGTACACTGTAAAAAGGGGGAAATTGGTGCGATTTTCAAGTTTCTCTAACCCCATCGATCCGCCCGGAACCGGATTTTCAAGTGCAGTTCAATGACGCAGACCATTTCCCTCGGAAAAGGGCCTAAACCACAAGTACACTATAAAAACCGACCAATATTGGTCCAGTTTTCAACGTTATTCGACCATATCGACCCGCACCTCTCCGGAACCGCCTTTTCGACTCCAGGTCAATGCTGCGAACCGTTGTCCTTGAAAACAGGCTTAACTCGCTAGTACACTGTAAAATCCGACCGAAATTGGTCCACTTTTCCACTATATCCATCCTCATCGATCCGCACCACTCCGGAACCGTCTTTTTAAGTGCAATTACTCGAAACGGACAATTTTCAAAAAAAAATACGTCTGCTAAATGGGGAAAACTTTTTACATAATTAGAATTTGTAACGTTGTACAACCTACTTTGACTGACGTTAGTTTAACTGTTTAACTAAACTTTGGCAGTCTCAAGTATCGAACCACAATTTACACCCACTAGAATAACGTATGTGAATATATTTGTCGTAAACCTTTTCGTTGGTTCATTTTAAGGATTCTGAGACCGCTTCGATACATTTTGATGTATAGGAATGTCTTTTTGTTTTTCTTTTTCTTTTTTTTTTTTTACCGGGTACGTGAAAATCTTAGTATTCCTAGAAACCTTATCAGTTTAAGAACATTTTTGGCGGTATTTTAGTACTTTTTGACCATTTATTTCGTGGGACTTCATCCTGGGGGAAATTAATTTCATGTGGGAAATGTGAACATGTGGGGAAAATGTTCCACGCCAAAAACCTCCAGGAACGTGTGGGGAGTGACTTCTTGTGGGATGCTATGTGGGAATTTTGGTCTGGAATTCGATTTCGACTTTTGGATGGCATTAAAAAGTTTCGTTTTACTGTTGGTTGCACTCTCTCCCGGCTTTGCGCGGCTTTATTTCCTCCTACTTTGATGGCTTATTACTTGACGTAGGTGTGTCGTATCGTATTGTGTGATACCTCATTTTAAAGCCATTTGTCTCGTGATCAAACCAATCTATCACTTAGCAAGACACGACTCTCCTACGCCGAGTAATAGTCCTGTAAAGTAGGGAAAAATAAAGCCGCGCCACATCGGACTCTTCTGAAGCGGAGCTTCACATCGGACGCTTCTGACGCGTCGCCACCACATCGTACTTTCTTACTAGGACCCATCGAAATATCCTCGTAATAGCAGCGTAATACTTGTGTAATAGCTTTGTAATAGCCGTAATAGCGGCGTAATAGCCGTAATAGCGGCGTAATAGCCGTAATAGCCGTAATAGCGGCGTAATAGCCGTAATAGCGGCATAATAGCAGCGTAATGGCCGTAATAGCGGCGTAATGGTCGTAATAGCGGCGAAATAGCCGTAATAGAACGTAATGTGTAATAGTTCGTACACCCTTTCCCGAAGTGATTTCCCCCTCGCCCCAGGTCGCGTCGACTTCCTCGACCCGCGGCGGAAGAGCTCAGAGACTTGCGCCTTATGGTCCTTTGTGACGGCCACCCCCACCGTGGTCACCACCAGCTCCCAGGTTCCACCTGAAAAATGTGGCTCGACGGCCTCCTCTCTGACGGCCACACCTCTCTGCGACGTCCTCCTCCATGTCCTCCAGCAGGACAGAAGCGTGCCCTTGCGGATCGGGTGCACGGTGGGTGCCACTCTCCGCGACGGCGACCTCCTCCCCCTGGACAGGCTTATTTTGATGACGTCCCTCACCTCCAGACTGGCCTCTTTATGTGACGTCCAGCGGCAGCTCCAGGTAGGTGAGTACCCCTTCCACCTCGACGCGGATGCCGTGTGGGGTCCTTTGCGCCCCCCCTCCCCCTCGTTTCCCCCTCTTCCGCCCCCTCCCCTTGCCCCCTTCTCGCTGCTCCTTCTTTCCTCACCTGAGCGTTTCCCTAATCCTAATCGTAAAAGCGTCGGCCTGTCGCGGGTTTGACGGCGAGGTGCGGGTCGCGGACACAGTCCCGCCGGGGAGGGACGGGATGGCAGGATTTCTCTGAAAAGCCGTAAGTTGCCCGGGGATGGCCTATGTTTATGGCTGCCACTCAGCGTAAGCCGGCCAGTAGGGGCATATCGCTGTTGGAATGGAAATTATTTGAGGAGGAAAATATAAAAATAATTCGACACAGCAGCGGCCGCGAGCCCGAGCGGGCGGGGCGGGGCGGGGCGGACAGGGCCTGTCCGGGCCGCTCCGCGCTGCCCGATTTAGCCGCCGACATAAATATGGCCAATTCTCCTGGAGCAGGACCGTCCCCGGGCGTCCGCCCGCCGCCGCCTGTTGCGCTGCCTGTCCGCTCCCGCTCCAGCTCACGGCCGCAGGGCCCGCAGGCCTGTTGACCCGGTGGCGTGGCGTGGTGGCGGCGGACTGCCCTGCGGGGGGAGGGGGGCGTTCCGGGGCGTTCCTTTGCACTTTGTCGTCCTGCATTGCTGCGCGCAGCGCGTAGGAGACCGGTACGGTACGGTGACCTTCTTGTGGCTGAGCGGCGCGTGCCGCGTACTCGCGGCCTGGAGCAGCGGGCCTGCAGGTGTGCACGCTCGCGAGGGAGCACCTTCCTCTCGGACCCGCCCCGCCTCGCCCCGCCCCGCCTCGCCCCGCCCCACCCCACCCCACCCCAACCCGCCCCGCCCCGCCGTGCTCCGCCACAGGTGGGGAAGAAAGGACAGGAACACGGCACCCCAGCCGAGCAGGCTGGCACACCTCCGCCCCGTCCTTGTCGCACCCATGGCGGTGCCCTATGCAGGGTGTAGCCGTGGCCCACGGGTGCAACAAGGTCAGAGGCACGCGAGAGATCCTTCGGCTGCAGCGGCGGCCGCTTCCCGCCCCGATCGATTTGATTTTTCTTAATTTCGGCCGTATTTTCCCGTGACGGGCCGGGCGCGGTCCATCCATTCCTTCTGCCGCAGTCACACCACACACCTGTCGTGTTATTGTGCGTCCCCATTGTTCGGCGCGCTTCATTCAGATTGGGTTTCCGTGGACCCTGCTGCCGGGCCGGGGCCCGGGCCCGGGCCGCGTCGACACGGTGCGTCACCGGCAGCAACACTCTGCCTCAAACAAAATCTGGAAAAAACTTTACGCGGCTAGAAACCTACAGTAGCGCCCGGACTGCATTCTGAGTGCATCCTTTGACAGGAAGCCAACCCCGAATTGATCGTGTCACGGGACGGGTCACAATTTTAGGCGCGAAGTAGCCTTATAGTTTTATCGCCGGACGCGTTTTTTTTTATTATTATTTTTTTAGGTACGAAGCCTTGTGACGCTGATCAAACCCTGAGATAAAACAAATCAATGTCATCCCTAAAGTCTAGAAATTTTAAAGTCAATTTCCGGAAATCGTATTTTTTTTTATTTTAAATTAGCACGGCCCCTTATGTAAAGTCGGGATTCTGTATATGATTTTGATCAAAATTGGCACTGAGGTATAACTTTATCGGTTTAGTTTATTACTGCTGCTAAAAGCAATTTGAAATCCTCCAGTTCCATAATCAAGCTCATCGGACAATTCCTTACTGAGAGCTTAACTTCTAAATTGTTTGGGCTAGAGAGCTCAAATTTTTTATGCTTCATCGGTACGAATCGTACATGATAAGTGTTTGTCTGCCGCCGGTCTATTTCCTGCGCCGCCGAGCTGGTTCGGTGCGGCTGAACGACAGGGTGTGGTTCGTAGAACAGTAGTGAGGGGACCACGCAGCATCATGGTGGTGGTAGGGGAGGGGGGGAGGGGGGTCATGGGGTGCGCTCTCCTTCCCGGCGGCGCCGCGGGGGCCCCCAAGTCCTGCCTGGTGCCGCGGTGTGCGTGTGTGGCCTTGTTCGGATTCAGCCATCAGCTGCTGCTGCCGCCTGATTCCGAAGATCTCTCTCGTACCTCCGTCCTTGTCGCACCTATGGCAATGCCCCATGTTGGGGACGGCAGGGCCTCGTGAGTGCGACAAGGACGACGGCGCGAGAGCGATCACCGGAATCAGACGGCTGCTGCTGCGGACACCGCACCGCGCCGGGGCCGAACGGCCGGCTTAGGCAGGCTTACGTGCCACTCGTAAAGCAGATGCCCGCCCCGACTCGCCCCGCCCCGACCCACCCGGCCCGGCCCGGCCTCGGTGACATTTCCATACCCGTTTACTCCTGGATGCAGTTGTTGGTGTCTCGAAGCGTGGCGCCACGCCCCACCCCTGCCCTGCCCCCTGCCCTGCCCCCTGCCCTGCCCCCTGCCCTGCCTGCTTCCTCTCCCACCTCGCCTCCTCGCACCTCCCCTCCTCGTCCCGCACAATGTTCCGAGGCCCGGTGTCGCAGGGCTTTTATAACGCTTACCCCCGGTACAAAGCCCCGGGGACATCTGTACCCCCTTGTGCAAATCCCCTGGGACATTTATCCATACCCCCACCTCGACCCCCCGAGTAGTAAACTTATAGTAAACATTTCTTACTCTTAAGTTTACTTTTATAGTAGTTGTGTTTTTAGAGCACATTTACTTATCTTAGGGTGTAAATTAAACTACTATATCCCACTGCGATAATCTTATAACCCCCACTGCGCCGGGAAGTGCAATTATCGCGCGACCATCTTGCCTCCCTGCGATAATCTCATCCCCTTGCGATAATCTTATCCGCTGGCGCTATCATCTCATCCGACTGCGATCATCTTATCCGCCTCCAATCATCTTATCGCCCTGCGATAATCTTATCCGCCTGTGACCATCTTATCGCCCTGCGATAATCTTTTCCACCTGCGCTATAGTCTTATCCGCCTGCGATCATCCTATCCCCCTGCGATAATCTTATTACCTTTGTAAGAATTAGAAATTCGAAGAACAAAAAAATCAACATTTCTTAAAGAGGTACATAAATTTTCATTGTTCTGTTGAAAAATCAAAAAACTTCAAAAATAGAAAAAGAGATTTAACAAAAATTCAAGTCGAAAAAATAATTGTACACATTTTGCATGACTGGTACCTGCCCGCGCGGATCCTTTCTGACCGATCGCTGGTCGAACATGAGGTTTATGCATTTTCGTTTTGAGGCCCTTGTTGTCCTGGCGTTTTGTCATTGTCGTCTCCCGCGCCCTCTCGTGCTACCGAACCACCCAATCGAATTTGTTGTGGGAGGAAGAAGTACCACAACGCTCCTCTTTATACAGCCGTGCTCTCCCGACCGCCTCAACTCCTTGTTTCTTTTATCCCGCCGATATGCATTCTCTTCGATTTCGTTTATCCATTTGTCCGTTTCTTTTTATTTTGTTTTTATTGTTCTCCTCGGCAGGGCAGACCGCCTCGCCCCGCCCCGCCCCGCCCCGCCCCGCCCCGCCCCGCTCCGGCCGGCGATGCGCCTCAGACAGCGTGGCGGCGTTCAGGTGGGGTGGGGTGAGAGGCTTGCGGTGGGGCGGTGCGGTGCGCAGGGCGCGAGAGGTTAAAAGTAGATCGTAAAACAAAAACAAGATATATTGGTGCTGCGGTTTGAGTCGGGCTGCGTGCGTGCGGCGGCCCGGCCGGCCCGGGCTCAGGGGATCTTCATATGGAAGTACTCCCCCCTCCTCCTCTCTCTCTCTCTGTCTGTCTGTCTCTCTCCCTCCCCTCCTCTGCCCGCCCCTCTTTCTCCTCCTTTCGTTTCACTTTGAGCTCGTCCGTTGGTCTTTGTCTTTCACCGACTCTTTTTGTCTTTGGCTGCCGCATTGCTTGATTGCACGCGAGCATTGCGCGCCCGTGCGTGCGTGCGTGTGTGTGTGTGTGTGTGTGTGTGTGTGTGTGTGTGTGTGTGTGTGTGTGTGTGTGTTCGTGTGATGCGTGCGCGCGCATGTGCGCCCCTGGATGTGCGTGTTTTTTGATCGACGGAAAAGTCGGTAACGTCATTTTGTTCGATGAGACGTACGTAATATTTTAAAAGTATTCTGTAAAGCATGTAAGTCTGCATTTGACGTATGGGCAACACGTTGAAACCTTGCGTGCTCTGCGTTTTTCCGTTTGGCGGTTTAGTGATCCGCTGGCCGTAAGTGCGTCAAGAAACGTTCTCCTAGAGGAGAACATGTGACACATGCGACCATTATTTTACCAGTTACGCGAACTCGGTGTGTGTGTGTGTGTGTGTGTGTGTGTGTGTGTGTGTGCCGGCGCGCCTTTTGGATTTGTGAGTGGAGCGGGAGATAATTTGAGGGCAAACGAGAAGGCAGAAGGACGGAGGTGGGAGAGCGAGATGTGTGAATGCCATAAAATGTTTAGTGTTTAATAAGCTGCTGCTGGTCAGGTCAAGCGGCTCACACGTCCGAGGGCAAGGGGGCGAGAGGGAAAGGGGTGGGGGGGGGGAGAGGGAAATGTTTGGGAAAGGGAAACAGCTACCCGAGGGGTGAAGCCATCTCGCGATCGCTGTTGGCTTGGCTCGTCCACTGTCGTACGCCCGCATACCAGGTGCTGTAGGCAACACGCGCCTCTGCCCCAATATGGAATCCGTAGGCAATAGGCGGGCTGCCTTCCGTCGCGTTAGGCAACCCGAGTGGCCGCGAGGAGTGGTAGGCAACTAGTGGAGCACGGCGCGGCGGCCCGTAATACACACCTGTTTGTTCGATTAACTAAATCCACACGAACAGCATTTTGACAAGGCAACCGGTTTTGGAGCCAGCTCGGTGTTTGAAGTGGCGCGCCGCACCGCCTTGGGGCTGTGGAGCCCGCCACGCCCCGCCCCGCCCCGCCCCGCCCCGCTGCGCTCCACCGCGCCCCGCCCCTTCCAGCCAAACCCCACTACGCCCCTGGAGGGTCTGTCAGCAAATCCTGTTCCACGCCTGTAGCCAGAGGGGCTCCACGCAAAAAGCAAATAGTTTCTTTTCTTGGGAAGGTTTCTATACACAATCTTAGATTAAAATTTATTAAGTCAAATTAAGTCCAAAAATGATTTTCTCGTATATTTTGTAATATGTTTATCTTGCCCTTTTTGTTTTAATTTCTAACTGGCGTACTTGAGCTTTTCTCGTGCGCGACTGCTGCACTTTATAGGCGTACGGACCGCGTACGTTCCCCGGCCGGGCCGGTGTACGGGACCCCGTACGTACGGGCCGCTCGGACCGGTCCGGCCGGGTCCGCGCGCCGCGTACGGACTGTCGGCTCGCGTCCTCTCATTACCTGTCGCTATCGACACATTGCTCGCCCTCCCGGCCACGCCACGCCTCTGCCCATAATTACGCTCCCATTGCCCACCTCTGGCTACGTTCCGAAACAG
Source organism: Frankliniella fusca (assembly GCA_029379305.1). Classification (NCBI taxonomy): domain Eukaryota; kingdom Metazoa; phylum Arthropoda; class Insecta; order Thysanoptera; family Thripidae; genus Frankliniella; species Frankliniella fusca. The sequence continues at coordinate 163,855 of JAHWGI010000700.1, read as the reverse complement.
CCGACAGCAGCAGCAGCAGCCGTGGCAGCAGACCCCTCTCTCCTCCCCCTTCCCTCTCTCTCTCTCTCTCTCTCTCTCTCTCTCTCTCTCTCTCTCTCTCTCTCTCTCTCTCTCTCTCTCTCCCTCTCTCTCTCTCCCCCTCCCCCTCCCTTTCTCACCCCCCCTCTCTCTCTCTTGCCCTCGCTCTCCGAGTGCCTGCCCGCTCCTTGCAGGTTTTGACGAGGTGCTGTTAACGCTGCTGGGAGGTGTGTTGCACGGCACCTCACTGGCTGCGCTCGGGGGACCGTCCTTCAGCGCTCTGCACCTTATTATTGCGCCTCGTCCCCTCCGGTGCCGTATGGTGCCTCTGGGCAATCCAGACTGGTTTTCGCAAAGCAAAAGTGAATAATTGTGAGTGTCTGTGTGTATTTACACCGAGGTGGGAAAAATGCTCCACTTAGGGATCTTAACTTTAAAAAAGTCAAACTCCTTTTCGTTAGCGAAGGGATATTTAAGCCGTAGGGGTGGGGCCTGTTTTCCCGGCGCCTCGAGGACGCGGCGAAGTGGCGTTAAGTGGAAGGCCTGGGGCGCGGCCTGGGGCTTGTCTTAACTTACGCGTGTCTCGGAGGGCAGCGGGGCAGCGGAACTGGCCAGGGGTCGGCGCCGGCGGCAGCAGCCCTCCTCATCCACGGTGCGAAAATGGCACAATAAGAGGACGCACGATAAGATTTAATAAAAAATTTGAAATAATAAAAAGAGAGAAAGCAAACGCGGTTAAAGACGGATCAGGCGACGAGCGAGCGCCTCCCGCCCGCCCGCCCTCTGCGGGGGGATGGGGATCGATTTGGACGGCTCCTGCCCAATGTAATGAATCGTTAATGAAGTGCTGCCAGCGGGCTCATTCTGAGCTGCCGCAGATAGAGAGTGGAGAGAGAGAGAGAGAGAGAGAGAGAGAGAGAGAGAGAGAGAGAGAGAGAGAGAGAGAGAGAGAGAGAGAGAGAGAGAGAGGGAGGGAGATAATGTGCGTGTGTGTGTGTGAGAGAGAAAGAAAGAGAGAGGTGGGTAAACAAGGATAAAATCGGACATATCGGTACTATCGCCAGGGCCCGGCGGTCCGGTCCGGCCCGGCGCGCCGCCGCTCGTTCGAACCGACCGCTTTGTGCTCGCCGATATCCCCCGAGGCCCCCTTGGGCAACACCGCGCCCCGCCCCGCCCCACCCCACCCCACCCCGCCCGGGCCCCGCCCACTTTTCTCGCTGTATAACCCGAGCGGTGTGGCCTGGAGGCCCGGGCCGGGGCGCGCCGGGCCTCCTTCCCTCCCGTGTGTTTGCTGCACCGGGGCCGCCCTTGTGCATTCCGCCCCGCCCCGCGCGCCTCGCCGGACGGGACAATGCGCGCTCTGGAAATTTTGTCACGCGAGAGATATGCGAGCAGTCGCGTCGATTGTCTCGCGCTCGCGCGAGCTATCGTTATACGCCTCGCACCTCGCCTCGCACCCGATTATGTAGTAACGTTGGGGAATACAGTCATCGGGCGCCCCCCAGTGCCAAAGTACAATTACTTTGCAAATAACGCTTGGCGTGACTACTTGCTAGAGTACCGGCCTCTTGTTCAAACGACAAAGTCCCTGCCGGCGCGTAATTCCCCGGTCCCCATGCGCTGCCCCGCCCCCGCTCCGCCGCTCGGCGCTGCACATAGCCGATCTCGTTTTATGAAGCTCATTACGATTCGTGACGTGAAGGGAAGGGGTTCGCCGAGGAGAAAATCAGGCGGAGGGAAAAACGACTCCAAATCAGTTTGTTTCCTCAGAGTCATGTTGAGTTGAGTGAGAAGCGGGAGGAAAAGCATCGTATGCAAAGGCCGCTCGGTGCGCACGCAAAGAGGAGGAGGAGTGAGAGGGAGAAAAATAAGGAAGGGGCTCTCGGCTTTATTCTAATGTTTCAGCGGGGAATTTTAAAACCGTGTTCCATATCGCGTGAATACATAAGTTTGTTTGAATGCGCTGCTCGGAGCCCCAGATCACTATCGCGGTGCCTTTCGTGTGTACATACGGGCGGGCGGCTGTCCCGCGGGGTCCCGCCCCGCGCCAGGCCCGCGCGGCACGAACGGTCGCCTGCAAGATTTAGGGAAGAAATGATTAATGAGGGAAAGGAAAAGTCTGTCGCTGGAAAGTTATTTTTAGCCGCCCCTCTATTTGCGAGCCTGGTCAGGTATTTGTCGCGGGCGACCGCCTTCCACATAGGCAATCCGGTGACATGGACGCACCGCTGTTGTGTGGTTGCCTACCACCCGGGCGCTCGCGACCCTCCCATCCCGCATAGCGGCCGACACCTTACGGCGTGTCCGCTTACAAATATGTAAAGAGGGATATGAAAATAAAGGGGGGGAGGAGGGAGAGAGATAAAGAGAGAGACGCAAAATAAAAGGGGAGGAGCGGGAGCCGAGCGGCGCGGCCGCTGAGAAAGGGGAGACGGAAGGGGCGTCGAAATAAAACTCATTACAGCGGTAAGGGCCCCGGAGTGTTGCGCGCGCCAAATGAGGATAAACGGCTGGGATAAGAGGAGGAGCAGTGAGCCTGGCTGGTGGGGCCGGGGCATCGCCGGCGCAGCAACCCGTTCCGCAGAGATGTATATGAGCAGTTCAGCGCGAGGGTTTGCATAGGTATTTTTGCTTAGTTGAGGCGGAGGAGGTCAGGAGGGAGGATGGTGTCTCAACCTTGTCTCTGCCTCCTCTCTGATTCTGTCTCTCTGCTCTCTCTCTCTCTCTCTCTCTCTCTCTCTCTCTCTCTCTCTCTCTCTCTCTCTCTCTCTCTGGTGAGAGTGGCGCGGTGGAGGAGGAGGGTGGCGGTGGCGCCTACCCTACGTGATGATCGCGCCTACTGGTCACGCTATGGCGGTGCGGTCACTCTAGGCGAATGTATAAGAAAACGCGGAGGGCGGGCGGCGCGGCGGGGCGCACGCCAGCAGAGTTTAGTCGTCGGGGCCGTCCGGAAACGGAGCGCGCGCACGCAGCAAACCGAAGCCAAACCCGAGCGAGCGGAGCCGCAGGCCGAACCGCAGGAGAACAGGCTGTCAGCGGCTACAGGCCTGCAGGCCCGCGGTGCATGCTATGGGACCCCCGAGGATCGTAAACACGATTACCGATTACCAGTGATTTCCAACAGTATTTCGGGAAAAGTTTCGAAGAAACTTTGAAATTTACGTCAGTTTTGTATTTGCATCGTTTTAACGAGGGAAAACCCGAAACAGCGTAAAAAACACACTAAACCCTTATGCACAATTTTATACAACCATAGTTATGCACAACATTTTATGCATAACTATGTTGCACGTTTTGCATAATTCTGCACGAGTTTGTGCATAAGGAACAGAGTTAAGCATAGTTATGCAGGAAAAATTGTGCATAACTATGGTTGTGTAAAATCCTGCAAGGCTGATGCACAAAAAAGTGCATAAGGATTTAGTGTGAAAACAACGAAACGAGCACTCTTAAAAGCTTACGGTGAATTTCACTGTAATCTACGGTGAACTTGGCATCACCGTAAGCTACAGTGACATTCACCGTAAGCTGCGGTGAATGTCACTGCAGCTTACGGTGAATCAGGGGGTGTAACCGTAATCTACGGTGACATTCACCGTAACTTACAGTGAAAATTCACCGTAAGTTACGGTGATGCCAAGTTCACCGTAGCTTACAGTGAAATACATCGTAAGCTTTAAAGAGTGAGGAATTTTTGGGATGTGATTATCAGTAATTATCGGACAAAGTGTACGCATTCTCATATCACCAGAGAGGTGGGCTCCTCGCGTCCTTCGTATGCCCCATCAGTCATATGGTACATGGTGTACCCCGTACAAAAACTCTAGGCGCGAAGGAACTAAGTACCCAAGGGCCTAAGACTGCCGTGTAGAACTTTCAAAAATAATTTGGAACATTCCGGAACACACGTCATTTGCTCTCAAGGAGGACTTTTATGAAAATTTTGTACGCCTCGTAATGAAGAAAACTTCTAAAAAATCAGCAAAATTCAGTAAAAAAAATTGATAAATTCACGAAAATTCACAAATTTAGGATAATTTAGGAAATATTCAGGAACATTCACAATAATTTAGGCAAAATTCAAGGGATGACCTCAGAAAATACACGCACATCTGATCCAATTTATTCTCTCAATTACATGATTAAATAGGATTTTTATTAAATATTGTGAATGATTTCGATGTATTCCAAATTATTGGAAATTAACTTGCAATAATGCAAAATAATCACAATTATTTCAATTATTTTTTTAAACTTTTCAGAAACAAATTTTGCTCTGCAATTGAAAGGGTGGCGTAAAAACATGGAAAATTTTTGCGGCAGTAAACCTCCCGAAGGAGGTTGCGGTTCCCGCCAGGCACAGGGCTTTTACCCCCTGTGGCAGCCAACTGCTTCGGTGTTCCATGGGAACCGGCGCTTTGCTGACTGCGATCCTATCGCGCAATTCGACAGATTTGATCCCCGTACCACCATTGGCCTACCCCTAGAGGTACGAGCGGTGTCAAGGGCGTTAGACTTCCTGATCCCAGTTTCAGAGGCCTTACCTCAGAGGGGTACGCGGGATTCGATCCCACAACCCCGAGTGCCGACACATAGCCAGAACGGGAAGCGACCCAACGCCCAGAGCCACCGAGCCAACGGCGGTGAGACGTGTTCAATTTCTACTTGACCTGCCCTGAAGCAGCTGCCAAAGGAAATGCGAAGCGCGAAAAACACTTTCCCGAGTGGGAGTCGAACTTCGGACCACTCGGTTGGGTGTTGCGCGCTCTACCAACTGAGCCACGGCGCCTCGATGACTATCGAGGGGGAAACGACTGTCAATTTTCGTGTCAGCCGGATTACGGATTACCCCGGATTACCTCGGATTACCTCTGGAGTGTCATCCGGATAACGGTGCTTTTTTCCTCGGATTCCCCCGGATTACCCTAAAATTTCCCCGGATTACACCGGATTACTTCGAATTTCTCCGGATTACACCCTGCTGGATTACCTAACGGCTGTCAGCCGGATTACCTTAGTCGTTTCCCCCTCGATGACTATGCTGTGCGACGGGTTCGAGTTGTATTTGCCCTATCCCCCAGCCTCCAGCCAGGAGGACACGGCAAATACGACTCGAACCCGTCGTTCTGTACAGTCATCGAGGCGTCGTGGTTCAGTTGGTAGAGCGCGCAACACTGAACCGAGTGGTCCGAAGTTCGTCTCTCACTCGGGAAAGTGTTTTTTCGCGCTTCGCATTTCCTTTGGCAGCTGCTTCAGGGCAGGTCAAGTAGAAATTAAACACGTCTCACCGCCGTTGGCTCGGTGGCTCTGGGCGTTGGGTCGCTTTCTGTTCTGGCTATGTGTCGGCACTCGGGGTTGTGGGTTCGAATCCCGCGTACCCCTCTGAGGTAAGGCCTCTGAAACTGGGATCAGGAAGTCTAACGCCCTTGACACCGCTCGTACCTCTAGGGGTAGGCCAATGGTGGTACGGGGATCAAATCTGTCGAATTGCGCGATAGGATCGCAGTCAGCAAAGCGCCGGTTCCCATGGAACACCGAAGCAGTTGGCTGCCACAGGGGGTTAAAGCCCTGTGCCTGGCGGGAACCGCAACCTCCTTCGGGAGGTTTACTGCCGCAAAAATTTTCTATGTTTTTACGCCACCCTTTAAATTATTGCAGGGCAAAATTTGTTTCTGAAAAGTTTTAAAAAATAATTGAAATAATTGTGATTATTTTGCATTATTGCAAGTTAATTTCCAATAATTTGGAATACATCGAAATCATTCACAATAATTTACTAAAAATCCTATTTAATCATGAAATTGCGAGAATTAATTGGATCAGATGTGCGTGTATTTTCTGGGGCATCCCCAAATTCAAATTGCGATTCACAAAAAATTCTGTTAAATTAAACAAAAGTTCACAAAAATTCACACAATGTGTACAGCAAAATTTAGAGTTGTTCCCCCCTCGTTTGCACCCCCCTGAAATTGAGGGAGCGGCCTGCGTTATTGGGCGGTGGGCGCGGTCCTACGTGCGCACCCCTGCCCCGCCCTGCCCCGCCCTTCCCCGCCCCGCCCCGCCCCGCCCCGCTTTTACCCTCCGTTAGCCCGCCGCGGACCGGAACGGGGGGAAATGGTTTGGATTACCTCCGCATCGCCGTGTAGCAGAGTGTCGCTGAGGACCGAGGAGGCCGGACCGGGGCCGGACCGCGGAACTGGGCAATAATTAACATCCGAAATGCACGCGCCGGCCGGTACCCGGGGCCCGGGCCGCGGCCGGGACCATGCCGGGCCATGCCCACAGTCTGTACTTACGTTTGTTCTGTGTAATTGCCATAAGCTGCCGCTGCTACTCGCTATTAGACTGCTCGCCCGTGCCAAAATATGGGGCAGCGCTGGGCCGCGGGCTCGCAGTGGCGCGGGGGGAAGGGCGCCTACTTCCGAGGCATATTATTGTTTTTGACAGAGCGGTCGCGGGGGGCCTGGCTGTGGCGTGACTTGTGCGTGCGCTCGCGTGTGTGTGTGCGCTGTGCATGGACTGTGTGTGTGTGTGTGTGTGTGTGTGTGTGTGTGTGTGAGTGCGCGCGCACGGCCGCGGTGCGCTCAAGCCGACTTCCCCTCCACTTTTCCCCACCACCCCCATTTCTCCTCCCTGAAACGCGCCCCCAAAGCCCTACCACGCCGCCCGGCCCGGCCCGGCCCGGCCTCACAAATAAATACAACAGCAAAATGGTGGGTGACCTCCGCCGCGCGGGCCTGCTGCTGGTGGAGTTGTAGTAGGAGGGGAAGTATAGGAGTGCTCTTTTGGGGGCGGGCCGGGCCGGGCGTCGCGCCGTCACCGCTTTGGAGTGTTTAGGGAAATGTGATGTAGTATCGCCTTTAACTGCAGACGTGCTGCGAAATGGGTGCGTGTGAGTATGTGTGTGTGCGTGTTTGCGTGTATGTGTGTGTGTTCTCCCCCTCCCCCCTCTCCTTTCCCCTGTTACCTCCTCTCTCCCCGGCCCCCGGTAATTTCTCTTCCTCCTCGCCGACTGTCGCTCCGAGCAGAATGGCTGTTGTCCCTCTTGGTGTTTTAAACGCGCAATAATGAATGCGAAACTGCGGCTCGTTTTGCGACGGCTGGCGGGGCGGGGCGGGGCCGGCGGGGCCCTTTGTTTGTCGCAGGACTCCTCCTCACTCTTCCTCCCCTTGTTCTTCTTGTCTCTCTTCGTCCTCATTTGGCGCTGACTGCTCGTGTGTCCTCACTACTACTGTCCTCGGCGCCTGCAAACAGACGCTGCTACAGGCTGGCTGGAGGAGCACACCTGCTACCTGCTGTACATGTTGTTCCCCGCGCGTTCTGTCCTCAGGTCGCTTCATTCTTCATGCCCCCCCCCCTCCCCCGCGTCGCGCACGCAACCCGCTCGACGTCGTCCAGACCACGCCATGCCGCGCCGCTTCCCTAATTATGTTATGTGTATAATTTGGTCAGGTTAATTGCGGATCGTATTTACATTTTACACACTTTAATTGCGTCCGCGATGGAGTTTCGGGAGGAGAGACGGGGAGACGCCATTTTGTTTGTTTGCCCGCGGGACGCGTGGGACGGGACGGAGGCGTCGCGACGCCGCTGCCATTACTGCTGCAGCACAATCATCCGCCTGGCGCGGTGCAGGAGTGTCTTTGGGAGGAGAGAAAAAAGAAACAATTAAGAAAGTACTTAATTCAAACGTTTATTATCTCGGAAAAAAAAAATGTCTTGATTTTTTGAGGCACTACACCGCGACTTTGAGGAAAAGTCCTCCGACTGTGAGAAACTCACCATTTTAAAAAATATATTTAAAAAAAGGAAAATTCCCTCTTATTTTTGGGAACTTTTGCCTAAACTTGCTCAAAATCTGTGGAGTTTTCCCCGCAAATCAGGGAGTGCCGCCAAGTTTTCCCTGTTTTCACAAAAGATCAGACAGTTGAGACCTGAAGTAAAAAATCAATCCGTTTAACATTTTGTTCTCGCCGAGTGATTGATATTCTTGTCCATGTCCATGTTTAAAACATTTCATACAAATTTTCCTAAATTTTCTGCGCGCCGCTGCCAGCGTCTATCGCACGTCTGCGGGATTTTTGCTGAAACTGAGCAAGTTTTTGGCTGTGCTTGTCATGACTTGAGGCCAGCAATCACGTTAGCGCACAGTTGGTACTCGGCTATTACCAGAAATCTTGGGCTGGAAAGGAAACAGAAGCGGGGGAAAGGGGCCAGAGCGGCCAGAGCTCTCTCTCCCTAATTTTTCTTTTGGTCGGTTCCCGCCTTCCGACTCAGAAGGTTGCATTCGAGAGTTTCATGCGCTCGTACATCTATTCACTGTATGCAAATGACGAGACGCTAAAGGGCCCCACTAGCATTTAAGTGTTTTGCTGCCTCTCTCACAACAAAATATTTCTTTTCTCCTCTTTTGGGCACGAAATATAATTTTTCTGTATGTGTTCTTTCTGTGTGACCGAGCTTATTGTAATGGCACCTCTAGTTCAAGCTGCGCGATAGCCCGCACGCTACATCGTGTTTCCCTTATTCACCTCGATTTTATCCACGTAACTCTAACATTTCCTATCGGCGCGTCGCGTCTTTCCCTCTCTTTTTATAAATTCCCCCACTAATGACTCAGCAAAAGTAGTATGGAGTTGTTGAAACATACATCACTAGCTTGTAGGCCCATGCGAAAGTTACGTGCTGGGCGAGATTGTTGCTATACTGATGTGGTGGCAACATCAGCCCGTCGTCGCGTGTGGGTCCGCGTTTTGTGCGGCGAAAACCTTTGCGAGAGTCACAACAGGGCCGCGTTCGAAGGTCTCCGCGCCGCGTCTCTCTCGCACGCCTAGGCCCGCCCACACTGCCTGCAGCAGCGCCTTATTTTGTGCCGCTACCCCGCAGCAAAAACCACAGATGCACCTGCGAGTGGAGCAGCGAGCGGCACTTTGAGGCCGGCTGTGCGCGGTTTGTAAGCGGGCGTGAAAGGCAAATCCGGTGTATACACGTCCAAGTCCAATATCGTGTCCCATTACTAATACTGCTGCTGTCTGTGATTTTTCACATCCGGTGCGTACTTTGCTGACGATTCATTACACAACTACAGGGGGCTTCACACTCGAAATCTTCTACACATAGAATTTTTTCGTATAATACGAAGAAATCTGTGCAATAACCGTACTACACAAGAAATTTCCTTGTAGTCACAAAAATTATTTCTTTGTATTACAAAGAAAATTTGGTTTTGTATTACGGTTGCACAGAACTCTTCCACTGTGAAAAATATCTTTGTAGATTTACGATAAATTTTGTAAATCGTGATTTACGAAATATGTTGTAAATTTACGACGGACCTTTTTTGCTCGTGAATGAATTTCAAGCCGATTTGTAGTGCTTGTAATTTTACGATTTGCTATTGTAATTTTACAACTGCATTTCGTGGAAAATTTTCCTGTAAACTTACGACTATTTTTCACAGTGTCGTAATCCAAGAAATTTGGGAGTGCAGATAGATGCAGAGAGTTTGCCTACTCGCTCTGCCCGTAAGGTGCCATAGCCCCTTGGATAGGCAAACAACCGCCCGCACCCGAAACACCCTGGGCAGTCAGAAAATGCTTTCATTTAATCTTCAGAAAGTAATGCTTCTGTTTTTCGAAGGATGTGCTTTCCATTATCGCCTCCAAATAACATGCGCCAGAAAGGAAAGTTATATACAAAAAAAAATATATATATATATTCATTGAAATATTCAACATATTTCCGAAAATAATATTGCCAAAGTGGAAAAACCATGTCCAGCAACAAGGCCGGGATTGGCCTTTTTTGAAAATTTTCAAACAGCGTGTGCTCTTGACAATATCGCGACTGATTCTTTTCCAACTTAAACCTCCGCGATGAATAAGCTTTTGCGGACGCCTCCGGTATGGATTTATCTGAACGCTCGTTTTGTATCGCACATCGGCGTCATGCTCGCGCTTCCCGGAAGGGCTAATTAGCGATATCTCGCCGCCATCGCTGTCGTGCGTGATTTGGAACGCCGCCTGAGCTGATCCATCGGCATTACGACGGAAAGTGGTCGCTGTATAGCGTGCCCTCACCTAAACGCCGTGCCGTGGCACAACCGCGCGTCCTGGGTTTTTTTGATTTATATTACCTTTTTCTTCTTTTTTTTTTCCTTTTTTTTGTTTTTGTGTGTGTGTGTGGGCTGCTTTGCTGAAATTGTAAGTATCGTATCTATTTTTCTTAGTATCAGTTCCACGCGTCCCACGTTAAAATTTGAACCGACAAAACGGTCGCTGGGAGGGAGGGAGGGGATAAAATCGAGGGTAGGGTAGCTTTGGAGATGTTTGTTGTTCGTCATTTTCGTTCCGGTAATTGGCGACTTTTCAGGCATCGCGTTGGGGGTGACTATTGTTTTATAATCTATTACCGCTCGAGGCTTTGGCCGCGCCCTCGCGGCGGGCCGCGCACCACCCCGCCCGCGCCGCGCCGCTCTTAATTTACATCAGAAACATTCACTGAAGCCATATAGAGCCATTACGAAGAGGAGGTGGGGTGCAGGCAGGCAGGCAGGGCGCGGCGAAAAATATGTTGATGTTTAGTTATTTTGTCATGAAATACGGCCGCTAGATTAGATAAAGTAATTAAAAACGGTGTAAGCAGCCAGCGCGAGTGAGCGCGGCTCGGCGCTGCGAGGCGGTTGACTTTCCAAGCGGTGCGCGCAGCAGGTTGACGCGCCAAAGCAGCGCGCCTGGTTGATGGCGGTGCGTGCTTCGGTAGTGGCGGGGCGGGGCGGGGCGGGCTCGCCGCTACCTGCCAACACCAAGTTATGACCGCGAGTTGTGTGTGCGGCGCGCGGTGTGCGTCTCCTTGCGGCGGCAGCCCGGCACTTGACTTGGCGCAGCGAGCGCAGCGGGCCGCGGGGCGGGGCGGGGCGGGGCGGGGCGGGGCGGTTCGGGGCGGGGCGGGGCGCTCGTCTGATAGGACAGGGCTGCTGCCAACAACCGGGGCCCCCAGCGCCCCGCCAAATAACGCCCCGCCTGCGGCTGAAAAAGAGAACTGAATACGGAATAAAAATATAGTGGCCGGTGACGAGCGTATGTATAGTCTGTAAAGCTACTGCTGCTGGCAACGGCATCGCCCTTCACCACATGTGTGTATATGATGGTATGTCGATGAATAACATACGCAGCAGCGTGCCAAATTGAAGGGAGCTGCTAGCAAATCACATCTCGACCAAAGAGGAAAGATGGAGAGAAAGGTGATGAGTTTACACCTCTTGAAACACTAGAGGCAAAGGGTTTAAACGGCAAGAGATTGTTGTATTTTAGTAACAGATTAAAACCTATATTGTGTCTGACAAATTTCGGTATTTTGTATTTTGGTACTTTGAAACAATTTTGGACTGTTTGTCTATGAGAGTGCATTGTTACCACGGTCAATTCTCAAATAAAATAAAGTTATACAAACATTATAAACCCTCAAAAGAAAGTGAAAGTTTATTTTTTGTCAAATTAAAATGTGTATTAGTCTTGGTTTAGTATTCATCTCTATTTACGATGTGAGTTTTGGTATAAGGTGCTAAGGTGCAGCCGCGCACAATGTTAAAAATATTGTGTCAAATCACGCTAAATATACAGTTATTTTGTACATGTGAAGTACATGATCGTTGTCTGTTTTTAGAGCACTTTCTATTACAATCCATGTTAAAGGCATGTTGGACCCCCCAAAATGTTTATACCTTCCAATAAGTTTGGCCAGGCAATAAGGACTTGACCACAGGCACGGACTGGCCCGTTCGGTGCGTCGGTCAAATCCCCCCCCCCTGAAAAGGTATCAATCCGGGCCCCTTTATTTGATTTATTTGCCCCTGTATGAGGCAGCTTGCCTTACTTTCCCCCTGTACGTAGGCAAATTCCCGACCGGGACCTTAGCACCCAGTCCGTGCCTGCTTGACCACATAGTGCATGCCGTTTTTTTTTTTTTTTTTTTTTTTTTTGTCTTTTTTCCTGTCAGTGCGGCCCGCAAATCCTGAGTGCGAAAATCGCCTCATAAAGAAAAAAACCCTTTTTTCTTCCCCGTGATTGTGACGTGTATGCCAGGCCGGGCGGCCGGCCCTGCGGCGGCGCCGGTGTGTGACGCGCGCGCCTGTTAGTGACGCCTGCAGTGACGGGACGGGCCTAACTGAGCCCATCACTACCGCCCCGCCCTGCCCCCGCCCGCCCCGCCCCGCCCCGCCGCGCGCGACTTTGGTCATGTTTGCCTGCATCGCCTCCTCGGCGCGCCTGATGAATTGGCCGGCCGCTCTGTCATTACCCCGAGCCCCCCGCAGCCCCCTCGGGCCCCCCGGGGCCCCTGTGGGCCCCCGCAGCCCCCCCTTTGGTGAGCGCCGCCGCAGCGCCGCTCGCTCCTGCGGCCCCTGCCGTCTCATTCCGAAGATAGCTCTCGTACCTCCGTCCTTGTCGCACCTGCGGCGGTGCCCTATGTCGGGGATGGCAGGGCCTCATGAGTGCGAGAAGGACGGAGGCGCGAGAGCGATCTTCGGAGTCGGCTGCTGCTCCACTCGCGCTGAGGGCATAATGACACCTTGTTTGCTCGCCGACACCTTAAGTACACACAGCAGGGCATGGAATGCTGGGTAAACCGAGGAAAGTATATACAGGGCCGGTTATGGTTCATAAAAGGACCGAACGCACTGAAATAGGCGTGCCTCGAGGGACCCCGCCTGGCTTGGCTGCGAAAGCAAAGTCGCGCGCGCGGTGTTTCGAAAAAACCGCTTTTCCGCCATCGCACCACTTGCCGCGTTTCTCTTTCCTTCCCCCCGCGGCAACTTTGGATTGCATAGCAAAGCGGTAAGTATGAAACACTTGTCGGTAAATATTATGTTTTTCTCACGTGCTCTCCGCTTGCTCCGCTGCCGCGTGTGTCCGGGCGTGCGTGCGTGGATGTTTGTTTTGGCATCGCGGGGCACCGGCCGGCTCTTGCCATTTATATGCGAATTATTCAACACACCAACGCGTTCTCATCACACACACGCACGCTCACCCACACGCGGCACCTAAACACCAAACACGTACTGTGCACACATGTAACGCACGTCAGGAGCACTTTATACAGCGCGCTGCACGCCGCGTGCACGCCGCTGCGCCAGGATAGAAACACTCTCAAAAATAGCCTCGGAAATTCACAACATTTATTGTAATTTTGATTTACGAGAAAAAAATGTTGTAAATCTGTGACTGCCCATTCCTGCTCGTCGATCAGTTTCCAAGTCGATAGTAAGGGCTTGTAAAATAACTTAATATTGTAATTTTACGACTAACACCGTGGAAACTTTGTCCGTAAATCTACTACTTTTTTCCACCTAGGGAAAAGTGTGAGGGATTCCAGAAGAATCTTCGTGGCGTTCTAGATGGTCTCTGTGTGGCTGCAATTAAATCCGCACAATTAAATGAGCTGCGGAGGGCTTAACGTGGGAGGCTTCAATTGTTGTAAGCGTGTTTGGAATGCCTCATTGCCCTCGAGATGACACACACACTTACTCACTCACTCGCTCACTCTCACACCCTCTCACTCTCTCACTCACTCACTCTCACACTCACTCACTCACTCACTCACTCACTCACTCACTCACTCACTCACTCACTCACTCACTCACTCACTCACTCACTCACTCACTCACTCACACCCACACTCAAGGCCGGCGCCTCTTCTTCACTCCCGGCATATCAGCTGCGTGATGACGGACCCGGTGGGCAGCGCGGCGAGCAGCGCAGAGTGGAGATCTGCGGGAGAAATCTCCCGCGTCGCCCCGCCGCACCCCACCCCGCCCCGCCCCACCCCGCCCCGCCCCCACCCCGCGCGGAACGATCCCCTCGCACGCACCGCTATGGCTGTGATGAGGTTGGCTGACCTGGTAATGGCCGCGCGCCTGTGTTGTGTGTCTCTGTAATGAAAAGTGGTGGGCGGTGCGAGGCTAGCAGGAGCCGCGGTGGTCTGCTGCTGCCGTGCGCCGTCCAAAACAAACACAGCCGCTTTGCGAGACTGTATGTATACGATATCGACGAGCAATTTGGTGGCGCCCAACTTGACTCCCCCTCCCCTCCCCCCTCCCTTCCTGCGCGCGGTTCGGTTCGGGGCGGGTCAGGCCGGGCGCGGCCACCCCACCGCTTCACGACCCGCCCCGCCCCGCCCCGCCCCGCCCTCGCTGCCCCCGCGCTAGGATGTCGATACTTCCGCGCGGGCCGGCCGGCGCGCTTCCCTCTCTAGCACAATGCAACATAGTTTCTCCAATTAGCCCTCCGCTATATGCTAACGAAATGCTAAACGGTGTTTAATTAGCAAAGAAGAGGAGAGGCGCCTCTCGATGCGCCGCGCTCATCACATGTCAATTACTTGATTAATTAAGGCGTATAAGATCGCAATTACGCGCGCGGGGGAACACGGCCAGCCTCTCACGGCCTCCCGGGGAGAGGGAGGGGGAAGTGGTCGTGTCCGGCTAGAAGTCTCGTCGCACGCACCGTCCTCGCAAAAGTTTCGCTCGCTATGTAATAGTCTTCTTCTTTAATCGTTAAAATAGAAAATAAAATTTAAAAAATACAGTGCAAGCCTAAAGCTTATTTAGGGAAATCTATTTTGTTTTTTTGCCCGTTGATTTATGAGATGGACAAAAATATGTTGCATTTCGCAAATTATTACGCTATAGCGAAAAGTACACGAGTCTTTCTTTGCTAAACTGACATGTATTTTTTTATTTGTAATAAGTACAATTTTTTGTCACGCTTTAAATTTTTTTGTTATTTTTTGATGTAGTTGTTTTCCATCTTTTGTTCAGTTTTGATAAGGACCCCCTGCTCGATTGGGGCCGTTATTGTGATTAGGCATCGACCCGTTGTCATGGCGATGAACCTGTTGTACGGAGGCGTCAGGGGCGTCGGTAATGGTCCTCATTAGCATATCACGCGTGCTCCCGCCGGACAGGTGATAGGGTTCTACTTGGCTGAAAAAACAAAACAAAAACTAAAACCATCTTTGAGCATTAGCGCAAATGAGTAGAAAGTCAGACTTTATTTTTGAAAAAGAAAACCGTTCTTAAAACGGTTTTAGAACAAAGGGAGGTCAAGCTTTCCGTCTTTTACAGGATTCTCAAACAATGCGTCCGGCGAGCAAAAGTGTGTATACAATAATTAACCCGCTTGACCGCGCACCTCCGCTCCGTCTGAGCCTAACCTCCTCCATCAAGCTCGCGCTGGGTGCTGCCTGCCTGCTGCAATTCGAAGCGATCACCGCAGACCAGCTCAACGAGAGAATTTGACTTTGAATTTGAACGGGCCGTCTCTCAGAGAGAGAGAGAGAAAGAAAGAGAGAGAGAGAGAGAGAGAGAGAGAGAGAGAGAGAGAGAGAGAGAGAGAGAGAGAGAGGTGGGTGGTGGCAGCGATGAGGGAAATTCTGGGCGGGTAGGACGTGTGCGCAGGCCCGTGGCCCCGCCCCGGGGGCAGCGCGTCCTCCTCCTAGCCCGCTGTGTGCAGGCTAGTGGGTCAGATGCACACACACACACACACACACACACACACACACACACACACACACATGCGGGTGCCCATGCATACGTTAGGGCGTCGCATCATCATCATGATCCCTTTTTGTAATATTCGTAAATTATCCCCCTGTTTTACACCTGGGAGGTGCGAGGTGCGGCGCGCCGCGGCGGGGCGGGGCGGGGCTCTGTCCGCCCCCCGGCAGGTGCCTGACGTGACGGCAGAGCCGGGCCGACATGCGAGCACGCGTGCGCAGACCACCACCGCCTGCTGGCATAAGTCACAAAGAACCCCTTTCTTAAGGTCCCTGCCAGTCCCTGCCCTGCCCAGGGCAGCACAGCACACGCTGCGCCCCCAGCCCAGCCCAGCCCGCCTGACCCGAAACTGCTGTGTTCGGCGCGGGAGGAAATTTGGGATGAAATTAAATATGCGTCGGCCGTAGCCGGCTGCTCGAGAGGGCGAGCAAGGCCGGGATTTTTGTACACAACGCAATTTCGAAAGGCTTGGTAGTAAAAGCAAAAATAATTAAAATAAAATGGTGATTTGGAAAAATTCAAGTCGGTTCGGGGCCGAAAAATTCATACATGTTGCAGAAACATTGCAAAGATTGCACGTAATGCGTTCGTTAAAATTCAGAGTTGTTTCCTCCCCGCTGCTGACCCAATTTTGCGCCGCGGTGGGGCAGCGTCAAAACAAATGTTTGACTAATTGCGGCGGGGTCAAAACAATGTTACTTTAATCAGCGATAACCGTTGTAATCTACCGTGCCTCGGGTGGGAGGGATCCCGCCCCGCCTCCCTCCCCGGCAGGGGACCGCAGGGCTGGTGCGTTAGAGGGAGAGAGAGAGAGGGAGAGAGAGAGAGAGAGAGAGAGAGAGAGAGAGAGAGAGAGAGAGAGAGAGAGAGAGAGAGAGAGAGAGAGAGAGACGGCTGCGTGGGGCTGCGGCCCGGCTCGCTTCCCATATCCTTTTAGCCTGCGACGCCATACGGAAATTGAATTTCTCGCTTCTTTTGAAAGGGATAGTGTGGCGCCTGATCCCGGCGGGAGTAATGATGTCTAATTACTCACCGCTGGCTATGAGGGACCCCGGGACCCTCAGGACCCCCAGGCGAGCCGACAAGAAGGCCGCGTGCGTTTTTTCTTGAGTAAACAGCTGCTATACGACGGGCCCGGCGCTCCTCCCCCATATTGCCGTGCTGTATGTGGAATATTTTCCCACCCTGCTGGTCCATAGTCGGCGTCTGTATACTCACTCGAGCAAACGCTTGTGTTTTTTTTTTAAATTTTGGTCAATATTTCCATTTCCTGTTTTAAATATTGGGTTATGTGCTACACTGTAAAAAAAACATTTCCAAAATTAACAGGAAATATCTGTGAATTTCGTTAAACCACCGGACTGTGAATTTACTTTTCATCCGTGTTCATTTGCCAAAAAAACAAAAACAAAAAAAAAAAAACTCTATAACCTTCCAAAAATATTCCGTAACTTAAGAATTCTGTAAGTTTGCAAATTTTATCTGTTGTTTCGCGATTTTTCTTGTTAATCTACAAAATGTTTCATCAAACTACAGGAAAAATCTGTCTACCGATTTAACAGCGAAACCTGTAAATTTGTTTGTCGTTTTTTTTACCACAAATTTTTACAGTGTATGCGAATACTCGGTGAAAACGATTCCTTGGTGTCCGAAGACTAAGGACCATCGGACCGATTCAAGAACGGACGCGTGATATCTTCCTTTCTCTGTCATCTTTGAATATGTCTGATGGTCCTTGGACACCAAAAAGCCGTTTGCGTATACCTTGCCTACCCCTTTGCCTTCTGTTTAATCATCGCGTATGTCTGAGTATCCCGAGTTGACGACGGTGGGTGGAGACCAAGCCTCGTAATTCTTGACCAATTTCATAAAATCCACACGTGTGTGTGCCTAGGTTACCTAACCCAGCCCGCCCCGCGCGCACCTGTCCACGCCGGGGCGGCGGGTGGCCGGCAGGCCCGCCCGGACACCTTACCCCTCAATTTTGAGGGATAAAGTGGCAAAGAGGACCACGTACGATTGCTGCTTACGTATAACTGGCATCAGGCTCAGCTTTACACCTGCAGTGCTAATCGCATCTCCCCTTTCCATCTCTCTCTCTCTCTCTCTCTCTCTCTCTCTCTCTCTCTCTCTCTCTCTCTCTCTCTCTCTCTCTCTCTCTCTCTCACCCTCCCTCTCTCTCTTTTATCTTCTCTCCCCTCTCCGTCCTCTCCTCTCATTCTCTCCCCGCCTCGCCTCACCCCTCGTCTCTGACTTTCCCTCTCGCGTTTATCCTCTCCCATTCCCGTCCAATTTCTCAACCCTATTCCTTCCATTTTCTCTTCATCCGTAATTTGAAGCACGTCCGTCCGCAGTGCTGAGTACTAGTTACCATGCAGATGTTTCCGCGACTGGATGGACTCTCGGGCTGCTTCCTCACTTTCTTCTCAAGCGATCGAAATAACCCCATTCTTGTTGGAGTTCAGAGGGAGAGAGGAGAGGCGGGGAGGGGGGGTAGTCTGCTTCGAGCATTCCACTGTGTGTAGACGTTCTCTTACTGAATGGTTTGATTAAATAACGTCTTCGTACTGACTACGGAATATGTCCTTGTAGAAATACGATGCATTTTGTAAATGACGACTAACGAAAATTGTCGTAAATTTATACGACAACCCTTTCTTGATCGTATTTGATGTTAAACGAATTTTAAAAAATCAAAATTATTGAATTTCCATTTATAGTTGTAATTTTACAGCTCCGCTCCGTGAAAAATTTTCCGGTGAAAACCTACGACTATTTTCCATAGTACTGTTCTTTCGCAGTTGGACTTATTCTGGCAATGGAAACGTGGGACAAATGTGGGATGTAGCAAATTCTCATAACTGCTCTCTCTCTCTCTCTCTCTCTCTCTCTCTCTCTCTCTCTCTCTCTCTCTCTCTCTCTCTCTCTCTCTCTCTCTCTCTCTCTCTCTCTCTCTCTCTCTCTCTGTCCGCGCGCGCGTTTGCGTGCTCCGCACACGAGGCCTCTCCACCACCACCCCCCCAGCCGGACAGTACCTGCGCACATAATACTCGGTTTGACTTATGAATTGTTACTGAGCCGCGAGCGTCCCGCAAGTAAAAGGGGGAACCTGGCGAGGCGAGCCATCAGTGGGTGGAGCCACGGGCCCCGGCGCAGTGGTGGGGGGAGGGTGGGCCCACGAGTGGAGGAGAGGGGGGGAGGCCTCGCTCTCCTCGACCCCTCCTCTCCCCGCCCTCCTGCATGCTTTATACGAGTCTTCTTTTCGCAACAGAAACTACACGGAGCCGATGAGTCCCTTCCATTTCTCTCCCTCTCCTTCTCTCTCTCTCTCTCTCTCTCTCTCTCTCTCTCTCTCTCTCTCTCTCTCTCTCTCTCTCTCTCTCTCTCTCTCTCTCTCTCTCTCTCTCCCCTTCCGTCGCGCGGGCCTTTGTGCTCGACCGCGCGGCCTTCTTGTTATTGTTATTATTGCGTTTTGATGTTTGTGAGGCGCGCGGCGTTTTATGGGTGCTGTTTGTCACTCCCTCTCTCCTCTCCCTATACTCATCCTACTGCTCATCCTCTCCCTCTCTCCTCCTACCCCCTCCCCCTCTCTCTCCTCTCCCTCTCTCCTCTTCGTGCCTTCTTCTCCTGTCTGCAGCCGCCGCATCCGCTCGTAGGAAATGAGGTCTCCGAATTTAAAGACAAATCCGTTACCCTGACTAAGTGTTTTGCCGCTGCGTTAATTTGTCTTTTTTTATATATATTGAAAATTATCGTGGATGCAATAAAACTGTGCATGCAATGAAAAAAAAGTCGTAAAGTAATTACGCGAGTTATTTTTTGTCTCTTAAATTCGCGTCCGACCAACTTAACTCGTGAAACACGTACACACGGAAGAGAGACTTTTTCATGGTTCTTAGGAGTCCAGGATTTTCTTATGGGGGTAAAAAAGTACACTGTATCGTTGGCCTTTTTGAAAGCTGCTTGGTATTTTTTTACACGGTATAGCTTTTGTTCCACTATTGGTGCAGTGTATTTTCCTCCTTACGTTTTGTGAGCGCTTGATGTGTGAGTGAATCTTACATCCGCTGCATTCCCGGCCCGCCCGCCTGCACTGCCCTGCGCGGCCCACCCCGCTGATGGAGCATCGCGCCGATAGCATCGCACCAGTGGGTGTGTGCATATGTGAACGCCCGCGCCGCGCCATGCTGTGAGAGCAACACCCTGTTAGTATCATCATATATGCGTTTATATATCTCCCCTTCATTTTGAGGCGTGATGAGCCAAAAGTACATCATTGTTTACAATAATAAATAAATCATTTTGGACATTTTTATGAAGGATATTTTGGATTTGGTTCTTTATGATAGGCGCTCACCCCCCACCCCACACTCCCCACCCACCCCCACCCCTAAAAATAAATAAATAAATAAATAAATAAATAAATAAATAAATAAATAAATAAATAAATAAAATAGCTCGTGTTCGTTTAGAGTCTAATGCTGCTTGAATCAAGTGCCATTTGGCCTCAAGTGTCCCCTGTCCCCAGAACAGTTTAGGATCCAGACCTGAGCTCAAATTATTATCAATCCAAGAACATTTCCCCCCTCATCATTCAAGCACGAAGCACATATTATGGAGCTCAGTACAAGTACAGGAACTCTATTCCAGTGCTGAGCTTTAATCATAACTTTTGTGCACCAAAAATAAAATAAGAAGAATCCTTTGCAGCATTTTTCAGAAAAATAAAAAAAGAAAAGATAAAGAAAAAAATTACTCTAAACATTTGTGTTTTTTCGCGGAAAGTCATAGTAACAAAATGTACGTAGCAGGAATGCGTCGGAAAATTAGACTCAATTGGATTATTTCTTTTCCCCGAGTTGTTTATATGGTCTGGAGCGGCGCTCTATGGGAGAGGAGAGGGGAGGGGGTTGTTCAAAGCACCGCAAATAACGTCCCGTCTTCCCGGCCCTGTCGGCGAGGCTGTCGTGTGAGGCGAGGCACCTCGGCGGAAGGAAGCGCCTCCCCATAACGCTAAAAGAGCTGCGGCGGTGGCGGCGGCGGGCCCGACGGGACGGGCAAAGAACGAGCTGTCTCCACTAGGAGAGTGTTCTGCGTCCCCACCATGTCGCGCCTCTTGTTCTCATCGGCCACTCACTCCCCCTCCTCTCCTCTCTCTCTCTCTCTCTCTTTTTCTCTCTCTATCCTTCCACAGCCCCCACCCGCACAAGACTGGAACCGAAAATGCGAGACTGCGGGCGGCCAGTTTTAATCGTCCAGTTATTGACCTGCTGTTATATTCACCGACGGGAGCCTCGGCAAAAGTGGACTCGACTTCCTTAATCCCTGCCCTGCTGCACGCCGTTAAACCTCTTCCATTAAATTCACGAAATCTTATTCAATTTTAAAATTAATATTGATTCTGTAATTTAAACAATTTCTTTTTTAATTTTTTAAAGAGAGTCTCGTTGAGATGCTTAAAATCTGGCTTTTTACAAGGTTTTTTTCTTTAATCAGAAGGATAATACTAAAAACCTTAGAAATACAGAACTAGTTTTTGACCCGTTGGTTCAAAAGGTGTATATCTGAAATGTCTGAAATATAATTCAAACTCGAGGGGGAAATAACCGCTGAATTTGATGTACAAATTTCGTGAATTAGATGTGAATTGCCTTGAAATGGCTGTGAATTGTCTTGAAGTGGCTGTGAATTGCTTTTGAATTGGATTGAATTAGTGTGTGAATTGTCTTGAATTGGGTTTTGATTGGCTTGAATTGTCTTGAATTGTAATTAGATTTGAATTAGGTTGAATTGGCTTGAATTTGTTTCAATTGGACTGAATTTGTTGAATTAGTGGTGTACACACCAAAGTCCGAGGTTATTTCCCCCTCGTTCAAACTTCATGAAATCGTCTGAAAGCGTTCACGGAATATCATAACAGAGGCATAAACAAAACAGAGGAAACCTCCGTTGCGTTTTAGGACTTGATCCTTTTTGTCAGCGAGTGTCCGCCCGGGCCGCCATGTCGGAGTGGGAACACCCTTTCCCGGCCTCTCCGCAGCCGCCCCGTCCCCCTCCAGATCTCATCAGTTTGGTCTGGTTTTTTGCCGTGGCCTCCATTGGGCCGCGGGGCGGTGCCGGCCCGGCGGTGCACGTGTGTCGTGGTGGGGAGGGGAGGGACCCGGAGGGACCCGGAGGGACCCGGAGCAGGGCGGCGACACCATGTCGTGTCCTCATTAATTTCGCTCATCATCCCTGCTCTTCCCTGCGCGCCGCATTACACTGCAAAAATACCTGCACCACCGGTTATTATGGGACAGAAAACACCCAGCGGTGTTTATGCGAGTCGAGTCTGTCGCGCACCCAGTGGGCCACGCTGTCCGAATAACCATCGCTTTTGAATCCTTAAATAGTGAAATGACTTTGTATGCGACGGAAAAATCCTTCTTGTCCCTTGCACTGTGAAAATTTTTGTTGTTGATTAACAGCAAAAGTGTTGTTAACTTTTTAAACAACATTTGTTGTTAAAAAACAAACTTTTTGTCAAAGGTCAAGAGTTCAAAAAATTTCTTTTTTTCAAAAAAAGTGTTTTGGTCTTATTACTGCGCAGAAAGGCTATTAATTACAAACTTGACTGTTCTCCGACAAAATGTGTTAGGTAAAAAGTTAACAACAATTTTGTTGTCACGTTACAACACATCCATACCGTTCCATACACATCAGTTGTTTGTTTGGGGCCATATGGTAAGAATAAGGTGCTAATCGTGCAAACCTCTTGTCTCCTGACAGCTATTTTTTACAGTGTGGTTTTAACTCATCAGGTTCAGCTCTGTAGAGAACTCCACGATTGTATGTAGTTTGAACATTTTGTGGTTTCGCATCCTTTTATGTTTTCCCCCCTCTCCTCACAATACACTGTGACAACTTACAGTCCGCTACCTCTAGTTTTTGCTCCCTTGAACTATTTTTTTATTTTTTTTTTAAGCGAGAGAGAGAGAGAGAGAGAGAGAGAGAGAGAGAGAGAGAGAGAGAGAGAGGCAGTGACTGCCGCGCAGCATTGCCACAACATTCGGATGTGTTTCTGTTCCTCTGCTGCTGTCATGTGCGGGGTGTTTTTCACGGATGTAATGATCCGTGGTAGTTGGTTTGCTACGCCGAGCTCCGCCGCCGCTGCTGCTTGGGGAGGACTGACTGAGCCTCATCGGGGCGGGAGGGAGAGAGACAGAGAGAGGGGGGGGGGGACAACACTTTTCCATCCAGCGCGGTTGTACACGAAAGATCCCCCCCTTCTCAGTTCTCGCTTTTGAATTTGACTTTAAATGAAGTACAATTTATATGTGTTCCGGAGGGGTGAGCGCGCACACGGACCGGACAGGGGAGGAGGGAGGCTGCGCTGCGCAAGTCTTATTGCGGCCGCGCGGCCCTCCGCCGGCCCGGCTCCTCCCTTTCAGTCAAGTTCAAAAGTTGTTTTACGCCTGTCAATAAAAATTAGAGCGGTGCGGCAGAGGCGAGCGAAATTTGTCTTGGCTCCACCGGCGGGCCGGCCGGCGCTGCACGCGCGAGGGCGCGGGCCTTTGTCACGGGACAGAGTGAGAACCGCATGGGGCGGGGCGGGGTGGACCTCGGGAGTCGCGTAGAGCACAGGATCCGGTTTTTTTTTTTTTTTTTTTTTACGTTTTTCAAATCATTTTATTTAAAATTTTGTTGTTGTTTGAGTCATTTGACTATTCAGAAGCTGCATTTTTATTGGGAATCCATCCAAGCGTTGCTCAGTGCTTGCAAATTTGAGTGAATTTATTCGCATTCTTTGTAGATGAGTAATAAATACTCGCTCACCTATGTGCATGTGAGTGTACGAGCGCGCACTTAAATTCGCTTACCTTTAAGTCTCGGTATTTTTTATTCGCTCGCATCAACAAGTGAGCAAATTTTTATTCGCATATAGTGGCGTCCAATGGGTGGTCGCTCGGCGCCGATGGGTGCCCATCGGGCGAGCGAGAGGGACGGAGCTAGCGGTCGGCTAGCGCGTGCGAGAGAGGCGGCAGACTGGTGGAGAGTGGGGGGTTGACCACCCATTGGACATCACTATTCGCATACAGCCCCACGTAAACGGATTAATATTTTTCACTCACCAACCAGTGAGCAAATAAATTCACTCACCTGACAGTGAGCGATATTGGTACACACATATGGATTCCCACTGTAGGGGGAGCGGGAGCTCGCTCATCTCCGTGCTACACCCTTATCATCAACCCCTCCCCTCCCCTCCCCTCCCCTCCCCTCCCCTCCCCCTCCCCTCCGCCGAGCTCGCGGCCTGCAACGGAACCCCCGCCCCTCTCTGCAACAAGCTCACCGGACACGCCGTGTTGTAATCCTTTTCCGACCGGATGGGAAAAGCAGCGGACCACTCCATTACCGGGACCTGATCCCGCCTGGCGTATTTGCAATACGCGCGGCGTAATCCCCATCCCTCCCCTCCCCTCCGGCTGCTCGTATTTGGTCTTGTCCGCTGTTGGATTAAGCCGTCCACAAGCCCGTCATTACTTTCCCACTCGCCACATGTGTGCGCCGCCCCGGCGCGGACTGCCGCCTGATTCCGAAGATCGCTTTCGTACCCCCGTCTTCGTCGCACCTATGACGGTGCCCTATGTGGGGGATGGCAGGGCCCCATGAGTGCGACAAGGACGGTGGCGCGAGAGCGATCTTCGGAATCAGACGGCTGGACTCCCGCGCCGGACAGGCTCGTCTTGTAGAGCCGGCCGACCACTATCGGTTTTTCTGTGTGTGCGGACGTGTGGAGCAGGAGCAGCCCCTATATATCTCTCTGCGCCGGGCACGGCCGGGCAGCGCGCGGGGTAATAACAGACGAGGTTTGAATTTGTTTATGCGACGATATGCCGGGTAAATGTTTGGGGAGGCGGCCGAGGTCGGGGCCGGGGCCGGTGCTGGGGCCGGGGCCGGGGCCGGGCTCGGGGACTGCCAATCGATTTCACGTGGCCGCGCCGCGCCGCTCTACCGTGTGGCCATTACACTGCAAACAACTCGGGGTCACACCCGTTTTCGTAAGGGAACTTGTAATTGTCGGGTGTCGGGGAGGGGATAGACCGTGTGTAGTAGTCGTATCGTCAGAGCAAAAAACCATCACGCGTTCGCGGTAGGAAAACGAAAATCAAAATGTGGTTTGTCTGTGAATCTTTGCCTAGATCCTACAATTTTTTTTCATATTTCTACATCGTATGTGCGTGATGCAATTCCAGAATGTAAACGACTCTGTCAGAAAAAAAAGGCTGTGCGCTCGACTTGGCGGGCCTCTCCTCTCGCCCTCGCTAGCTCGTCCTTCTTGTTGTTGTGTGCGTTGCGAAGCTAAAATGGAGGCATAAATGACATTTAAAACGCGTGCAGCATCGTGACCAACGCGCTGCCGCGCGCTCCCGTCCAGGGTAAGGGGAGTAGGGGTCATTGTCACGAGGGTTCACGCTCGTGTTCTCAGTTTGGAAACAAACGTCAAACGCTGGCGTTATTTATGGCCCCGGTGACATCGCGACAACGCTGCGCGTTAAATTTGCGTGGAGGACCCCGCGGCGCGGCGGCGCGCAGCGCGCGCGAGCCGGGAAGGGAAGGACGCAGGGCAAATAGGAATGGGACTCGTATAGTTTGGAGCGCGCGCTCAGGCTCAGTGCAGCGCAGCAAGCTAACCAAACCTAGCCCAACAAGGAGAGACAGCGCCAGTACTTAAAAATGTAGAACCTAAAACCAGAAACGTATAATAGGAACACGGTAAAACTGGCGTCTTGGTTTTCCAGACTAGGGATGAAAATGCCCGGAAAGTTTCCGGAAAAATTGGAAAAAAACACTGTTTTTTTCGGTTTTTTTCTCTAGCCTCGGAAAAATTGGAAAGATTCATCCTGCAAAATAGGCAAAAAGCACGACTTTTCGCCTGGAAATAGGCAAAAAGCATATCTTCATCACTCTGTGAAGACGCTTCTCAGTGCACTCATCCTATTTATACCCTTTTACATTTCCTTCTCGTGCGTTTTTTGTGATTCCTGTTGGTCATCTAGAGTTGCCAGTGGAATTAAAGACCTAATGAAATACGAAAGTAGTCGGTTTTATGTCCATATCCCACTACAGGACTTAAAAACCAATTTTTCCAATTTTTCCGGTATTTTTCCGTTTTTTTCCTATTTTTCCGGTTTTTTTCGGACACTTTGAAAGTTTCCGGAAAATTTCCATCTCTATTCCAGACGTTTTGGAAAAAACAAGAATAGGACGATTTTCAAGACATTGCTCTTTGTTTTCAAGATGTCGACTTGAAAGATTGCAAGAATTTCAAGACGACGTCTTTGGCATGTGCTGGAAATCGTCTTGCTTTCCAGGACGTGATCAGAAAGGTATTGGTTTTTCCAAAACGTCTTAAAATCAAGAGAGTTACCCTACAAACCAAGTCGCCAGTTTTACCGTGAAAGTAGGTGAACCCCTCATGAATGACGCCTTTTACGCTCTGCCGCTGTAAATAAATAAAACTACGGTGAAACTACTGGAAAAAACTTTATCCTGGTTTTTAATTAAAAAAGAAGGTCCGGTAGCTCTGTGTATTATCTCCATCTCCGTAAGAGCTGCTTGGATTTTCCAAAACCGCTTGGAAACCAAACCAAGAAGTATTTTTCCCCGTGCACTAAATTCATTGCCGCTGCAGTTTTTCAAATGCAGGAACGGAACGTCGCAGTTAGTGTACAACTGCAATCAGATATACAATCCGCAGTTTTTACAGTGTGCCCGTAAGGTCTCTCTCTCTCCCCCACTCAACGCTGTGTCACCAGTTATGCCTTTCTCTCTTTCCCCACGCCTTTTCCCGCTCCGTCTCCAAACCGCACGAGTTGACATCTCAAAGCGGCCGCGCTTGGCCTTCCGCCGCGAAGAAAGAAGCCAGCGGTGACGGCGCGGCGCGCAGTGCGGCGGGGCGGGGCGGGGCGGGGCCGGCCAGAGCAAAGCCCTCCCGCCAGCTGTCACGGCGCTGCCCCGCACCGCCGTGCAGTACCGAAACAATGACGATGTCGATCGCGATGCTACTTTTCGGTCCGCTTCCTGAGCGACACGCCACTAGCCCAGGTCCGTAGCCGTGCCCCCTCCCAACCTCTCTCTTTTTCCCTCTCCTTACCCTCTCCCCCCCCCCCTCTCTCTCTCTATCTCTCTCTTGCTCTCTCCAGTTTCGTGTGTGGCTCCTTCTCTCACCCTGGATTCCACCCCTTGATATAAATTTTACGCGTCCTATATGCCTTTCCATAACTCAAAAAAAATATATATGTATATAAAATACAGCTTATCAAAATTTAAAGGGAAAAGTCTCATCTTAAAATTTCCCTGCAGAAACCCGTGTCACTTGTCTCCCCGCTCTTTCACTGACAATGTACGAGTCCTAATTCTCGCTCCCATACGAGTGAGAATTTGAGGGCAATTTTATCACTCTCTGGAGAGTGAGAAATTTTTTCCTTGGTCTATTTGAGAAAGAATTTTGTAACCTCGCCCTAATAAAGTGAGAATTCGTGCTCAAATAAAATGAGGCTAAAAAATCCTCACCCAAATAGAGTGAGGCTAAAAAATATATTGCTCGAAGAGGGTGAAGTTAAAAATTCTCAACCTTATAAGTGCCCTCACCCAGTTTGCGTAAGAAATCGTATTCGAGGGTTTGCAGTGTTTCCAATCCCTTCAGCACTACGTCTTTTTATGAGTGGTGCCGCACTGTAGGTTCGGGTAGCCGTGCTCTACTGCGGCCCTGCGGCTCTGCGGTCGTACTGTGTCCTTTCAGGAGGACCGCGACATCAGACCGCAGGGCAACGACCACAACGGAGGCGGCAGGCAGAGGAGGAGGAGGGAAAGTCCGGTTGTACGAGAAGGGGGGGGGGGGGGGGGCTTAACGCAGCGGCCTTGTGCCGTCCGGAGCGCTTAAAGCGCTAATTGTTAAGGACAGGATAAAAAAAAACAGCGATACCCCGCGGCGACCTTTTCGCGCTGACTTTCGGGTAGTATATTTTGCTTTGATTTTGATTTTTCATGAAAATTTTAGCTTTTTCTCCTATTTCTGACTTTTCAATTCTTATTTCTGTTTTTTGTTCGTTTGTTTTCGATATTTCGTATATTTTGGAACCTTCTTGATTTTATTGAATTATTTTTTTGTTTTTAATTTTAATGATTTTTTGGGGGGCCGTCCAATGACTTTTTGAAGTGAGCCGCCCCCTCGATCGGAGTCACAGTAACAGTGCCGGCACACAGAGTACTGTATTGAACTTTTGATGCTCAGTGCATATGATTTGTGTGTTTGGTGTGTGCCGTTCAAACAGTCCGGTTTTAGGCACATAAATTTTTTTTGTTACCATTTGTGTATCCTTTGCCGTTGACAAAATTGTAGTCAAAAATTCTGGTAACAATGCAATTGTTACTGAATTTTTAATACAAACATGTTGTGTGTCTAGGAAAATAAGCCTGCACTGTCATTTAATAAATGTGACATCACGTTCTTTTTTATGTGAAAAGTGTCACATTGTTTAAAATTTAATTTTACATTCTTTTCAACGTGTATATCGGCCAGAATATGCGGGCTAAATTTTATTGTCACATTCAAAAGAATGTGACATTAATATTAAAAGGAATGTGGCAGTTTTCACATGAAAAAGAATGTGACGTCACAGTAATTGAATAACAGTGCGTGCATGGACTTTCAGAGTGTATTTGTTCCCAGTATTTTTTCGAAAACAGAAAATGTCTCCTCATAAATAATCCAAGTGCATTGGACAATTGAAAGAAAATCCACTCAAGAATTGTGTGTGTGTGTGTGCCTTGACCTCCACCTAGTAGTGCACCAGGCGCTAACCGCCCGCGTCGCGTCGCGCCGCCCCTCCGCCTCCCTGGGGCCTGGCCTCGGCCTCCCCTGCACCTGGGCCCCACCCCGCGGGGGGACTCCCAGGCAGCGCAGCACAGGGACACACTCGGCAGCGGCACGAATCGCTCATTCGACGGGCCGACGATTACCCCACATATCACTGAGATAAGACAACAAAATGAGAGACACAGATGTGGCGCGGGGATCACCCACTGAGCGGACCACTCAGTGGGGCCTGAGGTGTGGGAGAGAGAAAGAGAGAGGGCAATATAAGGGCGCGTCGGCCGGAAGCCTAATCCTAATCACAGTGCATGGTGTTATGGTTGTGCTCCATTTCATCTCTGTCTCACGCCAGCGTAGTATAACGCCGTCGTGCAACACATATTGATGCAGAGGGAGTGAGAGAGATTGACCGAGAATGTGAGGTGGAGAGAGAGAGAGAGAGAGAGAGAGAGAGAGAGAGAGAGAGAGAGAGAGAGAGAGAGAGAGAGAGAGAGAGAGAGAGAGAGAGACGGTGGGGGGCTGCCACAGGGCTGCCACAGGGCTGCCGTGTCTCCCACCCCACCGCACACAATGCTGCGGTCATATTGTCCGATTCGTCGGGCTCTCGCAGCCTATCTGCCGATTCCGCGCGTTAGTTTGTCTTTGTTGCTGCCGCTGAGTCACTTTTGCCGCCTCTCCGCCCCGCCACCGCGCCCCTTTTGCACACATGTGTGTCTGTGTGAGTGTGTGTGTGTGTGTGTGCACCTCGACGCCCAGCCCCGGGCCGATATGTGGATAAAACCTGTTCCTATCCTTGTCTTTCTCGCTCTCTCGCTTGATTCGCCCGGCCGCCCGGCCCGATCGGCTATAGAGTCATTGTGAGTCGGACAACACATGTTGGATCAAAACATCAGGTGGCATTGTCGGCCGAACAACCGTTTTTCCCATGGCGGGCTATCGGCGCTGCCCGGCCGGGCCCCGCAGCGCGGTACCGCTAGCTACACGCCGACAGAGGCGGTCCACCGCGCTCTATGAAAAACTCCCATTCGGAGGGGCTCAGGGGAGCCTCAGGGGGGCCCCCTTCACACCCCCACCCAGGCGTGACGCGCCCGCGGCCGGGCCGTGTCGGCCGGGCCGAACTCCACAGGGGGCAGTGCGAGATGGAAACAAATTTGAAATTTTTGTACAGCTCGTAATTTAGAAAATTTTAGAAACATTCAGAAAAAATGTAGCTTTTTTGTTTTGAAAAAATCAGTAAATTTTAGAAAATGTGGCAAAATTTGAAAAGCTTTCTAAGGTTCACAGAATTCTAGAAAAAAAAAACTGGTAAAAGGTCACAAAAATTTGCTATAAATTCTCAAAAATTCACACAATTTGTACAACAAAATTCAGACTTGTTTCCTCCTCGGGGCAGCGACGAGACACCTTCCCGCGGCCCCTGAGTACAGGACTGGAGCAGGAGGTGTTTGTTGCCCGCCTGGAACTGGCCGGGTCCCCGCCCCGACGGCCCTACGGCAACGCGTGGGGTACAGGGGTAGGCCGCCCCGCCCGGCACCCGTGCCCGCGCACTGCCTACCCGCCGGGCGCGCTGGGCTGCAGAGCTCCGTCCTGCGCTAGCGCCGGGGGTGGAGTTGGGGGGGGGGGGGGGGGGGGGGGGGCGGAGCGAAGCCGGGGGTGCGGCAGTAAAGCCAAGATACTCGGAATAAAAGATGTGTTGCTGCTCGGCGCGGCGGCGGCGGCCCCCGGGCGGGAGTAGAACCGTAGAACCCGCACAGCCCGGCCGCTCGGCCTGTCCGTCTCCCTGCAGCAGCAGGAGCAGCAGCAGGAACAGGAGGGGCGGTGCAGGCGAGGCAAGGCGAGGCGCGCTGCCATTTCTACCGGAGAACTGCTTCGCTACTTTGTCGGACTCGCGGCCAATAAAGTTGGCCCCGAACGTTATGGCGCCATAAATTGACTCGGCACCACCACCACCACGGACCAGGGCTTGCAGTGCAGCTCCGCGTAGCTCCGCGCGCTCAGCGCTCGTGCAGCGCGCCGGGGGCCGCGGGGGCCGTGCAAAGAGTGCGACAGCGCCGCGCACTCACGTGGCACTCCTGCAGCCCCCCGCCCGCCAGCCCCGCGACCTTCCTTTATATGACGCTTTGTCCCCCTAACTCTAGGTGAGCTACCGCGTGAGGTGAGGGGGTGATCACTCATACTAAAAGTGTACAATAATTTTTTGGAACTTTTCTTTAATAATAATTATTCTTTTTGACTTTTTGGTTCACCAGGTAAATTTCTGTGAAGTTTTGATAAATTGTGATCTTTTACCCGCATTTTTGAACTTTTTCCATTTTATTTCAAATTTTAGTTCATTGTTTTCGATTTTTCGGAATTTTCTGTATCCCCCTGATTTTTTAAAATATTTTAAACGTTCTTTTGGGGGATTGCACAATGATTTTCGAAGAAAAATCTCTCTTTCCTCCATCAAGGGAAGGCACATGTGTATCTCATTTTCTGGCAGCGTGGAGGTATAGTGAGCGGCAGAGCTCGTGTGAGTGGCGCTATCGCTGAGTGCTCAGGCGCCTGCGGGTCGTAACGCACACCGTGTTGACGTAAGCCTCCGCACGGTGTATATATGTGGTGTGTGTTGCCCATACAGCCACTGGCCGTTAGCCGTTAGCTTCCCTCCCTCACCGAGCAAACACCGCGCAGGGCCCTGTGCAGCGCTAACTGTTAGGGGTTCGCGCGCGGGAGAGCTCTCGGGGCGGCCGAGCCCGAGGGGCGGGAGAGGGACAAGTACCTCCACCCCCGCGACTCAACCCCCCCCGCCCTGGGCCGGGCCGGGCCACGGGTCGTTGGCTCACATCCAATCAGACCGCAATATAACGTCATCATGGGGCTCGCGCGCCAGCCGCGCTCGCACACTCAATAAACGTGGAATAATGCTCTCTGGCGCACCCCGACATACGCTGTCCCGCCCACACGCACGCTCACACACACACACACACACCCTCTCGCTCTCTCTCACACACACACACTCACATACACCCGTATACTCCTCCGCACGCGACCAAACAACCCCTTATAGATCCCCACAATACTCCCTCCCCTGCATGACCGCGGAGGTTGGTTAACCTAATCCTATCGTGTGTGTGTGTGTGTGTGTGCGAGTATGTGTGTGTATGAGTGCGTGCGTGCGTGCGTGCGTGGGCGCCAGGGGAGTGAGATATAGAAGCGTCCAGTTCCCTGCGCGCCCCATGAAGCACGACGTGCCCTCATGTTTTCGTCCCGACGTTATAGAGCTCAAATGAAGGAAAAAGGGAAAGAGGGGGGGAATAACGTGAGTCGTTTCGGTCGCTATAAAGGGTGACTTCCTCCCGGAGGAGAGCTTTGCGGGGGATCCCTGTGGGTGTGTGTTCCCCTTATGCGCACAGTGATTGTAACAGCCGCTCACAACCCCCCTCCGCACACGGAGCCGTGGCTGTTTATCATTTACCTCAGCCGAGCTCACTGCGAGCTGTGCCGTGGTGGTGTATGGCTGGTTATGTATGTAGTCTCTCCATTTTTCTGACGGACCCGGAATAAATCCGTGTCAACAATCTGGTTCTGCTACGCTGTTTCGCGGTCCGCCGCGCGCAGCTCGTGATTTTATTAGGGTGTGCGGCGGCCCCACCCCCCGGCGAACTGCTCCATTTCTCTCTCTCTCTCTCTCTCTCTCTCTCTCTCTCTCTCTCTCTCTCTCTCTCTCTCTCTCTCTCTCTCTCTCTCTCTCTCTCTCTCTCTCTCACTGGCCTGGGGCCTCGGGTGCCATGCTTCTGCTTGTGGTGTGAGGAACAGAGAGAGAGAGAGAGAGAGAGAGAGAGAGAGAGAGAGAGAGAGAGAGAGAGAGAGGGGGGGGGGGAATGCTTCCGAATGCAGAACCGCCGAACCTCATTTCACAGTTCACGCGCTGTGGGGCCTGACTCAGCGTTTGGCTTGGCGCTCACTACCAACAGCGACCAACACTCGGCCCCTCTCTCCCCCACCCACGCCCCCGCTTTCCTTCTCCCTTTCTCCCCCTTCTTTCTCTGCCCCTATAAGCTGCCCCTCTCTCCCACACCCTCTGACAGTGTCATTGCACTAGCCCACTGTTTGGTGCAAAACGTCAAACGCCTCTACGCGAAAACCCTATACCCTCGACATGTGACATGTCCCCGTAGAGCATCATGCTGGACTCCCCTTTCTTCGTTTATTTTTTTTGTTTTGCATATCCCCCATTTTTGTCGATCCAAATGTTCGCCGGGCGAGCAGCGCTGCTCGGGGAGTGCATATTCTTAGTGTGGGAATGTGGTTTATATCTGTCCGTAATGCCATGAGGCGTGCGTGTATGATTATTGCATGGCACTCCAAATAACATTCCTATGTGCCAAGGACGCACACTCACACGCACGGCCGCGCGCGAGTGTGTGTGTGTAGGTGTGTGTGTGTGTGTGTGTGTGTGTGTGTGTGTGTGTGTGTGTGTGTGTGTGTGTGTGTGTGTGTGTATCGTGGGAGCGAGTGACACAATGCGGTCTTACGAGTCGGAAGCACTGAAGCCGCCTGACGAATCATCTCGATTGTACCCGCTTATCAACCGTGGTGAGGAATGTGTCAACGGTTTTACTTGAATAATTTCTTTCCGGAATTTGAAAGGAAAGATTATTGATTTCTTCGTACATAAATTTAACACTTTTCTTTAAACTACCCTAATTTTTCATTTCTCGGAAGAAAAAAAAAGAAAACCGGTTGGGGGAAGAGCGCGGGTAAACTGCAAGATTTTTTCGAAAATTTAATTTTCCTGGTTATATGCGAACGTGCTGCTTGCATAGATTTCTTGTTTTGTTTTTGGCGTAACAGACTCCGCACCCCGCAGTTGTTTCCATTTACAATAAAATTCGTCTGCGGTGTACTCGCGTGCTCAGCCCGGGGCGGCGGGGCTTTATGGCTCATTGCGACCGAATTCAATCTCGGCTTTTTGCTCGCTGCGGGACGCTATCGGACGCTACGGGGATATCCTCGGAGCAGCCTTGGTGCGAATATCCTTTGTCTCATGCCTTTGCCTTTCACATTCGGATTGCGAAACGTGCGAGAGCGGAGGGAACATAAAGGGCGGACGGTGCGACCGGCAGCGCATGGAAATGTGAGACATGGGTTTTATCTTTGAACGAGTGAATCTCTGGCGATGGAACTTGATCCGTCTTCTTTCCCGCTAAATTTTGAACACTGTTTCGCCTCGGTCTAGTCTAGCCAACTATACCTATACTTGTTCGTGACTTATTTCGCTTTATCTGTGCGCGCGTAGGTGTGAGGAAATTACTCGTTGATCCTTATAGAAGAGGTGGGAGTCGATGCGAAGGCGTGCGTCTAGTGTGTTGCCTCGTAATTGATTGAGAGTGAGAGAGGGCTACAGAAGAATAGGAGAGAGAGAGAGAGAGAGAGAGAGAGAGAGAGAGAGAGAGAGAGAGAGAGAGCTGGGGGAAGAAGGGGAGTCAACGAGGACAAAGGCAGAGACACTTGGAGAGATAAATTGAACTCGCGGGGGGCGCAGCCCGCGATGCGTCTCGGCAGGTGGCGACCGCAAGCTCCCCCCCCCTCCCCAAGCCCCGGCTCCTGGCCCGGAGCGGCCAAAATAAGTCTGCGACTTCGTGTATTGCGATCACCGTATGTGCCGCACGATAGTCAACGCGTCTCACTGGGGGGTGCCCCGCCGACTCGAGTGTATCAAGTGCCTCTATAAAATTAAGTTGGACTGTGTCATTATTTCACATATTCACCGTGAGATATGATCGTACCGGGTACAGGAAAATTTGCCATGAAAGGTATACAATTGCAATTAATTCACGACATGTACTCCGTATCGGCTAGGAATCGAATGACGAATGAGTCAGAGGTTATACTTGTACGACATATTTTGTAAATGGTAAATTACAAAGTGTACCGTTCATCTACCACTATATTTTTCATCGTATTCTTATATTGCTGAAAAAAATGTGTAGAATGCGAATGTACTATTGTTTTTTTTGAAGACAGAAAAAAAATCTAGGAGTATGGATCTATGAGTACGTAAAAAAAGTTTGACGCCTCTCTGTGTGACTTTCCGCTCTGGGTCTGAGGCCGGTAGCGCCTGACACCTGTTTGTTTACTCAGGTCCTTTGACACGTCTCTACCGCCTCCGCGCCACACGCAACGCAAGGCGATCCGTGCCCCTCATCCCCAACCCGGTCCGACTCCGCTATCCAAACCGACCAATTTGTGCTATTTATCTCCCGCCCTCTTTTATTTTTTTTCTCCTCGCCGACGAGGGAAACTGGACGAAAATGTCGGGGCGGCGCGCTTTGAGGTCCTGGGGTCCTCCCCCTGAACACACAGATTGGGAGGGGTGCCACCACCATTATCACACCCGAGACCCGAGGTGCCGGCAGGGCCAGGGCAGGGCCAGGGCAGTGAGGCTAAAGCGCCGCTCACACCCGCCGACATTCCGCCAGTGTAGAGCGAAAAGGAAACGCGACACAAGTGCCATCGCCGTTACATTTAAAGAAAATAATAAAAAATATTTTTAAAGAAATGGAAGGTGGGGGAAGGGGTAGAGGCAGAAACTCTGAGAGGAAGTTCGGCTGCGGTGAGTTTTTCACATTTGAAGAGGGCCCCGGTCTGCCTCGCCCCGCGGAAAGGGGTGCCGCTAGCAATGGCCGCCCGCTCCTCGACATGATGTTTGCCGTTTGTTTACGTTTCAGATTTCCCACGACATAGATAGGGCCCCCGCGGTTAAACATGCAAAGAACCCAGAGGGTGAATAATAGGATTCGCCCGGTGATACCCCAGCCCAGCGCAGCCCAAGCCTCGCCGACAGACGCACATAGCGGTGTGCCGCCCCGCCCCGCCCGGGACGGCCGCGTCGAGTGTATATAAGGCACACTACATTGTACCTGTCCTTTGTAGAGGCCTAATAGCAAACACAAATACAGAGGGGATGCCGACGGTTACCTGGGCGAACCCCTGGGCCGCAGCCTCCAGCGCCACGCCCCCCGCCCCGCCGGACCCCGCCGCTCAATGAACTGGTGGGAGTTGACGTCGGCGGGCGGCATCTTTGATCCCCTTCGAGCCGGACACACCCCCAGGAGGGTCTCCTGGGTGCGCGCTGCACGCAGCTTGACACCTGTGTGTTTTCAAATGGCACACTGCCCGCTACGCTTCGCCCCTCTCGTCATAGATTCTTCTTCCTCCTCCTCATCTTCTTCTTTCTTCTTATCCACTTTTTCTCCTCCTTTTTGTCTCTCCTCTTTCCGTGGTCGCGTAAATTCGCACCGATTCTTCTTTAGCGCGTACTCGTTGGTGGTGTGTGTAGCGTATCAAGTGTTATTTTAAGAATGAAGGTCCTCACTTGTCTTGAAAAAAAAGAAAAAAAATCTCTGATACGCAGTCTTCCTCTACTCTACTTCTCGCGCTATAACTCCTCGCTCTGATCCTGTACGGGCCGTCCGCCCTCGGCCCCGCCCCGCCAGACGGCTTTAGCCCGCCGCGCCGCCACCGCCGCGCCGCGGCCCGTACCCGCCCGGTTAACAAGGCGGCATAACTTAACTGGAAGGTACTTAGCCCGCCTGTCCGGCCGTAATAGGCTTACGGAGCGTGTTTGCTCAACGCTTTTATCCCTTTAATCCTCGAATCATTTCCCCGGAGGAGGAGACTGGCGGGCGGGCGGGCGGGCGGGCGGCGGGGCCTGGCAGGGCGGTTCCGCGGGTCGGGCCGCGCTGGGCCGCGGGGCGCGAACACCTTGACTTGCATCGCGAATCAAAACGTCCTGGGATGGGATGCTTGGCTTTTGGCATAGCCAGGTACATCGAGCCAGGTCTCCTCCCGCGTAATAAAACCGCTCTCTCTCTCTCTCTCTCTCTCTCTCTCTCTCTCTCTCTCTCTCTCTCTCTCTCTCTCTCTCTCTCTCTCTCTCTCTCTCTCTCTCTCTCTCCCCCTCTCCCTCTCCCTCTCCCTCTCTCTCTCCGTGAAAAAAGGGAGTAGAAAGATGAGGAGTGTAAGCAAAGGATGATAGGGGGACACAAGCAGGGCGGAGATAAACATGCTTCGCAAGACCTGCTCGGTGCTGCCACCGCCTGTGATTGCGTTGGAAAACAAGCGCTACAGTGATTATCGCCCTCTCTCTCTCTCTCTCTCTCTCTCTCTCTCTCTCTCTCTCTCTCTCTCTCTCTCTCTCTCTCTCTCTCTCCCTCTCTCTCTCTCTCATTATATATCTCTCTCTTTCTCCCTCACTCGCACGGATCCGAAGGGAGAGAGACCTGACTGGGCCGGGGCCGGGACGGGCAGTTGAAAGAGGCCGCCCTGCCCGCCCTGCCCGCCCCGCCCCGCCCGGCTTCGCCTGAGGTGTGAAGACCCGCTGGTCTGTTTGATCTGGCCAGCCGCCTCGTCGGGCCGGGCCGGCCCGGCCACGGCGGCCGCTGCATATTCGATGAGGCATTACCTGAAGAATGTTCTTCCCCCGGCGATTGCGGGTCCTCCGCGGCGAGGTGGGGCGGGGCGCGGCGCGGCGGGCGCGGCCCTGGTGTGGTCAGCGCGCCACGCCACCGCCGGTAACAGGAAGGCTTCCGCCGATGACACGCGTCACACGGGGCGTAGAACGGCGTTCTCCAAGACATGCTTTACGAAAGTATTTATTAGACAAACATCACATGTTTTATTTAAACCGTGATTTTTTGAAATTCAATATTTTACTACCAGCCTGACGTCAAGAGAGGCAAGATACGATTTTCGCTTGTTGCGGAGAAGAGAAAAAAATAGTCGTGAAAGCGTGCAGGCAAACAAACCGGCTTCTTATATTATTCGAAAAGCAACTCCGCTGCCGCATCCCCGTGTGTTTATTATAAGAAGATTATTCAAACCATGTTCAAACACTTGTTGGGCGCGAACAACAAGCCGAGGATGACTCAGACGCGCCAGCTCTCTCTCTCTCTCTCTCTCTCTCTCTCTCTCTCTCTCTCTCTCTCTCTCTCTCTCTCTCTCTCTCTCTCTCTCTCTCTCTCTCTCTCTCTCTCTCTCTCTCACACACACACACACACACACACACACACACACACACACACACACACACACGAATCCAATTCCAATTTCGTAGACGTCCAGCGGAGGTGTGAGGAGGCCGCGCGCCGACAAAAGCAAACGGGTTGCGTATGTATGTTGCGCTGCCCCTGCTGCTATACATGCCGCAGCACAGTGCCCCCCGCCCCACCCCGCCCCACCCCGCCCCACCCCGCCCCACCCCGCCCCTCAGCGGCCGCTGACTGATGCCACGAAGAAATGAAATTACCCCATGAAAGTCGGCGGGTCGGAGGAGGTATTGATGGGGGACCGGCTCGAGGGATTATTCGCATGTCAAATACTTTAGTACTATTTTGTGAGACGGCGTGTTTGTCAAAGTGGGTCGTTTTGATCCGATGTTCGGCTTTACCTAATCCGCTCCCCCCCCCCCCCCCCCTTGTCTGCCCGTTGCGCCTTCCCTCATGTTCGCTTTATTTGCCACTCCACGCCTCTCCTCCGGGACACATATACCTGAGCGGCGCGTATAACCCCGCCCCTCCCGCTCTGCTGTGGGCTTATAGTCAGCTCCGCCGCCACCAACCACCACGCCGTCCTCGTCGTCGCGAATCGGGGGCATTTCACGGACCGCAGGCAGGCAGGCCCGGCAGGGCATCGCGGACCCCCGAAAATGGGGTTTTTAAAATCGGGGGGAAAACCTTTCCCTTCCCTCTCGGCCGTCTGTTTATAATTGGCGATACTCCACTCACTTCCACCTCTCCGCCAGCCCCCGGGGGCCCCGCCGCCCCGCCCGGCCGCCCCTATCAGTTCCGCTCCACCTGAGCAGCCGGCCCCGCCACGCCCCGCCACGCCCCGCCACGCCGCCGCTGGCCATTAATTACAATGCATCGGTAGCGGCGCAGAGATGGGGTGATCGACTCTCTAATTCCGGAAAGCGGTCGAGATGCCGAGTCGATAGCGCGGCGGCGAGGTGTGGCGTCGGGGCGTGGCGGGGCGTGGCGGCCGCCCGCAGGACGTAACCCGGGGGCCGCCCCGCCCCGCCCCACCCGGCCCCGTCCCGTCGGATAGGACGACTGTGCCGTTTAGAGCCGCACTTCACACCTGATCTGGCCGCATCACTCATCAGTCTTTATCATTATTTCCGCCGCAGCTCGACGCGGCGCGGGCCGGAATCTCTCTGTTTCTCTCTATCCCGAGTTAATTTTCCGCGTTTGTGCTGCGGGTCGGGTCCGGGCGGCGCGCCGGTGCTGCGCCGGTGCTGCGCCGGTGCCTCGCGGGGGCGCCCTCGGGGACGTGTTCGAGACCCTCGTGATAATTTACTTTCGGCTGTCGCCCGCGCGCCGCCCTGGGATTTTAATTGATGCTCCTCTTGTACCTGCCGCCCCGCCTCGCCCCGCCTCACGTCGAACCCCGCCGACACGCTCCATCACATATGACTCACGAGGAGTCCAGATGAGCCTCTGTGGCGAGGCGATGGAATTTGGAAAGAATGCTGCCGTAAGCGTCGTGCGTATGGGAGCAGAGCGCCGCGGAGCCGGGCTAGCGCGGCGCAGGTGGGCCAGGCCCGACCGCTTTAGCAAGTAACTTGTCGTCGCAATTTTTATTTCCTTTCAAATTATATCGTTTTTTTGACACATGCTCTATAAACTTGCACAACGTTCTTTTGGTCTCAGAACAATCGTTCTTTCTTTTTTTCTCGTAACATCAAAAGATTTTACGATACGATATAAAGTAATTCGCCAAATTACAACAAGCTTGTTGCTGGACAGGAGCTTAATTTTTGAAGTACGACGCGCTTAATTTAAACCAGCAGATTTGTTGGTCGATGCATAGAAGTGTTGTCGAAAGAGCAGGTGAGTGATGACAATATTTTCTGTTTCTAATCAAACTTTTTGTTTTTTTAACAAGCATTTTGTACAGTAACATACAAGCTGTTCTGCAACAAAAATGTTTCTTCAGGATGATCTCTTCTTACGAAATAGCGATACACCTTTTTATTATTTTTATTTAAAAAAAGTAGGAAAAAAATGTCAGCGTCTTGTGACGGAAAACAAACACCTGCATCGTTTAAAAATCACGAAAACGAAACTGTAGTAAGGACGAATGTTGTCACGACACATTTATTTTGAACTGTGATTCTAGTTGGTTGCCACAAGTTTTCAATTTCTCCAGGACTGGGCCGTGAACCAGAACCAGAACCAGGACGCGTGACCTTCTGGCGAGTTGCCCTTCACTAAAAAAATAAACAAAACTATGCATTCCCCAATCAAAATCAGTACAAAAAGCAGGAAAAATCAAGAAAAAATTCAAGAGAAAAACAAAAGTTAAAATCAAGAAAAATCAGGAACAAACAGAAAAATCGGTGTACGCTTGAATTCATTATGATGGACCCGGAAGGAGCACTTGTTTTGTGGTCCTGCATGGCTCATGTTTGTGGCGAGAGGGTCGTCCTTGTTCGTCCTGCCCTGCCCTGCCGCCCGCCCTCCGCCTCCCCTGCGGCCCCATGCAGCCGGGCGGGGCAGACTGTGCGGCGCTACCGGGCACCATCGGCCAGGGGCACTCGGTAGACCTCGGGGCGCCGCCCACCTCCTGCGCGTCCAGGGGCCCCGGGCCGGCGCCCCCCTCTCTGCGGAACGCGATCAGTTTTCTAGTTCTCTCTCTCTCTCTCTCTCTCTCTCTCTCTCTCTCTCTCTCTCTCTCTCTCTCTCTCTCTCTCTCTCTCCCTCTCCCCCTCTTCCCCCCCCCCTCTCTGGAGCGAATTACAACGTCGCGTCGCACACCGTCGTAAAACGAGGGGCATAACTTATTGTGGTCATCGGGAACCTACCAGGAACTGAACTGACGGTGGCTGTTGGCAACACTCGCAGCCAAGCCCAGTCCAGTCCGGGTGACCACATTTTTGTATCCGTGTAGCAGATCAGCAGCAGCTCCGCCACTATAGAAGTATGCGTCTTTGAGGGCAGTGTAAATAATATGCTAAGTAAAAATGCCGAAGTTAGTTGTATTGCTCAAGTGGTCTGTCCGCAGTGCTGAAATAAAGTTTAAGCTGTTTGTGCAAACGTTTTTACATTGCACTTGTTGTCCATAATTAAATTACAGGGAAAGGCAGTGGCTCTACCCTCCCCTGCCTGCCTGAAGTTCTGAACTCCACCCGCAGCCTCCCCTATCCTGCGCAATGCTGCGCCATTGATCCCCAGAAAAGTGCCAAGTCAGCAGCAGCAACGGTGGTTGTGTAGATCATGTTGGTCCATCTGACTGCGGGCTCTATCACAACACCTTTGTACAACCCGCTCCCGAGGGCGCATTGGCGTACACCACATTGCGTGCGTGAGGGGGGAGAGAGAGAGAGAGAGAGACAGAGAGAGAGAGAGAGAGAGAGAAGAAAGGGGGCTAGGGGCGGATGCCGCACGCGACATGACTTGTGCCCGGTGGTCTCTTTGTGGTCCGCCGCATTGTGTAGACCTTGCCGCGCTTCTGTGTGTCCG
Source organism: Frankliniella fusca (assembly GCA_029379305.1). Classification (NCBI taxonomy): domain Eukaryota; kingdom Metazoa; phylum Arthropoda; class Insecta; order Thysanoptera; family Thripidae; genus Frankliniella; species Frankliniella fusca. The sequence goes on along the minus strand of JAHWGI010000700.1, from coordinate 122,919 downwards.
TACGGAACGCTCCAACCGGGCCGGACCGGACCGACCACGCGGGATGTGCGGGACGAACCGCGACAACTCCCTAGGAAACCAACAGGATTTTGCCCGAACGCCATTTCTCTTTAGCTGGTATGTAAAAAACATACCTATAATAAATTTAAAAAATAAAGGAAGAAACAGAAAGAAAACACTTCGACCGGCGATGGAGGAGGGAAATGTATCATATCATATTCGGTGTGAATAGAAGTTCTATCCTTTGCGGTGCTTATTAGCTCGGGGAATATACAAACGAAGCCCCCCTCCCCTCTCTATCCCGTGCTTCATTCTATTCCGGGAGCGCGGCGTGACTCGGCCGCCGCTTCACGCCCCCCGCTGCTAAAATTTGTAAAACGATGATTTAATGTTGTCTCTGAGCGGAGCCGCTTTTCTTTGGAATGTTCGTCCGCCGCCACTCCCGCCACGCCCCGGGCACTCCTCCCCCGAACGCACCTTCCACCCCGCCCACCATTACCACCAAGGAAGAAAGAGGGGGAAAAAACAGCTCTTGATTTTCTGCGTTAGGTTTGACTTCTGATGCTGCTTTCAGAGCTGTATAACATCGCCGGCACCAAGTTCTCTCTGTAAGTAGTGTAACTAAACGTTTTGCGCAGGTGCCTGCTTACTGTATCCTCTCTCACAACTTTTCTTTTTCTTCGTCATTTCTTTCCCTTATCTGTCTACACGATTTTACTACCGTCAACCTCCCCTCTCCATCTCCCCCCTCTTCCATACTCTCTCCGTCCATTCGTGATTCATCGGGTGATTGAACGGCCTCGATCGCTGTTTGGAGGAAGTGGTGCCAGAGGTGGTCGGGTGGCTGCTACAACGAAACAATCTGTTTTCTCACGGCAAACATTTGTCTAAGCAGAGGCGGGAGAACTCTTTAGGCTCGCAGCTGTAATAAATACTGAGCGGAGCTGGACAAGATGGGCTGGCCAACGCGCGAGGTGGGAGGGGGTCGGGCGAGAGAGGAAAGGAAGAAGGGGAGAGAGGGAGGAGAGAGAGAGGTACGAAACTCATCATTTAATAATGGGCACGTTTAGCTTCTCTCTCACTCTATCTTCCAATTGATCTCTGCTCTTTGTCTTTGAGGCCGCCGCCAGTATAGGAGCCGATACCTCACACCTAGGCGATGGCTTGCATACATCACACACTCACGTTCAATATAGACGAACGTGTTAGTTCGACTGGAGGAGGCTTATTTTCTTGTTTTTTTGCGATTGGGTGCCATTATATGTAGGCAGAAATGCTTTAATTACACTCTAAATCTTCTACAAAAAAAATCTTATTAAACAAAGAATTCTGCGACACCGTAATATTCAGGAAATTTCCTTGTATTACAAAAAAAAAGTACTTGTATTGCAAGAGTTTTCTTTGTAACACAATGATTTCTCTTCACATTACAAAGAAAATTTGTATTTGTATTACCGTTGCACAGAATTCCTTTTTAATGCAAGAATTTTCTTTATTAGGATTTAAAGAGTGTAAGCATAAGCTAATGCAAATTTTGCGACTCTTCTATACCATGCACACGCACCTTGTCCATTTTATAAACAAAATGCTATGGGCTGTTGAGCCGGCGTGTTTTAGCGCTACTCTGGCATTTAAGTCTCTAACGACACCACCGCAGCTACGGGCATCCATCCGCCTCGAGCCGCCACCCGTACCCGGGAGGGAAGGCCAGGATGGGAGTGCGGGCGCTCAACAGTGTAGCCCTGGGTATTTTCGCGGGTAATGGGTGCCGCGCACTACCCATTGAGCTTCTGTTTTTACGAGCGGCTGGTCGATCATTTAGCGGGCAGCGGCAAGAAATCTGGCCTTCCGCGCCTTCCCATGGAGATGGATGGATGGATGGATGGATGGATGGATGGATGGATGGATGGATGGATGGATGGATGGATGGATGGATGAGCTCAAAAGCTGTGCAAGGACACTGTAAAAAATACTTGTTTAAAACAATCCTCTTAACAATGTTCTTCGAAAACAGCATAAGTTGCTGAAAAACTGCCGTGTTCTTTAACTTTTTCCACCAATTTGATGCTAGAAATTGATTGTTCTCAGACAACTTTTGTTGTTCTTGAACAACTTTTGTTGTTCTTGAACAACTTTTGTTGTTCCTCGCTTCTCAATGACTTCTGTAGGAACTAAGCGACTTCTGCAGATATCTCTGAAAAAAACGTCTGTTGCTGGTAAATAATTTTCCGTTCTAAGTAAAATGCTGTTTTGTTGTAACACGGCAACTTTTGCTGTAACAGAAACAATCGAAGAGTTTCTCTTCAGCATTCGTTGTAACATCTCAAGTACAAACAACGGGAGTCAGTAGTTCAAAACTTAAAAACGATTTGCGTTATTCTTTTTCAGTCTTTAGCAGAGTCGACTAAAATCAGTAATGGAGTATAGTCCTTTTGAAACAAGATGCCCGTGCTGAGGCTGCAGCGAGGCTACGCCTGCCTGCTCCCCCCACTCAGCGGCGCGGGCCCGGGCAGCGCCGCTCTGTCTCGCACGGCCGTCGAGCTCGGGGCGCCCGGCCCAGCGCGGCCGTCCGCAGGAGGATGGGCTCTCCGCTCCGCTCATGTGTTATGGATTGTTACGACACGGAGGGCATGCTTTGCTACCACTGCAGTGCTTGGCGTTCCACCGCGTGGCGGGGCTCTTTGCTGACTCGAAACTTTGTTTCGCTGCTGATGATAAACGCGGAATGACATTTGAATCGGTAGCTAATCCAAATCACATCGAGGGGGGAAACAGCTCTGAATTTTGGTGTACATATTTTGTGAATTTGAATTTTACCTACATTTCTGTGAATTTTCCTGAATTTTTATGAATTTTATTTCTGAATTGGGAGGTGTACAATAATTTCAGAGTTGTTTTCCCCTCGTGTCACACACTTAAAGTAGCCTTCGGCACTATTCTAATATATTATGTAATGGAATATGATTCCGGATTGACGGCAATGTGGAAATTCTCGTCAAACAATACACGTTCAAAACTAAAGTTTGCTTTGATTTTTAACGTGTTCTGGAAGCTGTCTCATTACGATCGTTTGGTACGGGACCTAAATACCCAACCGTGCAATATTGAAACATATTACCCCGTGCGGGAGGCACGAGAGGGGGAGTAGGAGCGAGAGACAGAGAGTGAAAAAGAGAAAGAGAGAGAGAGAGGACATGGCTGAATGAGCTTCCAACTGGCCGCCCTATCTGCTCTATCAATCTGAGATGGCCGGCCGGCCGGCCGTACGGCCGCCCTAAGGCCCTTGACGGTGTGGGAGGGGAGGGCCGCCGCCGGCCGCCGCATGCAGGGTCCAGGGTCCCCTCGGGCCCCGGGGGCAGCACAACACATTCCGTGGCGGTCTCTTTGTCTCTCTAATGTATCAGCAGCAGCAGTGCCCATAGGGTCCGCCCCGGCCCCCGGCCCAGCTCGGGCTAATCGGGTTAGCGGAAGCCATCAGAGCGGTGATGAAGTTCTCGGCGCGTTGGTGTTGGTCCATCATCGGCGGGTCCTCCGCGTCCTGCGCCCAGAAATCCCTGCGAGCAGTGTAGATTTGAATTATTTTTCCCTTCAAAGTGAAATAAGTGACTAATTCAAGTTTCCTGCTCAACCCGTGAAAATGATAAAGTTGCAACAAATGGCTCAAGGACCCACGTAGAAACAAAGTTGGCACAACAGGAGTAGACTTGTGACGACCGAATTTTGGTTATTACATTCCAAACTGTTGTCTCAACCACGATTTTATTACGGTCGTAGAGCCAGTGATTTGGAAATTGCTTCAATTGTTTTCTTTTTTATAATTTCACTGCTTTATTTTGAATTATTTTCAACGACACTAGCGCGATCCTTGCAGGATACACAATTTGAGAAACGCTATATGCAAGGTCACTCCACAAAGTTATACGAGTTTCGTTCAAACGCGAGCAGGAATGACGAGCCAGCGTAATGACATGCTCAGAGAAACTCATTGTCTCGAGGGAAGCCCCACCTCCAACGACGGTTCCAGTGATCCGGGCCGAGATTCGGTCCCGCCTTTACCAGGACAATACGAGGCCGCGTCAATTTGTATCTGTCCCTAAATGTGTGTGGCTGCCAGCTAATAGGCGCACACCTGGGGCTGCCGGCCCGGCCGGGGCCAGGGGCGGTGAGCTGGGCAGGGCTGATGATTGTTGTGTTTATCGGGAGAGAGAGAGAGAGAGAGAGAGAGAGAGAGAGAGAGAGAGAGAGAGAGAGAGAGAGAGAGAGAGAGAGAGAGAGAGAGAATAGGAGGATTGTTCTTTGGCGGCTTTCCATTCTGTCATTTTGTGAATGGAATTCAGCTCCGATTCGGAATGCAATCGGGATCGACCCGTCTGTCCGTCCCGCCCTATTTCTTCTCCTTTATTCGATGAGATGAGCTGTGTGTTTCGCAAGTCAGTGTTCCACGAGGAAGGGTGCGACTCACCTGCCCAACGGCCGAACCATTTGCATGCGTGTATTTGTGCTCAATTCACTTGATTACTTTTCTTCGATTCTTGTCGTTAACTCGCAATGCCTCTCACATTAACCCGACATGTTTTTAATTGAGAAATGCTTTTAAGTAGATCTCATCCAGGGATCATTTGAAGGACTGTATATGCTGGTACAAAATATCATATGTTTTGAATACTTCTTTTAAAAAAAGAAAATACTAATGTAAAATAACGCCAGGACAATTCCTTATTGTTCGGCGTATTTTTAAAGCATGCCGGTATAACCTCTCTTAAAACTCCTAGAGAAACATATTAAATTTCACACTTCCTTGAGAGGCCACGGGTTATTGTACAGAACGGCTCTCAACTGAGGGCGGTGGATGCTTACCGGAAACAGCGCATCGAGGCCGACTCCCAGGTGCTGCGGGCTGCGGCTCTAGAGGCGGCGGGCCCCAGATTGTGAACGCTCACCTCTATGGGATATTAATTTGGCGTGTTACAGGTGTTAAGCCTCTTCGCCACGCCCCTGCTAAAGGGTCGGGGTGGGCCTCCGTGCCTGCGGGCCTCCCCTCTGCACTCGAGGGTCCGCCGGGCCGGGGCCGAGGCCGGGCCGGGCCGGGGCCCGAGGCTGTGAGGTGAAGCTCTGGTGCGGAGGGGAGCGCAGCGGACGCTTGGGCCTCGCTCGCATCCTCAGGGAGTTGCGAGGTGGTTTATGGTTTTGCGTGCTCACCTTCAAAGCGACTGAACTGTCAAGACCCAAGGACTGTGTGTGTGCGTGTATCTCGCGTGTCTACTGCGAGCGCGCGCGAGAGAAAGAGAGAGGGAGCGAGAAAGAAGGAGAGGGAAGGAGGGGAATTGGACGAATTTGAAGGATGTGCCCTGCCGAGCTGTTGAAAGGAAGCCGAAAAGGAACGAACAGATGTTGGACAAACCTGTGATTGGGTGTTTACCGCAGCGCCTTACATGGAAATGGATTTTATTATTATTCCTTTCTGCTTTATTTAATTTTTACTGCTCGTTCAAACCCACCACCCCGCCTCTCCCTTTCGCGTGTCGCCCGCACCGCCCCCTTTATGGCACTCTATTCAGGGGAATATTAACCCCTCAGCGCGTTCTGCAGTGCCAAATCTTTGCCACCCCCTCGCGCTCCTCCTCCCCCCGCGCACACAGCTAATAGACGTCAATGGACTCCCCAGGCTGCCTTGAATTTATTGGCAGCGATCATGTGTGTGTGTGTGTGTGTGTGTGTGTGCGTATGCGGTGCACCCTTTCCACCCTACGCCGCCTTTCCCCCTTCCCTCCCCCCTCCCCCCTCCTCTCTCTCTCTCTATCTCTCTCTCTCTCTCTCTCTCTCTCTCTCTCTCTCTCTCTCTCTCTCTCTCTCTCTCCTCTCGTCCTCTCATCGCATCCTCTTCCATTCTCCTTCAAGGAGGGACAGAGGCACGAGTTGTTTGGAAGACAAGAGCAAAGTGGAAGTGAAGAGAGGAGTGTAGAAAGAAGAGAGAGAAAGACGGAGAGAGAGAGAAGGACGGAGAGAGAGAGAGAGAGAGAGAGAGAGAGAGATCATCACGTACGCGTGGTAGGCGGGGCCGGGCGCAGACTTCACACAAGTGCCGCTGGGGTTAAAAAGCCAATTTTCTCTCTCTTGTACTTTTTGCCTCTCGGAATCATCTCTGCGCTTCCTTTTTATTTTCTCCTTCCTTCATTCTCTCGCCTTCTCCCGTATGTGCGCGTGTAAGAACGCATTTGTCGGCGTTTATCCCGTCCTCTCTCTGCCCCCTTCTTGAACTATATCTGGTAGCGGCGGGCATAGCGGTCGCCGCTACCGGCAGCTTTGTCTTTTCTGGTGGGCCTTGCCGGGGTTCGATACTGAACCTCGAACCGTCAAATTCTCTTTTCACATTCCGGCTCGTCGTATATGTTTCGCGCGCGATCTGATTGAGGTTCCCGTTTAGGAAGAAAACGTGACTCATTTGCGTCAACGCGACCAGTTTGCTCAGTGGGCTGTTTGTTATGAGCCACCGGCGAAAGCTTAGCTCCGCTTTGGCACCGGCTTAGCGTGCATGGTCCTACAGGTGGGGCGGGGTGGGGCGACCAGCAGGTGTCTGCAGGTGTTCAAGATTGTGCTGGACGCGCCGCCGCATGGGCAGAGGTGTCGGTGAAGATAGCTGCTCTCTCTCTCTCTCTCTCTCTCCCTCCCTCTCTGCACATCCCGACTTTCATTTAGGCCCAATTCTGCCACAAATACCCCTTCATTGTTGAGACAACACGTTGTTCCCCGAACGGTTGCATTGTGTGCAGTCTGCCTTTGTTTAGGGTCGTTTAGCTCGTCTGAAATTGAACGCGAGCAGGCTGTTTTACATTCCGTAAATTCTCACCTGGTAACCTTACGGCCTCGCTCTATGGATGGATTTTCGCTGCTCGCCCATCTCTTTCCCTCCATCCTCTCCCGTTCCCCATGTGTGTCCGCGTGCCTCGCCTGGACGTACACGCATGGACGCGCGTTCAAACAGACGCATGCACAGACGTACGTACGTACGGATCTCCGATAATGGTGGCTGCTCCTAAAGTACACGTTACCCAGGTGTTTATTTTAGGAAAGCCTCGTTGTTGTGAGGCTCTACTTTTAACACTCGTCTTCTTGCCTGATCGGGTGATTGCGTGTGAGTACGCCGTACGTACGCGCTGCGCGCCCCGGCCGAGGTGTTATGTGAGAGTATCTCAGTGTGCGTGTGTGAGCTCGGGGTTTCGGGATAACAAGTGTACGATGCGAGTGTGGGCTGGGCTGGGCTTCCAGCAGGGCGACGACGCTCCTCTCCTATCTCCTGGAGGGTTTTTCGTTTTACGAGTCGTATAGAGTATGTGTCGCCGTAGACACAATTAGAGGCCGCGCAATCGTCCTCGATCATGCAGAACATCACCGCGAGTCAATAAATCAATGAGTGCTGTTCGCCAGGTGACAGTCGTCTAATGAGCTGCCATTTCGATTCTCGCAGAGGACGGCGGCGGACGCGGACGACCCCGGTGCCGCCCAGGCCTCGTCTCAGGAGACCTCAACCTGGGCAATCTTGTGTGCGCCCACCCTGCCAATCTACGATAATATTCGGCGGCAAACTTGTTTAAAAACCGACGTGGTTATTTTTAGGCCTCTGTAGGGAGCTTTCTTCCTTTCGCCCGAAAGTTTTATTTTTCTCGACAATGCATTATTGAGACCGCAGCAATTTCTGTCGTACAGATTCTAACGAAATTGCAATAGAAAATAGGTCGTGAAAGTATAAAATTTTGAAACTGTGTCTGATTACAAACTGTCTGACCAGATCCGAGTAATTTCAATTCCAATGTGCAAAATCAGTTGCTAAGGCAACAATACCCATCCCGCGTGGGCGGAGCTATACTCCGACAAAACTAGGAGGAGCTTTCGTGTTGCGGCGGTGGTAGCCGTACTACCTGCTGGTGTGGGTCGAGGCGACCCTCGGTGGGGGTGTCGCGCAGGAGGAGGAGTCGCCTGCACGCGTCCTTTTAAATACACTCCGAGAGTTAACTTTTTAGCAAATTTTTGTGTGATCTAAACATTCAATAGTTGCACCTTGTATCGAGCAGTTTTAACTGACATAATTACCCCCAACCCTCGATCCCCTCCCCCACCCCGCAAAAATTCTTTTTTTAAAAAAATCCAACTTTTTTTAGCAGTTTGAGTCTTTTTGGATAACGTACACAAATTGTTGTCAGTGAATTAACAATTTAATAAGGGAAGGGCAGACGGAGAAAAATGAATTGTGATAGAGCGAAAGTAACAAAGCGAGAGAAATAGACAGATTAGCAGATGAAGCAGACAGCCCACTGTCATCGACCCTTGTAAGTCGCAATATTTTGTAAAATCTTAAAATTGTCGGATCGAGGTGCCGTTTGCACACAAGGTCTTCTTTTTCTAATAGCATTAACGCTATGTAAAAATAATAGGGGATTTCTAAATTTCGTCAAAATTTTACTATTGAATTCGAAAGGGCCAGTCCGTTTGGGTTCCGGCATAGTGTTTCCGCATTCAGCGACGACGCCTCGAGAGGAGGGTCCGGGGAGGGTCTGCGGAAAGACGAGACGGTCGGGACCCGAGCAGGTCAGAATGTTGCGGCGGTATCGGAGGAGGCAATAGTTAAGAGAGCTCCCATAAGCCAAGGCTCCTCCTGGTTTTGCTCGAGTATAGCAGCAGCGGCGATGCTCCTCGCTTCATATTTCCAGTATTTTATTTTGGTTATATTCTCAACTCAAAGCTTCGAAAAGCATTTACTTTGAACAATGACCGAAGCACGACACGACCTTATGTCTATTTTTCTGTAATGTCTAAAATTCTCTCTACAAATTAAAGGTGAGTTTTTGGAGTTTGATAATACTCCATGACTGCGATTTGAGGCATCATGTAAATGCATTTGCTGTGTTTATTGCAAGTTCTCAAATACTCTTGACAGTTCTGACTTCAGTTCTTTCTCATTTTGTGGCAAGTTTTAAAACCTAGGGGCCCGTTTAACGCGTTAGCGTTAGAATTTTTATCTATCTCTTCTTCGGAGACTACAGGCGATTTGGATATTTCAAAGGCGTTCATGTCACACAACCCAAATGTTGTGTGTATTCTCCTCATGGGAGTTTAGGCCCCCTGAGGGTGCCGCGCCGGTCTTGGCGGGGCGGGGGCGGGGCAGATGCTCCCGATTCTGTCGAGCCGACTCGCTGCTCCGGTCCATCTGATGCTGCGGGTGTTTGTTCTTCTTTTGGCCCGGCCGCCGGCACCGCCCTCTCTGCTCGACTTTCTAATAGTCCGCCTCAGAGCAAACAGCGCCAAAGAGTACATCACGCCGGCCGTAGGATAATCACTGCTCGACCATCTCAGTCGCCTTTTCTTTGTTTAATTTTAATTGTTTAAATTATGCGTTCATTCGTGTCTTGTGTACACTATAGGAAAACAGATACTAAGTCATGACTTTAAAAGGTGCTACAGGGTTTGGTGCCTTTACAAGGGCTAAAATTTCTTGAACATCCCCGGAATGAAATGACTACACTGATACTGTGGGTGCTCAAGTGTGGTACAGTATTGCTTTGAAAAGTGTGACCGCAATTGTGCTACAGTAGCTACAGACGCTTTTTGAGACCTACACCGATATGTGTAGGACACCATATAGGCCTAACACACTGCGTCCTATACCACAACTGCAAGACTTAATAGTTCTCATACTGTTTACTTCAGGACACACTTTATGTTTTTGATGTATGACCATTGGTATCACACCTCTCACTGCAATGATGTAATACACCTCAGTTTGCATTGGTATTCATAGGAATGTAACAGCACATTACGTAGAATGTTGATCGTGTCACGTTTGTTGAAACATTGTGACACATTCGTTGTAACTTAAACCAGCTAAACTTGGTGTTCTAAAGCCTCGTTTCACGTCCAAACGAATGTGTCACGATATCCCAACGAACATGGCACAATTCACATATTAACAAATGTTATATCGAATTCTTTGGAGAACAGTCTTAGCACCTTTGTTTCTCAAGAGTAGTCATTTTTTTTTAAAAAAAAAAAAAAAAAAAAAAAAAAAGGAGGGGGGATTCTCTACAAGCCTGATTCAATTTTGTATTCGATTGGCGAAAATTTTCGAAAAAAAAACAACATTATGTTTCCTTGTTGAGGGACGGCCCCTGACACGTGTGATGGGCACTACTCAATACCCCGATATACCCGCTCAGCGGTCAGGGAGAAAAAGGAAGGCAACCGATACGACCCATACTATGCTGCCGCTGCCAAGCTGTCTGGCACGAACGACTCTCTCCCTCCCCTTGCCTCTCTCTCTCTCTCTCTCTCTCTCTCTCTCTCTCTCTCTCTCTCTCTCTCTCTCTCTCTCTCTCTCTCCTGCTCTCTTGTACCCTCACCCTCTGCCTGTTCCTCACCTTGCCTCTATCTTGCTCTCCCATGCGATGTTGCATTACGTAGTAATAAAATCCATATACGAGGCTAACTCTTAGGGTGCCTTTTTTTTTCGTACAACTCTCAAAAAATAAAAGAAATAAACTGTCTGTATGACCTTAGTCCCTGTCACATTACCCTGTGATGAAAATTAATGCACAATAACTCGAGGGAAATGGGTGTTCACATCATTACAGTATATTTTACACCTCTGTACTCGACGAATATTGATACTGGCTTGCCCGTACCCCTACCGACGACCCATTTGCGCAGCACTCCTTTTGTTGTGGAGCTTGCAACTGTTGAGGGCCTGTCGTGTATATATGGTATAAAGCTTTTGTGTCTCGCTCTCGTGTTTTCGTCAGCTCAAACTCGTCGTGTGGGAGCGGGCGTGTTGGTGCTGTGGGTGATGATCACGGCAGAAGGGGCCGAGGGGAGGCTACAGCACATACAGCATCAATTATCGAAAACAACTAAAACCAGAGCGCGCCGGTGTACACCGGCCGGGGCGAAAAGATGAGGCAATTGCTGTTTAGTTGTGTGTGATCGGTGCGGGTTTGATGTGGTCTGTGTGCACGTACGCAGCGGTGGTGTATAAATATATGGTCTGGAGCAATAGCGGGCGGTTCACACCGTTACCATACGATGCACCTAGGAGGGGCAGCAGCGGAGCATCGGTTTCTTCTTTTTCTTTTATTTTTTTTTCTACCCTGCCGTACGTACGTACGCAGGGAACCGTGTGTTATCGCCCTCACCGCGCCTGGACGATGTATCGTCGTAGGCGATCTAGAGGTCGAGCGCCGTGGCGGATGGGGTCGACGGCGCTCGCTTTTGTAAACACGCGGCGCTCAGGTCAGAGAGCGCTCGTTTAACCTCGCCAGGCCCCGCCGGGCGCGGGACCGACGTCGCTTGTGACGTTCAAATAGTGATGGGGAGCGATTGGCCCGCTCGATCGCGTCCGATTGTGAACGCGGGCGCCGGCGAGGCTTGCTGGTGTAACTTTGATGGCAGACAACAGACAAGCCCTCCGCGTTCTGTGTTAGTACGAGCCTTTTCTTCAGAACAAGCCTGTTAAGCATTTTGTTTTTCTCTGTTAAAATTTGTACAGTAAAATTGGCGTCTTAAATTGTCTTGCGACTTAGCAGAAATCATGCATGAAAAGCAAGCAACTTCTCATTGATTTTAAAAACCTTTTGGAAAGAAAAGAAAAACCAAAGGGACGCTACTTGAATAGATATTTATAAACTATTTGCACACTATCTTTGTTTGTGGGTTGACACCATGCGCAAAGCAGCAGGCTCAAAATCAATTTTGGTTGAAAAACCTCGCCTGCTCCGCGTCGCGTCGGGCTTACACCTGAGGTACTCGTTTCCTAACAGTACGCCCTCGATGCGAGCTATCGGAGGGCATCACGTGAGTGCCCAAGGTGCCGCCGCCGTGCCCCGCAGGGGTGGAGGATGAGGAGGAGGAGGGCGCGACCGAGGCAGACAGAGCGGCGCTGGCCGGGGCGATGAAACACAAAGCGAGAAAGGGGGGAGCGGGGCGGGATAGCAGAGAGGAGGGAGAGAAATAAAATCAATTAAAATATTTGGAGCGAGAGAGAGACGTGTTGAAGAAACACACCTACACCGCCCGACGCCGTGTAATTCGAACAGTCATTTGTCGCGTCACGACGATGTCTTTGGGAGTGGCGCGGCGCGCGCTGGATGTCCCCTCGACATCCAAGTGAGTGAGTGGATCGATCTTTGCAATCGGTGATTGCTGCTTTGTCGCACACCTACAAGTGCGTGGAAAAAAAATCAGGGGAGTTGGAGTTAGTTTCCAAAATCGTTGTACGGTCCCCGAAGAATCGTGTAAAAAAAATTATTTAAAATAATTTTCGAAAAAATCGAGAAGAAAGATAGCAGAAAAATCGAGAACAAGTAAACATAAAATTTTAAAAAATGAAAAAGTCAGAAATAGGGGGAAAAGATCAACATTTATCAAAAAGTAACAGAAATTTTCCCTGAAAAATCAAAAGAAAAATTGAAACAAAACGCTTTTAAAAAAATCAAAAGTCTATAAAATCATCGTGCACATTTTGTATGAGTATGATCCTCCTATCGAAAAAGTTCAGTCGCCTGTAGGTGAGGTGCATTCGTCGCCAGTCGCGGGAAATCCGCACAGCCTTGCGCACGTCACCTCACATTTGTGTTTGGGACATGAACGTCTGCACAGGTACAAAAGAGAAACTACTACTGCTGCTCCGGGGCTGGCCCGGCCGGGGCTCCAGTCCCGCCCGCCTGCTTGCACACGCGGCAAAAGGAAGTAATAATCATAATCCTCGAAAGAGTAATCTCGCAAAACAACGGCCACAACAACGCGCGCTCTGCAACCCCCGGACAGACACATCGCGGCGGCGGGCAGGGGCGCAGACCGGCAAAACAACCAAGTAACGGCCGGCCAACAAAAGAAAACGCGCAACTACTACTGGGGCGGAATGCCCCGCGCGCCCCGCCCCGCCCCGCCCCGCCGGGGGCCCAGCGCGGCACCTTAGCACTGGGTAATTGATTTTGTCGGCGTGTTTTACTGGTGCGGCCGGGGCGGGGCGGGGAGGGCTTACGACTCGCAGTAATAATGGCGGTGGAGCCAGAGATGGCCCCCGCCAATCAAGTCAACACATGGGGACGTCCGAGGGACGTGTCATAGCGGCGCGTTTGTGAGGGGCAACACGTTTCAGCCCTTTCGACGAGGGGGAAACAACTCTGAATTTAGGTTAGGTTTTGTGAATTTTCGGGGATTTTTGTGAGTTTTTGTGGAATTTTAATTGTTTTTTCTCTGAATTTTTGCTTTAATTTTACCGAAATTTTTGTTATTTATTTTGAATTTTCCTGAATTTCTATCGATTACGAGGTGTACAAAAATTTTAGGGTTGTTTCCCCCTCGCCTTTTGACCATTTCCTTGCAATGTTTTAAAGTACAACGTCACGCGTCATGGTCATGTATAATCATTAACAAAGTTACAAATTTTTGTTGAACCACTGTATATTTCTTCAAGTTGTTTCTATTTTGAACTTTTTCAACCCACATTCCCGTTTTTCGATTCTTCTAAGGTGAGTTTTAGAAATAAAACGCCCAGTCAGACTTGACATTGGGGTGTGCAGGCAGACCCGTCGGCCCGGGCCGGCCCGGCCAGGCCGCCCCCCTCCGTCCGCCGCGTCGACTTTTACGTGCAATATTTTGTTAGTGATTGCGCCGGTATGACTTTTGACTTTGGGCCGCGCGCCCCACACGTTACAACAACCGCCATTTGTCCGCAGTGCGGGGTGGGGGCGGGGCGGGAGCCGCCGCCGCAGCACAAGAGATGGAGGCAGTCGGGTGTGAAGAAAAACACAAGAAGAAAAGAAGAAAGTTCCATATCGCGCCCGCGCCCCCTTGAAGAAAAGGACGGCGGTATACAAAGACCATTTTGATGTATCCATCTAGGTGAGGCCACCCCCTGAATTATTAATAGCGCCGTGGTGTCAAAAACCTCTTAAAAGGGCGAGGCGAGGGGCTGCTGTGGTCCCCGCCCCGCTCAGCACCGCTCAGCTGCGCTCAGCACCTCTCAGCAGCGCTCAGCACCGCGGGACTCGGAGATGTGCCCCGCTCCTTCGCATTTTAAGTCTAATGGGTGAAACGCCGGCGGCGGCAGCGCGAGTCACTATGCGGAGCAGACGATTGGTTGTTTTTTCTCTCCCCTCTGCTTTATTCGTGAACAGATTAATGCGCCACTTTTGAGGCGATACGGCTGTGCTTTACATTTTGATATGTAAAGTACGACGGCTGGCCCCACTAGGGGCGCGCACAATAGGCGATGAAATTAATTTGAGCGCGCGGCTCACGCGCGGCGCGCGGCTCGGCGCGTCGGCGTCCGCGAAGAAGTACGGTGCCTTCTTCGTCCTAGTCGCACCTTGCCGTCTTGCGGGGGCTACCCGCTGGGCAGCGGACGATAGGCAAGCCCGCTGCACACAGCTGTGTGCCGGATTGTTTTACACCCCTCTCTGAAAATCTATACGCTCACTCCCCATACCCAACCCATACGAGTGAGAATTTTAGAGCAATTTTATTACTCTCTGCGGAGAGTGAAAAAATTTTCCTCGCTCTAATTGAGAAAGAATTTTGTCCTCGCCCTAATAAAGAGGATTCGTGCTCAAATATAGCGAGGCTAAAAAATCCTCACTCGAATAGAGTGAGGCTGAAGAATGTCTCGCTCGAATAAGAGAGAGAGGTTTAAAAGTAACACTGTTTTCTCACCCATTTTGGGTGAGAAATTGGATTCGAGGATTTGCAATGCTGACGAGGGGTGATTTAGTATGGCGGCGTGATGTTGTCCCTCAGAGTGAGGGGTGCGGTGGTGGCGGGATCATTTTACCCGGCGTATTGCTATGCCGCGGGATGAGGTTACCCCCGGGGTTAGTGGCAATAATCTGATGTCCCGACACACCAGCGTGCGGCACGCCAGCGACGGATTGGTAGGCATTAGGCAACATGCGCGACCACTGCGTTCCTGGTCGAACGTACATACAGCGTCTTCGATTGGGGTTTACATCGCGCCGCGCGTTGAGCCCTCATGGCCCCTTACGGGCGAATGGGGTAGGCAAACCCGCAACACAGTTACGCATTCACAGAAACACCAGGTACTCACGGGAAAAAAATGACTACGTTGTGAGGATCAATTTTTGTCGATAGGCAAAATTCGATAACTGAAATCGAGAATCCGATACCCACAATCAGGAGCTGGTTGTCACGACCGGACACTTGTACGATGAGAACTAAGCTGGAGTTTGTTCTACTCGTACAGGTGCCCGGTTGTGACAACCAGCTCCTGTCTGTGGGTGGGTATCGGATTCTCGATTTCAGCCATCGAATTTTTCCTACCGACAAAAATTGATCCTCACAACAAAGTCATTTTTTTTCCGTGCACGGTCGCGCACGCGGTCGTGGGGAAGGGGAAACAACTCTGAAACTTTTGTACACATCTTAATTCAGAATATCAGTGCAGAAAAATGCAGTAAAATGAGGAAAATTTTAGAAAAATTAAACAAAATTAAGTTTAAATTCTAGCAAAAATTGAAACAAAAATTCATTAAAATTTGCATACAAAATTTTTAAACCGAAATTCTGAGTTTCGTCCCCGGGTCTCGCGCAATAGTACACGGCCGTACGCCCCGACAGGTCCGCTGCGCCGAGCCGCGACGGAAGTCTGTTGTTCTTGAGCCGGTGCGGTGCCGGTGCTGCGCGGTGCAGGCCGGGCCGCTCCCGACCCCAGCGCGCGGCCCGCCCGTCTCCGATTGTCCGTTTCATTTATCGATTCCGACTGCATCGATCCGTCCAGTCATTCCCCATTTGTTACGTAAAGGACCGTGTTCCTACCGTGCCATTGTTGTGGGAGATAGAGCTAATCGTCTGTGTGTGTGTGTGTGTGTGTGTGTGTGTGTGTGTGTGTGTGTGTGTGTGTGTGTGTGTGTGTGTGTGTGTGTGTAAGGGGCATACAATTTCATTGGGGTTGTTCCACAACAAAACCTATTTGGATGGGGGAAAAAACAGATGAAAGGATATCACCGCTCTACCTTTTTCTTTCCGCCAAGAGAAAGAAAACGATCTATTCGACACAGTTTTCTTTTGAAAAAAATAATCTTATTCGAATCCATGTAAATAAAAATATGGCATTTGTTTATGATTGTCCGAGGGGCTCAGCTCCGCTCAGCTCGACCGCGGCCAGTGTGGCACAGTGTGGCACCCCGCCGAGACCCGCCCGATGACATACCAATACATACGGCCATCACCACCTCGCTGCCCACGCTTCTCCCCGGTCTCTCTCTCTCTCCCCCTTCCCTCTCCCCTCCCTCCCTCTCTCCTGCTCGCTCTCGCTCCAGGGGAGGTCCCAATACAAACGACAGGGAGGCACAATGAGACCAACCGGACCAAATATTATGTTTCATTAGGTGAGCCGAAGAATGAAGCAGAGCGCCTTTTTATTCTGTCCCTATTTATATTTGGAGGGCCCCGCCCGGCCCCGCCCCGGTGGACGTCCTGTACGACGCGAAGATGTCCCGCGGCGGCTCCGTGATCGAACGCGCCTCCCGCGTGGCGGAGCTCAATTTGTCAACGAGGGGCCCTCCTGGTCCTCCTGGGTGGCCGAACGCCTTTTCAACGCGCCCGGGCGGGGCGAGTGGGGCGTCCCCGCAAAAAGCCAAGCAGGACGCGGGGGTAGGGCGGAATCCTGCGGTTGGGATTCTGGCGCGTTCGCTGCAGATTTAGTATCATCAATGTTTCACGCTCGCTCCTTGTATGAAATTTTAAGTTTTACAATTTTCTCGGCCCCCGGCGCTGGCGCGTTTGTCACTCGGTGAGGTTCTCGGAGTGATCGTGACCGCGTGTGTGTATCGACACCAGGGGTTTGTTCATGTGGTGGTGTTGGCCCCCCGTGGCGCCAACCTGAGGAAACCAAATGACTCATCACAAACACACTCACACTCATACATACACACACGAGGAGCGTCCGTGTGTGAATATGCCGCCACGCTGTCTACGAGCCGAGCCAACGCCGAAGCAGCGGGTACATCGTGAAAAAGAAAGGGTACGTTTCGTTTGTTGCTGCTGCTGCTGCCGCCGGCTGCCTGCTATGCGTACACAATTAATCAACATAATTGCTCGTCGGCAGAGGGGAGCCAAAGAAGGCGATCGCATGTCTATTCCCTGTTTTCCCTCTCTTGGAAATTGGCCGCCGGAGAGCGAGAGAGAGCGTACTTATAATATTGACCCTCGCCCCGCTCCGCCGCCCCGGCCCGCCGCGGCCCACCCTTCTCTCCCTAAACTTTGCGTGTTGAGGATTCGGGGCCTGCAGAGGATAATGTAGCGAACGCAAACTCAAGTGCCTCCCCCGTAGCGCCCCTTCCCCTGCCACCCCTATTATGTAACGACGGACTGCTGCCGCTCGTTTTTTACCCTTCGTTTTTATTTAATCATTCTCTACTCATGCTTAGTTGCATGTTTGAAATATGGATTTTGAGACTGCTCGCGCATGCGCATAGCTCGCGTTTTCGCTGTGTTTGCCTTTTTTCTTCTTCCTTTTTTTTTCTTTTTTTCTTCTTCTAGATTGTTGTGGACATGGTCTCTTTTTGTGTGAGAATAAGGGCTAAAAAAGGTAACATGTAATATTTTCTGTCTCGTTGTTAAACAATATTTATTTTTGTCGTAAATACAAGACATGAGGATTTCGCGCACCAATTGCGATTTTCTTTAATTTCATATTTTCTCTTCTACATTAATTTGTAAATAGGACACTTAAAATCTATCAAGAAATGATCACATACCATAGCGCTCTTCGGGGCTTTCTTAAACATAGAAACAAACGCAACAAATAATATTAAATAATATCTATTCTTACAAACGATGTTTTAACGATTTATCCTTAACAAAAAAAGACACATCCTACTTTAATAAAGCAATCATACAAACGCCTCCTGCGGTATACATTCCGTAATCACATTTTTCTACAGTGCGAGGAACCGGTTTGTCGGCAGGGTGGCGTCGTCGGCCAGGTTCTCCGTCTCTCACTGCACACTGCCCCTTTGACAGACCTGCACCCCGCCCGCGCGCGACAAACCAAGGCAATATCACAAAGACTAGAAACGCGTTCAACAACAACTCTTCCTTCCCCCGGTTGAGTATGAGATCAAAATGGTGGACGGGTCCTGTCGTCCTCCTCAGGGAGCCTCCCGCCGCACGGCGAAATATCACGGCGACCTGGGTCAGTAGCCGTGCGGCGCTGGGTCGTGGAGGCCGTGCCCCCGGGGGGCCTCGGCGGGGGGCCCGCCCAGGGAGGCGGGGGCGGTCCGCCGCCCCCACGGGAAGGGGGCCGCGGGGGTCGATGGGGGCGGCGGAGCCCCATGTCAGACGGCCCTGAGCGTGGGCGCGAACCTGAAGAGCGGGGGGAAGTGCGCGCCCATGGCGCCCATGTGCAGGCCGGCCATGAGCTCGGGGGAGGGGTGCGCGCCGTGGCCGGGCGGCGGCGGCAGGAAGCCGTGCAGGAACGGGTGCGACTGGAACTGGAGGAAGCTGGAGGCGTAGCACGGCGCGGGCGCGGCCAGGTGCAGCGGCGGCGGCTGCGGGCTGGGCCCCGGGCTGGGCGTCGCCGGCACCGGGCTCGACGCCGGGCTCACCACCTCCACGTCCTCGGCCTCGGCGTCCTCCGCGACGTCGCGGCGGTCCTCGTCGCGGTCCGGCCCGATCAGGCTCTCGATGGTGAAGGAGCGCTTGGGCCGCGCCGACGACACGGGCGGCAGCCTCGTCATGAGCGTCATGGGCGGCGTGGTGCAGATGGGCGCGACCGAGGACGGCGTCAGCGGCGCCAGCGACATGGGCGGCGTCGTCGGCGAGGGCAGCGCGGCCATCTGCGGCGACCTGGGCACGTGCGGCAGCGGCTCGTGCAGCCGCGGGTGCGGCGCCCACGGCTCCAGCGGGGGCATCACCTGAAGCACAACGAGAACACCAACGGCTTAGACAACAGGCCTTCGTGCAGAAAACGCACAGTTTTTTGTTCCCCAAGAAATATGAAAATTTCGGCAGACGGGGGGTCTCCGGTCTCGCTCTGGGAGGACTTTTGCGGTGTATACAGGGTGGGGTGGCTGCATCAGGGGCGTGGCCGAACGGCGGCGAAACTTCACAGTGTATACTCGCCGGGAGGAGATTTCGGCTCTGCGGCGTTTCTGCCTTTTTTGGCCGCTGGCAGTCCGGCAATCGACTCCCAGCGGCAGCTCAGGTAAGAAGGAGAGAGATGGGCAGAGAGAGCGGAGCCGGTGCGAGCGAGAGCGCCTGCTTCACGCCTGCATGGCTTTGGCCAGTGCAATAAACATATACTTAGAGACTATTCTTGGGGGTAATTTATGTCCAGGGCTCAGGTATCGCGCGGCCGGCCCGAGCAGAGCGGCGGGGCGGCGGCCCCTTGGATGTGAGCCGAACGGGTTGTAAAGGCTCAGGCAGCGCGGCCATCACGGCAAACTAGATCCTCTGAGCCTGAGCCTGAGCCCGGCCTCGTCAGCTCCTTGTCAAAACAAACGGCCGGCGTAAGTTTTGTGTCGTCCTGGGGAAACTCACCTCACCTCTCCCGGCGGCGGCGCGGTCGCCGTGGTG
This sequence comes from Frankliniella fusca, assembly GCA_029379305.1. Classification (NCBI taxonomy): domain Eukaryota; kingdom Metazoa; phylum Arthropoda; class Insecta; order Thysanoptera; family Thripidae; genus Frankliniella; species Frankliniella fusca. The sequence continues at coordinate 103,338 of JAHWGI010000700.1, read as the reverse complement.
GTGGGGCGCGCGGGGCCACGACCGGGGCGCGGCGGGGCGGGGCACTGGGTCAGGGCGGATGGGACGTTCCGCTCCACTAGGGCAGAGATGGCGTTCAACCGGAAGCGGATGTCGCCTGTCGCCACCCGGACACGACACGGGACCGCAACGGGCCGGCCGGGGCCGGGCCGGGGAGAGCGAGGGGGAGGAGGCCGTTATCGGGACGCGCGGTATAAAGCAAGGGCCAGTAATGTCACTTGCGCGGGGTCACCGGGTTGTCCTTTTATTGGCAGTGTACCGGGGGGGGTGGCAGGCGGCGACAGCGCGCGCAGCCCGCAGGGCCACCCGACCCGCGGCCACCCACGGGGACGTAGACAATAAGCTACAAATTAGGGGTGGAGGGGGGGGGGACTTCCTCACGCGGGCGCGCGCCAGGCGTCGCACGTCTGCGAATAAAGTGCTCATAGCGGACGGAGGGCAAATAGCGCGCGAGGGCGGCGGCGCCGGGCGAGCAGCAGCAAATCTGGACCCATTATTTGCACGTCGTGGGTGTCGCGCGTCGTGAGAAACACTCTGTAAGTGATAATATTCGCACTCATCATCATCATCCCGTCGCCCTCGGCCTCTGCGACCCGACCACCCTAAGAGGGGCGACACGACACCTCACGCAGCATCCCCCGCCTGGACTGGACCACACCGTCAGCGCGTACCTGCACCCTCCTCTCTCTCTTTCTCTCTCCTTCTCTCTTGCTCTCCCCCCCCCCCCTCTCTCTCTCTCTCTCTCTCTCTCTCTCTCTCTCTCTGTCTCTCTCTCTCTCTCTCTCTCTCTCTCTCTCTCTCTCTCTCTCTCTCTCCTTGGGCCGCCGCCTCGCCGCCGCCCTTAATTTTCTCGCCTCCTCTTCACACTCTTGCGGAGGAAGGTCCGGCCCCTCCTCCTTCCCAAAATCGAATTTGGCCGCTCCGGTTTTTTCCCTTGTAATGAAGCATGAAGCCGAAGCATTATCCCGCCATTATAGCTCCACACGCTCCTCGCGGGACCCTCGCCCCTGGCGCACACACACGCTCACACACCAACGCGCGGCCGCGCGCGCGCGCGAAGAACACCACTGAGCGGTGTACTTTCTTATGCATACGTTGTTAGGCCCCAGAGCCTTCCCATGTTTATTTTAGAGCGGCCAGCCGACCCGCATGCCAAGATTGCTTGTGATCGGGAAATTATTGACCGGCGTGCAGACGGGTTGAAATTTCAGCCAGGAAACTTTTCTAGCGTTGAACTATTTCTTGGCGATCTGTGATAGTGAGAACATCCGTGCAGGTGAGGGTCTAGCCCTTGGAGCGGCGTGCGCCGTCGGCCCTTTTATCATAGATATTCTTTTTTTTTTTTACCGCCCTTTGCCTTTTTTGCCGACCCCTCCTCTGCTGTAACGTGATGAACTATCCGTCTAATCCGTCCAAAGTGACGGCACGCTTATTAATGTCGGCCTGTTGTGCGTGAGCGAGATAGAGAGAGACGCTCTCCTTCGATCCCAACCGGCGGAGCGGGACCCCTGCCAGGTACGCTGCACCAGTACGACACCGATAGCCTCCTCGCGGGATCGAACGAGTGTATCCTGATCCCCTCGCGGGATCGCGAAGCGGTGATGCCGCGGCCGCACCGCGCCGAATCCCTGCTCGCCGAGACGAAATTTACATCTCTGATTTCTGTGTTGTTGGCCTATGGCTTTGGCACAACGGCAGCCGCGCCCGGCCCGGCCGCCGAGCCAATCTAAGATCTCGGTGCCGCGAGCGCCGCGCCGCGCAGCGCCTTGGCGCGCCTGGCCGGTCCCGTCCGATCCGCCCCGCCCAGCCATTGGCCATGGAGGAGCTCGGCTCGGCTCGGCTGGACTCTGCTCGGCTCGGCTGGACTCGGCTCGGGTCGGCTGGACTCGGCTCGGTGGGGCCCGCTCAACGACCGTTGAAATCTGATTGTACGGGCGCTTGTGTGAGCCACGCCGCCCGCCGTCCAAGAGAGGGAGAGAGAGATGAGGTGAGATGAGAGGGGGGAAAAAAAGCGTAGGCGGCGTGCGCACTTTTAGCCCATCATTAAGAGACGAGTTGTCCGGACGATTAATCACGACCCCAAGTCGGCGGCGCTAAACAAATACAACACACTCGCTTTCTCGCTTTATAAACCTCAGCCGCAAGTATAAAGAGGATCAGAGTTTTATGTCTAGACCTTTTTTTGTGTCCTTTCCATGTTGAAGAAAAATTGAGAGGTGAAGGTAAGAGACCATGGGAGAAAGAGAGGGGGGCTTGGGGTGGAGGTCTAGAGAGTCGATGCCTGAGCCCGGCTCGCGGGACCAACCGTCTTTACGAAGGTGTTGGCAATTGAATGGGGCAGTATCAATGGCTGGACACGGCAGGCGAGGCGTGGCGCGGCGGGGCGGGGCGCGATGCTGGTACCCATGCCGGGCGGGCTGCCTCGCGTGTCTGCGCGCTCGGTCACGCCACGCCCCGCCACGCCGCGCCACGCCCGCGCTCTCCACTTTGCGGCAGTCGCTTGTCTACAAGGCGCTGACGGGACACGGCTCAGCCAGGACCTAGCGGCACGGCGAGCACCACCGCCGCCTCGCCTCGCGCGCTGCTCGCCTCCGCCGGAAACGGCCTCTTTATCCGCATGCGCCTCGTTAGCAAGGCGGTGGTGCGCTCCGTGTGAACAGCAGGGCTAGGCGGGGAGGGGCGGGGCGCTGCGCGGCCATTCAATCGCCGAACACAAGAAGATGCTTTTCCTCACCTTGGTGGGCGGCAGGGCGGCCGGCAGGTGCGGCGGGGGCAGCGCCGCGGGGTGCGGGGCGGCGGGCCCGCCGGGGGCGGCGGGGGCGGCCGGGTCCGCAGGCCCGCCCGTCGGGTTGAAGAGCAGGCGGTGCATGGAGGCCAGCGCGGCCAGCTCGCCCTCCAGCCGGTCCTTGTCCGACTTCATCAGCTTGAAGCGCTTGCGCCGCCTGGAAATAGAAGAAAAACGGCTCTGAGCGTCCCGGTCTCTCCTCTCCTCTCCTCTCCTCTCCTCTCCTCTCCTCTCCTCTCCAAAGGGAATAATATAAGTAAATATAAGTCAGAACTCTGTAATGTGAAGTTCGGAGTCCCACAAGGATCAATATTAGGACCATTACTGTTTATTATCTTCATTAATGATCTGTCTTCTTACCTAAAGGCAGGTAAACTTGTAAATTTTGCAGATGATACAAATGTGCTAGTAACCAGTCACACACTTCAGCAACATGAAAATTTACTATGTCTAGCTTTTAATCAAATGAAGGAATGGTGTTATCTTAACAACCTTGTACTTAATGATGGTAAAACTAACATAATACAATTTAGAACAAACGAAAGAATTCAAAAAAATGTAAATTCAAAATTTGATCATCTCTATGTTAATAATGCAAAGTTTTTAGGAATTATATTAGATCAACACCTAAAATGGGATGTTCATCTTCAAGAATTAAAACCAAATCTATGCAGATCAATATTTGGTATTAAAAGAATCAGGTGCCTCACAGATGAGAGCACTGCACTCCTTACATATTATGGTATGTTTCATTCTAAACTAACTTATGGCACACTGCTTTGGGGAAACTCAACAGTGATGGAAGAAATATTTAAGGTACAAAAGAAGGCCATTAGAAGTGTATTCTCTATTAATCAAAGAACAAGTTGCAAACCATACTTTGTAAAATATAAGATAATGACAGTGTATTCAATCTTTATCCAACAACTTCTAAATTATGTTAAAAAACATGAGAATACATTTGTAAAATCTAATAATATACACCATTATGAAACAAGATATAACTCCCTTATCCATAATACTGTAGTTCATCTCAATGTCAGTGAAAATGATGTCTTACAATTAGGTCCTAAATTATATAATATACTACCAAGTACTGTTAGAAATTTACCCATAAAGAAATTTAAAACCACTATTAAGAAGAGCCTACTTGAATGTGCTTTTTATAATTTAAATGACTACATTACTAAAGGTCTTAATTTCAGACATTCCTAACAATTTTGTTTTGTAATATTGTAATATTGTTATAACTATCCAGTTCAGTGACAATAAACAAATCTCAAATCTCTCCTCTCCTCTCCTCTCCTCTCCTCTCCTCTCCTCTCCTCTCCTCTCCTCTCCTCTCCTCTCCTCTCCTCTCCTCCCCACCGCCACGCCACGCCGCGCCTCTCGCTCGTTACTTCCGCCGCGCTCGTCGCCGGACCGGCACATATCGGCAACACGGCGATATGTGTGTTGTGTGTGTTTGCGCTGACCGCAGGAGCAAACTCCGTGGTGATGAGCGTTTTCGAAATGTTGGCGCCTCGAGGTGCGATTAGCCGCTGTCCATACAAACCGCAGAGCTGGCCGCCAGAGTGCTGCTCCCCGGGACCCGCGGCGGCGCCATGAAATATGAACCGCGACGGCCAGCAGCAGCAGCCGCGCTCGATATATATACAAGTCGATATATAAATATATTTGGCGCCTCGCGCCGCGCGTCCTGGCTGCCGGCGCTGCCCGGAGGGGAGGGGAGGTGAGCGAGGGTGGGGAGCTCTGGGAAATTATGATGAAATGCTTTTAACTCTGTGGTCTGGGCTGGCGAGGGGCCCGGGCGGCGTGCGCGCGTGGCGCGGCGTGGCGTGGCGTGGCGTAGTGGCGCCGCCCGGCCGGAGAACAACAACAAATCGAATACACCGCCGCCACCGCCCGATTGAGATAGACAAGCTGTTCTACTAATGCCCAGACAAATGAACGCGCCTCGGCTTTCACATGCAAATTAATTGCCTGTTATTCGGTTATCGGACATAAATAACATCGACGGCGAGGTGCCGGGCGGGCCCGTGCCACCCTCACACCTCACACCTGCCGGCCGCCGCCGCCCCGCGCGCCGCGCAGGTGCGCCCGAGGTGGCGGTGGAGGCCCCGCGGCGACATCAACTCCACACCCCCCTGCAGGTCGGCTCCGCGCAGCGCCCCGCCACCGCGCCCGAGGAGGGAGACTGAGACTACCTGCTGCTGATGGGCTTTCGAATTTACGGATCCGTCGGTCGGTGGGCGGGCGGCCCGGCCGGGGGACCTCTAGAGACGCGAGCGGCAAACGATTCAAGTATATATATTTTTTTCAATTTCCGTTCGCGTTATCAAGAAATCACAATCAGCCGTGGGTGTGCGGTGCTCTCCACGGCCCGCGGCGTCGGCGTCTGTGGTCTCTCACTTCTCGAATGGGCGATGCGACGCCGATAGCGCATGGAGCTCTGTTGAAGGATGCGTCGTGCTGTGGGCCCCCTGCTCTCTGGCCTGCAGGCATCTCGTAGGCGAAAGTCTCGTTTACGACTGGGGTGCCGCCCCCGCCCGCCCCCACCTGTTCCTCCCGCGCGCCGCTCCCATGTTTACAACGTCCGCCCCACAGCCGACGCGATGCGCCCCCGTTTACAATGACAGGAGGCGTGCGTTGCGCCCGGATTAATCCGACCGATGCATTTCCATGTTAACAAGGCAATAAACGGGTCGCTATTCTCTGCCTTCCCCTTCGCCGCGCCTCCCTTGTTTCTGGACGAACCCCTTTCGGAATTAAGGATTGCGTTCTGCTGCCGATGCTTCCTTCCCCCTTTTTTCTTCCTTTTCCTTCTTTTTTTCTTCCCTTTAGAAAGAGCACCTATTTTTTTCTCAACCGATACCTATATATACCCTCTCCTCGAGAAACTCCCAAGACGATATCACGGCGTGTGGAGCAGGCGGCAAAACGGCGGTTATTAATCCCTTGCTTTTGTTACCCTCCCGTGGTGAAGGTGAGGTGCCCTCCTCCTGAGGTGTAACTTCCGTGGGCAGGGCCGACGCCCTAGGTGTGTGCGTTTGTGTGTGTGTGCGCGGCGGGCTGAGGGCGCCTTAATCAGGGCCGCTTATAACTTGTATTACAAGGCGGCGTGGCCTCGCAGCGGCTCTCTCACCTGCCTGGTCGCGTTCCAAGAGCCAGCGCACCTCTCTCTCTCTCTCCCTCTCTCTCTCTCTCCCTCTCCCTCCCTCCCTCCCTCTCTCTCTCTCTCTCTCTCTCTCTCTCTCTCCCTCTCTCTCTCCCTCTCTCCCTCTCTCTCTCCCTCTCTCCCTCTCTCTCTCGCTCTCTCCCTCTCTCCGGCATGCGGGCCTGCACTCGCCGGGCGCACAGCAGCAGCAGCGCGGCTGCGTGGAGCGGGCGGGCGAGTGGACCCGCCGATCAACAAAAATATTCGCAGAAAGTCGTCAAACTCCCGCCGAGCGCGCGCGCTCATAAAACCTGCTGACGAATCTGCTTCGCCTCATATTTTCTGTCCCTCTGCTCCGCTCAAGATCCGGCGCGGTGCGTCAGTGCGGTCGCAGCGGGCGGCTGGACCCGGGGGGGAGGGGGGGGGGGGGGCGTCACCAGCCCGGCCGCGCGCCCCGGGCGGGGCTCCGGGCTCCGGGGGCTCCAGGTGCCCTGCGCCGCGCCGCGCGCCACGCCCCCTCACACCTATACAATGCGGCTACTCGCCCGCCCCGCCCGCTCGCCTCTTTTATCTCTCCAAGTTTTTATTCTTTGCCGCTTTCTGGCCTGTTTTCCTGCTTGCGCGCGCTGCGCCGCCGGTCGTGTCAGGCTGCAGGAGAGGTAGCCAAATGCTCGGTCTCTCTCTCTCTCTCTCTCTCTCTCTCTCTCTCTCTCTCTCTCTCTCTCTCTCTCTCTCTCTCTCTCTCTCTCTCTCTCTCTCTCTCTCACACACACACACACACACACACACACACACACATGCGTATACGCAAAGCGGCGCGGCCCGTTCGCTGCCGGGACGGGCGCAGTGAAACGTCGTGCGGCTGACGGCATAAATGCCTGGGCAATGATACGCTGAAAAAAAAAAGAGAGGTGACTCGCTGCGGCGCGCTGGAGCAGCGGGGCGCGTCCCCCGGAGCCTCCAGCAGACTGATCCCGAATATCGCTCTGCTCGCGCCTCCGTCCTTGTCGCACTCTTAAGGACACCGCCATAGGTGCGACGAGGATGGAGGCTGAATCAGTCTACAGCCCCTCCCCCCCGGGGCGCGCCAATGGCGGCGGACTGTCACCGTACGGGACGGGACAGGTGAGCGGGGCCGGGGGCCTCTCGGCTCTCGGCGCGTAAGTGTCGGGGCGGAAGGCGATGCCCACGCCCGAAAAATCCCCGCCTAAAACACATATTTCCGCAGGCAGAGGCGAGGCGAGCGGGAGGGGCACGCGCGCGTAGGGGACGCGACGCCCCGGAACCTTCAATTTAAATATTTTAACGAGTTGTGGCGGGAGGGGCGGACGGACGGGCGGGTTCCTGCGCGCGGCTGTAGGACCTCACAGCGAGCGCAGGCTGAGGGAGTGAGAGAAAGAGAGAGGGTGAGAGGGAGAGAGAGAGAGAGAGGGAGAGAACAAAGGGCCCAAGTGCAGTCGCCACCCCCTCGGCCCATTGTGGCGCGTGTCCGCTAACGACGTAATAACGACTCCAGTGTCACGTTGTCATCACTCGCGTTATTGTATGCAGTTGGATTGGCATGGCGCAGGAGTCCTGTGGAGTGCGGCAGTGGGCGCGGGGCGGGGAGAAACGAGTGACGGTTCGATAAATGGGCGGCGATTTTCGAGCGGTTGTACTTGATTTTTAAAATGTGTTTGATACGTCCTCATTAATGTTTCATTTGTTTTTCTTTATTTGTTAGGTAATCAAAATTTTCATTTAAATTTCGTTCATTGCACTCCATTTCAGTTCTCTCACTAAATTAATAGAAATCTCCTAAATACGGGTTTCTGGGTGCGTATATGGCTGAGTTTCAGAACGGAATAAGATGGCATGATTACTGCAAGGCTTTGTACTGTAACCTGTCCTTATTGCTTGGAAATCCTAACAATACGTGTCCTGTACACAGCAGTGTGAAATTTCCCATCGCGATTTTTATTGACATGATTCTCTGCCGTCGCGACTCCTGCTGCACCGTACCCATGAGGACTTCTAGCATATCTCGACCTGCAGGTCATCGGAAGCGGAGCATCTCTCTCTCTCTCGCGCGCGCGCGCGTAGTCAGTCAGTCATCAGTCATTCCGCGAGAACAACCTAACAACAGATGTGGTGAGCGGAGCGTGGCAGCCGTAAGCCTCTCTCTACGACCAGCAGCTGCCCAGCCGGACCCAGCTCGAGCGATTGGCCCCCGTACGCCTGGCAAATAACTGGCGTATCGATCAGACACCTGCCCGGCCCGGCCCGGGGCCCGGCCGGCCTGCGCCCGGCTCACCCGCTACCGGCAATTTGGACCGACACCTCGACGCGCCGCAAAAGGGACTGCGCTGCTGCTGCTCGCTTACATCTCTCATTTTTGTTATTTTTCTCAATTTTTTTGTTCTGCTTGTTTTGTTCTTTTTTTATTTTTATATTTTTTTTTCGAGCGAAAGGGCTTGTTGTTTGCTGTTGCTTACGCAGAAGTGGACGCATCGCCGCGGCGCGGCCACGTGCAAAAGTATTACCTACATGTGAACGCGCGCGTCGAACAAGGCTGCTTGTTGCGAGCTTTACTCCTGCCGCGGCGCGCTGCGCAGGTGCAACAAAGCCATTACACCGGCTGCTCTTTAGCGCCGCGCGCAGACTGCGCAGACGACGCAGGGCTGTATAGAAAAATATCTCGGAGCGCGCAACAACAACATCCCGATGCTCCTCACACCCGCCCCGCTGGTGCGCCTCAATAATCGGTCCGAATACAACTCGGTAATGCCTGCGCGACTGCACTGCTGTGCTGCGGGAGTTTCTCTCCCGGCCCCGGGCCCCGCCAGGGCCCCGCCGTCACGTCCAGTCTGCGGTGTGTAATCGAATCGCAGCAGCAGCAACGTGTGGCCGAAGCGCCGCCGCATACACCGTGTGCGCTGCGCGCGGCCTTGGGGCTGCTGCTGAGGCTTGTTTCAGCCGCGCGCGGTGCAGGGATTTCGAAGAGAAAATTAAAAAAAAAAAAAGAACAAAAAAAAACACAAGAACAAAATAAAACAAGTTAGCTTAATCATGAAGAAGCGCAACTAAATCAATTCATTAATCGATATCCGTTGTATCAACACAATTAAACCGAACCTCAGAGCTTTAGGGCGCGCGCATCAAAAGTCTACATTGCCACGTGGATATGTATGTAACATTTTCATCGTCTACTTTTCTCGTTGTCTGGGTTCGGGATCTCCCGGCTCCCTGGCTTGAGGCCGTGTGTTGGCGGGAGCTTGTTTTTTTGAAGACTGGGTGTGGGTAACGTCCCATAATTGAACACGGAGGCTGAATTAGGTCGGCGGGGCCCAGCGCTCAGCCCTGGGCCGGGTCCTGGGCCCGCCCAGCAGATGCACAGAGAGGGGCAGGTGAAGCGACAAACCCAACACCCTCCCCGGGCCGGGCCGGGCCGCCCGCCCCGCCCACCAAACACGAGAAAAGGAGTGAGAATGACCGACCGGATGAGGGACGCGCCGGTGCCTCACGCAGTCATGCAGAACGATAGCCCTTAAGCCGTTTTCCTTTTCTTTCTTCTCTTTCTTTTTCCGCCTTTTTTTTTTTGTGTGCTTGTGAAGTCCCCCTTCCTCTCGCTCGTTTCTTTTCGGCCGCTCGACGGATTGAAATCTCAGCTCGCCGTCGACATCAAGGTGGCAAGCGCGATACGGTTTTGACACGATCAAACAGCTCTATCACTTGTGTCAATTCATCGCTACGCCAAGAATCGGTTCTTACTCGACGAACACAGCGTTCTTTTTCCATATGGCAAGCTTGATACAGTTAAAATGCAGGTAGCAAAGACTTCATGACGGCCCGCAAGCACCGCTACAGACAAATGCCCGTCAATTTCAGGATCTTATCACAAAATAATCTACCGAAACATCAAGGAAATGTCATATAGAAGAAAAGCCATTATTAGAAACCTTGGCGATTGCGGATTTGAATGCCAGCTTAACAGCGGGCGTTTGCTCGGAGCCCGCTTTCCGTAGCACTGCTATTGGTAGCGCTCAGACATGCGACTCGCCGTTTACTCTGCGCGCCGCGCTCCCAGATACCCGTAGTTTGTGGAAATGCACTGCCGGCCTGTAATTGAGGCCGCCCGGGTCGTTGGCGACCGCGGGCCGTGCGCCGTGCGCGCGGGACTCACCTCAACAGGCTGCCGTTCTCGAACATGTCGAGCGCCTTGGGGTGCAGCGCCCAGTAGGCGCCCTTGCCCGGGCGGTCCGGCCGCCGCGGCACCTTGATGAAGCAGTCGTTGAAGCTGAGGTTGTGCCGCAGCGAGTTCTGCCAGCGCTGCGTGTTGCGCCGGTAGTACGGGAAGCGCGTGGTGATGAAGCGGTAGATCTCGCTCAGCGGCAGCATCTTGTCCGGCGAGCTCCAGATGGCCATGGCCGTCAGCGAGATGTACGAGTAGGGCGGCTTCTGGTCGCCGTACGAGTCTCGGCTGGGGCGCGGCATGGCGGTGGCTGCTGCTGCTGCTGCTGTCGGGCTGGTCTGGTCACTGGCACATCACTTGTTGCGGCGCACGGTAAAAACAAACTCGGACGCTCTGGTCTCGCGGACGGCTCCGTCCCTCACGACGCTCCGGTACTGTCTAAACAAACCCGGGCCGGCCCCGGCCCCGCGGGCCCGGCCGCCGCCCTGCCCGCCTGCCCCCACCGCGGCTCCTCGGCCGCCCGGCCCCGGGCCGGCGCTCCCATTGGCTGCCGCCGAGGCTGGCGGGCCAACCGCCGGCCCCGGAGCCGGCCCGGGTGGGGGGGCGAGGGAAGTCTGCCTCGGGCGGCGGCCGCGCCGCGGCGCTCGCGTCGCGCTGCTGCCATTGGTCCGGCCCGACCCCCCCGGCCCCCGCGGGCCCTTTCTACACCCGTCCGTCCCTAATCGGCCGTGCCGCTGTTGTTGCGCCAACGGATTTCAATGTTTCAGCTCAAATGTTTAGCTTGGGCTGCTGCTGCTGCTGCTGCTGCTCTGGATGCGCGGGGGGCCAGCAGCGCTGGGCACGCAACGGGCGCGGCCCTTCTCTGTGGCGTGCGGGGGCTGCTCCCGGTGGTCCCGGAGGTGCTCCCCGCGCCACCGCCCCAGCAGGGTGATTCCGCACACTGGTTTCGTCGCTCTCTCCTTGTCGCACTCGTGGGGCACGGCCATAAGGTGCAAGAGAGAGGGCACTACAAAACGGTGTTCGGAATCGCCTTGCTGCCCCGCGCCCCAGCCCCGCTCCCCAGCCCCGCTCCCCAGCCCCGCTCCCCAGCCCCGCTCCCCAGCCCCGCTCCCCAGCCCCGCTCCCCAGCCCCGCGCCCCAGCCCCGCTCCCCAGCCCCGCTCCCTAGCCCCGCTCCCCAGCCCCGCTCCCCAGCCCCGCTCCCCAGCCCCGCTCCCCAGCCCCGCTCCCCAGCCCCGCGCCCCAGCCCCGCTCCCTAGCCCCGCTCCGGAGCCACGCACCCCCTTGCCCCCACGCTCCGCCCCCGCGCGCGACCAGACCAGGCCAGGATAGCTGTCTTAATCTCTGCTGTCTTTCCTTTGCCAAGATTTCGCCCGTTTCGAAACATTTTTGTTGCTGTCCAGCTCTTAATTACTTACTCCGCCGCGCCTTCCCTCCCCGCCCAGCCCAGCGCTCCCACTGCCGGTCGCTCCGTCAGCGATTTATCGCCTCGCCTTCGCGAGAGAGTATCTTAATTATATCTAATTGTGTAACTCGCTGGTATCGCGACGAGACGAGACGACCCCTCTAATAGTCGCGTGGGCTTCATGCGCGTTCGATTTCTCGCCGCTCGAATTTATGTTTGCGGCCCAGCAGAGAGCAGGGTCGTAATTCAACGTCCATTTGGAGCCTAAACACCCAATCGAGGGGCGCGTGTGCTCACCTGGTTGTTGTCAGTGTGGGCGGGAAAAACGACCAAGAGAGTTTGGGAGAGGGGAAGAGAATGGGGAGGGATCGATAACACCTTGTTTTCCTTTAAGCCGTGGGGCCCTCTAATTACACGATTATATAGTGAAGATATTTGCTTACCCCCGCGTGGAAAAATGTAGAGAAACCCAGCAGTGGGAATTGAGCTGCATCTGTCTGGATGACCTCCTCGGCAACTATTATGCGTTCCAATGGAGGACATTGGTGCCAATGTCGCGAGAAAGTTAGGCAAAAATCCCGCCCAATACACCTGTGCGTAACGGGACTGTATCTCCGCCTGCCTACTAGGCACCTCTCCTGCACTCGTGCACATATTTGCCTAGTAGGCAGGCGGAGATACAGTCCCGTTACGCACAGGTGCCGAACTATCTGGCAACACTGATTGGTACAACGAAGAAACATCAGGAAGACAGGCCAGAAACACAACCAAGCGGCAGGTGTTTTGAGCTGCTCGTCTGCTCTCGACCAATCACAGCTCATAGAGCATCAGCCGTTTTGTTATGTACCTGGTCAATCTTTTCTGATCTTCTTTACACCAAACTCGTCCATTCTGTGAAGTTAGTCGGGTTCGTTAGTCCTTTGTTTGACCTGCTGAAATTGGCCTCGTTTTTGCCCCGTTTTATTAATGTTTTGCTGGGAGGGCGATAGTGATGCTTGTCGTGCGCGACAGTCGCGTCAGCGAACGTGCAGCCAATATGTCGTTCTGTGTAAGCGATGCGGAAATTATACACCGCTCGTTTGCAACGTGCTTATCAGCGATGAAATTTGATTTTTAAATTTCCATTTCTGTAGACAGCAAATACTTTTCTTTAATCACAACCACTAAATTCCTATGGCCGCTGTAAAACATGTTCTGAGCGAGAGGACTGAAGAAGACACGCTAGGGGAGCTTTGGCTGCTTTGGCTGCTTTGGCTGCAAGTTTATGACAGTGTACCGTCGAATAAACGCCAGGCCGCGGTTCCCTCGCGTCAGAGGGGTTGGCCAGATGGCGCTGGGGGATGGTCGGGTGGGGCGGGGCTGGCAGGGGTGACGTGACGGCATCGAGGGAAGGGGGTGTTTTTCCAAGTATTAATCATACGACCAAACGGGCTGTAATATTGCTCATGTTTTGATTTCTACCGTCGCGGCACCCCTTTGACAACAAAAGGGTTAGAGGAAGATCGAAAAAAAAAAATGGGAAAAAACATGTTATATTGCGCGAGGGTAACGACGCTTTTCGATGTTGAGCAATCGCTTGCCCTGTTCATTTTTTCCCCCCAAACAATCTAGGGGAGAGGCCAATTTGACGGTACACATTGGTTACATGTGTCATAGTAGCGTTCGCTCTGTTTGAGAATTGCCGCGGCCGGCCCCTTTTCGGAAATCTCTGAGTTAATCTGGACGCGTCCCGCCCGTAAAGATGGAGCGACAGGACCGGCGCGCTCACGCCTAGCTCACGCGCTGACAGGCCAGCTTCACGCGCGCGGGCAGCGCGCCCTGGCGGTGATGAGCGGTAACTAACGCCGCCGCGGTGGTGGTGAGCTTCCGGGGTGTGTAGCACGCGGGCCGGGCCGGGCCGGGCAGGGCCGGGCTCTACATCGCCTTTGGCCATTCTGAATTAATGGCTTTAATACACCGGCCGATGTGAATCAACAAAAGAAGGGTTAAGGGGGAGTGCGGGGAGAGGGGCAAGCGCGGCAGACCGCAGGCGGGCGGCAGCGCGGCGGCGGCAGTGACAGAGAGAAAGACGCTCGCACTTGTAATTTAATTTTTGATTAATGGCCGAGCTTCTTGTTGTGTGTTTCGGCTCGGCGAGTCGGCCGCGCCTCCTGCCCTGTCCTGCCCTGCCACCGTTGGCTGGTTGGCTAGGCCGCCGCGCCGGGCTCCCGCGGAGTGCAAGACCAAAAAGTTATTAGCTTATCTTATCGCGCGCGGGGGGGAGGGCGCTAGCGCATCACCCCGCGAATAGCGTCGCGTTCAAACAGCAGCGCCCTTAATCACCGACAACCTGATTCTTTTTAGAGGAAAACAAAAAAACTATAGCGAAATCCTGCCTGTCGTATATGGCTAGTGCGATAAAAGCTTCTGTCTTCTGCTACCGACAAAAAAAAAAAAAAAAAAAAAAAAAAAAAAACCATACAAATGAGAGCTAAAAACAAAAATAAAAATGGGGGTTCTCACAGCGTTGTCACCATGTCGTGCCCGAGGGTCGTGTACGTTTTCCCTAGCGTTGAGGCCGACGACGGGCCGCATATAAATTTATTCAGTTTTGTAAATACCCTAAGCGTGTTGTGTGGTAAAGCAAACCCGAGGCTTGGCCCACGCGCCCTTGCTTGCCGATAAGCGTAATTGTGTCTTGCGGTATGTGTTTTCCGAAAGAGTCGCGGCAATTTTTCTTTTTAGTAATTTAAACGTGAACTCGCTGTATACAGTGCATGTTTCTTTTTCTTTTTTCTTTTTTTTTATTGATGTCTGTTTTTCCTCTTTTAACTTTGATTTTGTGCTGGTAAAACAGAAGAGTTTCATCATTAAAGATGGAGTAGACTCGCGAAACTTCTTTGCGTTCTCGTTGTGCCCTATGTAGTTTCTTAGCAGTTTTTTTTATGTTGAAATGATCCTGTTGATATCTGGGGGTAGAAACGAATTGAGCTGGTCTCATGAGGTTGAAGCGACGGGACCATAAGCTCATCGAGCAGAGATGGAAATGACAGACGGCGACTAGTGAAAAAGAACAAAAACCACTCTTGACAAAAGTGTATGACGGACACGCTGACCGGCTGGTAGCGGGCGGTGGTCACACACAGCCACCACCGTGGCCTAATGCCGGGCTGCCGTGCCGGGCGGGTGGCGTGCGAGACAACGAAGAAGAGAGAGAGGGAGGGAGGGAAAGGTAGCGTGCGCGACTCGACCCCACGGGGCCGACCGCACCGAGGTACCTCGGACGCCCCCCTCATAAGTGTAAGGCTGGCGACGGGTGGTCCTTAGGGGAAGTCCTTTGCGGTGCAGTGCCACTCGGAGGTCACCCCGATAATGAGACGTAACGAGTAATGCTCGGGATAAATCACCGCTCCGGAATAAATCTCTGACTGGAGAGATAAAGACCCGGCGGTAGTTAGGCCGCGAATAACGAGCCGTGCAGGCCTGCCCGGCCGGGCTGCGTGGCTGCGTTGTCTCAGGGAAAAGCCATTGTGCGACGCTCCGTCCCGCCGTACCATCGTGTGTTATTTGCTTGAATTAAAACTGCCCGCGTCCTATGGGCGGTTTCCTTTGCTTTTTATTAACTGTGTTTTTATGTGGCCTTGCAACTCAAGAGGAAAAAAAAGCGGTTGATATTGCCGGTTTCTTGTTGTTACTAAAGGATATCACTCGATGCCCCAAATAAGTTACGACGCAATTTACATTTTTGAGATGTTTTAATGTCTTGAAAGAGACCCCGAGTTGAGAATTGTACGTGGGTTGTTCTGCGGTGAAAAAAGTTACCTAAATTATTGAAAACGTCAATATTTTAAAAATACCAAAAATTTTCGTATCTTTTAATCCCTTTAATTTTTGATAACTCTTCCATGGTGGCTCGATGAGATGAACAGTGTTGCCTCATAAGATGGCAAAAATGCGGATGAATACAGCTGTTTAGGGCAGACGGGTACGCCTATGGCAAAAGTTAGTCTCCACCGTTACTGTGAAAAATAGTCGTAGGTTTATGGGAAAATTTTCCACAAAGTGAGTCGTGAAATTACAATTACTAATCGTTAAATTACAAGCACTTTCTTTTGACTTGAAATTCAATTACGAACAAGAATGTATTCTCGGAAATTAAAACATTTTTCGTAAGTCGTAATTTCTAAAATATATCGTAAATCTACCAAGATATTTTTCTCAGTGAGCGCAGTTTGCCTAGTATGCAGGCGAAGGAACTCGTCTCCCGCACACAGATGTATTTATCCTACTTTTTTTCCTTCTTTTCTGGCAACACTGGCATTATCGACAAGTACAATTTCAATACCTTTTGTTTTGATTTGTAAAACATGCAACCTTTCTTCTGCGTTTCATCGTAGCGGCGAACAAAGGTGTATATGATCTTGATTTTTCTTTCTTTTTTTTCTCACTGTAAGTTTGACTGACAGAGCAGTGTTCGTGTGTGTGTGTGGTGTGTGTCACCTTGCGAGGTGCCTTATCCCAGCGACGACGGCCCGACCCCTTACCCCGGCCTCTCTAAGAACCCTTCGCGCCCTTTCCGGCGTGGCCGCCGCGACTCGTCGTTAGACTTTGGTTAAATCATTACGTAATTGCGGCTAATGAGGGGGAGTAATGACTGATCCGCGGCGGCGCGCGGTACTTGGCCGGTCATTCCCCCCCCCCTCTGCCACCGCTCCGCCCTACACACACACACACACTCACACACACTTGTCAATACATGCAGGCGAGTCGCTATATTTGCGTCCACAAAGGCTCCCGCCGCCGGTGCTCTACCGGGCTCGGGTCAGGTGATAGATGCCGTCGAGTGATTAGAGGAGCGCGTCTCTCTCTCTCTCTCTCTCTCTCTCTCTCTCTCTCTCTCTCTCTCTCTCTCTCTCTATCTCTCTCTCTCTCATGCCAACACCAGCGGACTGCTTGGGCTAGCCCGGGTCTAGCGGGGCTCAATTTTTCACGTCGCTAAGGACCGACGCTCCGCACCGCTCCGCCTCCGCCGCCGCCGCGCTCCGAAATGTACTTTTCCCAGCAGTTTTCGTGAGGAATGCGCGCGAGCTGCGGCTGTCGTGTGAGAGGGAAAAAAAAAAGAAGAAGCAAAGAAGGAGGGAAAAATATGAAGTTGAGTGGGATTTCGTGACGCGCGACGCTGACGAGCGCTCGCGGATGTGTTTCCTTTTTCTTATTGGCCGTCCCTTTCCTCGCCTCACCTCACCCTCAGCGCCGCGGAAGTGCACTGCATATTCGGGTTTCAAGAGCACAGCAGCGCGAACACATGAGCCTGGCTAAGAACCTCTCACTGCGGCGCGGTGGGGCCGGCGGCCGGGGCCGGGCGAGGCAGACATGCACACAACATGCGTGTTCTTTGACGCCCGCGAGGCGATGGCAAAAGGCGATGCCCATCCCACTCCATTTATTTATGTAAACGGTTATGACTTATAGTCTGGGAGTGTTATTAAGCCCGCTTAAAGAGTAATGTGTTGTTGAGCGCACGGCTCGGCCCAGCCCGGCCTGGCTCGGCGCGGACACTTGGCTTTTACGCGGACGCCGCATAAGTTTCCGCCCATATAACCAGGACAAGGGGGAGGAGTGCAAAATGAGAGAGAGAGAGAGAGAGAGACAGAAGGAGAGAGAGGAAAAGAGGCAGAGGGAAATTGGGCGTGGTCGGGGAGGGGCTGTGCACAGGGATAAGAGCTGCACTGCACAAGCTGCATCCCTTGTAATTTTCTAGTACAATCCCCTCCTTCTTCCCACAGCAAAGTGGGGTAAACTCCATGTCGACACGGATTTGCACGGCGGCGGTAAGCGGCGCGTGAGCACGACGCTCCCAAATAGAAACCATGAAGTGTTCTCACCGACATGAGCCAGGGCGGGGAGGGGCCGGAGGAGAGAGGGAGAAAGAAAGAGAGAGAGGGGAGGGGGGAGGGAGGGTCCGCACTGAAGACTCGGCCGGTGGTCTCGCACTCCAGCTCATCCTAATTATTTGATATTGCTCCAAAACACAGCTTTCGCGCGAAATGCGCAAACATAAATTTGCATTTGCCGGTCGGTGCGCGGCTGCGCGGCTGCGGTGCCGGTGCTGGGCGCGGCGCCCGGCCGCACGCGCGTCTCAATGGCGCCGGAGCACGACATGCAGGCCGACATCAGGCAGGCCGCGGCCCGGCCCGGCCCGGCCCGCCGGCTCCAACTACCGGAGCCGAATTACAGTGCTGTGCTTGTCTTTGCAATGAATGCGGACCGCGCACGCAAATGTGCCCCTGGCAGCGCGGCATGGCTATAGCGGCCAGCCGGGCCAATTGCGCGCGATTTCCTGCTGCTGCTGCTGCTGCTGCTGCTGCTGCTGCTGCTGCTGCTGCTGCTGCTGCTGCTGCTGCTGCTGCTGCTGCGTTCCCAAATCATTATTACGGTGTACGCACGCCGCGGAATGAAGAAGCGCCGAAACAAATCGAGAGAGGGGGGAAAAGGCACTCGCTATATTTACGTGCGTTAAAACTTTGCTTGTACTATTTTTCTTACAACCAGCTCTAGGTACCGACATGTTCCGCCGGGTCTTAACGTGTCACCGCCTTTAACGTTCGAAATCGGCGTTTATTATTGAATGAATGAATAAAATTACTAACGAGCATTATATATATATATATATATATTTTTTTTTGGGGGGGGGGATTTTTGCAATTTTATTTATTTTATGCAGACGTCCGCGTCTTTCTAGTTGCCAAGTGCATGTCATTTGTGGCCTGGTTCTTTCAAGTCAAGTCAAGTCATAATATTCGAGGGAGCCTCAACTCACCCATTTCAAGATTTCACATGATTCCACATGATTACACCTCTTATAATTGAAAGAAATAATTCGTAAAGGAAATACAAGCGTATTTTTAGCTTTATGAGCCCTAAATATGCACTCAAATCAATTTTTTTCGGCAATAGATCCACATTTTTTTGACAATGATTTCGAAGATATATCAGCGATTGTGTATACATGATTTCAGGAGTTGAGGCCCCCTCGATAATATTGTCCAACCCAACCTTTCTGGGCCAATCCAACATTTCTTGCATTTTTCTCGTGATATAAATTTTGCTACCAATAACTACAGAAATGAAAAGAATACGATTGTCAAAGTATCAGTATTTCCAGAAAGTTAGGCAAAAAACCCGCGCAATACATCTGTGCGGAACGGGACTGTATCTCCGCCTGCCTACTAGGCAACGTCTGGGCACGAGTGCAGGGGTGATGCCTAGTAGGCAGGCGGAGATACCGCCACCTGCATACAGGTGTTTTGCGCGTTTTTTTGCCTAATGTTTCTTTCACCATGGTAAAGTATTACCCTCTATTTCTAAGAAAAATAAGGCCAAACTCTGTGACGATAGCCGGTTAAAATTAATCCCAAGTTACCAGGTGTTTCGTTGAGATTGCTTTTTCTTGATTCTTAGCCAGAATGCAATTTGATGGGAAATACTGAATAATACCTTTCTTTTTTTGCGGAAAACAACGCCCAACTCTCGGACGATGCCGGTTAAAATTGATCCCAAGGTATCAGGGGATGCGTTGTGATTGATTTTACCTAAACCTGATCCAGAAGTCATTTTAACCTTTTTTCTTCTTTTTTTTCCCTGTTTTAACAACGTTTAACACCGTTATTCTTGAACACTGTAAAAAACCGTAAAATCTTATTGTAAATTGTTAGAGAGGTGACGCTGAATGTACAGTTTTTCTTTAACGTATTTATCGAGTACAATGACGGTTTTTACAGTTTACGGTTTTCGCTTCTGTATAGGCTTTTCTAACAGTGGACAGTGGGGAGCTGAAACATGTTTATCATATCAAAGAAACAGCTGAGCGCAGAGCTGCGGGCGCGACCACTGCAATCAAACGGGAGCAGCCATCGAAGAGGCCAGGCGCGATGACGAACCAATTATATGCAGAATTATTTCGTCTGATAATAATTGTCGGCCCAGCTCGGCCCCGGCCCCGGCGCGCCGATGCGATGCCCCTGGCCAGGCGCGCGCAGCAATCCGCTGCCCAGCTAGCACCCCTGTTGCCCTCATTACTGTCATTCCCGGTCATTATACTCATTACTACAACTATTTTGGTTGTAAGCTCGCCGCGGTCCAATTCATTCTCGAGAGAACTGCTAGGGTGTGCGTAGGGGGGCGCTTGCATGTGTGTTAGTGCGGCTCCTCCCTCCCCTCCACGTAGTTATTCAATGATAAACCCCTAGAGTGCATGTGTCGGCTCGTTTCCCCGACGCGTCTTTGCCATACCTGCATGAGATGGGGTGTTTGCTCAAATTGTTTGGGTATAGCTGTATCAGGTCCTTTGACCTAAATTATTTTAAAATATGGTAACTTCGAAATCCAAACAACTACATAAGGCTGTAACACATATGTTACAATACGAGAAAACCGGGGAAGCCGAGAATCATGTTGAAGTGTTTTTCGCATGATGTGCAAAGTTCAAGTGTTGTGTGCGAAACGTCCAGACGTGAGGCGTGAGCCCCGCAGCGTCACTGGGAGCGCGACCGCCGCGACACCTGGCGGCCCGGAGCGGAGGGACCGGCGATACTCCACGCGGCACCTCCGGCTCTCCACCGGCCGGAGTAGCGCTCGTCCTGCACGGAGTTACCCCACCTCACTCACCTCCTCTTATCGCCTCTGAGCTCATCTGCTCAAACAGACCTGCTCCAGTTGTTGAAGTGTGGGTCGACAGGAGACAGGAGGGTCATTAGAGAGCTCCAAGTTTTTCCGACTTCCGGTGCTGATCTCGGATACCGTCTTTAAAATATTAAGGTATTCTTTTTTACCTTTTGCAAACAAAACACTGATATTTTTTAACCAACCATAACCGGAAGTCAAAAATCTGGGAGCTCTCTGATAACCCTCCTATGGAAGCCGTATGGCGGTTTCTTTTCTCCTTTTTCGCTACCCTAGGAGGAAAAGTGGGGGGGGGGGGAGTTAAACTGCCGATATGGATTCGTTAGAATGATACATTTTTGTTGACTGACATTACTATATTTCAAACTTGACTACACTAAAAAAGAAAAGAAAAAAATAGAAGAAGAAGATTAGTTATGTAAATGCCAGGTGTATTCACTCAGAGAGAACGAGAGCGGGGGAGCAGTTCTTATGCAAAATTTAGTTCAGTCTTTAAAAAAAAGAAAAAAAGAAAAAAATACAAGATATTTGAGACTAAATGTTGTGCAAATTGAAATTTCGCCTCCGAGGGTGCTCACTCTCTCCTTGTTGGCCTGCCGGGGCCCGGTGGCGGTGCCGGTGCCGGGGGTGGTCACAGGCTGGCGCGTCTGGCGGCGCGCAGCTGAGCTGGCCCGGCCCCGGCCCGGCCCCGGCCCGGCCCCGGCTTGGGCTCGGCTCAGTCCACCCCGAGCCGGCCGCGCTGCAGCACGCGCCCGCCCGCGCCGCGGCACGAGTACCGCGGCATGTACCGGCCGAGCCGAGCGCAGCAGGCACTGCTTGTGCTGGAGGAGCAGCGCGCCCTGGCGCTGGCCACGGCCATGGCTTCCTCGTCGTCCGCACCCAGGGCCACGCCCGGGGCTTAGGCCACGCCAGGTACACGCCGGTAGGTATACCTCTCTCTCCCGGGTGTTGTCATAAATTTAGCAAGGTGGTGAAGGCAGAGGTTTTATGAGGGGGAACAGTAGTTTGTCCGTGAACTTGCCAATCGTTCGTGGGGATAAGTGTATAATTGTAGTATTTTCCGCCTTCGATACGGAATGCGCCATTTACCGAATCGTCAAAAAGAAATCCTTAACTTTTTGGAGACTCCAGCACTATGGAGCACTATGTTCTCTACTCGTCCTCATTCCGTGCTATTTCAAGGCTACCAAACCTGTGTGGCTGTGCGGCAAAAGCCGATCATCGGCTAACCTCGCCCCCGATGCCTACCTACAACCCTCCCTCCCACCCCACCACCACCCTTCCCGCGTAGTCCCAAACGCAGTGTCAATGTCACGTGAGATAACGATCGCTTCGCTTCCCCATAGAACGTTTCCAAGTGGACATGAGGAACCCCTCCCCGTCCGGCTGCGCCCCTGGCCCCGCCTGGCGCCCGGCGCTGTCTGCATGCGAGTGCCGGGCCGGGCCGGTGCCATCGCGCGCGCTTTTATTTCAAACTGGACGAATGTATCAATCCCTAGGGGGTATTAATACCTCCCTGTACCGGGGGTTATAAATCCCCTGGGGTACTTATGCCCTAGTGGTGAATGGGGGAGGTGACGACCCGCTCTCATTCAGTGTATTCAGCACGCGTATCACTTCCAAATGACGGGCGACGCGTGCTTAACTAAGTGATGTTGGCGAACAGTGCGGGAAGGCCAACCCGTGCGGTCTGGCGTCTCGCGTCGCCCCGCCCGCCCGGCCCGGCCCGGCCCGGCCAGCGATGTGGATTATTGATATCGCCTCGATGTGTCGATAACGCGCGCTCCATTACCACCCCTCCCCCTCACTCCCTCTCACGCTGCTGACTGCCCCCATCTCTCTTTCACTTCTCTGTGCTGCTCTGGCATAACCAATCCATTGCGGTGCTTCGACCGGGGTCGATGTCCTGCTCTGCCTAGCTGTCCTGCTCGCCCCGCCCCGCCCCGCCCCGCGCGCCTACGAGGGACTCCAAATAACCGTTGCCAGTCGAGGCGAGGCGCGCGCTGGCCGGCCCGAGGGGGGGATCACTCAGACGAAATGTATTCAATGAACCTTTTGACTGTCGATTGTTTTTCTTTTTTAAGTCTATGTTTTCTTTTGATTTTTGATAATTTGATAATTTTCGATTATTTTCCCCTATTTTCAACTTTTTTCATTTTTTTCCAGCTTTTTGTTTTTGTGTTCTGTTGTTTCTTTTGTTGTTTTCTTTAATCTTCCAGTATCTTTATTTTTTACTCGTTCTTTACCACCACCTCTCTCCTGAGTGGTGAAAAGAACGAGTATTGTTCTCAGTAGGGTGTAACCCTTAACTGTCCACACTTTCATCTCAGATCTCACAATACCTACAGGCATAATAGTTATACCATTCGAAACTGGAAATGCTGGTCTTTATTCCAACAATGAACTATTTTTCAAGTTTAATAGTATTATTTTGAGAACACTTAACAAATTTTGAATGTTTTCATTCTAAGTCCATAACCCAACTTATAAGTGGAGTTTCCAATCTCAGCAAGCACAATACCCACAGACATGAAACTTGCGCTGATCTCAGCTAGAAGCCTTCCTCTGCATTGCAGCAATGAACCTTTTTTAACGTTTAATAGTATTATTTTGAGAACTCTTAACAAATTTTGTGCGAGTTTTCATTCTAAGTCCCCGATTCTAGTCGTAGCCCGAGTCGGCTCGCGCCAGCTCGCGCTCCTTTATGCGCCCTAACAATCGGACCCGAGCGGGAGGGCCGAAGAAGGCCCGAGCACCCAAGCCGAGCAAGGTCGAGTGGTCGAGTGTCCCGGGAAAAACTTCCCCTGCACACACGAACTGTGATGAAATCTGAGATGAAAATGTCTTCACTCGACTCACATCACGTTTTACACTCCTACCTCTGTAGCACATAATTATGTAAAGAACGAGTTCCATACTTATCACAAAATTCATTTTGTGTTCTATTTGGCCCTTGTTTTAAAAAAAATATTTTTTATATGATTTTTTTGGGGCCGCGCAATGATTTTTCGAAGCAGTGACTACCTCCCTCGGGCCGCCCGGCCCTGGCTCTGCCGCAGAGCAGGCAAACGAGCGAGCGCGTCCGAAAACAGGCGATGAAAGTGAGACGTTCAAACTAGAACACACCTCCCTCTCCCTCTCACCTCTCGTTCTCGGACGCATACGAGCCTCTGCGCTCGCTCGTTTCCCTGCTCCGTTCTGCTCTACCGCCTGATGCCGCCGCCCAGCGCGGAGAGCCCCCTTGAGGCGGGCCGGCCCGTCGGACGCTCCAGGTCGGCGGGTCTCGCTACCAGCCAGGCGCTCTCCTCTCCTCGCACTCACCTCGGAGGAGAGCGGGGCGGAGGATAGAGCAGGGAAACGAGCGAGCGCAGAGGGCTCGTATGCGTCCGAAAACGAGAGGTGAGAGTGAGAGGAAGCAAAGTTGTGTTCGAATGTCTCACTCTCACCTGTCGTTTTCGGACGCATACGAGCTTCTGCGCTCGCTCGTTTCCCTGCTCTAGCGGAGGACCGGGCGCAGACGGGACGGGGTGGGACGGAACGCTTGTGCTCGACGTCAGGTGTTTTAATTGCCATTCATCGTCAGGGCGCTCGCGGTAAAATGGACTCCTCCCTGTCTCCCGGATGTCGGCTCTTGCTGGCCCTCCTCCTCCTGACTTCCGCTGTCCTGCGCGAAGCTGCAGCGCAGGTGAGTTCTATCAACTTTTGCTGTTTTACAGCCACCTTTTGCAACTAAAATTTTTTCCTCACGGTTTTTTATGTTTGTACACTTTATCCTCCCCCCTTCGCCTACAAACAAACAAACAAACAAACAAACAAACAAACAAACAAACAAACAAACAAACAAACCAACCAACAAACAAACAAACAAACAAACAAACAAACAAAACAAAACAAAACGAACAAGCAAACAAAAAAACAACATTAAAAATTATCCCATCTTGAAATAAATGTTAATTAACGGACCTCTAGTTAGCCTCCTACGGGGAATTTGGAGTATTTGTATGTATTTTTTAACACCCTGGAACACATTGAGTGTATCACGGGTTCTGTGTGTCCGCGCTTCCGTGTTGTGCAATCATAGGGAAGAATAAAAACGACCCGGATTATAAACGACCCTCCTCCGCTGCTTTGAAAAGGACTGCTATTCTTCGCCGTCATGATTGAGTAATAAATTTGCCCACCCCCGGCTTGTTTGCCAGCCGCGGCGGCCAGGCTCGAGCAGGGGCTGTACTGCGGTGACTTACTCCCTTCCGGTCCGAGCTCTTCGCTCGTGATAAGTCGCGCGGGTCAAGCCGCGGGCCGGGTAGAGCGGGGCGTCAGCAACAGCTGCGGGTGGGGTGGGGTGGGGTGGGGAGGGGCGGGGTGGGG
The DNA here is from genome assembly GCA_029379305.1 of Frankliniella fusca. Lineage (NCBI taxonomy): Eukaryota > Metazoa > Arthropoda > Insecta > Thysanoptera > Thripidae > Frankliniella > Frankliniella fusca. Next base: position 78,774 of record JAHWGI010000700.1, on the reverse strand, counting down.
CGGGGCGGCGGGCGTGCCGCTCCGGTGCCTCAAGGGGTGCCGGTGCCCAGGGCGCGGGCCCCGGGTGGCCTGGCCCCGCCCTGCTATGCGCGTCGAGTGCTCCGCGGCACGAGACTCCTGCCCGCCGCCCCGCCCGGCCCCGCCCGGCCCCGCCGCGGCCCAGTTGAGAAGTGGGTCAGGCAGGTCGGCGTGTAACCTGCAGCAGATCGACCGCCCCGCCCCGCCCCGCCCCGCCCCGCCCGGGCCACGCCGAGGCGGAAGGCGTTATGCCGCCGTGCCGCGCTCCGCGCCCTCCTGGAGGGCGAGACCCTCCTCGAGACCCCCGCCCCGGCCCGGCCCGGCTCGGGGTCCGCGCCCGCCTCGTCAACATAACCCCAATCGGGACCTCCCCTCGGCCCCACCGTCCGCGGACTCGCGGGCCGGCCTGCTCCCGTTTCGCAAAGAACAGCAGCCGAACCCCCGCCCCTCTGAGTCTGCTGTGAGCCTCCGTGGTCGCGGAGTGCGAGTGGTAGGGAAACTCGGCCCTCTTCCTCATCATCCCTCCACATGCGATATTCGAGTTAGCCCGGCCGGGCCGTGCGAGTTCATCGACAGCGAGGCAACAACGCTGCTGGTCGGGCGGGCGGGGCGCGTATGACGTCTCGGTCATGTTGCTGACGCTGACCTACCCCACGTTACGTGAGGGCGGGGAGGGGAGGGGTCGGGGACGAGGGAGAGGGCGGGTTGGGGTGCGGATCGCGTGCTTGCCGGTGATTTGGCAAAGGACTGGCTGGAGAGAAGGGGACCGCGGGCGTAAGCTCGAGAGTGACATCAGCGCATACGTGTGTGTCTGCGCCTATCCGACCCGCCCCGCCGCCGCGTGCCACTGTCGCGTGCGCCCCGCGCGCGCCACCAGTCGTCTATGAATACTCGGAGTGAAATTTAATGCAGCTCGCGTGGGACAAGTTTAGTCCCCTCGTAACTTTACACCGAATCCTCGTCACCGCGCGGTGCACGGTGGGACGTGAACAAGAATAATGCTACGTTTGTTTTCGGAAGTGGCAGTGAACCTGGTGTACGAGAGGCACATTATGTATCGAGCGCGGCGGGGCGGGGCAGGGCGACGTGCAGGAGCCCAGGAGCAGTCCGTGCTTGCAGCTCACGTGACCCTCCCCGGCTGGGCCCCAGAGGTTGGGTCTCGCGGGGTGGTCAGCGCTCAGCTCTGCGCACATCTGGCCTAGATCGCAGGCAGCAGCTACCGGGTCGGTCCTACTTCACCAAGGACGTGCCGCCGCTGCTCCAGCCGCACCAGTGCGGGCGATCGAATCCCCGCACCACGGTCTGTGCCGCGGGGTCGCGGTGCGATACGCTTACCTGATACAGCTGCAGCGTATCTGCCATACCCCCGGGGCGCAAATGGACTGGGTCATTACGAGGCAAGGAACGACCGGATATCAGGAAACAATGTCGAAAGGAGTAAAAGAAAAAAATGCTGGCTGTCCTGTCGCGGTCAGCTGCTGTGGCCACAGCCACGTTCCGGTACTCCGCCGGTAATGAATTTACATACGGTCGCGGCGTGGCGCCAGCAGGCGCGCGGGGCCCGGGCCCGGATACGGACAGCGCTCTCTTTCTCCCCCCCCTCTCTCTCTCTCTCTCTCTCTCTCTCTCTCTCTCTCTCTCTCTCTCTCTCTCTCTCTCTCTCTCTCTCTCTCTCTCTCTCTCTCTCTCTCTCTCTGCTCCGATTTATCACGCTGGCCCCGTTGTTCCGGCTCGCCGGCTTACCCTACATTGCTTCGGTCCCACCAGGATGGCGACGTCCCCGAGGCGGCCGCGGACGCCGGTGACCGGCAGGACGTGGAGGCGAGCACGGCGGCGATGCCGGTCCCGTTGACGACCAGCAGCTCGCCGACAACGGCCCTGAGCCCGCAGGACATGGCGCCCCTGACGAGCACGCCGTCCGAGGAGGCCGGCGACCAGCAGCCGGCCGCGCCGGGGACGGGCTCGGGCACGACCGTCGTGTCAGCGACGTCGACCAAGATCGACGCGACCACGGTCGTGCTCTTCTCGACCACGTTCAGCTCCGCGCCGGTCACGGACGCGCCGGCGGCGCCACCCCCAGAGGAGGAGCCCGCGGCCGGGGAGGCTGCCGTCACGGAGGCGGCGCCCACCAGCACGCCGCGGCCCACGGTGGACACCGGGTGGCGCACCACGGCGGCCACCCCACAGCCACCCACGGTCCCGCCCCTGCCGGCGCCCGCGGCCGGGAACGCCTCGGCGGCCAGCCGTGAGTATTCCTCTCGGTGTCCTCCTCATTGAAACAGATGCGCGCCCCTGAGAATGACAGACCACTGCGCTTCACTTCAGCCACCTGTGACTTTGGCAAGTACCCGAGCACGACGCTGTGCGGCTGGAGGGCGCTGCACGCTGGCAGGTCCCCCGCCTCGCCGCGCTGGCGGCCGGGGTCGGGCGTGGCCACTAACTGGGTGGGCGGCCCCCGGGTCGACAGCGGTGCCGAGGCCGTGGAGCCGGCGCCCGTCGGCGGCTACGCGTACGTGGAGACATCGGAGGGCGCCGGCGCCGACGGCGTCGCGGACAGGGCCTTCCTCATGAGTCCGCAGCTGGCCGCCTCGGGCGCGCAAGGCAGCTGTCTATTTTTCATGTGAGTGTGTGGTCACGGTTCCAAACGAGGGGGGGGGGGGGGTCACTTCGAAAAATCATTGTAAAGCCCCCAAAAAAATCAGTTAAAAAATCGAAGAAAAAAAATCAAAAAAATCAAAATAAAATCAAGTAGAAAGTTGCATTAAAATCCGAAAAATCGAGAACAAATGAACCCAAAACTGAGAAAAATGGGAACAAAACAAGAAAAAACACATTTTTTTTAAAAAAAAAGTAACATATTATTTCTCATTTATCTCGTGAAAAATCAAAAGAAAAATTAAAATCAAAAATCAAAAAAAAATCAAAAATCAAAAAAATCATTGTACAAGTTTTATATGTGTGATCCACCCCTCTCCAACCCCTATATATTTGTCCCTTGGCCCGAACGGCCTGCTTTCAATGCGCGCTGGTCTGCGCAGGTACTCTCTGGCGGGGCTGAGCGCCCGAGGCCTGCGCGTGCTGCTGGCCCGCAACGAGACCTCCCGCACCGGGTCCCGCACCGTGCTGCGTGAGCTGTGGTACACCACGCCGCCGCACGTCCCCGGCGACGGCTGGCTGCACGCCCAGCTGCTGTACTCTGAGCCGCAGCCCCACCGGGTGAGTGCCGTCCCAGCCTCCTTTCAAGTTTCACCAAGTTCGAGATTTTTCCCCGATGCATTTTGTATAACCGCGTGAAACCTTGGCTGTTTTTGTGCACGCGCCAGTTGGTGCTAGAGGCGTCGTCCACGCCCGCCACGGACCCCACGCGCGCGTACCGCGGCCACGTGGCCGTGGACGCCGTGGCGCTGGTGCCCGGGGAGGCGTGCCCGCTGCCGCTGGCGTGCAGCTTCGCGGCCGGGCTGTGCCGCTGGGCCAACGCCGCACGGGGCGACGACTTCGACTGGTCGCTGGGCCGCGGCAGCGCGTCCACGGTGACGGGCCCCGCCGCGCCCGCGGACACCTGGGTGGAGCCGCTGCACGGCCCGCCCGTCCCCAAGCAGCAGCTCAGCCAGGAGGGCCGCGGCCTGGACGCCCAGGACGAGGAGGAGCAGGGGATCGTCGCCGAGCTCGAGGAGGCCGTCGTCGAGACCGAGGGCGGCCTGATCGCGGAGCCCGCCGTGGTCGACGACCGGCCACATCCCGGCGGCTACGTGTACATCGACTCGGCGTACCCCCGGCGGCCGGGCGACGTCGCCCGGCTGGAAAGCGAGGAGCTTCCCGCGAGCGGTGAGGGGAGGGATTGACTTCGGGGAGAGTCTTGCGGTCATGTGTCGAGGGGCAAGTGACTTCCCGATCTCGAGGTCATTCCGCGAGAGACGGCCTGGGTCAGTCATTGCTCAAATACTTTGCAGACCCGCTGTTCCCCGCGTGCCTGCGCTTCTGGTTCCACATGTACGGCGTGGACGTGGGCTCGCTGCGCTGGTTCGTGTCGTCCGCCGCCGGGGAGCGCGTCATCTGGAGCCTGGCCGGCGACGCGGGCAACGCGTGGTTCCGCGGGGCCGTGACGCTCGCCGAGCCGCACCCGTTCCGCGTCGTGGTGGAGGCGACGGTGGGCGCCGTGGGCATGAGCGACATCGCCGTGGACAACATCAGCCTGGACCCGGGGCCGTGCCCGGTGTCCCCGCAGGTGGCGGGCGCGTCCGGGGGCGCGTCCGGGGGCGCGTCCGGGGGCTCGGCGGCCCCGCGGGCCCCGGCTCGGCGCGCGCCGCGCATGCCGCCGGACTGCTCCATGGAGGTGGACGAGTGCGGCTGGCGGCCCATGGCGCAGCCGTCGCGCTGGAGCCGCCTGCCCGTGGCCACGCTGCCGCCCGCCATGCAGCGCAAGCCCCACGGCCCGGGCGACGGCGCGCAGAGCGGCGCGGGGCTGCGCAACGGCAAGTAGACTGCCTTTCAGGGCCTGAAACATCTCGACGCGCGCCCCAGGCCTGGGGTTGGGGCCGGAGCCGAGCATGGGCTATCGTCGGGAGAGAGAGAGGGGGGGGGGGATCCTTGCTTATACCCCAAAAATTCATTGAAAAAATCAAAAATAGAGGGAAAAACTTCAACCAAGAAAAAAGATACAGAAAAATCAGAAAAGTCGAGAAAAAGATCAAATAAACGATGAAATATATATCATTAAGGTGACAGAAATTGTCGGTGTTTTCAAAAAAAAATCAAAAAAAAGATCAACAAATTAAAAGTTTAAAACAAAATAATTATTGTGCCCATTTTGTATGAGTGATTCCACCCCTCGGCTGACGTCGACTTGTGTCCCTCTGCAGACTTCTTCCTGGGGCTGCAGATGCCCGCGTCGCTGGCCGGGTCGTCGCCGGCCGCCACGACGACGCTCGTCTCGCTGCCCATCACCTCGGGCGCGGAGCCGCTGTGCCTCGCCTTCTGGTACCTGGTGCACGAGCCGTCGGCCGCGGGCGCCATGTCCACCGGGCTGGGCGCGCTGCGCGTCGTGGTGCGCGAGGCGCGCGCGGCCCCCGGGGCTGAGGACGCGCCCCGCGCCGCGCTGCAGTCGGCCACGGTCTGGGCGCTGTACAACACCCAGGGCCCCGCGTGGCGCCCGGCGCGCGTGCCGCTGCCGGCCAACTTCACCTTCACCGTCGAGCTGGAGGGCGAGTGGGGCCCGGGGAAGCACTCGGGCATCCTCGCCGTCGACGACATCGTCCTCTACCACGCCAAGTGCCCCGGTGAGTTACTGAGGCTGAGGTGGCGCGGCGGGTGGGCGTGCACGTGTGGGAACGTACGGGAGCGAGTGAGCGAGTGTTCAGAGGTTCGAATGAAAATGCACGGCGTGAATGTGAATGTCACAGCCCCACGAGAGCCTCTCTTGGCGTTTCTAGTGTGTCCTTTAGCGCGGCCTTCAACCCCCTTGACGCCGAGCTCTCTCCGCTCTGTCCTGCAGGCGTGCCGTCCAGCGCCCTGTCCTCGCCGGCGGACTGCTCGTTCAGCTCGGACCTGTGCTCGTGGACCAACGGCAGCGCGGCGGGCCGCAGCCCCGGCTGGCAGCACGCTAGCGGCCAGCACCGCCCCGCCCGCCTCAGCGACAACACGTTCCGCGCGCCGGGAGGCTACCTGTTCTTCGACATGTTCTCCCTGTCCAAGGTGCTGCGGCGCGCGCGGCTCGAGTCCCCGCGCCTGGACGCGGGCGAGCCCGTGTGCCTCAGCTTTTGGTTCGCCGCGTTCGGCCAGGGCGACTCCACCGTGCTGCGCGTGCTGCGGGTCGACGAGGACAGCAAGCTGCCCGAGATTATTGTGAGTGTCGCGCTCGCGTCGCCCGCGCACTGCAAAGTGTTAGAACGTCGCTCACTTGCTGGCGCGTGATTTATTTTGTTTCCACACGCTTTCCTGTGTCCCGTGCAGGTATGGCAGCTGAACGCTCGCGGCCTCGACACGGCCCGCCCGCAATGGATGTCCGCGCAGACCACGCTCTCCGCCAACACGGCCTTCTCGATCACCCTGGAGGGAGTGGCTAACAACGGGGGTTTCGCGGTGGATGACATCAGAGTTCGACCGGGTGTCTGCCAGAGTGAGTGACGTGTTCATATTTTCACACAAAAGAAATCATGTGTTTGATCGTGAGTTATCGGTCTGATGTGTGCTATGATTTACTCGCAGCGCGCCCAGCCAACGCTAAACCAACAGCAACGCAATCTTAGGAAAAAAGTTCTCTTCAAATCTTATTTTTGTCTGTTATAATTGTTATGTGTTTCTTTCTCTTTAAATAGTGTATTTGATTTTGGGACCAAACATATTATTCGTAGACTAACGTTAACATCAGTATTGTAGGTCCTAAGGCCAGTGACATTGTCTGATTTCTTTGTGATACTTTTAAACTAGTCGATTTGAATCTGTGTCGTTTACCAGTAAAGCCGTCATGTGCCTTACCCTTCCTCACCCTATCCCTTTCACCCCTCCCCCACGCGTCGGCGATACTCCGCGCTGGGAGCTCACTGCCCCGTGCGCTGCGCGGCCATGCCACCTAGCGGCTGTTCATGGAACTTTGTGGAAGAGCGAGTCGAGGAACTCGCAAGAAGAGCAGAACAATACTCAATAACAGATATATTCATTTCGATCTCAGATGTTATTAATCGTCCTATTAACAACTAATTTTCGGTCAGGACTTGACTGTATAGGAGGAAGCGAGTAATAACGGCGGATATTACAAAATAAAAATAAAAGAAAACCAATCGTACTTTAGAATTTTTCATACATCTACAATCATCAACATCAACAAGTGGGACCAATGGACACAGCATCAATGCAATAGCCCAGCCCGAATTTAGTTTTAATTTCTTGATTTTAAAATTGTTATGACCTAGTTATGTGTTGCTTTGTTGTGAAAGTTTTTAAATTTTTTTGTAGAAGAATATTTTTATGAATTAACAGTGATGCCAAGCTGGATTTTTCAACTATCTATGTGATATCTTCAACATGCATCTTTCAGGTTAGTCAGCTGCTGTCAATTTTTAATGCTGTTTATTTGGGGGGACTTGTGTTAAACAATAGCATCTCGAAATGCAACATTAGAAGTGTAATTCCATGTGGTGTTAACTTGTGTCTGCAGAAGCATTTTTAGTGAAGCTGAGGTTTTGGTGAAATTTTAAAATTTTCAGAAGATACTGTTAAATATTTAAAAATTGACGGATGGGTTAAAAAACTTTAAATTCTTTGTAATATTGCTGGTGATGTTTGTATTGACTCTTTCAAGACTAATAATGACATGGTTATACTCAAAAACCTTGCACCAGAGGGACTCCGAGGAATTGTTAAAATTAGTACGCACTGGAATGAGTACCTCACCTTCTCTAATCAATGTACACCCTGAGCTTCAATCATTTTCGAATCACTATCCAGTTACATAATTTTTCGACAAAAATCTATTTTAAGCACCTTTAAATTGCAAAATATCGAATTGGTACCAATCTTTTTTGTATTTCTTTAAAGTTTGGTCAAATTTTCCTTCCAATCACGATACAACCCCTCAATCAGTGTACACCCATTTAATGATTGAGGTACCCTTGCACTGGAGCCTCTGATGGCTAAAGTTCTGAGTGGAGCCGTGAGGTTTCTGGTCTTGATAGAGTTTTGGGGACATTACAAAGTAACGTGTGATGTAAGAAAGATTAAAATTTTCATAACTCATGGCTGAATGTGTTAAATATAACAGTACCCAAAATTATCAGCTTCACCCGAGGGGTACCTCACCTTCTCCAATCAGTGTACACCGTGCGTTCCAATCATTTTCCAATCACTATCCACTCACAAAATTTTTCGACAAAAATCTACTTTAAGGACCTTAAAATTGCAAAACATCGTATTAGTGCGAAAAATTTATAGCTCTCTTCAAAGTTTGGTCAAATTTTCCTTCCAATCACAACACAACCCTCCAATCAGTGTACACCCATTGAAAGAGTGAGGTACCCCTCCGCTTCACCTCACTTTGCTTCAATGACTCTCAGCGCGTGCGGATCGGCCCCGTACGGTCCCGTACGGTCCCGTACTGCCACGAGCCCACCGATCCAACGGACGGGCCCCGTAGCAGAGAGGGAGGGGCGCAAGCCATCACACCGGCGGCCGGCGGCATCCCTCCCCACTACTCCCCCAACCCCTATGCCTCCGGGCGGCTATTGAGCTTTTGCAAAATTCGTTTGTAATTAAATGGATACAAGCAATATAGCCTCGTTGCGACGCTCCATTCCTGAAAACGAGACGGATGCCGAAGTGAGAGCGGGCGCCTGATGAGGAGGAGGGATAGGGAGGCTCGAGGGGAGGTAGGGGTTAGGGGTGGGGTGGCAGACATATTGAAGTGATTTGTTTGGGAGCCGCTGCGTTTCGATGATGAAAGACGGAGATATACCGTTCTCGTTACGTCTCTGCGCAACAAGACTCTCGCTCGTGCAAATCGATCACTTGTCTCTTTGGCAACATTCCAATTTTATGAAAATAACTTCATTGCTTCTCTTGTGTTTCTCTATTTCAACGTTGGTATTTTCTTTTTTTTTGTGTGTGTAGTTAGATTTTTTTTAAAAAGAAATAATTTAAGTTTATCGGGAGAGATACTCGGGGGCAGGTCTCGAGGTCGCTCATTATTTTCTCTTAGGCACTCCATCCATGGCGTCCTGTCCTGTAGTCCTGCTCGGCAGCTCTCACCCCGCCCATCCCCGCCCCGCCCCAGCACGCCTCGGCTGCCTCGGCGCCCCGCACTGTCCAGCCGTGGGATTCTTGTCCCTCTCTCCCTCCATCCCCTCGCCTCCCGCACGCGTGAGGTGAAGTCGTTAGTTCTAACTTTGCCGGAGTCCCTTAAAGACATCAATCTCCCCTCCACCCCTTCACTGCGCGGCGCGGCCCGGCCTCCTGAGAGGCAGTAAGCAACAGAACGATCTGCTCGCACTTCTCTCCCCTCCCACTTGCTCGCTTTCTCTTTCCCACCCCCCTGCTCCCTTTCTCCGGCCTCCGGCCTCCCTTACACACTTGCGGTGATCCCTGAAGACTAATGACTCCTGACGCAGCCACAGCCGCAGCGTGTGTGGTTTCAGTAGCTCCATCCCCAAGTGCGGCCCGCCACGCAACCGCTCCGCCCGGCCCGCCCGAGAGGTAGGCAACCCATTTGGCGCGCGGGCCTGGTGCCGCCGCCGCCGCCGGCATGTCAGCCTGCTGGGTAGGCAACCCATTCGTCACTGCCAGCCTGCTGCCGTGTCCGGCCGGCGCGGCTGACGCAGCCTGCAGCGTAGGCAACACTTCGGACCTTTACGCCCTCAATGCCTTACCTTTCGCACGCACACGCACGCACGCTTCGTCTGAATGGCTTTCCCGAATATTGTTAGAGTGAAGTGGCCTCTTACCCCTTTAAGATTAATGACATTTCCGGCGCTAGCTCGAGACAAGTAACATCGCAACAGAGAATTTCAAATATAACTCAGCTCTCCCCTCGTTTTAATTGGGTTGATCCTTTATTCAGCAGGTATTCCAATGAGCATTGTCCTGCATAGGCCGGCCCATACACCTCGCCTGTCTACGACGGAGGCTAAGTCTCAGAGTCCTTTATGGTGAGTCCTTCCCGGCCCCTGGCCGGCCTTCACGGGCGGGGAGCCTCTGCTACGCATTTGCAACAGAGATATGTCTGCAGTCGGTATGCAAAAATTCACTGAGCTCGGCCGGCGAGAAAGTGTCTCGACAAGACAAGACCGGATTGATATTCTCACGCTGTGACATCACTGACGATTCTCTCTTTGTGTCGCCGCCCCGCCCCGCCCCGCCCCGCGCCGCGCCGCGCTCACACGAAGGCTGCTCCGCCTGAGGCGCCGCGCCTCGGCCCGCCGAGGAAATGCTGCGCGGCGTACCAACGGCAACGGGCGCGCCAAATTCAAATTTTACGCTTTGAATTTCTGCTTTTGTCGAGGATTCCCCAATTTCGATGTCGGGCTAGTGTGTGGTAACGGGGCTGTGCTGAATTGGTGGACCCCGCACTAGTGCTTTGGTCACAGGGCTGCCAACAGCTGAGAGTGTGACGCGGAGCTCGCGGCGTTGTTGGCGCCGCGGGGTTGGCAGCGCTCACGGGGGTGGGGCGCCTCCCCCCTTCCCCGCCTTCCCTGGCTCCCCTTCCCCGCCTCTCACACACACACACGCACACGCCCACCGCGCACACCGACGAGGCCGCGCGGCGGCCGCGCTCCCCCTCTGCCAGGCTCTATGCCGGGCTCGGCTCGGCTCGCCTCGGCACAGCTTGGCTCGGCTGCGCTCGGCTTCCGTCGGCTGCGCTCGTCTCGAGTTCGGCTCGAGTTCGGCCCGGCATCGCCGGGGGTTTGTCCAGGCGAGCCGGGGCCGGGCCGGGCCGGGGACCGCGCGCAAGTCAGGACCCGCCGCAGTGCTTGGCAGTGGTCCGCCGCGGAGGGAGGGCCACGCCGTTCTGCTGTAGGATTTTGTCGCGAACGAACTGCCAGACGTGTGTCAAATTTAACTTTTAACGCCGACCCCGCCCTTCTGGGGCGTCGTGCTTTAGCCTAGCATCACGGGAAATTCGATCCCCGGCCGCGTTGAACTCTTGTTGCCGCTCTGACGGCTTTCGAGCCGTGACGGATGGATGTGAAGTGATTTTGAGGTTAGGATTGTTTACCGCGGACTTGAACGTCGTGTTTTTGCTGTAAGGATAGTGATTGAGCGCGAGTGATCGATTTTGGATTACGAATTTTACCCGGTGAAAGTGATTTAAGGTAGCCAAGGTTGTGCGTAAGCCTCCTTCGAGCTGTTTCTTCTGTGCGTCGCTTGTGGATTAACGGCCCCCGAGGAATAATCGTGCAAAAGTGAAGGTCTTCGCTACATCGAGGAAGCGCACTGTGCCAGAAGTAGTAGTTACCCAGGATTTTAACTACTTACATTTTGTGCACCAGTGATTTTTGTGTCTAGTGTTTGTGTGTTGTGGTTAAGCCAGTGCCGGTTGTGAAACATACAAAAATTGGATTTCTTCTCCCACCCGTTGCGGGGAACTGGATACTTATAACTTTTGGAGGTAAGCAGTATGCATGATACCCCTTTCTCAGTAATCTACTTGTGCGGCCTTCAAAATATAATGTTATGGAAAGCCTCTCCTAGCGCGTCCCTTAAGCTCCCTCTTTGTCCCATTTTCTCTCTTGTTTCTTAGCTGCTTTGTCCCATGCAAGCAAATTCGCATTTAAAATCTTGTCGGACGCATCAATTCCATAGGAAAATCGATTTGAAATCTCAATCCAAGCGTTTTTGGGTGGGGCGCCCGATGTAGTGTTTGGAGGTTGGTCGGCCCGCAAGCTGGCTGGGCTGGGCTGGGCTGGCTGCCAGCTCCGGCTGGCCGCACAGGCCCACGGGCTGGCTGGCCTGGCCGCCAGCCCTGGCTTGCCGGCCGGGCCGGAGCCAGCATGGATGCCATCTTGTGCGCTGAGCTGAGCGGTGGGCTGTCCCGGGCGGCCCGGGCGGCCTGCACTGCCTCAGCCCTGCCGCGCAGCCTACAATCTTTCTCTTTTCGAACCTGTGACGTCTCAGCCCAGCTAGTTTTCCCCAGAAACCCGAAGTCTCGACGGGTGCGCACCCAGGGCACCTGTGGCCAGCCGCCCCGCCCATCCCCGCCCCGCCTCCCCCCTTTGCGCCCGGTATCGGATCGATACAGACGCACCATAACATCATTGAGCGCACAGTCCTGGCTGGGACCACGGCGTCGCGGCCCTGTGACGTCACACGCCGGGGAGCTCTGATCCTGATCCCCCTGCGGATCCGTCCGGGTGGAGCACGTGATCCTGATCTCCCTGCTGATCCGTCCAGCTGGAGCTCCCGTTCCCCCTGCGGATCCGTCCAGGTGGAGCTCCCGATCATGATCCCCCTGCGGACCCGTCCAGGTGGAGCTCCTGATCCCGATCCTTATCCCGGCCGCTCGCTGGCCGGCAGGCAGGCAGATACGGCGGCGGGACGAATGCGCCTGGAATGCCATGCATTTCGAAAATAAAAATAAGACAAACGAGAAAAGTCTTTCGCGACGTCGTGGTGGTCGCTGGGTGGGCTGCTGCGGTCCGGGCCGACCGGTCGACGACACGGCAGGGCCTCGCAGGGCCCCGCAGCACTGCAGGGACGCACGTCGCTGTTCCCACGATCCCTGGAATTTATTGGCCCTGGGCGGCCGCCCTGCTCCGCCCCGCTCCGCCCCGGGCCCCCGCCGCTGCTGTAAAAGGTCATCCGGACGGAGCTCTGCAAATTTCCCCCTTCTCCCCCTCCCCTTCCCCCCTCGCCCGCGCGCGCTCCATTTCGCTCGCTTCGCTCTCAGTACGATCACCCAGGCGGTCTAGAATAAAAAGAAAACCACGAGAATGTTGAATAGTGTGTGGCGTCGTAATATTCGCGGTATGGGAGTAAATATCGTGTTTGTTATTTTTCTTTAGCCGTGTAACGTGCGTCGGGGCCCGAGCGGGTGCGCTGCACTGCTGGTACCCGGCCAGGAGGTGTCATTGCATCAGCCCTCCCCGCTGCCCCCTCCAGACTGCTGTTATTGCAGGCTTGCCTGCCTACGCACGGCCTACTTACTGCGATAATTAGTGCTAAAGATGACCTCCCTGCCGCGTCCCGCCCTCCCCCGGCCCCGCCACGCCCCGCCACGCACCACGGGCCGCTAATGTCACCTGGGGGCGCGGGGAAAGGGGGCAGAGAAAAAGGCGAAAGGAAGGGATAGAATGAGGGAGAGCTTTGTCATGAGAATCAGTGAGACTTTGCCGTAAAAAAAAAAGAAAATGAGCGATCTATCCAACGGCGACGGCGGCGCGCACGCAGCGGCCAGCGCGGCCCGGACGACTGGGACGGGCGATTTCTTTTCTAACGACCTTGGACAATTAGAGCGTGAACTAGGACAATTAACGAGGCAGCGGTGGCGCCGCCCGCGGCTCCGCGCTCCGCCCCACCGGCGTCTTCTTTGATAGCGCCGCTCTTTGATGACGTGACGAGAAATTCGGCAGCAGCATAGCTGGGCTCGCTCGTTATTGTATGGTTCTGTGTCGCGCTTTATCTGTCGCGCTGTCTTGGCGCGGCGCAGCGCGGCAGCGCGTTGGTTCTGGGCCGACGCGTCACGAGGGCCGTGCCCGGCCGGGCTCCTGATAAGATAGCCTGTGGCTGGACCCTCTGCCCCGCGCCGCCCCGCCCCGCCCCGCCCCGGCTGCCGCGCCACCTTCGCTTTCCATTCGAGTGACTTACTCCTCACTCACTCCACGCCCCGCACTCAGGTGGATGAGTGCAAGCGGATGTGCTCGCGGCGAAATTAGGCTCACGTTATTGTGCAATCTCTATGAATATAAATCAATCAATCAATCAAAATGAAAGGGGGTGGGTTGTGCGAGAAAAGCGAGGGGAAAACTACTCTGAAATTTTTCTACACCTCGTAATTCAGAAAAATCTTAAGAAATTCTTAAAAGTTTTGAAAACTTCTGCAGAATTCTGAAAATATCAGGAAAATTCAGGAAAATTCATCTCTAAGTAGATAGTTTTCAAGCAGAAATTCACATACAGTCGCAAAAATTCAGAAAAATTTACGAAAATACACACGAAATTCACAAAATTTGTAATCTGAAATTCAGAGTTGTTTCTCCCCCGCGAGAAAAGCTAGGCGAAGCACGTGGTGTGCTGCACTCGCAGGCAGGCCGGGCCGGCGCGGCTGCAGTGAGCGCGCCCGCATCGCTCCGGCCCGCGGCGGGTGGGCTGGCTGGTCTGGGCGCGCCGCGGGGCTCTGTCGCCTGTTGGCAGGGTACATCATCGAGCGTCTCCAAGAGCCCCCCCGCGCGCTCCCCGCCCCGGCCCGCGGGTCTTGTCGCGGCAGCAATGACTTTTCCGCCGGAAGTCGTCACTTTATAGCAAGGCGGCTGGCGAGCCCCTCGCGGCGGCGGCGGCGGCGGTGCATCGGCGGCGGAGTGCCGCACGCGCTCGAGCGCTCCCCGCCGTGCGGTGCGGTGACGGTGACGTCGGCGACCCGAGACCCGATCCGCCGCCGGTGCGTGGAGAGGAGAGGATAGGCGACTCGTTCCGCATTGTCTATCAGCAGCGCCGCATGGCATGGCATACCGCTGCGAAAACATTTGAGTCAGCGCTTGCTGCGGGGCGGGGCGGGGCGTGGTGGCGCTGCGAGCCGAGCGCAGCGGGGTGAATCACGCTCTCGTGCCTGCGAGCTTCACCGGCGCGTCGCCGCGGGGCCCGCGAGGCGAGGAGGAGCCTAGCCTAGCATCGCGAGCGCTTGCGAGCGCAGCGGGAGCGCTGCAGCACCGCACCGTGCCGCACGGTGTGCCGACTGTTATTAATGCCTCGTTGCGAATTTACCGCAAGACGCCGCCGCCGCCGTTGTCGATTTATACCACTATATATGGGGTCGGTGTCGTGGGAAAGCAGCGCGGCGGCGGTGGTGTCCGGGACCGAAGTGGAGGGGGAGGGAAGTCGCGCCTTCACGCCGTTCGGACGACGACGTGGCGTTGTGTGGAGAGCCGTGGTCACGGGAGTGAGCCGGGGCGGGGCGGGGCGGGGCGGGGCGGGGCGGGGCGGGGCGGGGTGGCGTGTCCACCTGCTGGCCGGCCGTGACGTGACGGTGGTGTGTGGTTTCTTTTCGCACTACTATATACGATGGCGCTATCGATAGGCCGCTTTTTGTCGCCCTCCTTTCTGGTCGGCGCGGCGGCAGGGCAGGGCCGGGCAGGCGGCAGGTCGCAATAAGGGAGGCGCCATGTGCGCGCCACTCGATCTCTCGATCTCTCACCGCGCGCGCCCGCGCGCGCCCGCGCGGGCCCGGGCGGCTGTGACACGTCGCGAGGGAATGTCTCGCTCCGTCCGACATAATGGAAGCCGCGTCGTCGACTTGCTCGCCCGGCCCGGCCCGGCCCTGCCCGGCCGCTGGGCGGAGAAAGGCGGACGGCGGGGCGACGGAAATTCGATGCCGTGCGGTGTGGCGGCGCCCGGCCCGGCGCCCCCGCTGCCGCATGGGTGACAATGGGTCGTCCTGCCCGCGCCGTCACACACAGTGTTGTGTCCCATGTGCTGGCTCACGGTGCGGCGCGGCGGCGGTCGAGATCCAGCGACAAGAAGCAGAGGGAGAGAGCAGACCAGCGGGGAAACTACTCAACAGCAAATCAAAAAAATTTAGAAAATTGAAGAACAAAAACAAAAATTTAATAAAATTCTCAAAAAGATATTTAAATTTCAAGCAAGAATTCCCTAAAACTTTCTAAAAATTATTGCAAATTTACAAAATTTGTACACCTGAATTCGGAGAGTTGTTTTACCCTGGCGCGGGGGGGAACTCGCCCCGATGGGGAAATGTGCCGCCAGTGCTGGCCGCGGGCTGGTCGCGCCCACCCGCTCTGCGCGCGCGCGCCCCCGGCGGCCCGCGTGGGAAAATCCCCCAAGTGTTACCTCTTACCCTGAGCCGATTAGGCAAAAGTTTTCTCCCTCCCACCCACCTTGCACTCGGCCTGCCCTGCCGCGCCACGGCGCGCCCGCCCCTCACGGAAGGGTGCGCGGCGCGCGCGACCCCGCGTGGTTTGGACACCAGGACACCTGCCGCGCGGAGATCTCTGCTGCTCGCCCGGCCCGCCCCGGCCCGGCCCGGACAGCAGGCTGATGATTCAAAAGAGCGCGGTTTCCGCTTGGTCTCTCTCGCACTCATGCGGTGATCCGTGTAGGAGCGAGAGAGACGGAGCGAGGAGGGCGCTCTTCCGAACCAGTCTGCAGGCCCGGCGGCGCGCGTGTCGAGCTCTGCTCCGGGTGTAATTGGGAGGAAGTACAGCACGGCGCTTGTATGACTCTCCTTTAGTGCTTCCCGCCTCTCTTCGCTTCCTCTGCCGGTCCAGCGCGGGGCCGGGCCCGGGGCCGCCGCCGTGGGAAACCGTTCCAGAGGAGGAGGCCCTGCCGGGGCCGGGGCCGGGGCCTATGCCCGCTCCTGCGCACTCACTGCGCGCTGCGATTGTGTGGATGTGTGTGTGTGTGTGTGTGTGTGGGTGGCTGGCTGGCTGGAGTGGGGAAAGGGATTGTTTGAAGGCGCGGTGTGTTTGTGATGGAGGTGAGGGGGGAGGGAAGGGGAGTGGCAGTGGACCACACAGGCTGTGCTGTGTGGTGCTTGCTCGGCGTTGTCGGAACGAACGAACGAACGCGAGAGCGGAGTGGAGCGGGGCGCGGACGGTGGAACGGGCGGGGCGGGGCGGGGTGCGGACGGAACGAAACAGTTCCACGGAACGGGTTGTGCGCACACTGGGTGGGGGCGTGTGTGTATCATGCGAGGAGGAAGGGAGACGGTGATGGGCCGCAGCAGTATTGCGGCGGAATGACACGAGTGCGAAGGAAATGGAATGTCGTACGGTACGTGCAGCAGGAGGAGGAGGAAGTCGTCATGAACGAGGCCGTTCCGCCCCAGCCCGGCCCGGCCCGCCGCCGTGTCCACACGAGAGCAGACCGCGCATGGTGCTCCGCTGCGCACGGCTCTGCGCCCCCCTCCCACCCACCCCCCCCCCGCCCCGAATGACTGTCCGTTACGTCTTTTTTTAGTCGAGGAGGCGGGTCGGGCCGCGCCGTGTCACCGCGGCGTATGGACCGCGGCCGACTTATCTCGATGGTTTCTCCCGCGCGGGGTGATGTCTCCGTCACTGCGTCCCGCGCGGAGGAGGACGCCCGCACGTATGGACGTCGAGCTGCCGACTTGTTCCGAAAATCGCTGTCGCTCCTCCGTCCTTGTCGCCCTCGTGAGGCTCTCCCATCCCCGAACATAGGGCTGCGCCATAGGTGCGACAAGGACGGACGGAGGTATATGTACGACAGCGATGTTCTGAATGAGACGGTTGCTGCTGATGCGGCGGAAGGAAGTGACCGGGATAAAACAGTCGTCCCGGGCTGCCTATGGTCGTCTCGTCTCGTCTTCACCGCTCCCGTCCAGGGCCAAACTATACCATGCGCCTCCCCATGTCGGCCACATTTCTCGACAGCAGCCGGTCTGGGCGGCGGTGCTGCTGCCGTGTCGCGGGCGCGCAGGGCGGCGCCGCGTGGGTTCCGCTCGGCTATGGCGGTATGAAATTCTGTGGAAGTGGCGGTTTGTTTTAATGCCTCGAGCCCGGCCCGGCCCGGCCCGGGACAGGAGGGGCCTGCCCTGCCGCGCGGACCGGAACGGAACCGTCCAGTATGCGAATGGCTGCCATTCCAGGTTCACTGCGCCCCCTTCTCTCCCCCCCCCCCCGACCACACCGCGTACTACCCTGCTGCTGCCCTCTCCTCTCCCCTCGCCTCCTCCCAGCACCCTGCCCTTCGTATCTATTGCTGTGTCTTTCTCTCTTTCCAGTTCGCCCGAGTGCGGGAAAGAGAAGGGTGTTATGATGATAATAGTGTAATAAAAAAAAGGAGGGAGTGAGTATAGAGATTATCCGGCAGGCAATGTAATTTTTTTGCGGCTCCATGAGCATTTAAAACATATATGGGATGAACTGAAGTGGCCATTGATATTTCACAAGAAACCTTCCCCCCCTCCACCCCAAAACAAGCAATAAGTCTGTCCGGCGAACGATGTGTTTGGAATTATGTAACAAAATGTAAGGTTTTTTTTTTTTTTTTAACTGTTTTTTTTTTATAGGAGAGGCGCGGGGTTGGTGGTGTTCACAAACGGAGGGCGGCGATGCTCGGGACTCGTGATTACGGCCAAATGTCATTGCACTTTGGAGCGCGCCTCGCCCGCGCCGCTCGCCCGCCACCCTCCCCGCCGACCTTTTGGCTAATGCCGTTGATATCGGCTCTGCTTAGACTAATTCAGCAAATGAGCTCTATGTATAGCGCGCCCGGCCTGGCCCGCTCAGCCCCGTCCTGCCGCCCTGGGCTCGCCTCTACCAAAGGCGCCCTTTTTGTGCCGCGTGATATTTGTTTTCAATGTTTGTTTTTTCCTTTTGGCCATGTCGTCACTTTGGCCCCTCGCCCCTGTCCGCAGCTCCCGCGGCCGCGGTCCAGCGCGACGGCCGCGGGCCACGCCCCGCCGCACCCCGCCGCACCCCGCCCCGCCTGCTCGCTCGTGGAAAATCGCAATTTTAATAATTCATGGGCGAGGAAATCGTCGGGCCAAGGAATGCAAATTGAGGCACTCGGGTTCGGCGGCGGTCAGCTGGCTCTGCTGCCGGGCCCGCGGCATGGTCAGCGCCACCCGACCGGACCGCGGGCCGGGCCGGGCCGGGCCAGGCGTCCTCGACCAATCGCGCAATCTGGAGCTGAATCTCGATCCACCACCCCCCCCCCCCCCCCCCCCCCCCCTCCTTTTTCCTCCTCGCTGGACCAGAGGAGGACGCTCTGTTTTGTTTGAGTGGGCGGATGGGCTGGTGTCGGTCCCGGACGGGTCCCAGACTGTGCGGCATCGGTGTGGTGTTTGCTCTCGCAAAGGTCACGAGCATGACGCCAGCCGAGGTGACGTCACGCCCCGTTTTCCTTGGCGTTTCTTCTCGAGTCGCGCCCCCCCTCCCTCCAGTCTGGTCCGGTCCGGTCCTCGCGGTGACCGCAGGCGCAGTCCGTCGGCCCCGGTCCTGGACGTCCTGGCCACCACGACCTCGGCCCGGGTCGGGGCCGGGGCCTGAGCGTCCTGCCCGAGAGGGGGATTTTCTTTTAACTTTTGTTTTTGTTGACTTTAAAATATTTTTTTCGATATTTCTTTTGATTTTTCAAGGAAAATTGCTGTCACTTTTGATAAATTTTGATTGTTTTCAAAGCTCACTTCTGAGTTTTTTTGTTTTTTTTTAGTTCTTTGTTTATTTTTTTCGCAATTTTTCTAAATTTTCTAATATCAATTTTTAAAAAAATCTCTTTAATGATTCTTCAGGGGACGTACAATGATTTTACAAAGTGATCCCCCCCGTCCCTCCTCTCGGTCTTTCCCGCTGCTCTCCGCACGCGGTGCGCACGATAGGCCTTCTGTGCATTTGGTTAGGCCTGGCCGGGCCTGGCCGGGGCACCGCAGAGCCCTGGCCGAGCCGCTGTGGCCAGCCCGACCCTGTGACCTCTCCAGCCCGCCCCGCCCCGCCCCGCCCCCATCGCCTCCTTCCAATCCGTCTGTCTTCCTCCTCCTCCTCACCTCGCCTCCAGCCTCGAGCTGTTGTTGGGCCGCAAGGATTGCAACACACACTATCTCTCTCTCTCTCTCGCTCGGCCGCGCCGTCGTCTGGCTTTGGTGGTGAGCGCTGAGATGAATATTGTTATTATTGGCTGTAGGAGAGAGAGAATGCAGCCGCCCTGCGCACAGTACTGTACCTGTGTGCTGCGTGTTGAGTGTGGAGCCTCGCGCTGAGCATCATGCTCAGCCTCGTGTTGAGCCTTGTGCTCAGCCCCCTCTGAACCCGAAGGGAAATTCACATCAGTAATACACTGAACACCTGATCTATGAATTCGCGGTAATACCCGTCATGTAACACTGGAACACGCAAAAATACAGTTTGCCGTTCCGTGATTGAATCTTGTGTGGGTAAGATCGTGTAATACCGAGTAGATTGAACAAGATTTTCCGATGAAAATTCCTCAACGGCTGAGCCTCGTGCTTAGCCTCGAGCTTAGGCTCGTCTTAAGCCTCGTGCCAGCCTCCTCTTGAGCCCCGTGCTGTGCTGAGCCTGGTGCTACGCCTGGTACTGCGCCTCTGGTACTGCGCCTCGCGCTGAACCCCGTGCTGAGCCTCGTGCTGAGTCTTATCCTGAGCCCCGAGTTGAGCCTCGTGCCGAACTCCGCGCTGAACCTCGCGCTGAGCCCCGTGCTGAGCCGCACCGCTGGCTCACGGAAAAATGTTCAGTTGTGCGAACTAACGTTTGAGTTTGTTTTGCCCCGACCAACACATTTTCGTTGTGATAACCAAAACTCGTTTGTGAGAACGCATGTTTGGATTGTCACAGCGGAAATGTAGTTGGGCACAGCGAAACGGTGCGTTGGCACAGAGTGAAGCGCTTTGTTGGTTCGGCAAAAATGGACCGAACCGGCATTCCGTCAGACCAACGAACCGCTCAGAACTGAGTTTTGGTTATCTCAACGAAAAAGTCTTAGTAAGGGCAATACCAACTCAAACGTTAGTTCGAAAAACTATAAACATTTTTTTCCGTTCTCACCCTCATCCCCAGGCAGGCAGGCCAGGTCCCAGGTCCAGGCGGACCGTTTGGCGGGACGGCTATCTCGCCATCGCCAGGCCTGCGCTGCGCCGCGCTGCGCCGCGCCGTAAGTGATATCTCCTAGGGCCTTTGTCTCTCCCGGCCTCTCTATCTGACCGCCCCTTATTGCTCTGTGTCTCTTCCTCCCTCCCTCTCCCTCTCCGTTTTCCACAAATCACGTTGCACCGGGTCGTGCTCACCGGACAACGGGTTCCATCGATTCATTATTGGCCGGCTGGCTGCTCCGGCTGGCTGCCTCCGGGCTCGGCGGGGCCGCGCGCGCTGGCGGGCTGACTGGCTGGCTGGCTGGCTGGCTGCCCCGTCTGACTGGCGCCGCGGCGGGTACAGCGCGCGGGTACGGCCTGGACAATGGGTAATTTGCAGCGGCGCTTGGCTCCTGATTGAGTACGCTCGCGGCCCGGCTGGGCCCGGCGGGCTTTGCTTGTTTTGGGACAGGCCCGGCGCCAGGCGGGGGCCCGTTATGGGCGACCAGGACGGGCACAGAGGGGTGGACTGTATGGACGGCATGGACGCATGCCTCATTCACAATCAATCTGCTTTATTTTCGCGTATTTTTAGGCACGAGGTACGCTTGTTTATTTTTTTTTTTAATTTCCCTTTTTTGTGTGGCTGGTTGTGGGTGGGTGGCGCCTCGCCTGACCTGCAACCCTCGCGGCAGAAACTCCAACTAAGTCTCGGGCACGCGGCACTGGGCGCGGGCGTGCTGTGGGGCCGACCCCCCTGCCACTGGCCCCAGCTCCAGGTTCAGGCGGACAGAGTAAATGAGAGGCGAGGTGACGTAAGAGGTAATCAAGTAGAGTATCGGTGCGCCCGGGCCCCGGGCCTGGCCGGGCCCGCCCCCCGCCTCCGTGTTCTGCCCCGCGGCTGTTGACCGTCGTCGAGGAGCCGTAGCAGGTGATTGCCATGAGGAATAATTACTCCTGTATTGTGCGCGGGGCGGCGCGGGGCGGCGCGGGGCGGCGCGGGGCGACGCGGGGCGGCGCGGGGCGACGCGGGGCTCAGCACATACGGCCCTGGGCCGCCATGGCCCAGCAAGCCGCCACCGCCACCGCCGCAAAGTCACGAAGACATGTCGTTGAGTCGTCTGGTCGCCCCTCCCCGCCCCGCCCCGCCCCGCCCCGCCCCGCCCCGCCGTGGTCAATGGACCGGTGGCGGACGCGCTGCACGCTGTATATGGCTCGCACCGCCCGACCCGACGGGCCCTGTGGTTAGTGTGCTGTATTCTCGACGAGGTCAGATGGGGGCGGGGCGGGGCGGCCCAGAGAGCTTCTCGACGAAAGGGGTGTGTGCGGTGAGCGGGTCGGTGGTGGAACGCCCCGCGCCGTGTGACGGGACGGGCCTCACGTAGACACTGGCTGCGCGGCGCACGCGAATTGATTATGTAATGCAAGGGAGGGAGAAAAAAAAAAAAGGAAATAAACTTTTAAAATGGGATATCGCGCCCCTTCGTCTATGGCTTTTAAAAGACGCCCTCGGCTCGCTTTTGCCAATGCATTTCGGCGATGAGATGCCTTTCAGCCGCCTCCCGCCCCTCCCCGGCTAGCCCGCCTGTTGACTTTTTAGATATTCCCTCGCCGAAATGATTTTATTGTCCTGACCATTACTGCCACCGCTCCTGGACGCCCCACTCCGCCCCGCCCCGCGCCTCTGCATTTGAAATTCAAAACGGTGATCGCCCAGATTGCACGGCAGCGACCTTGCTCTACGTCTTTGTTCTATCGGGAGTAATCAGTCTCTGGGATGAGGCTGCCACGGCACTTCAGCTTGAGAGAGAGAGAGAGACAGAGAGAGAGAGAGATCGAACGCGATCCCTGCCGCGAGTAGAGTTTCACAGAGTTCCACTCCACTGAAGCGAATCTGCCGCCGCGTAGTAGTGGTGGTTGCTTTTGCACGGTCGCAAGGGGATAAAAGCGTGGCTGGCGGCCGCGCGGGGCCGGGCCGGGACACTACCGAAAATGCAGGAAAAGAATCGCCCCCTAGTGCTGCACCCCCGTGCAACGCGCCCGGCCCGTCCAATCTATTTTTAACGATTTTTAATTTTGCAGTGTAGTACTCGTTGCGGGGGCCGCTTTGCCGCCGCCGCTATGCGCTGTTGCCGCAGGACGCGCCGGGCGAATGATTTGGCCAGTTAGGCTGTTGGAGTTTGGGGGGGGGGGGGGGGGGCACCAGTGCGCTGCTCTCGGATATGCGGACACTCCAATATCCACGCATGCAGAAACGCACTGACACACACACTCACACACACAGTCACTCTCGCGCGCCCGCCCCGCAGCCAGCAAATAGTGCGGCCCCACTTCAGCCCAGTGGTTTTCCCGGGCTGGCTGAACCGATCAATGCGGACGGGCATAGGGGAGATGGGGTGGGGTGGGTTGCGTCGGGGTGCGGTGGGGCGTGCCCGGCCCGGGGACCGATGACCGACATGTGAGAAGCTATACAGCGCAAAGCCAAACAAATTCATCCCCCCCCCCTCCCTGCCCCTCTCCTCCCTCCCAGCAGTGCGCGGTCGTCGATTCGACAGAAATGGGCGTAAAAGGCTATGGGTTGAAAGAGGGGATGGGGAGGATAGGGGGGAGGGTTATCGCGCCCCAACGGAACAGACAGGGAGATCCGCCAGTAACTGGAGTGAACTGCCACTGCCATAGGAAATGGCACAAACGAGCCGCCTGTACGAGTGTGTATGTGTGTGTGTGTGTGTGTGTGTGTGTGCATGTGTGTGTGGTGCTGAGTGTGTGCTGGGAACTGCACCTAACGTGTCGGTCTGACTCGCATACCGCCGCGCTGCTCGCAGTGCAGTGCAGCTACCACCCTTTGTGTAAACCTCCCCCCCCCTCCCCCTTTCCACTGCCCCCTTGCATACGTGTCGTGCGGCGTGTTCCTGTCAATACCCTGCGGCCCTATCAGGCCCTGCAGTGCGGTTAGTGCGGCCTGGCGGGGCGGGGCGGGGCGGGGCGGGGCGGGGCGGGGCGGGGCGGGGCGGAGCGGGGCGGAGCGCCGTGTATCTCTCCTCTGAGGCGAGGCGATGACCGGTAGGGTTCAGCCTACGCCAGCAGCTGACTGGGGGAATAAACGTCAGTCTGCTTTGACGGGGGAAAAAACTCTGAATTTTCGTGTACTGAATTTTTGTTGATTTTTTTTTTCAATCTTTGATTGAATTTTTCCTACACGCAAAAAAGGAAATGGCTGCTGAGCTACTTTTTTCAGCTCTGGAGCTCAGTTTTTAGATTGCGCCGAGCTAAACATTCCTGTGCCAAAAGCAATTGTTAGGGAGCTAAATTTTTAGCTGCACAGTAAATATATCAGTTTTAACTAGCTCGCTTCGCACGACAGCTAAGTAAATTGCACGGGTGCTAGATTGGGTCCGCTAAAGCGGCTATCTCCGCCTCCGGTCCGATTTTTATTGTTTTCCGTGTATCATCTGCGTGAGTTTTTGCGAATTTTCATGAATTCTCTAAATTTTTTTATGAATTTCTCTGAATTTTTCCAAATGTTTCTGCATTTCTCTGAATTTTATTTTAAGAGGTGTACAAAAATTTTCGAGTTGTTACCCCCTCGACCTGCTTGCTTTAAACGCTTGCGTGTGAGTGAGCGTGCCTGCATGTGTGTGTGAGTGAGGAGTGAGTGTGTCCGTGAAACAGTTTTCGCCGAAACTATTCCGGTCGGCAAGACTACCACTACACAACACTCAGCAGCGTGGCAGAATGCTGGGCCGGGCCGCTTAAAACGTGACTGACCGCGCGCACTTTGGGCGCGAGGTAGAGGAGGGCAGGCCTAGCTACGGGTTGTGTCGGGACCGCCGCGGGCTCCGACCCAGGGGAAAAGAACTCTGAAATTTGGTGTAAAATGTTGTGAATTTTCGTGAATTTTGTATTGAATTATTGTGAATTCACGCTTGAATTTTATCGCTTCGTTTTTGAATTTTCCTTATTTTTGTGATTTTTTCTGAATTTCAAGAGGTGCACGGTAAAATCAATGTCTGATTTTTTTGAGGAAAAAGGGAAAATTTTGACGGACCACCTCATTTTGAGGAGAAACTCCTCAGATTTTGAGGAAGTCCCCCCGAAAAATGAGGCGATACGCCTTATATTTCGAGGAGACTAACTCAAAATCCGAGGAGTTCTGAGGGACTTCCTCAAAATTTTCCCTTCTCCCTCAAAAAATCAGCAGACATTGTTTTTACCGTGTGCACAAAAATTTCGGAGTTGTTTTCCCCCTCGACCGGGCCGGGCCGGACTAGGCGCGTACCCCTTGTTCGGTCTGTATCTGCGGGCGCGACCACGCGAGGGGAGGGGAGCGGAGGGGAGATGCGCGGTTTCTCGCCCGGCCCCTGGCCTCTGGGCTGGCCTGGGCTGGCCTGGGCTGGACGAGTTGACTACATTCCATCCGGTACCCAGGCTCTGCTTGGCCGGGGCCGCACGGGTAGTGCCGTATCGGCCCCGGCCGGCCCCTCGCGCGGCTCGGCCGAGCCGGCTAAGCTTATCAATTGAATCTCCTTCTCGGCCGGTGCGGCCGTCCCGTGCGCCTGTGAGCGAGCCCCCTCCCCACCCCGCCCCGCCCCACCCCGCCCCGCCCCGGCCGGCCCCCGCTGCGCGTTCATGACGCGACCCGCTTGCCCGCCGCCTCGCACTACTCTGTGTGTGTGTATATTTGCTACACTGGCCAGCCGGTCTGTCCGGTCTAGACCAAAGCCGAGCCGTATACCACACTGGAAATGTATGAATGTCACTCACCACGACGTGTGCGGCTGCGCGGCAAACTAGTCATACGTAGGCTTTGGTAATGGCTTGTAAGCGAACGACTTTAGTAGGCATTTACCCTCTTGCTTCTGCCTGAAACAATTCATCTCACAAGTGAGTGATATTCCCGGATATTCCTGCACACTATTAAATTCGTTCAAAGAAAATTCTTGTATTTCAAAGAATTCTGTGCAACCGTAATACGTATTCGGATTTTCCTCGTAATACAAAGAAGAATATTTGTAATACAAAGAAAAATTTTGGTTATACAAGGAAATTTTCTGTACGGTTGCACGGAATTCTTTGTATCATACGAATAAAATCTTTGGAGAAGATTTCGACTGCTCTTCCAGATTGCCTGCCTGCCTGCGGCCGGCTGCTGGTGGGGGGCAGGGAGTACGTAGTACCGAGGGGCGACTATATTCCACAGGATGAAGCGGCGAGTGATGTGCGGCGCGATGGCGGCGGCCTGGACGGGACGGGACGGGACAGGCATTAGCGCGCCAATTAGACGCGGCCGGCGGTGGTTGGTCCGGCCATCTCCCCGCGGGATCTCATCAGGAACAGGTCTCTTTTGCCATAAAATGCAAGGAAGCCCCGCGCCGCCGTGCTGCGGAGCCACTGTCCACCTCGCGCCGCAGGGGGGGCATGCAGTAATCCAGGTGTACTTGTGACCGGGGCGTCGTAACGTAAAGAAAATTGTTTTGGCCTTTTTCACACTTTTTCGTCGATATCTCGTGAACTGTGCGGTTTGTCTTGACAAGCGACAGTTCATTAGTCGTGACCTTATGACTCAAAGTGATAATATTGGTCCTTGTGCCCTAAAATAATTTTTGTCTTTTTGGGACTGGAAATAACGTTTTTTCCTAGATGTAGGGAAAATGATCAAAATTTATCAAAAAGTGACAGAAATTTTCCTTGAAAAATTAACATAAAAATCAAAACAAAAACCAACAAATTCAAAAGTCAAAACAATCATAGTACCAATAGTACGCATTTTGTGTGAGTGATTCACCCTTAGGACGTGTATTTCCAGAAGTGGATACCCGGTCGGAAAAGGGGCCACGCGGTTGGCTGTTACACAGGCGTTTTGTCCCGTATTGCCTACCCGTCAGGCGTCTCACCAGAGGGCGACAGGGACCCTTGCTGGGTGGGGGGCCTAGCTGGCCCACCAGGGGGATGAGGTAAACTCGTCTTCGTGGGTTTTCACGGTCTTACTGGTCTGTCCAGTAAAGAGGGCGTTCTTGTTTTAGGTGCATTGTAGGAATCAAAATGATCAATCGTCAACTTGAACTGGACTAGTATAGCAAAGAGAGAATAACTCGCTTTCTGGGGGGTACATGCCATGAACTTGGAACGTCCCTGCTGAAAGGTCACTTGATTTGTGTGGCATGTAGCGAAACCCTTTTCGCATTCCATGCGCCCCGCGCGGCCCCGCCCCGCGCGCGCTCGCGCTCCGCAATGGCGATCTTATGGTGATGCGGTGAGCCTATGTGCTTGATTGATTGTGCCAAACACCTGCTGCGCTGCTGCGCGCCTCCTGCTGGCCCTGCTGGCCCTGCTGGCCTGCGGGGCGCGCCGTGTTCCAGGAACAGTTCGATGGCCGCTAGCCACGCCAGCGCGCCCCGCTCCGCCCCGCCCCGCCCTGTCCGCGTGAGGGACAGACAGCAGGGTGATTCCGAACAGCGTTTAGTGGTGTCCTCTCTCTCGCTCCTTATGGCCTCGCTCCATGAGTGTGACAAGGACAGAGAGACTATCACCCCACTGGGCGGACCGCGTGGCCGCCCCGCCACAAGAATGCATGCGTTGTAATCGTCGAGCGCGTCGCGTCGCGTCGTGTCGTGTTGTCCGCCTGTCCTGTCCTTCACACGCAGCGACATAAGCTCAGGCTGCAAGGCGTTTTGGATGATTTCAAAAATATATTGCCCACCTGAGGCATAACTTTTCTGCCGAGTCTGCATCTTGAAAAACGGTTTCGCGGCCTTGTACTTTATAAAGTACCGCCGCCGAAGGGCGGGGCGGGGCGGGGCGGGGTGGGCGCGACCAGACCGGCGGCGGCGCCTTCTCGGCCATATCGAGTATCGGCCGGGCCGGGATGGCCCTGGGGCGGGGCCGGATGGCTCTGCTGATGGGCGGCGTCGTTGCTGAATATGATTTTTATGATTCTCATTTCCAGATCGATTCTCTCTCTCTCTCTCTCTCTCTCTCTCTCTCTCTCTCTCTCTCTCTCTCTCTCTCTCCCCCCCCCCCGCCCCGCAGCCCCAGTGGTGTAACGCCACCGCGCCGCTCTGCTCGCCGCGGGGTGCCGAGCCGAGCCGAGCCGCCGGGGGATGCCGCGGGGTGCCGCAGGGGTGTCATTGACGTTGGGGTGCATGCCCCTCCCGTGAGGGTTGGCGACGGGCTCTCTCGCTTTCTGTCTCTGGCCCCCTCTCTTGCTCTCTCTCTCTCTCTTCGTCCGGGATTGCAGCAGACCGCACGATACATCCATCGCTGCGTAGTGTTGTGTTGTAATTTAATGGCAGCCGTGCGTGCGGACTTGTCAAGCGGCGTAAACAATGGAAACGAAAATATATAATTCATCCTTTGTTTCGATCAATAGTGTCTTTTGCATCCGGCAAAAATAATAATCTAAAAATGGAAAGTGAACGTAAAAGAAGTGGAACTACTATACGGTGGTGTGTGCGCGGAGGGGTCCGCGCTTCTACCCCCTCCCCTTTCTCCCCTCTATTGTGGCCGCGCCCAGGTAAATGGAGGTAGAGCGGTTCTGTTGGGAGGAAAGGACCAGCACCAGGGCTCCCTTTTCCCTCACTTTTCCCACTGCAATTTTTCTCCTATTTTCCCCACCTTTTTTCCTTGTCGCGCTGCACGGCAGAGACGTCGAGTGCAGCGGGTGGCGGAGGGGCGCGGGAGGGGGGGCTTCAACTTCAACTTGCCGCGCTGGATAATTTCTCAGTCCTTCTGTGTCGAGAGGAAATAGAGGGGGGGGGGGGGAGGCGAGAGGGGTCGGACGTGTGGACAGACTGACAGTCATGCAGTATACACTGTAAAAAATAATGACGGTGAAAACTACGGAAATCACTGCTAATTCATATACGGTGCGTTTCTATACTACGACGCGCACCGCGTACTCGAAGTTCTCGAATCCTCGTTACGCGGACCACCAAGTACGGATCACCGTACTTTTAAAATAAACTCTTAAAAAAAATAGCGCAAAATTCTGTACATTGTTACGCAGTAATTTACATATCACTTACTGTACAAACTTTTGTATCTGATACAGAAAATACTATATCAATTTTACGGAATTTGGATGGTTCGTACATAATTTTAAAACAAAATACAAAAATCTGTATCTGTTTCCTGTATCACAAGTGATACGTTAATTACTGCATAAAAATGATACAGAATTTTGTAATTTTTTTTAGAGTGAGGGTTAGGAAGAACCATACGTTTGACCTTCGCACATCGAAAATGAGGTACGGTGGCGCAGTACTCAGCGCTCCGTAGTCGGTTTTTAAAACGAAGGTAAGGGTTACCGTAGTTGGGTCCGTACTACAAGCTTGTTTTTCTACTGTGATACGTGTGTGTGTGTGTGGGTGTTCAAAGTACGCCGTTAAATCAGATCATACTCGCTCTCGCTCAAGGGAGGCCTAGGGCGCCACACCAATGAAAGGGACTTTTCACATTCTCTCTCTCTCTCTCTCTCTCTCTCTCTCTCTCTCTCTCTCTCTCTCTCTCTCTCGCTCTCGCTCTCGCTCTCTCTCTCTCTCTCTCTCTCTCTCTCTCTCTCTCTCTCTCTCTCTCGCTCTCGCGCGCGCAAGCTCACGCACACGAGCGTATTGGCTTCTGTTCTGGCGGGGCGCCAAGTGGCGCGGTGTGGCGGCGCGAGGCGCGAGGCGCGCTGGTTCTGGCCGCCCAGTCCAACTCAAACAAATGCTTTATTTTCGGCCCCCCGTGCTCGCTTGTATGCGAGTGTGTTTACATCGAGGGGGTCGAGGGTTGCGGATCAGGGCGAGGTAGGGCGGGCCCGGGCGGGGCGGGGCGGGGCGGTGCGGTGCCGGGCGGGGCGTGGTGGGGCGGGGCGGGGCGGGGCGTGGTGGGGCGGGGCGGGGCGGGCTGCTGCTGCCTTGACCCGCTCCGCTCGCTCTCTGGATGTAACGCATGGCCGCGCTCGTGTCCTGTTATATCGCTTTTCTCTCGGGGCGCCACCGCCGCCGCCGCCCTGCGATGCGTTGCGGAAATACGTGTATGTGAACCACAAACATTTTGCTGAGTCAGCAGAACATGAGACCGTAAAGTTCAGCCGTGGCCGTGCTTGTCTATTTCCTGTTGCCCCGCACGCTTCTTTCTTTCTTTTTTTTTATTCCCCTTTTTTGCCGTGAGTAATCATACGGAATAAGTTTCTCCCTCCGAGTCGTCTTACGCAAGGCCATCGCGAGGCAGCAGAGGGACGGCCGTGCTGTGCCGGGCTGTGCCGGGCAGGGCCGCAGTGCCAGCGCCGCTGATGTGATGCGGGTCTGGGTCCGGCGGGGCGGGGCGGGGCGGGGCGTCCAAGTGGGCAATCAGAGCGCATCTGTCTGCCCCGCCCCGCCCCGCCCCGCCTCCTTGGCCGTGAGCCGTGGCGCGCTGGTCCGAGCCGAGTGTCCCGGCGAGCTCTCTCCGCTCGCGGTGCGCTCTGCTCTGCGCCTGCTCCTGCTCCTCTGCCCACGGAGCCGAGCAGAGCAGAGCCGAGCCGAGCGCAGGTGGTAAAAGCCGCGAGGCGAGGGCTTCAGGGTAAATAACATTTCGGAAATATTTGCACACCTCGTAGTTTCAGAAAAATGCGAAAAAAAAATTCGGAACAGAATCAGGAATAAAAATCACGAAAATGTAGAAAAAATTGCTAAAAGAAAACAAAAATCACCAAAATTTATGAAAAGTTTTCCCCTTAAATTCAAATTTGTTTTCCATTTGCTTCAACTTAAACAAGGGTTATATCGGCAGAAGAACTCTTAAATTTGCAGACTCGATGCGCGATTCAAGAAAACCCTAGAAAATTCAGAGGAATACAAAATTCAATGAATAGTGTGGCACACACTTCTTTTAGGGGTCGGAACACGGCGAGGCTACCCAGTGCTAAAATATTCAAAATAATTTCCTCGAAGTGCTTAATACGCGCCCGGGCATGCCGGGCCTCCTTGCGCCGGGCCGGGCCGGGCGGGCAGAGCCCAGCTAAGGTGAGGTGAGCAGCGCGCAGTAAAGTCAAGTCAATGGTGAATGTCGCCATACGCTCACACACACACGCCGCCCCTCCGAAATGGAGCACTTGGAGCATCTCTGCGGGCCGCCCACGGCAGAGAGAGAGGGAGAGAGAACGAGCAGGGGAAGAAGCGGGGCAGTAGCGTTGCGCAACTGGGAGGAGTGCGTGCGTGTGTGTGTGTGTGTGTGTGTGTGTGTGTGTGTGTGCACACGCTCGGCAAAGGTGGTCAAAGTGAAAATAAAAATAAAGAGCGGCGGGCGGCGTCCTCTTGCCGGGCCTGGCGGGGCCGGCCGTGTGTGTGTTCAAGTGGAAAGCGGAGGAGGCGAACGAAGGGTAAAGGTGTGGGTGTAGGTTTGTGTGTGTGTGTGTGTGTGTGTGTGTGTGTGTGTGTGTGCGCGCGCGCTGGGGGTGGGGAGCGGAAATTTTGTGCAAATTGCTCGCCTGCTCCTCGGCGCGCCTGTACCCTCTGGGGCCGCCGCCGCCAGGGACCATCCCGCACCATACTGTATTTCTCATACGGCGCACCGCCCCACACGGCCCCGCCCCGTCACAGCACTGCCACCCCGCCACCGCCGTCTGGCCTGAATTTCAAGCAAATGTCTCTGGGCCGGGCATTTGGCGGCGTAGGAGATGTGGTGTGCCTCGCTCCTGTGCTGGTGTGGTAGGGGGTGCGGCGGTGCACTGGCAGCGCCCCTCCAGCCTCCAGCAGACTGATTCAGACGAGCGCTGCTCTCCTCGCTCCGTCTCTCTCGCACCTCTGCGCCTGAAACCACATGTGGGAGAGAGACAGAGCGAGGAGAGCGCGTACCTCTGAATCAGTCTCTCTACAGGTCTCCTCCTCCTCGGCCGCCCCGCGCGCCGACAACCGCCCCCCGCGCACCACCACACCACCGCTTTGCATGCCGTCTCGGCGGCGGTGTCGCCAAATTTCGTCCCCGCGCCGCCGCGACGGAGCGGCGCTGAGCATAGCGCGGGGACGGACGTGTGGCAACGCCCCCAACCCCCGGCGCGGCCCGGCTGTGCTCGGCCCCTTTGTCTAACCGCGTAATCCCTCTCTAATTGGGGCTGGAGCAGAGCGGGGCGCCGCGCGGCGCCGTGTAGTGCGGTGTGGCGTCGCGGCGCCGGCCTGCCTGGGAGACGCGCCAGGGAAACAAATTTTTGGTCTACAAATTTTGTGAATTTTTGTGCACTTTCGGAAATTTTCATAAACTCTTGTGATTTTTTTTTTTTAATGAAGATTTGAGAATGTTTCTGCTTTTTTTCTGAATTGCTCTGAGTTTCTCTGAATTTTTCAGATTTTTTTTCTATTTTTTCCTATTTTGTTTTTAAAATTACGAGCTGTACAAATATTTAAGAGTTGTTTCCCCCTAGACCCGATGGCAACGCCCCCGCCGTCGGCGGGAGGGAAGGAAAGTACCCTTTTGCAGGTTGGACCAGATGGGCTGCAGCCGCAACCGGGCGGACACGCTGTCCTCATGCCTCCGGCTTCATGCAGAAGCTGCTTCCGTTCCGAAGCATTTGAAACAAAAACTCATTGTTTTCTCAATTGTTTTTGTCTTCAAGAAAATGGCCGTAATTTAGGCTCCATGAAGATGACTCTCTAAAAATTTTGGTTGTTTGAAAACAAGGAATATGGTTTATTAATTCTTCAAATAGAGCACTTCGCTCTTTAAAAAATAAAGTACAGTATACTGATGTTTAGTGTTTTAATTACTTTTTTTCAACTGATTTTAGACAAGGAATGCATCATTGCATCTGCCTGTATTTCAGTCAAAATTTGTATGTTAAATCATCATTTATGCGTAGGTCTTAAAAACAAATTTTGCTAATATTTAAAATCATTGTGGTTTTTTTAATAGTTTTTTTCTTTATTTATTGTCCTGAGCAATACAAGTTTGAAATTTTCTGAAAAGCATTTTCGTGGAATAGAGAACACGATCTTTAGTGTGTTTGTGCGTGCGGTCCCCGCCCCGCCGCTCCTCTGCCTTATGCAACGCTGGCCGGCCGGCCGCGGCCCAGCTGCAGCGGCCTGCACATGATTTAGTGGGCTTCCCCCGCTGGTATATTTCTCTGATTTGACAGTGAGAGAGACAGCTAGAGATTATCGGCCTATTCCGTATGCGCGCGAGTGCGTGCGAGTGAGAGAGACGGAGCGAGGCGAGTGATCTCTGCGGCGCGGGTCGGCCCGCTGTATCTGCGGCCGGATCTACCGGTTGTTTGATTGGGTTCGCGCAGTACGGGCGCCGGGCGCGCGCGGTGCTTCGGGGCAGGGCGGGCCGGCAGCCCGCCGCTTATGTAAAAGGTTAGCTTGACGAAGATTCTTTAAAATTTGGCATATTTTGGCAAATTTTTCGTAAGCTTAACCTTTTTATCTTGTCACGGAGATGAACTGAACTGAAAGGGGTTGTTTTGGCGATTTTAAAAAAAATGTAAAGCGTGCAAATTTGAAAATATCTTTAAGATTTAGGTTACAGGGGCAATTTATGGATATTGAACAGTTTTGCTGTAGTTTCCAAGTTCAAATCAGCCTACGTCTCGCAAACGGTTAGAGATGTAGAGAAAAGGCGACATAATTATGGTGTGAACTCCCAATGACTCTTCTCTTTGCAAAATTTTCAGCTCGTTAGATTTGATATGATTTTGGGAGTTTGTTTGGTACGTAGGCCCTACATACGCCTTTCCTCAGGCAAGGGCGGGGCGCGGGGCTCATCGCTAGGCCTCCAAACTTAAACTTTGACATCAACATGACAACTCTCACAACAAATCGAACATTTTGAACTCACCATCGCGATCAATTTCGAAAAATTGTTGACGGGCTAGCGGGAGTGGGAAACAATTCTGAAATTTTTGTTCTCCTCGTAATTCAGAAAAATTCTGGAAAATTTACCAAAAAAAATCTCAAAAAGTAAGGTTAAATTCAAGCAAAAATTCACAAAATTTCAACAAACCTTGACGAAAATTAACATTAATTCCCGAAAATTCACAAAAATTACAAAAACTGCACACCATAATTCAGAGTTGTTTTCCCCTCGCGCTAGCGGAGCCGGGCGGTGGGCCGGCGCGGCGGGCGGGGACTCGCGGTGACCGCCGGCTCTCTTTTGTGGAGCGGTGTGATCCCTCCTATGAGCCCTGCCGCGCCCCGCGCACCGCCTGCTTCGCGCGCCGCCCTACGCACACGCTCCACAACGATCTCTCGCCTTCGATAAGGCGGTGGGCTAATTGCTCTTGCTCTAGAGGAATTCGGCCGGAACAGGGGCGGTGTGCGGCGCGGCGCTAGACCGCTGGGCTGGGCTGGGCTGGGCGGTTATGGCCGGGCCAGAGCTGGGCCAGAGCGCCACCAGAGCTCGTCTCCTCTGCCGGGCCGGCCGGCGCTGCTCGGGTATGCAGGCGCCCGCTGCTTCGTTCGTTGCTCTTTGTTTGAAGCAGGTTTCCCGTAAGGCGACTCGGACTGGTTCCGTGACCTTTGGACTCTGCCCGGCCCCGGCCCGGCCCGGCGCACCGGTCCTGCTCGCTCGGCCGCTGCAGGCCCATGTGCGCTGCGCCCGCCGTGCCGTGCAAGCGCACTGCGCCCGGGAGCATGGAGCGCACGGTCCAGCTCAGGGACAGCCATGAAATCATGGTCAACACAACATTGTTGTGTGTGTGTGTGTGTGTGTGTGTGTGTGTGTGTGTGTGTGTGTGTGTGTGTGTGTGTGTGTGTGTCGGCGTCGACCGAATTCCAGCTCTCACAACCGGCTATCACGGTGAAAAGTATCTTTGTAGATTTACGATATCTTTCCCAGTAAGGATTTTTTAATTCTGAAAATGTCTTGAAAACGCTTCGCACGAACTAATATTAGTCCTGAGAACGAACCACTGAAACGTATCAGATTTGTCTTTTGAGTGCACATAGTTCGGTCTGAAAACGTTTCAAAAGATAGTCTTGAGAACGTATATAAGATAGTCTTGAAAACGTTTCGAGGGATAGTCTTAGAAACGTATTTAATATGTTCCGTCAAAAGCGTGAAAATTTAATTTTGAACATCTGGTGAAGTTTTCCTTGCGTTTTGGCTTTCCTCCACAGTCCGAGGTGTTGACATTATAGTAATTTCAATTTCACAGAATTTTACACTTACTAATGCCCGACTCCAGTCGGATTCGAACCCTCAGCCTTTGAGTTACAAGGCCACTGCGCTACCCACTTACCTACGGAGGTGCTCTGGTAGATATCTGCCACGTTGCGTTCCCCATTCCACTACAACCCTTGTGGCCAGAGCACTCCTCCTAATATGTTTCGGAAACGTTTTCTAAGGATTATATAAAGATAATCTCTTAGGGAGGATGTTCGGTCTTCGCAGGACCAACATGCTCAAGATGAAATAACGCCCACCCACTGGTTCCTCCCAATTAACATTGATTCATTATTGTAAATTTTCAATATGTTTTTGATGTGTTATGTTATTTGAACACGTCCAAACGAAACATTTTCAAACTGGACTTAACAAATGTCCTGTTCATCTTAACTTCATTTTCATGTCAGAAGTACAACTTACGTAGGTTCGGGAGAGCTCATAAAATGTTTCCCGAATTCCTTTTGGATGTGGTCCGAAACGATTAAAACATTATACGTCCTACTATGGTTAATGAATTAAAAACGTTTCGCAATCATTTCGAAATCGAACGTTTCGCGAGCACCGACTAAGGAATAATTTGCGATCCATCCGATCGAGATTAATTTCAGCGAGACGTTTAAGAAAGGTTTCTGGTACGAATAACTCAGATAGTCAAACTGAAACTTATCTTGAATTAATCCTGGTTTAATCCGAAACGTTTCATTCCCCACTGGGTTAGTGAATGTACCATTAACGAAACTAAATATGTGGTTGTAAATTAACTACAACATACCCTTGCCGCAAATTGAATTTCATATCGATAGGTAGTGCTTATACTTAGACGATTCGAAATTCTTGAAACCTCTTTACGTGAAAAATTTTCCAGTAGCGACAACTACACGGTAAATTAAAATCTCGGAATCTGCGAGCACAGCTTGGTTTTGGATGCGCTGTCCCTTTCTAGACCACAGTAAGAGAGAAAAAGACAGCGCGCTGTGCAAAATCGAGATGCGCTTTCGAATTCAGAGATGTTTGTTTACTGTGTATTTTTCACTGTGCTGAAACGGGCTGAAATGTTCCTGCTGTCCCTTCGTCCTTTTTTTTATTTTCTTAGGTGCGCAACATATGAAAAATGTAGCAAGAATGTAATATGAAATAGAAAGGCCTATCCGATGAAGCGCTATATGGAAAGCATATAGAGTGGAAGCATGGCAAGAGAAGTGGACAAAGGATGTTGGGGTCCGCAGCAGTCGGGAAAGAGTTGGGAGGGAGAGGGAGGGAGAAAGGGAAGGATGACAGCACGCTGGCTGGGTCCGGCCAGCGAGCATCTCTGAGGGCGGGGCGGGGCGGGGCGGGGCTCGGCATTCCGCATCGGGCGGCGGTGGTTCTCGTTGCGCTCAACTGAAATATGGAGCGGTCTGTCGTGACTCTGCCCGGAGCCCGGAGCGGAGCGACCTACCGGAGGTTTCCAGGGGCGGGCGGCCCAGGAGTCCACCTCCTCACTCCCGTCACATTTTGCAGCGCCCAGCCCGCCCTATTCTCTGCTGGCAGGCAGGATGCTGGGCGTCCGTCTGTCCAGAGAGGCGTCTGGGTCCGCGGCGCGCTTATTGCAAGACGCTGCTGACGGGTGGAGCTCTTCGTAATAAAGTCTTGAGGAATGTCCTGAAAATTTGCCGCGCCGGTCTTACACGACGCCCCGGGGCTGAGCTGGGCCGGGCTGGGCCGAGCCGGGAGGCGTCCCCCTGGTGCGGCGGGCCGGGGCGGCCCCTCGCTCGGAACAATGGACCATCAGGGTGCTGTTTCACCTCCGCAGGGGAGATGGTCGTTTGCGGCACTAATCCCCCAGGTCAGAAGGGTCGAGTGTCGATTGCGGCGGGACCGAGGGTCCGGATTGTCGTTTGCGGCGCGCGTGGGGAAATCTGAGGAAAGAAAGAGAAATTTCTCTCCGTGGCCGGTATGGACGGCGGCGTGTGTTGATTGCGGCGGAGGTGTTTCGGATGCGGCGCTGGACCAGCCGGGCCAGCCGGGCGAGGGGAAGGGTGAGGAGGAACGACGGTAGAAACCACTTCTACCATAGCGAGGTTAGGTTAGGTTGATGCACCCGTTGCACCCGTGTAGACGTGGCCGGAGCCGGAGCTCAGATTGTCGTTTTATAAGGTTACAAATTGTTTATTTCAAAAGTACCGGGTGTTTTCTTTGAATGCGTAACGGTGTTGCGGGATTGCATACTCGCCAGGGCTTGAGGGGCCATGACACCTTACGGGTGAATCAGGTAGGCAAACCCGCATCACTGTTACGCATTAAGAGAAACACCTGGAACAAGAAAATTCAAAGACAATAAATAATTTAACACCAAAGAAAGTGAAAACATACTCTGAACTCGATAGTTTCAACATAACTTGAATAAAATACTTAAAATATAGAACGAGAACTGCAAAAATTCTTGATAAAAAACCACATAGTCATCATAACAGCTGTAAAAAAAAATATGAATAAAGTAGATCTTGTTCAAGATGCCCAACCTTTCAATATTATTTAATTTAAAATCTGTAAATATTTCCCCATCAATATAAGGTAACAGCCAACATTCCTTTCCCTCGCCGGTCTGGCCCGGCTGCCCAGCACCGCATCCGAAATACCTCCGCAGCAAATCGACACACACGCCGCCGTCCACCGGCCACCGGAGAGAAATTTCTCTTTCTTCCCTCGGGTTTCCCTACGCGCGCCGCAAACGACAATCCGGACCCTCGGTCCCGCCGCAATCGACACTCGACCCTTCTGACCTGGGGGATTAGTGCCGCAAACGACATAGCGCCCTCCGCACGGCCCCGGCCCGGCCCCGGCCCGGCCCCGGCCCCGGTCCGGCGTCGGCTTATGAATTTTATTGGGGCCGAGGCACTCTGCTGGTGTCTGCAGGACCAGGACCCTGCCCGTCACGCGGCCGCCACGGCCGCAGCGGCGGCGCCTTGCTGCTGCAGCTGCGCGGCGCGGGGCATCTCATCGTCCCGAGGGTCGTGGACCCGCGGGCCCTGGCGGCCCCCCGGCGGGCCCGGTCGGGCATACCGACGCGACGTGCTGCCCGCTTCTGGGAAGTTGCGGTTGACCGAGAGGGGAGCAGGGGCCTCGGCGCGGCCCCATGCCACGACGGGCTGGGCTCACTGCCGTCTGATTCAGAAGATCGCTCTGATCTCTTTGTCCTTGTTGCACCTACAGCGGTGCCCTATTCTGGCCATGGTAGTGCTCCATGAGTGCGACGAGGACAGAGGTATAAAAGCGATCTTCGGAATCGCTCGGCTGGCACGCCAAGTCTCGCCGCAGGCCCCGCGGCTCAGCTCAGCTCAGCTCCTGGGCCCGCGCGGCTGCCTGCCTGCCTGTCTGCGGTGCACGCCACGCATCACCACGCTGACGACCTTCAGGGCGATCAGGACGGCCGCGGGGGCCGGGCCAGGCCGGGCCAGGCAGCGCCGTGTCGCCGGTTCTGGTCAGGTCTGGTCACGGTGGTTGGCGCCGCCGGCCCGGCTCGGCCCGGCCGCATAGAGCAGCGCAGGCATCTTGAGCGCCACCAGGCTGCTATGTGGCTTTGCTTTGCGGCTTGGATCGGGCCGGGCAGGATGCGCGGACGGGCGGACGGACGGCTGGACAGGTGCTGTGCGCGGGCAGCCAGACAGACACATACCGGCCCGGACCGGCCCGGCGGCCGGGCTCGGCTCGGCTCAGCTCAGCAGGCGAGTGTCGAGAATCGCGCTGTGAATGCGACGATTAGCACGCGGCCGCGGCGGCCGTGCTGTACAGTGTGAGTCTGTGTGAGTGTGTGTGCGCGCGCGGCTCAAGGGTTGAGGCCCGGGTCTGGCCGGGCCGGGCCGGGCTGGTCTGGGCTGACAGGTGAGGGCGGCCTCCGCCTCCAAGCCTACATCCTTGACTGCGCACTACTTGGCGTGCGCTGGAGCGGTCAGAAGGAGAAGGAGGCAATATGTGCGCGGGTAGCGTCTCCGCCCCCCTCCTTCTCTCCTGCCCGCCCCGCTCACCTAGAGAGGCTCATCCCGCCGGCCCTCTCCCCTGCCCGCCCCGCCCCGCCCCGCCCCGCTCTGATTGCTGTGCGGCTGCTGCTCCTCGGAGCAGAGC
Source organism: Frankliniella fusca (assembly GCA_029379305.1). Lineage (NCBI taxonomy): Eukaryota > Metazoa > Arthropoda > Insecta > Thysanoptera > Thripidae > Frankliniella > Frankliniella fusca. The sequence continues at coordinate 40,334 of JAHWGI010000700.1, read as the reverse complement.
ATCCGGGATTCACAGAAGTCAGGCTGGACGTTGACGCATGGCGGCCGGCGTTGTTGCTGTTTGGGGGGAGAAAGGCGGGCAGTTGTTCCCTCTCTCTAGAGCTTATTCTTTCCTAGACGAGACGCCCGCTTGAGAGACTGACTCTCCACTCCACTCCCGGCTGCTCGGCGCGACGGGGGTCTTGTAGGATTCGCACGGGCGGAGCAGCTCCCGCGAGGCCGCAGCAGGGTCGGGGCGGGGCGTGGCGGGGCGGGGCGTGGCGGGGCGGGGCGTGGCGGGGCGTGGCGGCCAGGCGCCCAGACCCCCTAATCCCCCCCGGGGCCCGGGGCCCGGCTGGCGCTGGCGGCGTCCTGCGGCGGCGCGAATCGCCTCTCATTTATTTGCGGGAGGCAGCCACCAGGCCCCGGCCGCCGCCGCGCGCCCTCCGCCGCCGTTACGCGGGTGCAGGCGGGGCAGGGCAGGGCAGGGCAGGCCGCAGGCACAGCTGGCGCAGATGCACGGGACGGGACCGGCCTCTCCGTCACAAAAGGTGATCACCGCGGCGGAGCTGGCCCCACAAAGGCGCCCCCCGCGTTCTCTACGGCCCGTCACGGGCGTATGACACAGATGCAGCAACGTCCTCCTGGGGGGCAGGGTGACACAGCACGGCACGGCAGCCGCGTGCAGGCCGAGTAGTGTTACTGTAACTAGACGGGACGGGACGGGCCGCGTGAGGAGGCACGGCGCGGAGCAGACCAGCTGACTGAGTCCGAAGATTGCTTTCGTACCTCCGTCCTTGTCGCACCCATGGTGGTCTCTGTGTTGAGAATGGCAAGGCCCTATGAGTAAAACAAGGAAGGAGACGCGAGAGCGATGTTCGGAATGAGACGGCAGCCAGGCGCTGGCCAGTCCGGCCCCCGGCCCGTCACTCGGTATGCGCTGACGCCTGCCTGCCTCGCCTGCCTTGTCTTCTCGTCTGGGCCTCTGGGCGGGCTGGCGGGGCGGTGCGGGGCGGGGCGGGGCTGGACCGCGACGTGGCAACGCAGCAGCGGCCGCCCGGCAACGGCGCGCAGTGAGGCCCGGCCCCGGCCCGGCCCGGCGGCGAGCCTCCGCTGGGCTGCAGGCCCGGCCGCCCCGCCGCCCCGCCGCCCCGCCAGCCTCCGGAGCGGAGCGGAGCGCTGGGGCTGGGCCCCGCCCCGCCCCGCCCCTGCGCTGCACGAGCTGCACCCCGCCACGCCCCTCCACCACGCCCCGCGGGCGCGCGGGGGCCGCGGTACGGCGGCAGCGCCAGTTTGCTTTGCCTAGAGTAGTGCCCTGCCCTGCCCTGCTGCGCGCATGTCCATCTCCAGGGTCGCGGTGTTGTGGTTGCTGCTTGTCGTGGCGCTCAGCGCCGTTGTCCTGAACTTGGCGCGAGGTTTGGGACGTTGGACCCTGAGTCCTAGTCTACCAACTCATCAACGAAACTCAGCGGCCGTACCGCCCGCCTCCGCCCCCGCGCCTCCCCTTACCGATCGACCGTCTTCTGGGCCGCCACGCCCTACAACCCCGCCCTGCCCCGCCCCACCCCGCCCAAGCATCCTACACGGGCAGTCCTCGAAGTTGGCGAGATCTTTGGCTTTCCGAGAAGACGGTGTACTTTATCAGCAAAGGCTGACTGACGTGGCGGCGCTGGGGCGGTAGGGGCGGTCCATTAGCATGCACCACGGAGCAGCCGTCGGGCCGGGGTTCGAGCCCTGCCACGCCCCGCCTCGCCCCGCGGGGCCCCGCAGCCACCCGCCCTCCTTAATTTTGATTAGTTCTCTCCTCTCCTGAAGCTCCGTCTCTCTCACATCCTCTCTCCTGGGCTGAGCAGCTCTCTCTCTCTCTTCCTCGTTCCGTTCGTCGCCCCCGGTGTGTGAGACGTGTGTCACCCGTCGCACCTTTCCTCCTCCCCCTCTTCCTCCTCCTCCTGCTCCTCCTGCTCCTCCTCCTCCTCCTGGTCCGTGTGCATCCTCGTTACTCATGCCCCGCGCGCCGCCGGCCCCTCTCCGCGCGGGGCGGGGCTGAGCCGTGACACGGGCCCGGACATGGTCTGGTCCAGCGCAGCCTCTCCCGTCCCATGTCGCCTCTTGTCCCCGTTCTCTCTCCCTCTTTCTCCCGGGACGCTAGACGCCACCATACTGCTCTCGCTCCTCTTTGCTCTGCCCGGCCGCTGGCTGGCCCCATTGTTGGCACTATTCTATGGAGCGATGTTCGCCTTCCCGCCCTACCTCTGTGTTCCGCGAAGGAATCGCCCCATTTGGAGTGTTTTCAAGGGGCCGCCAACTTGTACGCTTCCGTTGCCCTTCTCTACGCCCCTCGGCCTCGCGCTCAGGCCGTTCGTGTCAGAAGCGAACGCCCCTTTTCCCCTGCTCGCCTCGCCTCGTCCTCCTCGCTCTAACTCTGTCGAATTCTGAACGTAAACCGTCGAATATCGGCCGCACTTTACGATCACGCTCGGGTGGCGGCGCGGGGCGGGGCGGGGCGGGCCTTCTTTTGCGCCACTCCACCTCCTGCCGTCTGATTCCGAAGATACATAGCTCTCGCGCCTCCGTCCTTGTCGCGCTCATGGGGCCCTGCCATCCCCCGTATAGGGCACCGCCATAGGTGCGACGAGGACGGAGGCACGAGAGCGATCTTCGCGGAATCAGACGGCAGGAGTGGCGGACAACATCCTCCGGAGAGGCCCGAGGCCCGGCCGTGCCCCTGGAGTTGGACTGGAGTGGAGCCTTCTCCTTGTCCTGTCCGGGGGACTCCCGCTCCCGTCCCGTGTAGCCGCCCGGCTGGTTACCCCGGAAAGGCAAGGGACGACATCGTGCCGCTCGCTCTCACCCAGCGCCCTGTGCTGTGCTGCGCTGCTGGGAGAGATGCAACTCCGCGCAACAGCGCTGCCCGCCCCGCCCGGCGCTCAAGAAGGGGGCCTTCCCTTCCTTTCTCTTCTCCTCCCTCATCTCCCTCGCCTCGCCTCTCCTCTCCCCTTACATCTCATTCTCCTCGTCGCGATGGTGATGCGGGCTGGTCCGGACATCGCGGCCCGGCCCGGCCCGGGGTGCAGGTGGCGGAGGCGGCGTACCCAGTTTGTGGACGCGTTATGCCCCGCCCAGACGGGTCCCGGACGGAAGGGTGTGATGGTCCCCGCCGCATTGTGAGGGGCGGGGCGGGGCGGGGCAGGGCCGAGCTGCATGCGCCCGCCAAGTTGGCTTATCGCTCGCTGGGTGCTTCCGGCTTCCGAGGAGCAGGGCCCCGCCGCCGCCCCGTCCCACTGCAGCCGGCGGCGAGCGAGGGCAGGGCAAGTGCAGGGTCGAAGTACCGGGTACCCCTACTACCAGACGGGTGGGTGGACGCAGCCACGGTACGGTCCGGGAAAGACCGAGGGCGGAAGTCCAAGGGTCTACCACTTTGAAAAATCGCGTACGAAGATTATATATTCAGTCACGATTCGATTATGGTGATAATCAATGATTATTTGTTTATCTTGAACATTGAACTGATTATTGGCCAGTATTCACGCAACTTTTGGTCAAATTTGATAATATTTCTCCATATTTGTCAAAATTTGTCAATATTTGGAAATTTTACATGATTATGATTACGTGATTGTCAATAATCATCTAGAGGGGTGTACGAGGATTATGGAAGTGGTAGACCCTTGGGGAAGTCACATCCAAAAATCATAGTACGGCTCTCAAAACATTTAAAAAATAAAATAATAAATTTTAAAAACTTAAAACAAAAACCGGGAAAAAATCTAAACTTCAAAGTGACATAAATTTTCTTTACTAAGTCAGAAAAGAAATCAAACTAGAATTTGAAAAATAAATAAATCAAAAGCCTAAATAGTTACTGTACACGTGCACATTTTGTATGAGATATCCAACTCGGTGGGGAGGACCTTCCTTGGGACGGATCGGCGTGTACCGGGTGTTTCACGTCTTACCGGACAGTCTAATGGGTTGCCTATCCCCTGGTCTGCAGGCGCTCCGCCGCCAGCGCGCTGCGGCGGCAGGGCAGGCGAGGTGGTGGGGGCAGTCCCCTTTACTCGGCTGCGCTCGGTGCTCGAAGGAGGCGGGGACGTGGTGGCGGTGAGCCGTCTAGCCCATGCCCCGCGACCGGCGCGACCCCACGAACATACCCCGCGACCCCGCGGACATCCTCCGCGAATCCGCGGCGTCCTTCGCGCATCCCCCGCGAGTCCGCGGCGTCCTTCGCGGATCCCCCGCGAGTCCGCGGCGTCCTTCGCGCATCCCCCGCGAGTCCGCGGCGTCCTTCGCGCATCCCCCGCGAGGCCGCGGCGTCCTTCGCGCATTCCCCGCGAGTCCGCGGCGTCCTTCACGCATCCCCCGCGAGTCCGCGGTTATAAAGAAATCGTGTTGTTGACACACACCGCCGTGTTGTCATTCGGCTGGTGAGGTGCGCCACGCTCCGCCACGCCACCTCCCCCTCCCTGCGGCACCGTCTCGAGCGGTGCCATTGGCGGCATCCCCCCTCTCCCAGCCGCCCGGCCGCCGCTACCGTCTGACGTCGGCGGCCAGGCGGGCGGCGTCCCCTTCCACCGCCTAGCCGCTGCGCTATCAACGCCAGAGCGCCTGCAGGCCAGGGGATAGGCAACCCATTAGACTGTCCGGTAAGACGTGAAACACCCGGTACGGTGCGGCCGCTGCGACGGGCCTGGTGTGCGGGCGCGCCGCGGTGGTGTCATGCCTTGGCGGGGTGGTCCTGGTCCATCCCAAAATGGACATGGGAAAGGCTCCGCCGCTCCGCCCGGCCCCGGTGGTGCCGCCGGCCGGCCGGTCGGTCCGCGCGGGTCGTGACGGCTAAAGGCCCAAAGGGTCAAAGGTAAAGCTCACCATTGTGACGTAACGGCATTGTGTGGAGGGATATCCCCGGACCCCTCGCCCCTCCTTCCCACCCCGCCCCGCCCCGCCACGCCTCGCCCCACCCCCACCCCGCCCTGCCAGACCAATGACCGGCCGGGCCCCGCCGCCGGACACGTCCCTCGAACCCCCCCGCTATAAGCCAAGGGCGGATGCGGGGTGTTTGGGGTCCGTTCCCCTCCCGCAGGAGCAGCCGCAGGCCTTTCTCCAGGAGAGGGGCGGCAGCGGGCAGCAGCGCCGTCTGGCCTGGAGCCTGCTGGAGCCGAGCCCTGCCGTCGTAATTTCTATTACATGCGCGTAAGGGATCTAGCGAAATGAAGAACGTGGACCGAACGGACGGACCTTCTCATCCTCTTGATTACGACCCCACAACCTCCTGGATGACTCGGCCGGCCAGCCCCACCCGCCCACCCGCCTGCACGCTCACTGGCGGGGCGGGGCGGGGCCCGAGGGCTGCCTTTGGGAAGCAGGGGGCATGATGGCAATCGCTATGATAATAACGCCCAGCAGACCGACCCGACCGTCTTGTCGCACCCGCTCCTCCTCTCCATTCACCCCTCTCGCTCTACCCCAGAGCCCAGTCATCCTCCTCTCTCTCTCTCTCTGCTCTCTCTGCTCTCTCTCTCTCTCTCTCTCTCTGCTCTCTTTCTATCTTCCACCCCCACCCCTTCTCGATGTCCGTCTCTGCCACCCCCTTCGGCCGCAGAAAGGCACAGCAGGGCGTATCTGATGCTCGTGAGCCGGGCCAGCAGTATTTCACGGTGGCTCTGCGGCTGGGCGGGGCGGGGGGCGGGCCGGGAGCATTGATGATCGCTGTCCCCCCGGGATGCTGGCTGCTCTCAGCTCCGCCCGTGATTAGACGAGGCTGCTGGCTGCTGGACCATTTCTCCCCGCTTTTGATCGAGACTACTCTGTCGGGAAGGAAAAGAGATCCTCGACGATACTCTTAAGGTGCCATTTTGTTTTTTATTATTCTGTATTTTTCGTCTGGCCTACTCGACTCTCTCCGCTATGGGCCTTTCCTCTCTCTCTGCCGTGGGCCGGCGGGGGTCACGACGGGCGCGGCACGGATCTGCTGTTGTTGAAGGAGAGCAAAGTGTCTGAGTGAAAGGGGCGGGAGAGAGAGAGAGAGAGACCGATTGTTTCTGCACTTATCTAGGTAGGCGCCGTACGCGCCGCGACGCCTCGGGCCCGGATGGTGCCGTAACTCACCTGCATATACGACGTCGTTTCGACGCCGTCCGCCCGCGGAATTAGGATTATAACAAGCCAGTCAGCTATAGCTCGGCCCGCCACAGCCAGCTGGTGTGCAGCCGTTTCCGCGATAGGTCGTCGTGGCGGCCTTTATTTATTTTTTTAAAACTCCTCATTCTGTTTTAAGAGATTTTCCAGCGACGCGCGCGCCATTGCGCAGCAACAGCGACACGTGATGGCTTAGGGTGTAAAGCAAGGGAAAGTCCCCGCAGCAGCGCGAGCAGCCCCCCGAGCCTCCCCCTGAAAATATGCGGCAGAATGTAATGAAAGAGACGTATTTTGTAACGTAGTGCGACGCAGTGGCGTGGCGTGGCGCAGCGCCGAGCGGGAGGGGCCGCTGGGGTCAGGCCGGGCCAGGGAGCCAACTCCATAGGATGCAGAGATTGTGTTTCATGCGGGAATATCTGGGTCGAGTTTCAGTTCGGTCGTGATGGAGGAGGAAGGAAGAGCGGCGGCGCGTTTTCCCCGGGATTTGGAGGTTGTGAGGGAGTAGACGGGGCGGGGCTGGGAGATTATCGGGGCTGGGGAGGGCGGGGGCGGGTGCCCCGAGGGCTGCTGAGCGGCCCTGAGGGCTTGGGGATAGCTCTGCCTACCCCGCCCTGCCTGCCTGAGGGGCTCCCGCTCGTGCTGAAGTGCGCAGTCCCTCTACACGGCAGGGCGGAGGCCGCGAGCGACCTCCACCTGTGTGTGCGCGCGCGCGGGGCATCCTCTTCATTCCACCCTCTGTCATTCCTATGTCTCTTTCTCTCTCCCTCTTGCACAAACTCCCATATACCCCCTCCTGTCACACGTCAGGTCCAGTGCGCCCGGCGGGTTATTGTGCCTTGGGTTACCCCACCCTGCTCCACCCGCTCCACCCCCCATCTGTGCAGCTGGGGGTAATGGACAGATGGGACCCGCCGCCGCCGCCGCCTCCCACCCCCCAGAGAGGGGCAGAGTAATTCTGCGTGAACAGGTGGTATTGTGGGTGTGGTTGATTAGAGGGCGTCCAGGAGACGCGGCCGCACATGGGACCAGGGCTGCGCTGCGAGACACGACCCCCCCCCCTCCTTTTCCCCTTTCTCTCCCGACTCCTTTTCTTTTCCTCTGTATGCCCCGCCAGTATTTTTTCGACCTCCTAATACCACTCGCTCCCGACATTTTTCCACTTTGCCCTCCGTCCCTGTCCTTGCGTATTCGATGCAGTGAAATCATCACTTTTGTCCAATTCCTTAATCCCCCGGTGCGCCAACGGCCCGACGGCTCGGTCAGGGCGGTGCGGGTTCGATGCCCCCCTTAGCCCCGTCATGCCAAGCACCCGGATAGTTTTTTTTTTCTTTTTCTCTCATCCGCCTTTTGTCCTGCTGGTTTCAATAATTTGCACTTCCTCTTCTACCTCCTCCTTTTTCTCCCGCTGCTCCGTCTGATATTTTACATTTTTATTTTTTGCTCTCCCTTATTTTTTTGTCCCTTTCCCACTGACTACTGCTGCGCGCCGAGCGTTTGGGATGATGCTGCAGATTAGTCCCCCGGCGGCAGCAGCTGCAGCGGCGGCGGCTGGCGCAATCGCAACAGGCACAGCAGCGCAAGGCCAGCTGCAGCAGCTGCAGCTGATGCTTGCCGCGCCAGGCCGGCGGAGAGGAGAGGGAGGCCGGCAAAGGCTTGGCCGGGTCTCTGCACCCGTATCGGCAACCCATCGGCTCTCTGCTAGGCGAGGCTGTGCTCTAGCCCAGGACAGGCGACCGGAACGCTGACCGCGACGGGTAGGGCGGAGCATAGCGCGGTCTCCGCTCTGTCCGCCCCGCCCCGCGCCGCACTGTTCCAACAACCTGTTCATTTCATTGTCTATCGGTCCTGTCGCTCCGGGCTGGGCCTCGCTCGCTGCGCGCCGCGGTATATAGGGATCCAATGGGGTCGGGGCGTGCTGTGGGAGCGAGATCGGGAGCGCGGACCCGGAGGACAGGATACGCGCAGACAGAGAGAAGGAGAGAGAGAGAGAGAGAGAGAGAGAGAGAGAGAGAGAGAGAGAGAGAGAGAGAGGAGAAAGGGAATGTCGCGCTGTTCGGTTTTGCGGCGCGGCGTGGCGCGACTCAGAGTCAAAACGTGATCGGGATCATAGTTCGCTCTGGTTTTCGCTCCGTGCCGTGCTGGCGTCGCAATGGCCGATAAGGGCCGACGCGACGCGGCGTCGCGAGGTGAAAATCACGGCACCCCTTTCTCTTTCCTCCTCACTCCCCTCTCTACTCTCTCTGTCTCTCTCTAGCTCTCTCTGTGTTTCTCGCAGTGGGAGCGCACGATGCGGGTGCATGTGTTGGCGTTTTTATTTCCTGCGAGGAAGTGCATGCGTATCACGTTTTCCTCCCCTCGGCGCGCCCCGAGCTCAGCCATATCTCACTTCCGTTTGGCGACGCCTGCTCGCAGGCTGCTGCTGTGGCTGCTGCATGTGCAGCAGGAGCCTGAGGGTTTAAGCCCTTGTCCCGCCGTAAGGTCGGCTTCGCCCTCGCCTCGCCCCACCTGAGGGGGACACAACTCTGAATTTCGTTGAACAGTACACATTCTATGAACTTTCGTAAATTTTTGTAAATTTTCGTGAATTTTTGTGAATTTCTAAAGAATTTTTGTGAATCTTTACTTGAATTCCTGATTTTTTTCCAAATTTTCTTAAAGTTTTCTAAATTTTGGCGAATTTTTCAATATTTTTCTGAAATATTTTTGAATTTTCCTGAATTACGAGGTGTACAAAATTTCTGAGTTGTTTCACCCTCGGTCCCGCCCCTCCGCCAGATGGCGCAAACGTCCAGGCACCAGTACTACGCCGCAGTCCACTGTCGCTCTCTTTTGGTTTTCTGCTGCTGTTGGGGTCGTTATCACGTTCTGGCGGAGCACGATAGTGTCTCAATGTCGTGTGGTGCGAGGCGGGGTGGGGCGAGCCCAGAGCTACTTCTTGATGATAACGATGTTTAATTGGATAAGTGGCGGACTCGATGATGTGCCGGTCTGGTTTTTTGTTGGTTCTCTGAACATCTCAATCTATTTATAGTAGTGTAAATTAAGGCTGACGCGAAATATCCTCTTGTCGTTTCTTTCCCGTTTCTTTCTCTTTTTATTGCTCAATGCACTCGATTTGTTCATAACCGAGCAGGCTCTGTCGTGTTTCTGTTCTGACATTGGTTTTCCTCTCTGTTCCAGCGCTATGACGTGAGCCATGGCTGCGATGGCGGTGCTGGTGGCGCTCTGCGCGCTGCTCCTGCTGCACCAGCCCTCCCCGGCCCTCGGCGACGACATCCTGGTCAAGACCTTCTCGGACCAGGGCACCGAGCGCTTCAACCACCTGGTCGTCGACAAGAACACGGGCCGCGTCTTCATCGGCGCCGTCAACAAGCTGTACCAGCTGTCGCCCGACCTGGACCTGGTGATCGCCGAGACCACCGGGCCCAAGGATGACCACCCGGACTGCTCGGTGCTGCTGGACTGCCCGGCCAACATCGTGGTCAAGGCGACGGACAACGTGAACAAGGCCCTGGTGATCGACTACACGACGACGCGCCTCATCTCGTGCGGCTCGGTGTACCAGGGCATCTGCCACGTGCGCAACCTGCACAACATCTCGGACGTGTCGCAGATCGTCAAGGAGGCCGTGGTGGCCAACAACGCGACCGCCTCGACGGTGGCCTTCATCGCCCCGGGCCCGCCCAACCCGCCCGTCTCGCAGGTCATGTACGTCGGCGTCACGTACACGGGCAACTCGCCGTACCGGTCCGAGCTGCCCGCCGTGAGCTCGCGCTCGCTCGACGCCAACAACATGTTCTCGATCGCGGAGACGGCCGTCACGACGGGCACCCGCCAGTTCCTCAACTCGCTGGCGCGCGAGCGCTACCCGATCCACTACGTGTACGGCTTCGCGAGCGAGGGCTTCTCGTACTTCATGACGGTGCAGATGAAGACGACGTCTCCGTCGCCCTTCATCTCGAAGCTGGTGCGCGTGTGCCACGACGACGAGAACTACTACTCGTACACCGAGATCCCCATCGAGTGCGAGCTGGCGAGCGCGCCCGGCCGCAAGTACAACCTGGTGCAGGCCGCGTACGTCGGCAAGCCCGGCTCGGACCTGGCCGGCGACCTGGGCATCACGGCCCAGGACGACGTGCTGTACGCCGTGTTCTCCGAGAGCGACACGAGCGAGGGGGAGAACTCGATCAAGCCGTCGTCCAACTCGGCGCTCTGCGTGTACTCGCTCAAGAGCATCCGCAGGAAGTTCATGCAGAACATCAAGAGCTGCTTCTCCGGCAACGGCACCCGCGGCCTGGACTTCATCTCCCCGAGCCACCCCTGCGTCCTCACGGTGAGTACACACAGGGTTGTTACAGGTAGAGACCACTAAATTATGCGTTTGAAAGCACAAGTTTATGCGCTTGTTTTTGGATGTTTTATGTGCTGTTTATGCGATCAATAGTACTGTTTTATGCGGTTATTATGCGGTCAAAAGAGTGCACTTATGCGGAAATATGCGATTTTAGAAATGTATATGGTGAGAAAATTCGAAATTTGCCGATATAATTTGATTATTGAATGATAACGACAGCACTCAATGAGTACAAAACCGTCCTAGGTCAATAAAAAATCCTCAAAATCAGTCATGTTTCAGGCCAGGTCACAGGTCATCACAACTCATATCTTCATTATCATTAAAGTACTCCGATGGAGGTGCACTGCCACCAGCTACTTCTACATCACTTTCACTGTAGTCAGTAGCAGTCAAATTTAAATTCAGTTCAGCGTCTATTCCGAAATCTCATGCGTTTTAAGCGTTTTTAATGCGAAAAATGCCCAATTATGCGACAACTGTGTAGTTTTATGCGCATAATATGTGATGTTGCGATATGCTGCATTCAACACCAAATTATGCGTTATTATGCGGCCCATAAAACAATTCAGACTAGTGAGAAATATGTTGTAGTGTTGTTAATTTGTCATTTTAGACTATTTTACAAAATTATGCGATTATGCGCCCGCATAATTTAGTGGTCTCTAGTTACAGGTCATGGAAAACCTGGAAGTCATGGAAAAGTCAGGGAAAAAAATTCGAGTCATGGAAGTCATGGAAAAGTCAGGGAAATCAAGCGCCGAGTCATGGAAGTCTGTTAAATTGCAATTTCGCCCGTGTCCTCTGCCTGCCGCGCCGTAACAAAAGTTCTGCTCTTTTATTTTATGTCGAATGAGTGCCTCAAAGGGCTTTAAAATTGATAAATAATTGTGCAAGTGCAATTATTGCTTTACATTGTTTTCTTTTTAAAAACCCTAGTCCTATTTATGTACGGGGAAAAGTCATGGAAAACCTCAAATTCAGTCATGGAAAAGTCATGGAAATAAAAATTGCCGACTCTGTAACAACCCTGACACAGCGACAAAGTCTTGTAGATTTTACGACTCTACTGTATAGTGCCCAAAAAAATTAACAAAAAAAAAACATGTTGAGAAATTTAAATAAAAGTTCGTATAAAATTAATCTTAAAACATTTAAAGAAACTAATAATCTAGAAACGTTCACGTCAGTTATTCACCAAAATTCGGGGTGGCTCCCCCTCCGATATTGCACGTGACCACGTGTGTGCGCTCGAGGGAGGGGAGGGCTGGTGACAACCTAGCCTGGCAGCCGTGCTGCGCTGCTGTGCGCTCTCCGGTGTTTCCACCGAGTGAACCCCACGAATGAAATTACCTGGACACGCACCTGGACGGAGCCAGCCCGGCCCCGGCCCCGGCCCGGGGGTTGTAAATACGTAATCAGGCGTGTGTCTACAGGAGATAGAGTATATATATGTGACCGGCCGGCCGGCCGGAGGGTGGCGCAGGCAGGCGCTGCGCCGGCGGTCGCTGGAGCGAGCCGCTCTCATCCCTTCAACCCCCTCGGTTGGTCAAATCCCTCCCTCCCTCCCTCCCCTCCTCCCTCGACGTGTTTCATCCCCCCGAGTCCTTCTCTGGCCTCGCCTCGCCACCCCTCCGTGCCCGGGCCGGCTTCGGATCTGCGTAAGCTGTCCATTACATTGTCCTGTGTAGGTACAGCCCGCTGGAGCACGGCCCCGCCTGGCCTCGCCTGTCCTCCTGCCTGCCTGTCTGTCCGCAACGAGGCGGTTTTGCTGCCGTTTAATTTTTTTCCCTGTTCCGTCCGCCTTCATCCGCGGCCTGCCCGGCCTCACCCGCGCGGCCGAGGCCATTTACGCAGCGCGCTCGCGAGCCCTTTGTGAAAAGTAGGGTGGAAAACGACAAATGGTTGTTAGGCGCCTCTGTAGGAGGGAGAGAGAGACAGAGAGGAGGGGAAATAAAAAAAAGGTCACGTAATCCTTTCCTGCAAAGAGAAGAGAGGAATCCGCCGCCCAGCTTCTTTTGCATCAAAAATTCCATTTCAGCTTCTTTAACTTTTTTTCGCGGATTTTTTTTCTCTCTTCTTTCGATTACGATAGTTGAGTCCGTGCCGAAGTTTACCTCCAGTCCACGTGCGCGAGGCAGTGCCGCCGAGGGACTCATCTATCCTATCTAATTTAAAAGGGGCGTTAATATTACCGTGTGCGAATGCCTGGCGTGCAAACAGCCGACAGGCAGAGCAAGCCCAGCCCAGAGCCAGGCTAGGCCCGGGCCTTTATTTTCTCTCTCTTTCTCTCTCTCTCTCTCCCTGTCTTCGCTGACCGGAAGAGTTTGCCGGCAGGAGAGTGACGGGCCAGGACGCTTTCGCTTCCCTCCTCCTCCCCCGCCCCTGCTCGGTGCTGGCTGCTGCTTCGCCCTCCTGCCTCATTCTCCTCCTCCTCCTCCTCTCCTCCACCGGTTCTACTCGTGTTTGTTTTCCAATCAGCCCGGTGAACCTGCTCGCTCGGCTCGCTGCCGGTTCACATATCCCTAGGCTGAGTTCGCGAGCTGCAACGCAACTCCCCTGCCTTCCTATATCACTCCCTCCCTTTCTCCTCCGCTCTACTGAAAAATATCCTCATAGTGTTAAACCGGCTATTTAATTACTTTTTGTTGCTGGTAAGTTTAATTTTGAAAAACGGGTTTACACTCTAATGTTTTTACTGCCAAATTTGCTTAGTAACTACTAAGCGTTTGCGCTGTCATAAGTTATAAGGAAATTCTTTTAGTATTACTGAACTTTTTCCTAGTATTACAAAACGTTCTTCTAGTATTATCATTACGGTGAAATTAAGTACTACGAACACGTTTAGTATTATTAGGAAAAAGTTAAGTAATACTAAAAGAATTTCTTTATAACTTATGACAGCACAAACGCTTAGTAGTTACTAAGGAAATTTTGTAGTAAAACCTGTAGAGCGTATGAATCCACGACAGCTGTCATTGCCCACTGGCCATTAGATTATTAGTACTTGTAAGTTTACAATTTTGAGTTGACATTTTGGAAGGCTTCATGTATTTTTTTCCCCTCGTAAAAACCTTCAACTATTTTTGGATGCTGTCCGTCCTCGATTCCTCCTTTTCGCTGGCGTGTGTGTGTGAGGTGCAGATTGCCCCATCTGTCGTCGGGCCCGGTGCGGTACGGCACGGTACGGTACAGTCCGCAGCTGCAGGTGGCGAGTGTTTTAATTTCGGCCTGGCAGGGCTCTGGCTGTGCTGGGCTGCGCTGTCCGGCTCCGCGCAGCGCCGCGCCGCGCTCCCATGATTGCGCGACTGTTTATGCGTCTGTGTTTTAATTTGCTAGCGGCAGAGAGCGGCAGGAGGGTGGGAGGGAGAGGAGAGACAGTGGGAGAGCGAGAAAGACAGCAGGGACGGAGGAGAGGGTTGTATAGTGTCTGCGGGACGCGCGCGCGCGCGGCTCTCGCTGAGCTTTGAGAGAGAGAGATTGGGAGAGAGAGAGAGAAGAGGGGGAATGAAACAGGCGCGAGGACCAGCGTCCGCCGCGCCTCGTTAAAATGGGATTAAAGGGCTGGCTGCTCTGCGCGCTGCCCTGCGCGGGCCGCCTCGGCACGCCCCGCCACGCCCCGCCCCGCCGCGCTCGGGTAGGAGTTGATTGTGAGTGCGAGTGAATACACCGCTCATGCGGCAGAGGCGCCGTGTTCTGGGTCCCACCACCGAGGCCCCGACCCGCGGGACCCAGCACAGCACGGCCTAGAGCGGCCCGGAGCGGAGCAGCCCCATCCAGACCAAGTTTGGTCCGCCCTGTTGCCCTGCCAAGCGTTCGGTCATATCAGCTCTCGCACCTTGCGTGGTGGGGCGGGGCAGGGCGGGGCGGGGCGGGGCGGGGCGGGGCGGGGCGGGGCGGGGCGGGGCGCGGGCGGGGCGGGGCGGGGCGGGGCGGGGCGCGGGCGGGGCGGGGCGGGGCGGGGCGCGGGCGGGGTACCGTGCCCGATGACTTCCACACCATTGGGCAATACGACCACGCGTGACAGTGTTACGCCGGCTCGCCTCGCCGCGCCCGCCACCTGGCCGGGGGTGGGGGTGGACCACCGCTCCGCAGGCTGAGCAGGCTCTGGGGGTTGGTGACCGTACCGGGGGACCCCCTCCGCCGCCGTGGGAACCGCGTGCAGCGCAAAGTGAGTGTGCACCGCGACGGCGCTTTTAATTCGGCTGGTCGACGACCCTTTTAATAAAAGCGCGGGCGTGGCGGGGCGGGGCGTGGTGGTGCGGGGTGAGCGCGTGCGAGAGAGAGAGAGAGAGAGAGAGAGAGAGAGAGAGAGAGAGAGAGAGAGAGAGCACAGCCGTGTGTTGTCACCCGCAGGACTGGCCCGGCTCGCCCCGCCCCCTGATTTACAATGCGCGCACCTCGAGGAGGTGTGCAATTTATCGCGTCTGCGCACAATTTAGTACCTTATCTGACGAGTGCTTGTTGGAAGAGGGAGGGGCGGGAAGTTTGCAGACCCGTTCTGTCCTCGCGGTGTGTCGTCTCGTGACCCCTCCTATCTCTCTCTCTCTCTCTCTCTCTCTCTCTCTCTCTCTCTCTCTCTCTCTCTCTCTCTCTCTCTCTCTCTCTCTCTCTGCTTCTGTCTGTGTCTATCGTGGGTCCGGGCGGTCATTGTGCTCCAGTTCGAACCTCACCCCAGACAGCAAAAAATCCGGGCAACAGCCAGGCAAGTACCGGGCAAATCCCGGGCAACTTTGGGCAACCTCCAGGCAACCCCCGGGCAACCCCCGGGCAACCCCCGGGCAACATGCGGGCAACCTGCGGGCAACCCCCGGGCAATTCCGGGCAACTTCCGGGCAATCCCCGGGCAACTTCCGGGCAACTCCCGGGCAACTCCCAGGCAACACCCGGGCAAGCTTTCCCCGCCACAGTGGGATGTTGATCTGGAGAGAAAATGAAGACGCCTCATCGCTGCACCTGGTCGATATGTGTCGGTGTGTGAGGGCAAACGTTGGGCAACCTGATGGGCAGGTGTCAGGCATGTCCCGGGCACGCGGCGGGCATGTCCCGGGCATGCGGCGGGCAAGCCCGTCATCAATTCCGAAGCCAGAAGCGCAGCAGGGAGCCGTCGAGTCGAGGCAGGAGAAAGCTTTTCCTAGCGCCTGACGAAGCCGTGATAGGCAACCCACAACGCCGGGCTGTGAGGTGGGTGGACTATCTTGCCCCCGAAAAGCGCCAGGCGAAGCGGCTGCGCACCGCACAGTGGGGCAATTCTGTCTCAAGTCACCTGGACCCCCGATTTTGATGTCTCGGATTTTGATGAAACTCGCTGAGTGTGTTCCCTGGGTGCCCTGGACCTCCTCTGCCAAGTTTCAGATTTTTCGGACCCATAGAAAATTTTTAAAAGATACCCCAATTTTGAGTTTTTGAAAAAGGAAAAAAAAAAATATATATATATCTATACATTTGCAAATGCTTTTGAATGGCTTATTTACTTTGTTTGATCATGTTTTAGTGGAAAAAAAAATAAAAACATACTATATGTGACCTTTTGAGGAAGTTATGCGTAAAACTAATATGGTATCTTTATTGCGTCTGAATTTTTTACCCCCAATTTTTTTCTCCAAGGTTTCATAGTGGTTCATGGTATCTCTGATATTCAAACTCAACGGCAACAGGTAAACTCAGACAAAAAAAAATAAAAAATAATGTAATTTTTTAATTATCCGAAGTTTACCAAAATCAACTCGTATTCAAATGTTTTAGCAGGAGTGTTGTACTTTTGATATTTTCTCATGCAGGTTAATGTTTAGAGTGTGTTTTAGAGCTAATTAAAAAACATAAACCTCCTAACTAAGTCACAACACTGTCAAACAAAGGGGTTATCATGATTTTAAGTATGTTTCAGGTACACACCACCCTTTGGGAACTATGCTGAGGTCCCGTCTTGGTTCACCACTCAAACTGACAGCAATCCAAAGGTGCTGTTCATGAAAATTGCAAGTCTTCTTCCTGCCAACATGATGCTTTAGACACACAAAAAAATATATTAATAATATCAATAACAGAGAACTTTTAATTTGATATTTTTATTAATGTTGTCTGGTATCTATTAAGGCTTCCCCGAATGACTACCTTAAATTTACTGGAACGAGGTTCTGAGGCGACCGAGGGCATAACATTACTATTTTAAACTGAGTCTATGAATAGTTTCTGAGGCAGTAACCCCCTACCAGTCATGTTGTCTTTTTTCTACAAAATAATGCTTTAGAAGTTAAAACGTAGGATTACAGAATACTCTTCAAACTCAAGTGTGAGACGGTACGACACTTTTTACTGCAGTACCACTGTGTCTCACACATTCAAAAACTATTTTCTGTCGTTGAATAGCAATCACGTTTTGGAGAAACAGCATCAGCTTTGGTTGAAAATCCCGGTTAAAACGATATCTCATTCTTGTGCTCGAAACTAAAATCTGGCTTTGTTTGAACGCAGACTTTAGAGGTTTCTCTTTCGCTCCGTGTTGGCTCGTCTCGGCCTACCCCCTCCACGAAAAAATATCCCCTTCCCCTGTTCATTTTGCCTGACGAGTCGAGCATTACCATAGAAACTCGAATTTCAATTCAAATTTACAAAATTTCTGCAATACAGATTTCAACTAGACTTCAGAATCGAATGTACTAGATTACATTCTAAATGTATGCTTAATATTATCGAATTGCCTTCAGCAGATTTTTTTCTGTCGTAAGGGGCCATATGAAACAAAACACGCACGTTTTCCAGCGATTTTAGAAGGCAACTCCGTTGCCTAAAAATTTGGGGGTAAAAAATTCAGACGCAATAAAGATACCATATTAGTTTTATCCAAAGGTGCTGTTCATGAAAATTGCAAGTCTTATTCCTGCGAACATGATGCTTTACACACAATAATTTAAAAAAATAATAATATCAATCAGACTGTATTATTAGGAAAAGTAACTTCCTTGATGCTGTTCGGAGGAGGCTGCAAGCTATTTGAGTTCACATAGGCCGTACAACTGATTCTGATAACAAGCATGAAAGCGGGGGCTATGCCTACCACAATAAGGTTTTGTACTAGTATCAACACATACTCTTCAAACTCAAGTGTGAGACGGTACGACACTTTTTACTGCAGTACCACTGTGTCTCACACATTCAAAAACTATTTTCTGTCGTTGAATAGGAATCACGTTTTAGAGAACAGCATCAGTTTTGGGTTGAAAATCCCGGTTAAAACGAGCTGCCATGTGATGGGGTTTGGAACAAGAAAACATAAAATAATCGTAAATTAATGGTTTCGAAATTTTATAGGAACGTTGTTGTTTGCGATCAGAACCGGATAAGAACCCCGTCACATGGTAGCTCGTTTTAACCGGGATTTTCAACCAAAGCTGATGCTGTTTCTCCAAAACGTGATTGCTATTCAACGACAGAAAATAGTTTTTGAATGTGTGAGACACAGTGGTACTGCAGTAAAAAGTGTCGTACCGTCTCACACTTGAGTTTGAAGAGTATTCTGTAATCCTACGTTTTAACTTCTAAAGCATTATTTTGTAGAAAAAAGACAACATGACTGGTAGGGGGTTACTGCCTCAGAAACTATTCATAGACTCAGTTTAAAATAGTAATGTTATGCCCTCGGTCGCCTCAGAACCTCGTTCCAGTAAATTTAAGGTAGTCATTCGGGGAAGCCTTAATAGATACCAGACAACATTAATAAAAATATCAAATTAAAAGTTCTCTGTTATTGATATTATTAATATATTTTTTTGTGTGTCTAAAGCATCATGTTGGCAGGAAGAAGACTTGCAATTTTCATGAACAGCACCTTTGGATTGCTGTCAGTTTGAGTGGTGAACCAAGACGGGACCTCAGCATAGTTCCCAAAGGGTGGTGTGTACCTGAAACATACTTAAAATCATGATAACCCCTTTGTTTGACAGTGTTGTGACTTAGTTAGGAGGTTTATGTTTTTTAATTAGCTCTAAAACACACTCTAAACATTAACCTGCATGAGAAAATATCAAAAGTACAACACTCCTGCTAAAACATTTGAATACGAGTTGATTTTGGTAAACTTCGGATAATTAAAAAATTACATTATTTTTTATTTTTTTTTGTCTGAGTTTACCTGTTGCCGTTGAGTTTGAATATCAGAGATACCATGAACCACTATGAAACCTTGGAGAAAAAAATTGGGGGTAAAAAATTCAGACGCAATAAAGATACCATATTAGTTTTACGCATAACTTCCTCAAAAGGTCACATATAGTATGTTTTTATTTTTTTTTCCACTAAAACATGATCAAACAAAGTAAATAAGCCATTCAAAAGCATTTGCAAATGTATAGATATATATATCCTTTTTCAAAAACTCAAAATTGGGGTATCTTTTAAAAATTTTCTATGGGTCCGAAAAATCTGAAACTTGGCAGAGGAGGTCCAGGGCACCCAGGGAACACACTCAGCGAGTTTCATCAAAATCCGAGACATCAAAATCGGGGGTCCAGGTGACTTGAGACAGAATTGCCCCACTGTGCGGTGCGCAGCCGCTTCGCCTGGCGCTTTTCGGGGGCAAGATAGTCCACCCACCTCACAGCCCGGCGTGGTGGGTTGCCTATCACGGCTTCGTCAGGCGCTAGGAAAAGCTTTCTCCTGCCTCGACTCGACGGCTCCCTGCTGCGCTTCTGGCTTCGGAATTGATGACGGGCTTGCCCGCCGCATGCCCGGGACATGCCCGCCGCGTGCCCGGGACATGCCTGACACCTGCCCATCAGGTTGCCCAACGTTTGCCCTCACACACCGACACATATCGACCAGGTGCAGCGATGAGGCGTCTTCATTTTCTCTCCAGATCAACATCCCACTGTGGCGGGGAAAGGGGGGGGGGCTTGCCCGGGTGTTGCCTGGGAGTTGCTCGGGAGTTGCCCGGGAGTTGCCCGGAAGTTGCCCGGGGATTGCCCGGAAGTTGCCCGGAATTGCCCGGGGGTTGCCCGCAGGTTGCCCGCATGTTGCCCGGGGGTTGCCCGGGGGTTGCCCGGGGGTTGCCTGGAGGTTGCCCAAAGTTGCCCGGGATTTGCCCGGTGCTTGCCTGGCTGTTGCCCGGATTTTTTGCTGTCTGGGGCAGCCTCGGCCCGGGTCGGTCAGTCATCAAGGCCGGCCGTATAGGAATGCCGACGCGCCACGTTGCTCCGCCGTGATGCACTCATTGAGTCGGGGGCGAGGGAACCTGTTCCGTGCGGTGCGTGAAGAGAGAGAGAGAGAGAGAGAGAGAGGGGGGCGGTGGGGATTATCATGAGGATAAAGGAGTGCGAGAGAGAAGTAGAGGGAGACCGCCTCACAGTGCCTTGCTGCTGCCGTAGGTAGCCCCATCCTTTTCACTTTAGTTGCCCGGGCGGGGCGGGGCGGGGCGGGGCGGGGCGGGGCGGGGCGGGGCGGTGAACACCTCGCGGCCCGCCGCTGCTGTCCTGCGCGGGCACGGCGCCTCTACAGGAGGACAATGCGTGAAATGGGACCATTATTACGCGATGGTCTGTCCCGTCCTACCGTGCTATACCGTGCCCACAGCCTGCCACAGCCACGGAGATCTCCCCAGTTTTCGGAACGCACGATCGCACGACAGCGGCGGAGCGGGGCGGGGTGGGGTGGGGCGGCGCAGCGGCGAGGGTGAAAGTGACTGATTAGCGTAGGGCAGCTAGACATCTAGATGATGATGATGATGATGACGGCGACGGCGTGGTCGACGGCGATGGCGAATCTTTTTCTCTCGCACCGCGCTGTTCTGTCGCGCTCCTGTCCGCTCAGATCGTGAAAGCGAGGCGGGGCGGGGCGGGGCGGGGCGGGGCGGGGCGGGGCGGGGTGGGGCGGGGCGGGGCGGGTGGGTCAGGCTCGCGGTGCTACGGTACGGCGCAAGACAGCGCGCGCGCTCGGTGCAGTACGACTCCGTGGCGGAATGTAAGGCATTTTTAATAGTGTCGGCCCCGTGGGGCCGTGCTGGGCAGGCGGGTCGGGGCGGGGCGGGGCGGGGCGGTCCGCGGGGCGCAGGGATCATGTTTTTTAAGCCGGCTATACTACGCTGCACCTCCTCGGTCGTGCCGTGCTCCGCGTGCTCCGGCGAGGCGGCCCCGTTGACCTCCCCAGCGCCGTGCTGCAGCGCTCCCCCTCCCTCCCCCTCCCCTCCCCCGCTCCCTGAAGCTGCGCCCACCCCTTCCCTCCCCTTCTCCCTCGTCTTCTCTTCTCTCACTCCTTCGAATCCGATTCCATTCGATTCGACACGATTCCCATTCGCCTCGGCCTCGGCAGCGCGGCCCCCTCCTCTACTTCGCCGTGGATAGCAGCTCCGCGCAGCGCGCAGCCCAGAGCCCAGCCGGGACTGTCCGAGTGATGGACTGTCAATCCGCTCTAACAGCTGCGATTTGCCGCGCTGGAGGGGCGTGGCGCGGCGTGGCGCGGCGCGGCTGGGAAGGAGCCTAATGCCATGGTGCTCCGGGCCGTGGAGCCCGCGCCTGCTTGGCATGTGGTCATTTGGGCCTGGCCGGCCGTGTGACGGCAAGGTGCGGCGGCCGCGACGTGTTGACGCAAGTGTGGAGTGCTGCCCGGCCCGGCCCGGCCCGGCCCCCGTACTCTATGCAAAGGGAAAGTTTTCCGCTCCGCGCCCTCCTGTCTTGCCTTCATATTTCAATCTTTGAAAATGCCCGTCGGTCGACGACGACAGGATAATTTGTAACATTGTGACTCTGTGTCAAGTGGCTAAACTTGGTGTACGCCGAGTAGTTTGCTAAGTGGCGCGGCGTGCATTTTCCTCGTGTCGCCCATGAACCACCGAAAGGAAAGGACCGGCGTCGTGTAGGTCTGGCGGCGACGCGTCGCGACGTCGGGTCCCGACGCCCGAAACGGTGGGGGGGAAAGGGGGGGGGGGGGGGCTGAAACTTTAGAGCGGAAAAGCTCTATGTCTTTGGCCTCTCATTCAGAGTGCCTCCTAGACTCTAAATAGGAATGGGAGCCGGGCCGGGCCGGGCCGGGGGGTTGAGTTGGTTGGTTGCTGTGCCTCATTACAGCACAAGTCTCCTCGGGGGTTGGAGGGGGTCGAGGGGGTTGGTGGGAAGGGCGAGCAGAAGCTTATTGGCCGTCGCGCTCGGCTAAATGTTTGCGCGCCGAGCGGAGCGATTCATACTCTGCACTGTGTTCTCTCGAGGGGGGTGGCGAAGCGAGGGGCTCCGGGCCAGCCCGGGCGCCGCCAGCCAGGGTGAGTGACTGCTAAGTCGAGGAAAAAGGGTTGGGGGAAAGGGCTTGGGGATGGAGGGGGGGGGGCGATCCGCCTCAATCAGATTACCCCCACCCCCCTCCGCCGGCCCCCCAGGCTAACTACAGCCCAGGCAGGTCGGGCCGGGCCGGGCCGCGTAGTTCACCGCCGCACCTTAGCTTTGCGACACATGGGGGCGGCACCGGCGCCTATGCACGTGCCCCGGGACCCCCGGGTGGAGGGAGGGGGTAGGGTGGGCCCGGGTGATTAGACGTGGGGGTGTGTCGGGCCGAGCCGGCCGCCCGGCTGTGCGGGGGTGGCGGGCCGAGGGGTGGGGTGGGGTCGGACACCGGGCCGGGCGGCTGGGTGCGCGGGCGGGGCGGGGCGGGGCGGGGCGGGGCGGGGCGGAGTGCGGCCGGGCGGGGCGGGCATGCTCTGTATTGATCTGCCGGCGTAGCGACCCTCCCCGTATCCCCTCTCTTCTAACCTCTCTCTCTCTGTCTCTCTCCCTCCCGCTACCGCACCAACACCACACTCCGGTTTCACTCTCCATGTATCTCTCTCCCTTTCGCAATCCCGATCATCGCTCTCGCTCTCCCTGTTTTTCCTTCGCTGCGATCGCTCGGATTCCTGAGCCTGGCCGGACGTCGTGTCGGGTCGGACGGGGCGGGGCGCGGGGCGGCGCGCAGTCTGCAGTGTCGTGCGCAGGCTATAAGTAATATTTGTTTGGTGGCCGGCCCGCCCCGCCCCGCCCCGACCCGCGGGACCACACAGCGCACCATTCGACATTATTGCTTTTTTTTTCCCTTCCCCGTTCTTCTCACGTTCGATCTCGATAGACAGATGGGATGGGTGCGCGACCCCTCCGCACCCTCGCACGACCCCGCGTGACAAAACGTTTTGCGCAGGCGTGTGACGCATCGCTGTTGAAGGCGCGTTACGTGGCAGGTGGTCCGTGTCCTCCAACTCCAGCCAGGCGTCCGCCTTCTCTCGCTCACCGAGCAAGACCCGTACAGCACCGGCGCGCCAATGTGGTGGTGTTTGAACCTCCTACCGCTACAGCGGGCAGCGCAGGGTTAGCGTCGCGTGACTCACCGCGGGTCCTGCCTGCCGCCGTCGCACCTCGCCCCGCCACGCCCCGCCACGCCCCGCCACGCCACGCCCCGCCACGCCCCGCCACGCCCCGCCACGCTCGGCAACACCGCACCGCGCACTAAGGCCCGTCGTGGTCCTTCGGGCGTCGTATGGAACCCAACCCGGGCGAGCAAAGTGTGCGTGTGCTTGTGTGTGTGTATTTGTGTGGTGTGTGTGTGTGTGTGTGTGTGTGTGTGTGTGTGTGTGTGTGTGTGTGTGTGTGTCCGAGCGGTGCGGCGGGCGTAGGTCCTCCTCTCCTCCCGGACCTATGTGTGAGTGACCGAGCCGGACCAAAGCGGACAGGACGTCTTACTCTGACAATGGGCAACCCCTTTTTGCTCGCTCCCGCTGTTTGCCTTCCCGACTACGTCCCCCCCCCCACTTCTTTCAAATCCATATATATAGTATTGCTATTCGAAATGGCACTCGCGCGCGCGGGCGCGTATGTATGACGATAAATCATGAATACGCTATCACGGTTGATTTCTGTGCGGGTGATGGTAAAGGGGGGCGCCGCGGGGGCCGCGACGGGCGAGGCAGGGCGAGGCGGGCTTTGCTCCGCGCACGCTGTTGTTGTTGCGCACGGCTTGCACGGCGGTGCCGGCTGTAATGGTGGCCCCGCCCCGCCGCCCCGCCTCACCCCGCCAGGGATCACCCGGGCTGGGATCGCCTGTGCATCCCGTACCGCGCAGCACCGCCCGCCCAGCCCAGGAGGCGTTGTTGGTTTACTCGAGATTGCCCCGCCGTGCGGTGCTCTTACCCGGCGGGTATTATCGAAATGAAACTCCTCTCCACTCCGAGACACAAGTCGGTGTGGCGAGGCGAGGCAAGGCGAGGAGCGCGCACGCATTCCCTCCCGCTCGCTTCGTCTCTCTCCCTCTCTCTTCTTCTTCTCTACCTCCCTTTCTCTCTCTCTCTTTCGCACTCATCCTCAGCGCCGGCGGGTCGCGTGAGGAGGAGGGCGCCGCATGCATGCGAGGCGTGCGGTGCGGGGGAGGTTGTGTAAACTCGCATGCCAGGGTCTACATCTGACTTCCCTACCACCACGCTCCTCTCTCTCTCTCTCTCTCTCTCTCTCTCTCTCTCTCTCTCTCTCTCTCTCTCTCTCTCTCTCTCTCTCTCTCTCTCTCTCTCTCTCTCTTTCTCTCTTTTTCTCTCTCTAAGGCGTGGCGGTGACGGGTCGTCGCTCGGCTCGGCCACAGCACTTGCATGGATACTCTGCTATTGATTCCCTGCATGCGCCGCTCTGCTATATTGCTCTGCTGGGAGGAGGAGTCTCTCTCGTCGTCGCGTCTCTCGAGCGGCCCCGGCCAGGCCCCGGCCCGGGCGTCGTCTCTCCAGCGAGAGAGGCGTGTCGTAAAACTGCAATGTCGTTTCCTCCGAGCGTCGTGTGACCCAGGCAAAATAAATATCGGCAAGAAAACGGATGCCGTTGAATGTAAGGCGCAAACAACTCTGAAATTTTTGTATACATCTCTGAGTATAGAGAAAAATTAAATTCAGAACACTCATGGAAACAATAATTGCATTAAATTAATTTTAGAAACTCAAAAGAAACAATCAAAGAAATCGAATAAATTTTGAAACACCTTAGTTTAAAAAATTCATAAAACTTTTGAAGGGAAGAAAAAATGAAAACGAGCATCGGAGTGCTCCTACAGACTTGAGCATATATGCCGCATCCTTCACTTTTCAGAGTTTTCAATGCGCTTGGTGTTTTCGGCCCAGAGACATGCCTCGCTCTTGGTGCTCACGGCGCTAGGGTCTGCGCCGCTCTGCCCGGCCCGGCACGTCCGCCCCCGCGGCCCCGCGGCCCCGCAGCACTCGTCGCTATATTTGCACAACAACTCTGTATACCGACGGCCGGCCCCGGGCGCAGAGTCCTCGGCGCTAGACTAGCGCAACGGTGCGGTGGTGCAGGCCGAGAGGTCCTTAACCAAAAGAAAAAATCAGTGTACACCTTTTAAAAATCCCCCCCCAAAAAAAATTCAGATAAAATATTTTAAAAATCGAGAAAAAATTAGTAAAAATCAAGGAAAATCACGAAACATCAGAAAATTAAGCGAAAATGCTGTACGCTTGAATTTATGTTGAAAGACCACTCGGTGTAGGCTGGCCTCGCGGCCTGGCTGTCCTGGCTTGGCCCCGACTCTCCCCCTCCGGAGCTTCTCTGACGCGGAGCGGAGCCCGCAGGAGGGTCGCGCTCGGGTTTTGCGTGGAATGTGGCCCGGGTGGCGCGCACCGCCCTTCACGACAGTGACATATCGTCAGTGGATGCTGCCGCCGCCTGGGCGGGGCGGGGTGGGGCTTCTTGTCGAGAGCTCCGCCCTGGAGTTTGAAACTAGAGGTGTTTGCAACTTATCTTGGCCAGCGCTGGCCGAGCTCGAGAGCCTCCAGAACAAAAGAAATACAGTCCGCTCAAGAACCACTGGCGGGTCTCCGAGCGGGGAGGGCGGGGGTGGGTCGGGGGAGGGCATCTATTGAGAAGCTCGGGCGAGGAGCCGAGACTAATGACCCGCAATAAAAGGCCCCCTCGATTTGCTGAATCTCTGTAAATGCTATTTCTGCAATTTTTTTGAACGCGTTGCAAGAACCAATCGATAACAGACCAAAAATTAAGGCATGAGCTATTTTGAATCGTTTCGATCGGATTTTCCGTTCTCAAGTTACAAGCCCGTACAGAAGTGGTTAATAAAACGGACATTCATCAATAGCTCTTGTGCCGGTCGTAAGAAACACCGACTTTGCTGCTATTTATGTCTTGAACGGATAGATATAGAGCAACTATAAATAGAATATTAAATATTGTTTGTAAAATTTGGAACAAATTTTATCCAAGCAAAACTTGTGTAAGAGGGACCGTCTTCGTAGTAAACCGTTCCAAACTTCGACTTTTCGCCTAAAGGAAGACCTCGAAAATCCACAAGAGCGTAAAAATTAAGATATCTATTCGAATTGGGTATCATTTTTTTTGTTTCGACACGGACGATCCGACCGTCGCGTTCAAATTCTCCGCTAAGCCCTCGTTCAAACGTTAAAGTGGGTACTGAGCTAAGGCGGGTGAATGTCCTGAATTGGTGCGACCCGAGCCGGAGCCGGCCGGAGTGCACAATAGGCCGCCCCCGCCTCCTGGGCTGCCATCCCGAGCCACATGGTGCGCTACCGGGCTGCAGCGTGGCTCAGGCTCGGCAGCACTTCTGGAGTGGCCTGTATGCCGCTGGCCAAGATAAGTTGCAAACACCTCTAGGAGCATTACTCGACTCGTCAATGGACCTCGTCCGGTCTAGTCCGCCCGACAGTACCCGCCGGCGCTCTCGCGAAAGTACGTGCGGCCACAAGGGGGTCAGTGCAGGAGACAAACCCACCCGCCGGCGCGCCCCGCCCCGCCCCGCCCCGCCCCGCCCCGCCCCGCCCCGCCCTGCCAGCGCCAGACCTGGCCGTGCGCTGCACTCGCCCCGGGCCCCGGGCGGGGCCGCAGGCCCCAGGCCCACCTCACTCACCTCGGTAACCCCGCCCCGTCCCGTCTGCAAACTTCTTGGTCATGTTAGTTGCAGGCGTGGGCTGCTTGCTTTCCAGATACAAGTTTTGGTGTATTTGGCTGAGTTGGCCCGGCGCGGGCGGGGGCGTGGCGCGTGGCGGGGCGGGGCGCGGCGCGGCGCGCGACCCATTTTCAGAAACAGATTTCCTGCGAGGCTCTCGGCCTGTCTGCTGGGTAAATTTGAACGGCGGCCCAAAGGGACGGTACGTGGAGGGGGGGGGGGGGGGCGCGCCACGGGTGGAAGGGACGGGGATCCTGAGGGGAGGAGGTATAGGGAGAGAGCAGGGGGGTCTTGTGAAAATTTAATGGCCGACCCTTGGGGCCTCCGTGGGCCCCCGTCACCCAGGCGTCGCGACTTATGCCCTTCCCTGTGGAGCGCTAGTGGGGCGAACGTGCTTCGTGGGCTCGGCGGGCGGGGGGAGTAGGAGGGGGGGGGGGGGGGTAACGGACCCCTCCTCGGGGGACATCTACTGCAGGACGGCCTCAGCCACCCCTTTCCCTGCCGGTCGGAGCCCTGCGGGGCGGGGCGGGGCGGGCCCGCCTGGCTGCCGTGGAGGGCCTATCGGCCTGTGTACACATACTTGGCCGAATGGGGTGTGGGAGGCGGGGGTGGGGCTGGGGGAGAGGGGAGCGGCGGCGGGGAGAATCCCAACTCTTGTAAAGTCTGGGAGCGTCGCTCGGGCGCGCAGTGCAGGGCAGGGCGGGGCCTGGATGCGAAAAGACAAAGCCCGACCCGCGCGGGTCTTCGATCACACTGCAGAATGAGGAGGGTTGGGGGGGGGGGGGGCATCGCATGGGGCCGTCCCCAGGACTGCGGGGCGCCCCGGGGGTGCGGCGGGGCGGGGCGGGGCGGGGCGGGGCGGGGCGGGGCGGGGCGGCCTTGGGGAGGATGACCAGACCAGCAGGCAGAAGCCCCTTTGGTCCCGGTCCCACCCCCTCCGCCCGCTCAAACCCCCCTGCAGCGCCAGACGCGTCGCCCAGGCGGATCCGGTTCGCCGCATTCTTTTTCGCGCGTCCATATTGATGGTCGGAACGGGTTGTTAATGTATTCCAGTCTGCCTCCCCGCGCAGCAGCTGGGGCAGGGCGGGGCAGGAGGAGGGGGAGGTGGGCAGCGGGCTCCGGAATTCGATACATATATAACACGAAATAATAATACGTACCCCACCCCCGCCCCCCGCCTGTCCCACCGGCGCTCCGCGAGCAGAGCGCGTCCGGGCGCGGGCGGTCCCCACCACCTCCCCCCCCCCCCCGTCCCGCGTCCTGCACCGCCGCCGGCCTACGCCCCTCGAATACGTTTTATATTTTTTTTGACGAAATTTGTATGGGTTCCGTGTCCGGCCCCAGCCAGCCATCTTGACCCGAGTCTGGCCTCCCGCTGTTCTCGGTCCCCCGCGCGCTCTTCCTCTCTCGCTCTCTGCTGTTTTTCACCCCGTCCCGTATGAGTGGAGTGGAGAGTGCTGAGAGGGGCGTTGCCGGTCGAGCACCGCGCGGAAAAGAGTTTTTAGTGGCGGGGCCGAGCCGACCCGTTCGGCGATTGTTAATAATGAAGAGTTATGGTAAACGTGCGGGGCGAGGCGCCCTCGTCACGCCCGTGCGGTGAACCGCTGCCCATCAATTACGGACAGAAAACGAAAAAAATAAAAGCAAAAAAGTAGAGTTTCCCGAAAAGCGCCGCCGCACTGCGCCCTGCCGCGGCCACGCCGCTCCGCGCTATTGCGCAACGCTCTGGGGCTTCCCTGCTGCTACCCGGCCGAAGGCTGCGGCCGCGTGACTTATAAATTTAAGGAAACAAGGAAGAAGAAAGAGGAGATTTGGGTTGAACGCGAGCCGTGGGCTGCGGCGTCATCTTGCAAAGGGAAGCGCCGCTGCCGCCCGCGCGCCACCTGGCCTGTGGTCTGTGGCGCCACGGCGCAATGTCGTAACGCGAGAGAATGTTTTAATGTTTAGCGTTGCATTATTCGGTGCAGTGCAGAGAAACGGTCGCGGACATTTTCGGTCCCTCGTTTGAGTGTCGCGTAGCGAATTGTGTCCATTTCTACCGCCGCTTCGACTCCCATAAGTACGTGCGCGCGATAGGAGCGCGGTTTCCTGGGGCACACGACGAAATTGTCTCTTTTTTGCATCGGGTGTGTATCGGCGGCAGCACGCTCTCGTTGCGCAAGCCGCCTGCGCGGCGCGCCCCGCCCCGCCCCGCCCCGCCCCGCCCCGCCCCGCCCCGCCCCGCCCCGCCCCGCCCTGCTCGCAGTCTTCTACTGACCTATTTGGCCCGCTCCGTTTCGAAATAGCCATTAGATGGTATGTCCGAGCCGTGGAGTGGTCATTGCTCGAGCATCGCGCCCGCCGCGGTCCCGCACCAGACGCCCTTTTGTTTCGATATATTTTCTGCTCGATGCTCGGCGCGATGCTGCGTCGCTGCCGCACGTGGGCGCACGACGTTATGTCACGTGACACGCCGTGAGAAAGCGGGAGAGAGAGGGTACGGTGCAGGGAAGAGCTCGATGGTCTGCTCCGAGACTCGTAAAAAAGTGTTCCGAAACAAAACAAAATGTACGTTTGCGTCCCCGCGGGCGGGCCGTATCCTACCGCTCGGCCAGACCAGCACAAAGTTGGTGCTCCGGCAGTCTATACAACCCCAACTCTCTCTCTCTCTCGCTCGCCCGGTTGCTCGTTCGCTCGCTCTCTCTCTCCTTCTCCCTCCCTGCCTCTCCAGGCATCCCGCCCCGCCCGCTCTCTCAGAAATCCGATCCTAAATACGGACCTTAAGCCCCTCAGTTATCGCAAAACATTTACGGCGGGGGACGGGCGGCGGGAGGGCCCCGGCCCGGCCGTGTGCCCTGAGGGGGCTGCCGCCCGCCGCCGGGCCGGGCCGGACAGCGGGGAGGAGAGAGAGGGATGGAAGGGCCGGACAGCGGGGAGGAGAGAGAGGGATGGAAGGGCCGGACAGCGGGGAGGAGAGAGAGGGATGGAAGGGCCGGACAGCGGGGAGGAGAGAGAGGGATGGAAGGGCCGGACAGCGGGGAGGAGAGAGAGGGATGGAAGGGCCGGACAGCGGGGAGGAGAGAGAGGGATGGAAGGGCCGGACAGCGGGGAGGAGAGAGAGGGATGGAAGGGCCGGACAGCGGGGAGGAGAGAGAGGGATGGAAGGGCCGGACAGCGGGGAGGAGAGAGAGGGATGGAAGGGCCGGACAGCGGGGAGGAGAGAGAGGGATGGAAGGGCCGGACAGCGGGGAGGAGAGAGAGGGATGGAAGGGCCGGACAGCGGGGAGGAGGGAGAGGGATGGAAGGGCCCGAGCTTCGGACCTGGCTGGGGACAGTACTCGGGCGGGATGAACCGGACCGCTCTGACTTTCAGGACTCATCGGGGTTCCTTCCCTTTTGGCGTCATAGGTGGTAGGAATGCCCTCTATACGCATTCATGCATGTGGGTCCGTGATGCCCTGTCAGGGCGCAGGACGCACACCGTATACCGTGGCCTCCTGGCCCTGGCCGTCTGTCAGTCTGTCTGTCTATCCGCACTGCCGGTCCTCGCTCATTACGGCAATCGAGCATTTGCAAGGCCACCTGGGAGACGCAGCGACGCCGTGGGGACTCGCTCAGAGAGGCGCAGAAAGAGGAAGAGAGAGAGAGAGAGGGAGAGAGAGGGATCAAGGGCTGGCAGCAGCTCTGCTAGGACTGGAGTGATTTCAAAGGATTGGGGGCCCGGGGCGGAGTGAGGCGAGGCGGGGCGGGGCGGGGTGCGGCGTGGCTGGGCGCAGCGCCGTCTTGGGAAGTCGAGCGGCCGGTGGTTTGCTTTGACGTGCAGCACTCCCTGGGATTGAGGGGGGCCAGGGAGAGGGGCTGGAGGCAAGGGGCGGAGTGAGGGAGATGGAGGAGGTAGGGGAAGGGGTGCAACTGTGAGAGAGAAGCGACCGTGGAGCAAGCGGGGGTTCCAAAGTCACCCTTGCCACCCAGGAATATTGCTTCCTTCACGTAGTTCACTGATCGTGCACCGCACCGGGGGAGTCGTTGGCCCGACTCGCCTGCACTGCAGCTCGCCGGCGTGCGTTTTTTCACAGTGTAGTACCGCTCCGGTCAGGCGCCGCGTAAATTGGGGTATTATGCGGTCATTGAGATGGTCGGCGTGGCGTGCTGGTCAGGAGGGTGGGGAGTCATTTTTAACTGTGGAGTAGAAGCGAGGGTGGGGGAACGTCCTCACAATGGCAGGAATGAAATCATTGTGGTATGCACCGCGTGAAAATTGGAGATGAAGAGAGGCCCAAAGTGTGAGTCTGTGTGTGGTGAGGGGGGAGAGGGGCGGATGAGTTTGTCCCGTCTGCCGGACCACCCATCCATCTACGCATCTAACTGTGTGGGGGGGGGGGGGGGCTGACGTGTACCGGCTGTTTCAGAGAAAACATAACAGTGATGCGAGTTTGTCTAATCTAGGGCACGGCGCCTTGCGCCTGGAGCAAATAGAGGCAAATCCGCGCACTTTGAAAAATATTTGCTTAGACTTACTATATATTTCGTGAGTTACGAAGTGAGCTGTGACTTTACGACAACAGTTCTTGCTCGTGATTGAATTTCAAGTCGGCACATATTGCTTGTAACCTTACAATTTGTCCAATTGGAAACCAAAGTGTGTGAATGTCACGCACTTCTAGGTTTGCGAATGCCCATTCGTGCACTTGGAGGCCAACGTGTGTGAATTTTCAAGGAAAGTTCACACCTTTACGCCCTGAAGTGTACGAAATGGGCATTCGCACACATCCAAGTGTAATTGCAATCTTTTAAGCGCCGCATTTCTTAGAAAAATTTTCCCACCAACCTACGGCTGTATTTTTCACTGTGTTCTCTGAAACGCACGGTACACGGCTGCGTTGTATAATAACATTTACCTCGCAAATCGTACACCAGAGAGAGAGAGAGAGAGAGAGAGAGAGAGAGAGAGAGAGAGAGAGAGAGAGAGAGAGAGAGAGGTTTAGACAGACAGGGGAAAATGCCTTTGGTCCTTACGGAAGGAAATTGAACATCGTGATTCAGGTACCCGGCCCCCCGTAGTAAGTGTTTGAATGACAGCGAAAGTCTCTGTGGCGTGGCGTAGCGTTGCGCGGCCCGCACACAGGCCCGGTGCGCGGCGCAGCGCGGCGTGCCGACATGTGTTCGCAGCGGGTGGTGGCGTACCGGGTGGGGGAGGCGGCCGAGCACCATGTCCCCATGTGTGAGTGCGGAGGGGGGGAGAGAGAGAGAGAGAGAGAGAGAGAGAGAGAGAGAGAGAGAGAGAGAGAGAGAGAGAGAGAGAGAGAGAGGGGGGGGGAGATGAGGGCGGGGGAATAGGATCAGGGAGCGGGCAGAAACTTTCAAAAGGACGTAGGCGGAGAGGGACCGGGCCAGCCTCAGCGGCCAATGAGTGGGACCTTTTACTAATGCAAGCGTGTCGATACGTACTGGGAGAGGGAGGGGCTGAGAGAAAGAGAGGGAGATGGTTGTGCTGGATAACCAATGCGCACGTATGTGTCTCTGTGTATGTGTGTTTATTTGGTAATGAAGTCAGTTTGCCATCCCCTTTGGTCTCGAGAGGAGTGAAATGAAATTCCCCTCCCCGGACATTTTTGGACGCCGAGGTTGTTGTCCCGTGCCGTCCCGTACCGTCCAGCCAGGCCCCTCCTCCCCCTTTTACCAGCTATACGTGCTATAAATACGCGAAAAAAATGTATTACATACAATGTTTTGGGGGCAGTCGATTATAAGTACTTACACGTTTGGTATGAAGCCCCCAGTTAAAATAAAAGGCACGTCCCGTATTGATCCAATATGTACACAGTTAAAGCTAACCAGTTAAAATAGTCAACCAGCCTAATCAGTTTTTTTTTTTCTTCAAAGGAATTTCTTTGTTTTTTATTATTTTGTTTTCTGCCGTTTTATTTAAAACTTTATCCTATTTTTTCAAAACGCCGCAGTTGATTAATAATTTCGTTTTCTTTTTCAGGTAAGCTTCCTCCTTACGCAGCCGCGCTGTCACACTGCGGGTCGCGGGACGGGTGAGTTGGTTTTGCTCGATCTCGTTCGGCTCCTCTCGGTCTGCTGACTGCCTTTTTTAATTTCTTCATTTTGCGCGCCCCAGCGCGTCGCGTTTGTTTGAGCATCATGACCCGCCAGGGCGTAAAGAGGAACCGCAGCTGAAAAAAAAATACAATATACATCTGTTTTAAGTGGCGCAGTTACACTGAGCGCGCGGGAGTCCTCAATGTGCAGGGCAGGGTGTCCTGTCCCTCCCTGTTATTAGTCAAGTAATTAGGCCACTATAGTGTCCGCACTAGTTTTGTCGTTACGATGACTTGCTTCTCCTAACCACCCACTGCGCTGGCTGTTCTCTCTCTCTCTCTCTCTCTCTCTCTCTCTCTCTCTCTCTCTCTCTCTCTCTCTCTCTCTCTCTCTCGCTCTCGCTCTCCTGCTCCGACAGCCCAGCCCAGCGTACCCCTGCCCACTCAAACACGTACCGCCTGCATGCCGCGTCCCGCCTGTCGCTGCCGTGCTTATGCCGGCACATACACCCGTGCCCTCCATTACCATCAAATTATCGTGACATGTAAATTAAACTCGCCTCTCTATTCCTCTGTCATGTGACTAAAGTAATTTTTGTTTTTGGTAAATAGTCGACCAGCCGTTTGTATTTTTATTCTGCCCCCCTTTTTCGCTGTTCGCTTCCGCTGAGTTGAGGTTGAGCTGGGCCCGTTGGCCCCGTGGGAGCGGGGGCCTGCTCTCGGTAATTACCCGCGGGGGCCCGGGCCCGAGCATCTCACTTCAATCAATTCAGCGGGTTTGAATCGCTGATGAAGCTGAAGGGAGCAATATTGTGCTGTCGTCAAGTCTCAGCATAGTTTTCGAGCAGTGTCTTTTCGCCTGCGGAGGCCTAGCGTAGCGGGGCGGGGGGCTGGGTCAGGCGACTCGGGGAGAGGGTGTCTTCCAGGAAGACAGGAGGTGGTGGGTGAGGTGGGCGGCGGGGCCGAACTTTGATGCAACCCTCCTGCACCAGAGTGTGTGGGTGTGTCTCGCCGGGGTTGCCGGCTGCTCACTTTGCCTTCCGATCACCTCTCAGGGGGAAAAGAGAAAGAAAGAAAGATTAAAAAGAGGGAAATATACAAAAACTCGAACTGGAAAATTTTTTCAATCCATCGGATCAGTTGAGCCGTGGACCAAGGTGCAGTTCTCGGCTCGCCCTTGTCCGACTTGTCCTCCTGAGATGCTGTTGTGTGCTCATTGTGGCGCTTGTTGACCGAGCCGGGGCGGGGCGGGGCGGGGCGGGGCGGGGCGGGGACCGGTCCTGGAGGAGCCCAGCCCAGCCCAGCCCGCCAGAGGTGAGGGTGGAGGCGACCGGCAAACAGTAATTTTCCGCGAGGCTCTTTGTTGGGCTTAAGTCGTCCTCTCCGGCCAATGACAGACGGGCGGGCCCGGAGACTCTTTTAAATAAGGGCGGCGGACAAGCGAGCTCGTCGTACTACTCAACAGCGGTAAAACTCAAACAGACGGGCTCGCCACATTTTGTTATTCCTTTTCTTTTATTTTAAATTTATTTTGTCGTAGTTTTCTTTGGTTTTTTTTTCTCACATTTACTGCCGTTGGAAGTGAATTGATTTGGAGAAGAAGCGCCATCCTCTTCCAATAATAAATACGAAAAATAAAACAAAACCACAGCAGAAAAGATTGCCGTTCCCGCTTTTTCTTTTCTTTTTATTCTTGTTGCTAAAAAGAGACGACAGAAAAAATGACGCTGTGCGCCGCCGCGCTGAGTTCCAGGAAGGCGCTGCCCGCCGGCCGGCCACGCCTGTTACTTTTATTTGGTTTGTCCTGACCAATTATGAGCTCGATAGATATATGTGTGCGAGGGAGGGAGGGGAGAGGGGGAGGTCGTCTTCCTCTGTGTTTCGCCGACAAGCCGAGATATTGTTCACCTGTCGCGGCTTATTGGCCACTGCGAAAATACTGATGTTGTCAGCCTGAGTGTTCCTTCATTGGTACTCACACTTGAATTTGAATAGTGTTGTGTTCATGTTATGTGTGCCTTTTGAGCCAGAGAGGGAGAGAGAGAGAGAGAGAGAGAGAACGTAGCAAGGCATGGATAACAACCTGCTTGCAGGCAGAAGTGAACTATAACTCTGAATAAGGAACCCGGCGGATCGTCGATTAACTCCTCGTGAGTGATAGGTGGCGTATAGTAGGTGTCTGGCGCGCCACGCCACGCCACGCCACGCCGCCTTGACGGGCAGGTATGGCAGGTATAGGGGGCCTACGCGGTCGCAGCTATTAAATCACTCCGCGTGGCATTTCACTTTCGTCGAGTCCCGGCTTGGCCCAGGCTGGCGCGCAGGCGCGGCGGGCCGCGAGAAGGAAATGGAGAATGTAGGAGGAGGAGGAGGAGGAGGTTGTTGTGGCGGCGGCGAGCGGGCGCGACCTGGACCAAAACGGTAGCACTCATTTACATGACCGGCTCGGGAGGCGGCAGTGCAAGTGGCCCAGGACCGAGGGGTCACGGGTCACTTCAAAAAATAATTGTAAGGTAAAAAAAAAATCATTCAAAAATATCGGGAAAAAAAAAAACTAAATAAAATCAAGAACATAAATACAAAAAATAAGAAAAACGAGGAAAAATGGACATAAAACCGAAATGAAATTGATTTTAAAAAATTATACAGAAATTGGTGTGAAAGATCAAAATTTATCGATAAGTGACAAATTATCCTTGAAAAATCAGAACCAAAATTTTTTTTTTTAAAAAAAAAAATGTACACATTTTGTATGACTGACCCGTCTCGCTCCGGCTGGTGCAGCGCAGTGCGGCGGCTCCAGCACTACGACACGCCACGCGGAATTTCTGATACTTTCCACTTCCGGTCACGAATAGGACCATCCTCGGCCGCGTTTACTTGTGCATCTTTATTCCTGAACAAAAATAAGAAGCATGGAAGTGTACCAGATGAATGAGAAACTCCTCAAGAATGTGTAACACCTCGCCGGGCTCATAGCCTGTCCCAATCAGTAAATGGAAGTATGCGGTAAGTGCGAGAGAATTTTTCGCCCGAAAAATGTAGATGCCGTTGGCGGTTTTCCTCCAGCCCAGCGAGGCCCCGGCGCAGTACTGTACCGCCTTGGCGTGGCCTCCTTGATGTAACCTCCGGGGTTTGTCCGCCAGTCATTGCGCGGCCGGCGCGCCGCATGCAACGTTGTGCCAAAAAGGCTGCTGCTGCTGTCTGTACGTTTCCTCGCTTGCGCCGCCTGCATGTCTCCGTCCACTACCAGGACCTGAAGGCCAAGGGGCCGGGGCAGTCAGGCCCCTGTCCGGGTCCCGTCCCGGTCGCCGCCCGATGTATTGGCGAAAGTCTCCCCCGCCTCGGCCCGCTCCCTCCCGTTCGCCATTGTGGTTCCGCACGCGGCCCACGCATGTTTTTTTCCCTTTGACGGCACCCGGGGGCCGGGGCACGGGGCCCGGGGACGGGATGGGACGCACACTATGGAGAGCGGAGCGGCCGGGGCTGCCGGGGCCGGGGCGGCGCCCTGTACAGCGGGAGCAGGCCGACACTACCCCGCCGAGCCGAGCCGAGCCGCCCTACGGCCGAAATGCCGTTTTCCTCCCTCTTTATTTTTTGTGATACAGTCGGTCGCCTGCCCGCCTGACCGTTCAAGGAAAAAAAAAAGTATATATGTAACGTGGTTCTGCCCAAACCTTTCTCTCTCTCTCTCTCTCCCTCGCTGCCCCTCTCGCTCTCTGTCCCTCTCCTCCTCTCTTCCCTCTCGCCCCTTTTAGACGGTAAATCCAGCTGTCTCGGCTCGACCCGAAATCCTCCTCCCGAAACAGCATAGCGAGACGCTGTCAAAACAGCTCCTCGGACACAACAGCTCCTCGGACAGAACAGCTCCTTTCGAGTCGAAAGGACTAAGTTCAGGGCGAGAATGATTGCACGAGAATCACCCCCTGCGGCAGAACCGCTCCTCGGACATAACAGCTCCGCGGACATAACAGCTCCGCGGACATAACAGCTCCTCGGACAGAACAGCTCCTTTCGAGTCGAAAGGACTAAATTCAGGGCGAGAATGATCGCACGAGAATCACCCCCTGCGGCAGAACCGCTCCTCGGACATAACAGCTCCGCGGACATAACAGCTCCGCGGACATAACAGCTCCCCGGACAGAACAGCTCCCCTATCCTAGAGCTGCAGGCACAATTTCTCATCCTCACTTGCAGCGATACCCCACCCACCTCGTCCCCCTCCAGCGCTGACGGGACTGCGAGTGGGTCCGCTAGAGGTCGCTGGCGTCGTGGTCCGGCTGGCGAAGCGAGCCCACGAGGTAGGGAGCGACAGAATGGCCGGCTGGTCGCACTGCACGATGGGTTGCCTATGTCCAGGCTGAGTATACCATTAGCCTGGAACGCGTGCACAATGTGTTGCCTATCAGACCGGATGAGGAGGCGGCCGCGCCGCGCCGATCCGCACCAAAACATGTGCGTCTCTCTCGCACAGCGACCTTTCTCTCTCGCACACTCCGGCCCGGCGGCAGCGAGCGGCCGGGTCGGTCGATCTTAAGCTGGGTCTGGGAGGCCGGATATTTGCTGGGGCTGCTCCGACCGCAGTTACGGAGAGCCGGTCAGTTAGATAGCCCAGACTTCGGCAGCTCGACCAGTTTTGAGGCCCACGGCCAGACCCCTAGTGCCGAGGGGGAAATCACAGATGAAAATGGTCGACCGACTATTACATTTTGAATGTATTACAACTATTACAGATCAATTACATCTACTACGCAAATTACAGGTATTACATCGCTATTGCGGCTATTACAGTACCATTACAGTACAATTACGGCAATTACAGCAATTCAATTAATTACATTATACGCAAATTATAGGTATTACATAGCTATTGCGGCCATTACTGTACCATTACAGTGCAATTACGGCAATTAAATCAATTACATCAATTACGCATCTATTACACAATTACACGGGAATTACACATCAATTACAACCATTACACTACCATTACAGCTATTACACGACTATCACAGCACTATTACAAAGCTAAAACGACCTTAGAAATAGCTCCCAGTCTCGATATTTTTTTTCCTTTCCACACATTACACCTATTACACATCTATTACACGCCTATTACAGGTATTACAGGCATTACAGAGCTATTACAGGCATTACACCAATATTACATATTACAGATCAATTACAGAGCTATTACAGACCCCTCGACCGGCTATTACACGAGTGATTTCCCCCTCGCCTAGTGCCGCCACCGTATCTCCCTCCACCGTGAGAGAGAGAGAGAGAGAGGGGGGGGGAGGGAGAGACAGAGAGTGAGAGAGAGAGAGAGAGAGAGAGAGAGAGAGAGAGAGAGAGAGAGAGAGAGAGAGAGAGGGGGGGGGAGTGAGTGTGTGTGTGTGTGTGTGTGAGAGAGAGAGAGAGAGAGAGAGAGAGAGAGAGAAGGGGGAGGGAGAGAGAGAGAGAGAGAGAGAGAGAGAGAGAGAGAAGGGGGAGGGAGAGAGAGAGAGAGAGAGAGAGAGAGAGAGAGAGAAGTGGGTGTGGGGCACCATGGGGCACCGTGCAGTTTCGGATCGCACAACTCCGCCTGCTCGGCTCGGCCCACTGGGCTGTCTCGGCTGGGCTCTGCTCGAATAGCCGAACATGCCACGGCTCCAGGACCGGCCGGGAAGGGCCAACAGGGAGGACGCGGGGCTCGCGAGCACGTCCCCGGATTTTCTGGTTCTCCGGGAGGGGACGGGGCAGGCGCACCACCGCACTGCACTCACCCAAAATGGGAGAGGACATTTTTCCATGCTAAATTGGAGTGAGAATTTTTAACCTCACTCTTTTCGGGAGAGAGATATATTTTAGCCTCGCTCTATTTGAGAAAGGATTGCTTCACCTCACTTAATTTGAGCACGAATTCTCACTGTGTTAGGGCGAGGTCTCAAAATTGTTTCTCATAAAGAGCGAGGAAAAAAAAATTCTCACTCTCCGGAGAGTAATAAAATTGCCCTCAAATTCTCACTCGTATGCGAGCGAGAATTATGACTCTTAGATTTTCAGTGCGTGCTGGCTTTCCCCCCGAAATCTTGCTTGCAGATTAAATGCAAGTTTTGGCCGAGTCGGGAAGCAGCCAGTTGTTTGATGACAGTCAAGGAGTGAGAAGCCTACTAGGCCGTATCAGCTTAAGCGAGTGCTGTCGCGACAGCACGACAGCACCTGCCCCAAACACTCAATTTTCCCAATCGATCCCTCAATTTAGAAAAGAAATTTCCTCCCGGTTCAAAAACATTTATTTTCCGCTTCCGAAAAAAATATAAATAATGCGTTTGAATAGGAAATATGAAGTGGGTGTTCGGGGCAGGTGCTGTCGTGCTGTTGCTGTCGTGCTGTCGCCTGGAGACCTTCATATTTCCTATTTTAACGCACAGTCAAGTGCCCTAATTTCGGACTTGTGCCCTTATTTCGGACAGTTTGCAGAGAAGTGCTTATTTCACCCTATCTCGGTCACCTTTTGAGATATTCAAAATCAGAAGACTGCATCGTAAAGTTTGCAGTATAGAGTACCATATTTCGCCAAGTTGGTTGAAGTACCTATACAATTTTACACCACACAGGAATTTAAAATTGAAAAAGCATATAGAACAAAATTGCTGTTTTGAAATAAGCTCCCCCAAAAACCGGGGCTCATGTAGGTGTGAGCTGCCCCAAGGGTGGTCCTTTCTCGAATGAATGTATAGTATTTTGCCTACAGAACTACTTAAAAACTTTTTTTTTTAAGTCAAACCGTTTTTTTTGGTACGGAACGATTTTCGAAAGTGCTACAATTTCGGACAGTCCAATTCTGTGGCATAGAATTACATCTGTTTCGATGTTTGTGCCAAAAGACTTATGTTTTCGCCTTCAGGAAGAAGCGAAATTGTACTTTAGACTATCATCTTTACAACGCCGTTTCCGGATTTGAGATACCTCAAAAAACTG
Source organism: Frankliniella fusca (assembly GCA_029379305.1). Lineage (NCBI taxonomy): Eukaryota > Metazoa > Arthropoda > Insecta > Thysanoptera > Thripidae > Frankliniella > Frankliniella fusca. The sequence goes on along the minus strand of JAHWGI010000700.1, from coordinate 966 downwards.
CTGAGATAGGAAGAATTTAGCACTCCTCTGAATTTTGTCCGAAGTAACAGCACATTTGTCCGGAGTTCAAGGCGTTCAAAAAACCATCCCATTATTCTGTCCAGTTTTCATCTCTCAGGGTTGAGTTAAAAAATCGATTTGGATGTCATTCACCGAATTGTGACCTAGGCTATCCTAAGTGAAAAATAAACCTGCTGGGTTAGGCCAAAATGCATGCTTTTGTCCGAAATTAGAGCACGTGTCCGAAATTAGAGCACTTTCGTTCCTAATTTCGGACACTCTTCCGATGATTGCTGTAGCTTCCCAAATGTTGATAGAAATTCGACATGCGTATCATCCGACGTGTCTCGAGCCACAGTATTTCCAATCGCAACAGATTTTTCATATTTTATCATGCCAACACGTAAGAAAGGAAAAACCGCTCAATTCGTCCGAAATTAGGGCACTTGACTGCATTATGATATTTTTTCGGAATCGGAAAATGAATGTTTTTGAACCGGGAGGAAATGTCTTTTGTAAATTGAAGGATCTATTGGGAAAATCGGGTGTTTTGGGCAGGTGCTGTCGTGCTGTTGCTGTCGTGCTGTCGCGACAGCACTCGCTTAAGCTGATGCGGCCCTAGTCGCTCGCACTAAGGACTTGTCAGAGAACGGTGGTCTCGAATACGGACGGCAGTAGTCCGTACGCTACACAAATATATTGTGTTTTCAAGGCCATCTTACTTTTTCCTCTCTGTCACTTTATCAGTGGCAGATCCAGCACGGCCGGGAGGAGGGGGCAAATGTAGCGGGTTGCCTACTTTCTGGGGAATTCGATCGAAAATTTGTTTTTGTTTATAATTTCGACCGATGCGTATTAGAAAATGCGTATTCATGACATAATCATTCTTTCCCCTTCCCCCTTTTCCCTCTCTCCGTTTCCCGTTTCTCCCTTTTCCCCCAGTTTTTGGCAAGGCGGCTGAGCCCG